>LR738711.1:585596814-585631113 GCA_902687465.1 Secale cereale | reverse complement strand
GTTCACCTTGCGAGCGAACTACTTGAAGCCGCGATGAGAGGCAGGGGCCTGAGCGCCGCCCAAGATGCAAGTAATGGCGCGAGGCTCGTGGAAGCCCCCAGCCCCATCATCCTGGCGGTGGTCGTCGTTCATTCTTGGCGGCGGCGGCAGAGGAGGAAGGCCGGTGTTGCCCTAAGGGCGATCCTCACGAGGCTGGTCCCTCCAGGGGCCGTCACGAGGCTGGCCCTGCCATTGGTCCTCACGAGGCTGATCGCGCCACCCCTATCGGGGGTCACGGTTGTCCCAGCATCCTCCGCCTCGGCCTCCTCCACGACCGTAGCCGCGGTCGTGGGCTCCGGACGGCGGCCAAGGCACCCGTCTCAAATGGACCTAAGCTCTTGGTAGTCGTTGGTGTTGTGGTTGTGGATGTTGTGGAAGACGCAGAACGAGTGGCTGCCCTTGGAGGACTCGGAGTGGTCGCAGCCGCGCTTCATCTCAGGTCAGCCGCAAGCACAACCGGGCCCTTGCGCTTCACGTCTTTGGCCTTGGCCTTCTTGTCTTCGGGATCGGCCTCTGGACGCTCGAGGAATGAAAGGCATCCTTCTTCTTCCTTGCGCACTTGGTCGCCATATTGAACATCTCCAGAGCCGAAAACAGGTCCTCGTGGATGGCGAGTTCTTCCTTCATCTTGCATCTCAAATGCCATCAGTGAATGCTGAGATGATGGCCTTTGTCCGACACCTTGGGAATCTTGATGCGAATGCTAGTGAAATGTTGGATGTATTTGCGTAGTGTCTCCCCCTGCTGCTGCTTGATGCACCGTAGGTCGCCTACCGCAAGGGTGCGGCCATGAGTTCCCTGTAAGTTGGAGATGAAGCGCTCACGCAGCTCATCCCAGGTAGAGATTGACCCCATGGGGAGGTTCAGGAGCCACGAGCGTGCATCGTCCTTGAGGGCCATTTGGAACCAATTCACCATGACCTTCTCATCACTGTTCGCCGCCTCGATGCTCAGCTCGTAGAGCTGGAAGAAATCAGAGGGGTGATAACCCACAAGTGTAGGGGATGGCAACAATTTTCGAGGTAAAGTATTCAACCCAAATTTATTGATTCGACACAAGGGGAGCCAAAGAATACTATTAACTATTAGTAGCTGAGTTGTCAATTCGACCACACCTGGAAACTTAGTATCTGCAGCAAGATAGTTTAGTAGCACGGTAGCGGCAATAAAAGTATTGATAGTGTTTTTGTAGTCTTTGTAACAATAGCAGCGGAAAAGTAAATAAGTAACAAGCAATATGTGAAAAGCTCGTAGGCATTGGATCGGTGATGGGAAATTATGTCGGATGCAATTCATCATGTAGAAGTTATAACCTAGGGTGACACCGAACTAGCTCCAGTTCATCAATGTAATGTAGGCATGTATTCCGAATATAGTCATACGTGCTTATGGAAAAGAACTTGCATGACATCTTTTGTCCTACCCTCCCGTGGCAGAGGGGTCCTATTGGAAACTAAGGGATATTAAGGCCTCCTTTTAATAGAGTACCGGACCAAAGCATTAACACATAGTGAATACATGAACTCCTCAAACTACGGTCATCACCGGGAGTGGTCCCGATTATTGTCACTTCGGGGTTGTCGGATCATAACACATAGTAGGTGACTATAGACTTGGAAGATAGGATTAAGAACACACATATATTCATGAAAACATAATAGGTTCAGATCTGAAATCATGGCACTCGGGCCCTAGTGACAAGAATTAAGCATAGCAAAGTCATAGCAACATCAATCTCAGAACATAGTGGATACTAGGGATCAAACCCTAACAAAACTAACTCGATTACATGATAGATCCCATCCAACCCATCACCGTCCAGCAAGCCTACGATGGAATTACTCACGCATGGAGGTGAGCATCATGGAATTGGTGATGGAGGAAGGTTGATGATGACGATGGCGACAATGTCCACTCTCCGGAGCCCCGAACGGACTCCAGATCAGCCCTCCCGAGAGAGATTAGGGCTTGGCGGCGGCTCCATATCGTAAAACGCGATAATTCTTCCTCTCTGATTTTTTCTCCCCAAAAGTGAATATATGGTATCTTGGGATACGTCAGTGGAGCACCAGGGGGCCCACAAGGCATGGGGGCGCGCCCCCATCCTCGTGGATAGGGTGTGGGCCCCTTGGTCTGGATCTTCTTGCATGTATTTTTTTAAATATTTTCCAAAATAATTCTCCTTCAATTTTCATATCATTCTGAGAACTTTTTATTTCTGCACAAAAACAACACCATGGCAATTCTGCCGAAAACAACGTCAGTCCAGGTTAGTTCCATTCAAATCATGCAAGTTAGGGTAAAAAACAAGGGCAAAAGTGTTTGGAAAAGTAGATACGTTGGAGATGTATCAACTCACCCAAGCTCAAACCTTTGCTTGTCCTCAAGCAATTCAGTTGATAAACTGAAAGTGATAAAGAAAAACTTTGACAAACTCTGTTTGCTCTTGTTGTTGTAAATATGCAATCCAACATTCAGGTTTTCAGCAATGATCATGAACTAACCACATTCACAATAACTTTCAGGTCTCAAGTCTACTCACATCAATGGCATAATCAACTAGAGAGCAATAATAATAGACCTCGGATGACAACACTTTCTCAAAACAATCATGATATGATATAACAAGATGGTATCTCGCTAGCCCTTTCTAAGATCGCAAAACATAAATGCAGAGTACCTTTAAAGAGCAAGGACTGACTAGACATTGTAATTCATGGTAAAAGAGATCCAGTCATGATCATACTCAATGCAAATTAATGGTAATACATGCAAATGACAGAGGTGCTCTCCTACTGGTGCTCTTTGATAAGAAGATGATGACTCTGCATAAAAGTAAATAGATAGGCCCTTCGCAGAGGGAAGCAGGGATTTGTAGAGGTGCCAGAGCTCGATTTTTTTAAATAGAGATGAATAACATTTTGAGCGGTATACTTTCATTGTCAACATAACAACCAAGAATCTCGATACCTCCCATGCTACGCACATTATAGGCAGTTCCCAAACAGAATGGTAAAGTTTATACTCCCCCAACCACCAACAAGCACACTCCACGGCTAGCCTGAAACAACGGGCACCGTCCAAATCAGCAACAGCCCTGGGGAAGTTTTGTTTAATTATTATGATTTTGAGCATGGGACCGGGCATCCCGGTTACCGGCCATTTTCTCGTGAATGATGAGCGGAGTCCACTCATCGTGAGAATAACCCACCTAGCATGGAAGATATAGACAACCCTAGTTGATACATGACCTGTTCGAGCATACAAAACGGAATTTTCTTTGAAGGTTTAGAGTTTGGCACATACAAATTTACTTGGAACGGCAGGTAAATACCGCATATAGGAAGGTATAGTGGACTCATGTGGAATAACTTTGGGGTTTATGGAAGTGGATGCACAAGCAGTATTCCCACATAGTACAGGTGAAGGCTAGAAAGAGACTGGGAAACGACCAGCTAGAGAGCGACAAAGGTCATAAACATGCATGAAAATCAATCAACAATGAATGCAAGCATGAGTAGGATATAAATCACCATGAACATAAATATCGTGGAGGCTATGTTGATTTGTTTCAACTACATGCATGAACATGTGCCAAGTCAGACCACTTGAATCGTTCAAAGGAGGATACCACCCCATCATACCACATCACAACCATTTTAATATCATGTTGGCACACAAGATAGACCATTATAAACTCTCAGCTAATTAAGCATGGCGTAAGCAGCTATGATCTCTAGTTGTCATTGCAAGCATGTTTCGTTCATAACAAGCCGAATCAGGAACGATGAACTATCATATTTACAAAAACAAGAGAGGTCGAGTTCATACCAGCTTTTCTCATCTCAATTAGTTCATCATATATCATCTTTATTGCCTTTCACTCGCACAACCGAATGGTGTGGATAATTATAATAATAATAGTGCATGTGCATTGGACTAAGCTGGAATCTACGAGCATTTAGTACAAGAGAGAAGACAAGGTAATATGGCTCAAGGTTAAATCAACAATAAAGCATATGAGAGCCACTAAGCATTTTCAATCATGGTCTTCTACTCCTAACCCCCAAAGAAAAGAAACTATTTACACGAGAAAGCTCCCAACAAGCAAAAGAAGAATGGGAAATCTTTTTTGGGTTTTCTTTTAATTACTACTACAAGGAAAGTAAACTAGCTAGAAGCTACAACTAATATTTTTTGTTTTTCTGGTTTTTCTAGCACACAAGAAAAGGACTAAGAAAATTAAATTTAAACTAAGCATGGATGGTATGAAAGAGTGTGAGCACCAACAACTAGAATAAGTGTGTGAACATGAGTGTAAAGTCGGTGAGAAACACGTACTCCCCCAAGCTTAGGCTTTTGGCCTAAGTTGGTCTATGGCCAGTATTGGCCTGACGGATATCCAAAGTCGTAGTTGGGGTTGTACTGGGTTGCAGCAGCTACTGCCTGCTGAGCTGCAGCTCTAAGGCGGGCTGCTTCCGTCGTATTATGATACTCATTTGCCTCCTCCATGGTTATAGTGTATCTCCCTTTTGCCTGAAAGTCAAACAAAGTAGGGGCAGGAAGAACAATAGGGATGGCATGACGCCTGTTAAAGATTAGTCGATATTTGAGGGATTGTTCATCCCTCACTGTAAACCGGTAACTAGTCATGGCATTGTAATCCAAATGAGCAGGCGGTAAAGGTTCATCATTTTCATGGACAGGTACATCAAGACGACGGGCTATGCGGGTAGCATAAATCCCACCAAATAAATCTCTTTGCAAACTGTTATGATGTAGCCTACGTGCAACAATGGCTCCCAAGTTATATTGTCTATCACCTAATACAACACTCTTGAGTACACTAAGATCAGGGACACACATGTGGCAAGCCTCATACTTACCGTTTATGCATCTACCGATAAAGAGAGCAAAGTAATGAATAGCAGGAAAATGAATGCTCCCTATGGTAGCCTGTGCGATTTCTCTAGATTCCCCCACCGTGATACTAGCAAGGAAATCTCTAAGTTCAGATTTGCGAGGATCAACCATACTGCCCCACTGCGGGAGCTTACAAGTATCATTAAAATCCTCTAAGTCCATGGTGTAAGATTTATCATAAAGGTCAAACATGACAGTTTGAGAATTACGTGAAGATGAAAATTTAAACCTTCTCACAAAAGTATGAGTTAAGCCACGGTATTGAGGCCACTTATCTTGTATGAAGCCCTCAAGGTCAGCGTTGCACACATATGTGTAAAATTCGTACTTGATGCCAACATGATCCATAAAGTCATCTGACGACCATTCACAAGGCCGCACGTCAGCATCCCTCGGTAGTTCATCATCCGGCTCACGAAACGTGAGCCTCAGTTCTTGCTTCCTTGAAGAACCACCTTGGAAGTTTTTCCTATGCATTTTTCTGAAATTTTCTGAAATTTTTAGTAACTCAAAATAAAAGTTAACCAAACTCAACAAGATTGATAGCAACAACTCCTATAAGTGCCTAGAGACTATATCATGCATTTGAACTACTTGGGACCAAAGAGATTTGACATGCAAGCTCAAGAACAAGGTCACCACATCAGCAAAACTTTGCAATAAATAGAGCACTAGAACAAAAACTAATTGGACCAATGGAGGAGTCACATACCAAGGAACAATCTCCCCAAATAGTTTGGTGAATGGTGCTTTGAGCAAGGAAATAGAAAATGGCAGCAAGCTGAGCTAGAACTCGGGTTTGAGCTGGTTGGTGGTTTTTTTGGGAGGAAGAAGGAGAGTATGGGTGCAGGAATAAGTGGAGGGGGGCCACGAGGGGCCCACAAGGCAGGGGGCGCGCCCTCGACCCTCGTGGCCAGGTGTTGGCTCCCCTCGCTATGTGTTATGTGCCATATATTCTCAAATATTCTAGAAAAATCATATTTCATTTTCAAGGCATTTGGAGAACTTATATTTTCGGGGTATTTTTTATTGCACGGATAAGTCTGGAACGGATAAGTCTGGAAACAGATAGAAAATACTATTTTTGCTTTATTTAATCTAATTAACAGAAAGTAAAAGGAGGATACAGAGGGTTATGCTATCTAGATTCACCTATCTCATGCTCATCAAAAGGAATCCATTAACAAGGTTGATCAGGTCTTGTTAATAAACTCTTTCCAAATAACATGAAACCAGAGAATTTTTGAATAACACTAGGTTACCTCAGTGGGGATATGTATGTACCCAACAATAAGATTGTCATATGTCTTCTTGATAGTAGGAATAGGAAATTCGAAACCTCCAATAGTAATAGTTGAATTTTTTCCAATATAATTGATAGTGTGGACCTGAGGTTGTTTCCTCGGAAAGTGTACATTATGCTCATTACCATTGACATGAAAAGTGACATTGCCTTTGTTGCAATCAATAACAGCCCCTGCAGTATTCAAAAATGGTCTACGAAGGATAATAGACATACTATCGTCCTCGGGAATATCAAGTATAACAAAGTTCGTTAGAATAGTAACATTTGCAACCACAACAGGCACATCCTCACAAATACCGACAGGTATAGCAGTTTATTTATCAGCCATTTGCAAGGATATTTTAGTAGGTGTCAACTTACTCAAATCAAGTCTATGATATAAAAAGAGAGGCATAACACTAACATCGGCTCCAAGATCACATAAAGCAGTTTTAACATAGTTTCGTTTAATGGAGAAAGGTATAGTAGGTACTCCTGGATCTCCTAGTTTTTTAGGTATTCCACCCTTGAAAGTGTAATTGGCAAGCATGGTGGAAATTTCTACTTCAGGTATCTTTCTTTTATTGGTAATAATATCCTTCATATATTTAGCATAAGGATTTTTTAAGCACATCAGTCAAACGCATACGCAAAAAGATAGGTCTAATCATTTCAGCAAAGCGCTCAAAATCCTCAGCATCTTTTTTCTTGGATGGTTTAGGAGGAAAAGGCATGGGTTTCTGAATCCATGGTTCTCTTTCCCTACCGTTCTTCCTAGCAACAAAGTCTCTCTTATCATAACGTTTATTCTTTGATTGTGGGTTATCAAGATCAACAACAGGTTCAATCTCTACATCATTATCATTGCTAGGTTGAGAATCAGCATGAACATCATCATTAACATTATCACTAGGTTCATGTTCATTACCAGATTGTGTCTCAGCATCAGAAACCGATATATCATTGGGATTCTCAGGTGTGTCAGCTACAGGTTCACTAGAAGCATGCAAAGTCCTATCATTTTTCTTTTTCTTCCTCTTAGAAGAACTAGGTGCATCTAAATTAGCTCTCTGAGAATCTTGCTCAATTCTCTTAGGGTGGCCTTCATGATACAGAGGTTCCTGAGTTATCTTACCACTTCTAGTAGCAACTCTAATATCATAGTCATTATTCTTACTATTTAATTCATTGAGCAAATCATTCTGAGCCTTAAGTACTTGTTCTACTTGAGTGGTGACCATGGAAGCATGTATACTAATAAGTTTCAATTCACCTTTAACTCTAGACAGATAATCACTCAAGCGTTCAATCATATAGGCACTATGTTGCAATTGTCTACCAACATAAGCATTGAAGTTTTCTTGTTTCACAATAAAATTGTCAAACTCATCTAAGCATTGGTTAGCAGACTTATAACGAGGAATATCACCTTCATCAAATCTACAAAGAGAATTTACCTTTACTACCTGCGTCAGGTTATCAAGACCATGTATTTCTTCAATAGGTGGTAAATTCTTAACATCTTGAGCTTTAATACCTTTTTCTTTCATAGATTTCTTTGCCTCTTGCATATCTTCAGGACTGAGAAATAGAACACCTCTTTTTTTCAGAGTCGGCTTAGGGGCTGGTTCCGGAAGTGTCCAATTATTTTCATTGGCCAGCATATTATTCAATAGTAATTCAGCTTGATCACCTGTTCTTTCCCTGAAAACACAACCAACACAACTATCCAGGTGGTCTCTGGAAGCATCAGTTAGTCCATTGTAGAAGACATCAAGTATATTGTTCCTCTCAAGAGGATGATCAGGCAAAGCATTAAGTAATTGGAGAAGCCTCCCCCAAGCTTGTGGGAGACTCTCTACTTCAATTTGCACAAAGTTATAAATTTCCCGTAAGGCAGCTTGTTTCTTATGAGCGGGAAAATATTTAGCAGAGAAGTAGTACATCATATCCTGGGGACTACGCACACAACCAGGATCAAGAGAATTAAACCAAGTCTTAGCATCACCCTTTAACAAGAAAGAAAACAACTTAAGGATATAGTAGTAACGAATCTTTTCATCGTTGGTAAACAGGGTGACTATATCATTCAACTTAGTAAGATGTGCCACAACAGTTTCAGACTCATAGCCATGGAAAGGATCAGATTCAACCAAAGTAATTAACTCAAGATCAATAGAGAATTCATAATCCTTATTAGTAACATAGATAGGTGAAGTAGCGAAAGCAGGGTCATGTTTCATTCTAGCATTCAAGGACTTTTCTTCCAGCTTAGATAATAATTTCTTAAGATCATATCTATCGTTGCAAGCAAGAAAGTCTCTAGCAGTTTCTTCATCCATAACATAACCCTCAGGAACAACAGGCAATTCATATCTATTGGGAGAAGCTTCATCATCACTTTCATAAATATCATCAGTTTCAATATTTGCATTCTCCCTAACTCTAGCACTTTGTTCATCTAGAAATTCACCTAGTGGCAAAGTATTATCAAGCATAGAAGTAGTTTCATCATACATAGCAGAAGTGGCATCATCAAGAACATATGACATATCAGATTCAATAGCATGAGTAGGTGTCACAAATTTACCCATAACAAAAGGTGAATCAAGTGCAGAGCTAGATGGCAGTTTCTTACCTCCCCTCGTAGTCGAGGGTAAGATCTTGGTCTTAGAGTCCTTCGAATTCTTCATAGTGATCAACAGATATAAATCCCAAGTGACTTAAAGGATAGAGCTATGCTCCCTGGCAACAGCGCCAGAAAATAGTCTTGATAACCCACAAGTGTAGGGGATCGCAACAATTTTCGAGGGTAAAGTATTCAACCCAAATTTATTGATTCGACATAAGGGGAGCCAAAGAATACTCTTAAGTATTAGCAGCTGAGTTGTCAATTCAACCACACCCGGAAACTTAGTATCTGCAGCAAGATAGTTTAGTAGCAAAGTAATATGATAGTGGCGGTAGCGGCAATAAAAGTAAAGATAGTGTTTTTGTAGTCTTTGTAACAATAGCAGCGGAAAAGTAAATAAGCAACAAGCAATATGTGAAAAGCTCGTAGGCATTGGATAGGTGATGGGAAATTATGTCGGATGCAATTCATCATGTAGAAGTTATAACCTAGGGTGACACAGAACTAGCTCCAGTTCATCAATGTAATGTAGGCATGTATTCCGAATATAGTCATACGTGCTTATGGAAAAGAACATGCATGGCATCTTTTATCCTACCCTCCCGTGGCAGCGGGGTCCTATTGGAAACTAAGGGATATTAAGGCTCCTTTTAATAGAGTACCGGACCAAAGCATTAACACATAGTGAATACATGAACTCCTCAAACTAAGGTCATCACCGGGAGTGGTCCCGATTATTGTCACTTTGGGGTTGCCGGATCATAACACATAGTAGGTGACTATAGACTTGCAAGATAGGATCAAGAACACACATATATTCATGAAAACATAATAGGTTCAGATCTAAAATCATGGCACTCGGGCCCTAGTGACAAGCATTAAGCATAGCAAAGTCATAGCAACATCAATCTCAGAACATAGTGGATAAGAGGGATCAAACCCTAACAAAACTAACTCGATTACATGCTAGATCCCATCCAACCCATCACCGTCCAGCAAGCCTACAATGGAATTACTCACGCACGGCGGTGAGCATCATGGAATTGGTGATGGAGGAAGGTTGATGATGACGATGGCGACGATCTCCACTCTCCGGAGCCCCAAACGGACTCCAGATCAGCCCTCCCGAGAGAGATTAGGGCTTGGCGGTGGCTCCGTATCGTAAAACGCGATAATTTTTCCTCTCTGATTTTTTTCTCCCCGAAAGTGAATATATGGGATCTTGGGATACGTCGGTGGAGCACCAGGGGGACCACGAGACAGGGGGGCGCGCCCTAGGGGGGGTGCCCCCACCCTCGTGGACAGGGTGTGGGCCCCCTGGTCTGGATCTTCTTGCAGGTAATTTTTATATTTTCCAAAATAATTCTCCGTGAATGTTTAGGCCATTACGAGAACTTTTTATTTTTGCACAAAAACAACAGCATGGCAATTCTGCTGAAAACAGTGTCAGTCCGGGTTAGTTCCATTCAAATCAAGCAAGTTAGAGTCCAAAACAAGGGAAAAAGTGTTTTGAAAAGTAGATACGTTGGAGACGTATCACGGGGCTAGGTGTACTTTCGTAGCCCGGAGGCTGATCTGGTTTGAACTTGCTAGGCCAGACGATGTGGCGCAGCTCCGGATTGAACGCTCGGCAGCCTGTCGCGCTCACGAGAGCCCTCTACGGAGGAGGAGACTGGTCTTGCTGCTCGCATGCCGCCACCTCGGGTGACGCACAACCTTGATGGGGCGGCGTTGGGAGCGCACGTGCTTCTCCTTGGGGCCGCTGCACCACCTGGCAGCTTTCTTCATCACGCGTGGGCGCCCTGCGCGGCGGGTCACGCTGGGGGAGCCTCGCGCCTTCGCTCGGTGATGACATCTCACCGGAGAGGTGGAGGGGGTGCACCGTGGGCCACGTCGCCCGCTTGAGGTGGCAGGGAGGCAACGAATGGAATTGTGCAGGGACCTCTCCTGCGGCACTGACGAGATCGGCGATGCGGTCCAGCCAGTCCTGGTAGAGGTCATCGGCCGGGTGATACGTCTCCAATGTATCTATAATTTTTGATTGTTCCATGCTATTATATATTCTGTTTTGGATGTTTAAAGGGCTTTATTATACACTTTTATATTATTATTTGGACTAACCTATTAACCCAAGGCCTAGTGCAAATTGCTGTTTTTTTTGCCTATTTCAGTGTTTCACAGAAAAGGAATATCAAACGGAGTCCAAACATAATGAAACCTTCGGGAGAGTTATTTTTGGAACGATATCTTCACGAGAGACTTGGAGTACAAGTCAGAGAAGAAATGAGGTGCCCACGATGGGGCAGGGAGCGCCCAGGGGGGGTTGGCGCGCCCCCACCCTCATGGGCCCCACGTTGCTTCACCGACATACTTTTTCTCCTATATATATCCACATACCCTGAAAACATCAAGGAGCATGAAGAAACCCTAATTCCACCGTCGTAACCTTCTGTTCCTGTGAGTTTCCATCTTGGGGCCTCTTCCGGAGCTCCACCGGAGGGGGCATCAATCACGGAGGGCTTCTACATCAACACCATAGCCCCTCCGATGAGTTGTGAGTAGTTTACCAAGGACCTTCGGGTCCATAGTTATTAGCTAGTTGACTTCTTCTCTCTCTGTGGATCTCAATACAAAGTTCTCCTTGATCTTCGAGGAGATCTATTCGATGTAATCTTGTTATAGTGTGTTTGCCGAGATCCGATGAATTGTGGGTTTATGATCAAGATAATCTACAAAAAATATTGGATTCTTTTCTGAAATCTTTTATGTATGATTATAATATCCTTGCAAGTCTCTTCGAATTATTGGTTTGGTTTGGCCTACTAGATCTATAGGTCTTGCAATGGGAGAAGTGCTTGCCTTTGGGTTCAATCTTGCGGTGTCCTTTCCCAGTGACAACAGGGGCAGCAAAGGCACGTATAGTATTGTTGCCGTCGAGGATAAAAGATGGGGTTTATATCATATTGCTTGAGTTTATCCTTCTACATCATGTCATCTTTCGTAAGATGTTACTCTGTTCTTATGAACTTAATACTCTAGATGCATGCTGGATAGCGGTCGATGTGTGGAGTAATAGTAGTAGATGCAGAATCGTTTCGGTCTACTTGTCATGGAAGTGATACCTATATACAATGATCATGCCTAGATATTGTCATAACTATGCACTTTTCTATCAATTGCTCGACAGTAATTTGTTCACCCACCGTAGAATTCTGCTATCATCAGAGAAGCCACTAGTGAAACCTATGGCCCTCGGGTCTATCTTTATCATATTACTTTCCCATCAACTAGCCAATTTCTGTCGCCGTTGTTGATTTGCCTTATTTACTTTCTGTTTGAATACCAAAATATTATCTTATCATATCTATCAGATCTCACTCTCGTAAGTGACCGTGAAGGGGTTGACAACCCCTTATGGCGTTGGCTGCGAGGTTATTATTTGTTTGTGCAGGTGCGAGGGACTCGCGCGTGGTCTCCTACTGGATTGATACCTTGGTTCTCAAAAACTAAGGGAAATACTTACGCTACTGTGTTGCATCACCCTATCCTCTTCGAGGGAATACAACGCAAGCTCGAGAAGTAGCAAGAAGAATTTCTGGCGCCGTTGCCGGGGAGATCTACGCAAAAGTCATATACCAAGTACCTATCACAAACCCTTATCCCTCGCACTACATTATCTGCTTCTCGTTTTCCTCTCCCCCACTTCACCCTTGCCGTTTTATTCGCCCTTCTTTTTCCGTGTGTTTTACCGTTCGCTTGCCTCTTGTTTGCTTGTGTGTTGGATTGCTTGCTTGTCACTATGGCGCAAGATAATACCAAATTGTGTGACTTTTCCAATACCAACAATAATGATTTTATTAGCACTCCGATTGCTCCTATCTTAGATGCCGAATCTTGTGAGATTAATGATGCTCTGTTGAATCTTGTCATGAAAGATCAATTTTCTGGCCTTCCTAGTGAAGATGCCGCTACCCATCTAAACACTTTGTTCATTTGTGCGATATGCAAAAGAAGAGGGATTCGGATAATGGTATTGTTAAATTGAAGCTATTTCCGTTTTCACTTAGAGATCATGCTAAAACTTGGTTTTCCTCTTTGCCTAGAAATAGTATTGACTCATGGAATAAGTGCAAAGATGCATTTATCTCTAAGTATTTTTCTCCCGGTAAGATCATCTCTCTTAGAAACCATATTATGAATTTTAAGCAACTAGATCATGAGCATGTTGCATAAGCTTGGGAGAGAATGAAATTAATGATACGCAATTGCCCTACACATGGTTTGAACTTCTGGATGATTATACAAAACTTTTATGCTGGCTTGAATTTTGCTTCTAGAAATCTTTTAGATCCGGCCGCGGGGGGCACTTTTACAGAAATCACCTTAGGAGAAGCTACCAAACTCCTAGATAATATTATGGTTAACTACTCTCAATGGCACACCGAAAGATCTACTAGTAAAAAAGTGCATGCTATTGAAGAGATTAGTGTTTTGAGTGGAAAGATGGATGAACTTATGAAATTATTTGCTACTTTGAGTGCTTCTTCTGATCCTAATGATATGCCTTTGTCCACGTTGATTGAAAATAATAATGAATCTTTGGATGTGAATTTTGTTGGTATGAATAATTTTGGTAACAATGCTTATAGAGGAAACTATAATCCTAGGCCTTTTCCTAGTAATTCCTCTAATAATTATGGTAATTCCTACAATAACTCTTATGGAAATTTTGGTAAGATGCCCTCTGAATTTGAGACTAGTGTTAAAGAGTTTATGAATTCGCAGAAGAATTTCAATGCTTTGCTTGAAGAAAAATTGCTTAAGATTGATGAGTTGGCTAGAAACGTGGACAGGATTACTCTTGATGCCGATTCTTTGAAACTTAGATCTATTCCACCTAAGCATGATATCAATGTGTCTCTCAAAGCCATGAGAATTTCCATTGATGAGTGCAAAGAAAGAACCGCTAGGATGCATGCTAAAAAAGATTGCTTTTTGAAAGTGTGTTCTTCTAGTTATCATGAAAATAAGGATGAAGATCTAAAAGTGATTGATGTGTTTCCTATTAAATCCTTGTTTTCTAGTATGAATCTTGATCAAGATGGGACTGAAGATGAGTCTACTTTAGTTAAAAGGCGTCCCAATGATTCAGAGTTTTTAGATCTTGATGCTAAAATTGTTAAAAGTGGGATTGAAGAGGTCAAAACTTTACTATCTTGGATTTCAAGGGATTTAATTTTGATAATTTCTCTTTAATAGATTGTATTACCTTGTTGCAATCCGTGCTAAATTCTCATCATGCTTATAGTCAAAATAAAGCTTTTACCAAACACATAGTTGATGCTTTAATGCAATCTTATAAAGAAAAACTTGAATTGGAAGTTTCTATCCCTAGAAAGGTTTATAATGAGTGGGAACCTAATATTAAAATTAAGATTAAAGATCATGAATTCTTTTCTTTTTGTGATTTGGGTGCAAGTGTTTCCACAGTTCCAAAAGCTTTGTGTGATATGTTAGGTTTCCATGAACTTGATGATTGTTCTTTAAATTTTCATCTTGCGGATTCTACCATTAAGAAACCTATGGGAAGGATTAATGATGTTCTTATTGTTGTGAATAGGAATTATCTGCCCGTAGATTTCACCATTCTTGATATAGATTGCAATCCTTCATGTCCTATTATTCTTGGTAGATCTTTTCTTAGAACGATTGGTGCAATTATTGATATGAAGGAAGGAAATATTAGATTCCAATTTCCGTTAAGGAAAGGCATGAAACACTTTCCTAGAAAGAAAATCAAATTACCATATGAATCTATTATGAGAGCCACTTATGGATTGCCTACCAAAGATGGCAATACCTAGATATATTCTTGTATCGTGCCTAGCTAGGGGCGTTAAACGATAGCGCTTGTTGGGAGGCAACCCAATTTTATTTTCTTTGTTTTTGCTTCTATTTAGGAATAAATATTGCATCTAGATTATGTTTAGATGTGGTTTTGTGTTTTAATTAGTGTTGTAAAAAAATAGAAACTTTAGCGCTCAAGAGATTAGCTGTCATTTTTTACTAGAGAGTGCTTTTTAGTTGATTATTTTTGCAGATGATTAATAGAAAAATTCCTCACGTCCACCAATTTATTTCAATTCTTTTAGAGTTACAGAAGTATTCGAAAGTTACAGATTACTACAAACTGTTCTGTTTTTGACAGATTCTGTTTTTCATGTGTTGTTTGCTTATTTTGATGAATATATGAGTAGTATCGGGGGGTATGAATCATGGAGAAGTTGGAATACAGTAGGTTTAACACCAATATAAACAAATAATGAGTTCATTACAGTACATTTGAGTGGTGGTTTGTTTTCTTATACGAACGGAGCTCACGAGATTTTTGGCTAAGTTTTGTATTGTGAAGTTTTCAAGTTTTGAGTATGGATTTGATGGACAGTGGAACAAAGATTGGCAAGAGCCTAACTTGGGGATTCCCAAGGCACCCTGCCAGGCCCAAGATGCGATTCTATCACGATCACGTGACACTTATGTGATTGGGGCACAACCGCATTTCGGGCGCTTAGCAAGATGGATATCATTACATCGTACCATTACATACATACATGGGGGATACAACAATTCATACAATTCACATGAATACTACAACATCAATACAAGACATCCGACTACGGATGCAAACATGAAAAGCACAACGACATCCATCTGCTATCCCAAGCTGCCGACCCGGAACCTAACCCAAGACCGACGAAGAAGAAGAAGAAATAACTCCAACACAAAGGACATCGCTCTCACGTCAAGTCATCGGAAACCTGCACCTGCAACTGGTGTTGTAGTAACTGTGAGCCACGAGGACTCAGCAATCCCATAACCATGGGTATCAAGACTAGCAAAGCTTAATGGTAAGGAAGAGGTAAAGTGGTGAGGTTGCATCAGCGGCTAAGCATATGTATGGTGGCTAACTTACGAGTACAAGAATAAGATGAGCATCTATGCAAACGGTCGCAACTAGTAATGATCGCTAAAGATCCTGAAATACCTACGAGTCAAGCATAACCCCACTGTGTTCTCTTTTCAAAGTGAAAAGAGACAGTCACGGTTACTCACACAGTTGTGTGTTTTACTTCGGATCCTCTGTCAAGTTTTCTACAACCGGACATTAAAAAATTCCAATCTGCCACATAACCGCGGGCACGGCTTTCAAAAGATCATAACCCTGCAAGGGTGTCCCAACTTAGCCCATCACAAGCTCTCACGATCAGCAGAAGTAATAATAATATTACCCCTTATCTTACGGAAGGCCTGATCAGACTCGGAATTCCCGGTGCACAAGTCATTTCGACAATGGTAAAACAAGTCCAGCAAGACCTCCCGGTGTGTCGACACCCTGATAGTAGCCGCGCGTATCTCGTCTCAGGCCACGACCGGATGGGCGATTCTACGAGTAAAACCAAACCTCGGGTTTCCCCCAGGTGGCCCCGCAGAACCCCCGTTTGGGACCAACACCATCAGCATTGGCCCCCCTTGCTATGTAGAAAAGAATCCTCGAGGGCGCGACCCCTATGCAAATTTAATTATATAATTAAGTTTTTATTATGAGGCAAATTAAAACCAATGTTGGGCCTTGCTGGAGGAGTTTTATTCAAAGACGAAGTGTCAAGGGGTCCCCATATACCCAACCGTGTATGGAACTTAAAAAATCAAGGAACATAACGCCGGTTTATCGGCTCCTAAGGCGGCATGAGTGGAAAAAAACACCGAGCAAAAGGCCAAGCCTTCCACCCATTGCCAAGTATATAGGTGTGTTAAGATATATAAGATATATTGTGATATTCCCAAAACATCAAGTTCCAACATGGAGCAAATCTTCATCTTCACCTGCAACTAACAACGCTATAAGAGGGGCTGAGCGAGCGGGTAACATAGCCAAACAACGGTTTTGCTGGGAAGGTGTCAAAGGTTAGAGGTTTCATGGCAACATGGAGAGGCTGGCAATAAATGATGGGTAGCGCGACATATAACGATAGCATCGAGACAACTAAGCACGGCAATGATAGTAAAGGTATCCAAGGTGATGGTCATCTTGCCTGAGATCCCGCAAGGAAGAAAAACGGATCCGTGAAGAAGACGAAGAAGAAGCCTTGAAGACGAACCACGTGTAGATGAACGAATCCTCACGATCGCAATGGAATATGAACTAGCGAGAAGAAGCACACAACATGGTAAACACACAACACAAGAACATGACAAGATGCTCAACCAAGTATGATGCAATACAAGTCTATATGATGCAATACATGGCAAGGGATGAAGCACACAAGAGCAACACAAACCAACAAGTTTAAATGAGGCCGGAATCAACATATAGCAATTCCGGTAAGTCCTGATATGCAGAATTAGAAATTGGTCCAGATCCGAACAAAACTTAAGTTAAATTTGTTAAACAGCAAGTTAACATGCACCATGATGATCTACTCGAAATTCTAGTCAAGTTTCATATCAAGTTTGTTTAATTCGGAGCTACGGCCTAGAAGATATGAGCAAAACAAGACAAGCTTGTCATCGGTGCAAGATGCGCCCAAACATCAAGCAAACACAGCCCATATAGGGGAACAACATTATATTATGCTTCTACATGCAAAATCACACAAGTTTCATATAGGGCACGCTCAAAACGGAGCAACGGGCTAGAAGTTGTGAGCAAAACAAGTTACAATGCAAAGCTGAAGTTAACAGCCACATAGCAACTTTGGAGCAAGGTATATATATGCTACAACACCCAAACATGATAACAAGAGGCATGGGTGTGAACTAGACATGATACTTAACAAGCATGAACTTCGAACACACCCAAAAGCTTCCTGGAACACAATTAACCAAGCATGGCAAGTTGCAATAAGTTTATCCAGACTTAGTCAAAATCTGGGAAGGGAAAAACATCATCACGATGCTGCCTTCGAAGGCACAAAACAACAAGCATATCAACTCCACTAAGTATATAAAGATCATGGACATGTAATAGACATAGCATACATCAAACAACTCCATTGGAGCAACTCCATAGGAGGCATGGATCAATAACAACAAGCTTCACCAAATTGATCATGCTGATAAAATCTTGACAGGTTAAATTTTATAGCAACTTGAGAGCAAGAAATAAATACGCTACAACAGGCCATATGTGCAAACAAGGGCATCGATGGATAGACAATAACATGGACAACAAGACATGATCATTGGCCACTCCAAAACAAGCAAGGATTTGAGTGGGGCATCAAGCAAACATGGCATCAGGTTTAACAGATTCCAGACTTAGCATTTTTTCACTAAGTATAGAACAGCAACATTGCCATGGCATGTTTACAAGCTTGTTTAAGTCACCTCAAGGCATATCATGGAAAATGGATTGCACCACAGCAAAGACCATATGATTGTGCTTCTAAAACATATAGACATGTGGCATGAAGACAATCACACCAATAGCAATGAGCAAGTGAAATCAGCATCTCATAACAAGTTTCAACACTTAACAGCCAAATGCACTTTTGCAACAGAGATTAACATGGCAATATGGCACCTAACATGAATGCTACAGCAACCATCATGTAGAGCACTTCACAATGAACATTTTGACATATCATATGCTGCATTTGGATAAACATGCACAAAGTTACCATCACGACAAGCATGCAACAAATTTACAACTAACAACAGTTTTAAACATATAGCACTCTTGCAAAAGAGATTAGGGCATCAAGATGAACTCAAACAAGCATGCCACAATGGAAAAAAATGAAGAGCATATCACCACGATCATTTTGACATATCAATCACTCAATTTGGACAAGCACACAAAAAGTTACAAGCATCTCAACATAGCAACATTTTTAAGGTTTTTCAGGACTTAGACAAAAACTGAAAAAAATGAGCGGGCGTAAGATAACTAAACGGTGCCCGGGCGGGGTTTAGGCTGGTTCTCACCATGGGCTTCGGCCTAGAAGAAGAGGAGACAGACAGGCCGGCGGGTTGGGCCGTGGCCGGCACGGGGCCCACATGGCGCGACTGGACCGGGTGAGGGAGCTGGGCCTGTGGGCCGGCGCTGGCAGGCTGGACCGGGGCGAGGTCGAGCCCACGAGGCCGAGGGCACCGAGCGGAGGCTCGTCCTCGATCCTGATCGGATCGGGGAGGCGCAGCGGTGGCGGGAGCACGCCTCCGGCGAGGGGCGGTCGGGGACGGCGCCCGGGGACCGATGCGGGTGTGACAGATCCGCCGGATCCGGGTGGTGCGGTGGCAGAACGGCCGGCGGCGGAGCTTGGCGGCGCGCGGCGGCGGTGAGGGCGCGGCCCGGCGGTGAGGCGGTGCAGGTCTGGCGCGGTGGTGGGGGCGCGCGCTGGCGACAGAGACGAGGGCGGCGGCGAGGTGCATCTCTGGGAGGAGGCGAGCGAAGCGGGCGGCAGCGAGTTCGGGCCCGCGCGGGCCCGCGATGGGCTCCGCAGGCCGGCGGCGAAGTGGGCGTGGGGAGGCCATGTGGAGGCGCGCTGTTGGCTGCGGGCGGCGACGGAGCTCACGTGGCGTCGCCTGATTGGTCGGAGTGAGGTGGAGGCTGGACATGTCCGACGGCGGTTCGGACATGTCCGGCGCGCGGACGAGGACGGGGCTAGGGTTTCATCCGCAAAATTCGGGGGTGGGTGCGCTTTTATAGGAAGAGGGAGCTAGGAGTGTCCAAATGAGGAGCGGTTTTCAGCCACGCGATCCTGATCCAATGACCGAGAGCATGGAGGAGGTTAGGATGGGCTTGGGGGCTGTTGTGAAAGGGGTGCTGGGCCAAAAAGGAAAAAGGCTTCTGGCGGTTAACACGGTTAACTGTTGGGCTATCAAACAAACTCCGAACCCGACGAAACTTGATAGGCGGTCTACCTATGCTATAATAAGACCACACGCCAAGTTTCAACCCATTCCGAGAACATTTTCCGGCCACTCAAAAAAAAAATAACCGGAGGTGCCGCGGGCACATGCAAGTGTGTGTGGGCTCAGAACGGACAACGGAGAGGACGAGGGGACTCGGACGGATGCAAGTTTTGAAAACATGATGATGCAATGCACACGATGACACGGCAAGATGCAACACGCAAGCAGATGACATGGCAAAGACAACGAATAACTGGCTGACACCTGGCGCATCGGTCTCGGGGTGTCACACACCCCAAGGTAAAATTC
This sequence comes from Secale cereale, assembly GCA_902687465.1. NCBI lineage: Eukaryota > Viridiplantae > Streptophyta > Magnoliopsida > Poales > Poaceae > Secale > Secale cereale. Next base: position 585,611,011 of record LR738711.1, on the reverse strand, counting down.
AAGGATAACCAAAAGCCTACGCTTAGGGATGGCCCGGGAAGGCATCCAATCTTTTGTCTTCGTCTATCGGTAACTTTACTTGAGACTATATTTTTATTCACCACATGATATGTGTTTTGCTTGGAGCGTCATGTATGATTTGAGTCTTTGCTTTTTAGTTTGCCACAATCATCCTTGCTGGACACACCTTTTGAGAGAGATAAATATGATTTAGAATTTATTAGAATACTCTATGTGCTTCACTTATATCTTTTGAGCTAGATAGTTTTGCTCTAGTGCTTCACTTATATCTTTTAGAGCACGGTGGTGGTTTCATTTTGTAGAAATTATTGATCTCTCATACTTCACTTATATCTTTTTGAGAATCTCTCAGAAAAGCATGGTAATGTGCTTTGGTTATAAAACTAGTCCTAATATGATAGGCGTCCAAGATGAGTATAGTAAAAACTTTCATACAGGTGCATTGAGTATTATGAGAAGTTTGATACTTGATGATTGTTTTGAGATATGAGGATGGTGATATTAGAGTCATGCTAGTGGAGTAATTGTGAATTTGAGAAACACTTGTGTTAAAGTTTGTGATTCCCGTAACATGCATGTATGGTGAAACGTTATGTGATGAAGTTGGAGCATGATTTATTTATTGAGTGTCATCCTTTGTGTGGAGGTCGGGATCACGCGATGGTTAACTCCTACCAAACCTTCCCCTAGGAGCATGCGTTGAATACTTTGTTTTGATAACTCGTAAATTTTTTGCAATAAGTATATGAGTTCTTTATGACTAATGTTGAGTCCATGGATTATACGCACTCTCACCCTTCCACCGTTGCTAGCCTCTCTTGTACCGTGCAACTTTCGCCGGTACCATACACCCACCATATACCTTCCTCGAAATAGCCACCATACCTACCTATCATGGCATTTCCATAGCCATTCCGAGATATATTGCCATGCAACTTTCCACCGTTCCATTATTATGACACGCTTCACATTGTCATATTGCCATGCATGATCATGTAGTTGACATCGTATTTGTGGCAAAGCCACCATTCACAATTCATTCATACATGTAACTCTTGATTCATTGCACATCCCGGTACACCGCTGGAGGCATTCACATAGAGTCATATTTTTTTCTAGCTTCAAGTTGTAATCTTTGAGTTGTAAGTAAATAAAGTGTGATGATCTTCATTATTAGAGCATTGTCCCGTGTGAGGAAAAAAAGAGAAAGTCCAAAAAAAGAGATGGCCCAAAAAAAAGAGGGGGGCTAAAAAAAGAAAAGCCCCTAAAAAAGAGAGAGAAGGGACAATGCTACTATCATTTTCCACACTTGTGCTTCAAAGTAGCACCATAATCTTCATGATAGATAGTCTCTTGTTTTACCACTTTCATATACTAGTGGGAATTTTCATTATAGAACTTGGCTTGTATATTCAACCGATGGGCTTCCTCATAGAGCCCTAGGTCTTCATGAGCAAGCAAGTTGTATGCACACCCACTTAGTTTCTTTTGTTAAGCTTTCATACACTTATAGATCTATTGCATCCGTTGCATGGCAATCCGTACTCACTCACATTGATATCTATTGATGGGCATCTCCATAGCCCATTGATAAGCCTAGTTGATGTGAGACTATCTTCTTCTTTTGTCTTCTCCACAACCACCACTCTATTCAACACAGTGTTATATCCATGGCTCACGCATTGCGTGAAAGTTGAAAGGTTTGAAATAATTGAAGTGTTAAACAATTGCTTGGCTGAAACCGGGGTTGTGCAAGATTTAAATATTTTGTGTGATGAAGATAGAGCATAGCCACACTATATGATTTTGTAGGGATAACTTTCTTTGGCCATGTTATTTTGAGAAGACACGATTGCTTTGTTAGTATGCTTGAAGTATTATTATTCTTATGTCAGTATAGACTTTTGTCTTGAATCTTTCGGATCTGAACATTCATGCCACAATAAATAAAATTACATTGAGAATTATGTTGGTTAGCATTCCACATCAAAAATTCTGTTTTTTTAATCATTTACCTACTCGAGGACGAGCAAGAATTAAGCTTGGGGATGCTTGATACGTCTCCAACGTATCTATAATTTTTGATTGTTCCATGCTATTATATATTTTGTTTTGGATCTTTAATGGGATTTATTATACACTTTTATATTATTTTTGGGACTAACCTATTAACCTAAGGCCCAGTGCGAATTGTTGTTTTTTTTGCCTATTTCAGTGTTTCGCAAAAAAGGAATATCAAACGGAGTCCAAATGGAATGAAACCTTCAGGAGAGTTATTTTTGGAACGATATCTTCACGAGAGACTTGGAGTACAAGTCAAAGAAGAAATGAGGTGCCCACGAGGGGGCAGGGCGCGCCCAGGGGTGTAGGCGTGCCCCCACCCTCGTGGGCCCCACGTTGCTCCACCTATGTACTTTTTCCTCCTATATATATCCACATACCCTGAAAACATCGAGGAGCACGAAGAACCCCTAATTCCACCGCCGTAACCTTCTGTTCCCATGAGATCCCATCTTGGGGCCTATTCCGGAGCTCCGCCGGAGGGGGCATCGATCACGGAGGGCTTCTACATCAACACCATAGCCCCTCTGATGAGTTGTGAGTAGTTTACCATAGACCTTCGGGTTCATAGTTATTAGCTGGATGGCTTCTTCTCTCTCTTTGGATCTGAATACAAAGTTCTCCTTGATCCTCGAGGAGATCTATTTGATGTAATCTTCTTGCGGTGTGTTTGTCGAGATCCAATGAATTGTGGGTTTATGATCAAAATTATCTATGAACAATATTGGATTCTTTTCTGAAATCTTTTATGTATGATTATAATATCCTTGCAAGTCTCTTCGAATTATTGGTTTGGTTTGGCCTACTAGATCTATAGTTCTTGTAATGGGGGAAGTGCTTGGCTTTGGGTTCAATCTTGCGGTGTCCTTTCCGAGTGACAGCAGGGGCAGCAAGGCACGTATAGTATTGTTGCCATTGAGGATAAAAAGATGGGATTTATATCATATTGCTTGAGTTTATCCTTCTACATCATTTCATCTTGCTTAAGGTGTTACTCTATTCTTATGAACTTAATACTCTAGATCCATGCTGGATAGCGGTCGATGTGTGGAGTAATAGTAGTAGATGCAGAATCGTTTCGGTCTACTTGTCAAGGACTTGATGCCTATATACAATGATCATGCCTACATATTCTCATACTATGCGCTTTTCTAACAATTGCTCAACAACAATTTGTTCACCCACCGTAGAATTCTGCTATCATGAGAGAAGCCACTAGTGAAACCTATGGCCCCCGGGTCTATCTTTATCATATTACTTTCCCATCAACTAGCCAATTTCTGTCGCCGTTGTTTATTTGCTTTATTTACTTTCTGTTTCTATACCAAAAATACCAAAAAATTATCTTATCATATCTATCAGATCTCACTCTCGTAAGTGACCATGAAGGGATTGACAACCCTTATGGCGTTGGCTGCGAGGTTCTTATTTGTTTGTACAGGTGCGAGGGACTCGTACTTGTCTCCTACTAGATTGATACCTTGGTTCTAAAAAACTGAGGTAAATACTTACGCTACTGTGCTGCATCACCCTTTCCTCTTTGAGGGAATACAACACATGCTCGAGAAGTAGCACCGGGCGGTAGCGCAGAAGTTCGCGTGCCATGAGCAGCGCAGCCTGCGAGTTCGCAGGCCCGTGACGGACATGGGAGGACGAAGCAGTGGCCGAAGTCAACGATGGGGTGGCGGTGCGGCCATCGCGCCGCATGGAAGGTAGCAGCGACGAGTCCTGCTGCTCTTGGGCCGTGAGGCCGGTGGCAGCTTTGGCCGCTGGTGACGGCGGGCGGTGGGGGATGCCGTCTCCTGGAGGTGATGTCTGAGCGATGCAAGCGGCGAGATCCACCCGATGCTCAGCACAAACTCGGCGAGCGTCAGCCATGGGATCGGTGGAACAGCGGCGAATGGACCGACGAGGGAGAGAGGCTTCGACACGCCCCCTACCTGGCGCGCCAAATGTCGGATTTAGGGTTCCATGGACCCAAGAAGGTTCGAACTCTGGGGCATGTGCGAATAACTCAACCTCTCCGGCGTACCAACTCGTCGATCTCATGGCCTAGCTCGATGAACGGGAAGGGATAGAGACTCAGCAGTTTACCCAGGTTCAGGCCACCTTCTGATGTAAGACACTACTCCTACTTTGGGGTGGATTAGCCTCTCGGGGGGCTGTGGATGAACTAGTATGAGGGGAAGAACAACCTCAGGAGGTCTGTTCTTGGATGAGTATTGGCTAGTGAGGGCTCTGGGTTTCGATCCCCTACTACGGTGGTGGCTAGGCTGTATTTATAGTGGCTTGGGTCCTCTTCCTCCGAAAACGAACGCCGGAAGGGATCCCACAACGGCCAATTTGAAAGGGGACAAGAAGTACATCTTATCCAGACGAAAGGTGGTCTTTGCCTGCAAAGCTTCGACGTCATGGTGGGCTCGGCGATGACATCTGTCCGACCGTCTTGGCGGTCTTGGTCTCCGCTATATAGGAACTTTGGAGTGATTCTTCATCGCACATTGAGGGATGGTTATGTGATCCAATTATATTAGCATTGTTGAGAGATTGCACTAGCAAAAGTACGGACCCTAGGCCTCATTTTCAAGCATCGCAATACCGTTTGTGCTCACTTTTGTTACTTGCTACCTTGCTGTTTTTATTGTTCTTATTACGAAAATCAATATCTATCATCCACATTACACTTTTATCACCATCTCTTCACCAAACTAGTGCACCTATACAATTTACCATTGTATTTGGTGTGTTGGGGACACAAGAGACTTTTTATTATTTGGTTGCAGGGTTGTTTGAGAGAGACCATATTCATCCTATGCTTCCCACGGATTGATAAACCTTAGGTCAGCCACTGGAGGGAAATTTACTACTGACCTACAAAACTCTGCGCTTGGAGGCCCAACACGAGTCTACGAGAACAAGTTGTGTAGTAGATATCAAGATATCTTCTGGCGCCATTGCCGGGGAGGTTAGGTAAGCGACACTCACATCCTATCAACGATGCTCTTTTCTGGCGCCGTTGCTGGGGAGGTGAGTGCTTGAAGGTATATCTTTAGATCTTGCAATCGAATCTTTTAGTTTCTGTAGCGACCCGACCCGAATGGACCAAGTCTCTGTGCTTCAGTGTCATCCTTGGATCGGTAATGCTGACACACACAGTACTCGAAGGATTTATAACAGAGTAGCAATCACACACTTATTACATCGAATGTCTCAAAAGAGAACTTATTACAAAAGATATGGCTTAAGTCCATCTAACTACGATAATAGCGGAAGGCTTGGGAGATAAAGTGAGTCCATCAACTCCAATGGCATAGGTGAGTGCATGACAAACAACCTAGCGCACCTTACTCTTCTTCTGAAAAGTCTGCAACATGATATGTTGCAGCCCGAAACGGGTCAGCACATGGAATATGCTTGCAAGATAACACAGTAGAGCAAACAACAGATAAATTCTATCACTACATGCATATATGGCACGTGGAGGCTCGAAGGTTATACTGTTTTGCATAAAGCCAATTTTTTCCTACAACAAAGGAATAAATTTAATTTTAACTATCATGGTAGTTGAAACATCATTGAGAAGGTTCCTCCAACTCAATCCCAATTAAAGTAATCATTATCAACCCATCAAATTAATTTAGAGTGATGAGATCAAATCAATAATTCAAGTACCAGATACTCAAGATGTCCATAACCGGGACACAGCTAATCATGATTAGTTTGTACACTCTGCAGAGGATTGTGCACTTTTCCCCACAAGACTCGATCGCCTCCATTTAATTTCTCGCACTTCATGGTGTTTGAGAACCGGATGACCGAGACACAGTCTTTCAGAAGTTTTTACTCTTTACCGTGGGTAGACCCGTACACCTACTTTCCCCTACATCTGCTAGTCCACCACTGAAAGAGCTCACACAACATACTCAACTATGCCAGAGCCCATAATGGCATTGTGGATGCACACGGAAGTTTCTAGCATGAATAATCTTATGATCCCTTTGAGCCTGGGTGACATTCCATAGGATAATCGCACGGGTCCTCCGGGATTTCCTAGGACAACACTGGATTCTCCAGGTGCCCCGCAACCAATCCACCCAGATGTGTATTAAAGTTGCCACCTTAAGTTGAACCATTAATTAGCAAATCTCACATCTGTCATGGATACTCTCAAAACCAAACCACGTCTACGAGCATAGCATGGCAACCTAAGCATAATGTAGAAGTAACTTCCAAGGGTTTAGTAATAAAACAGGTAATAGGTTCTACCTCATCAACTACTTCCCAGACCCACATGTTAAGAGATCCTACTCATGCAATGTGTGAGGGTGGAAACTAATGCATATAAACTGGGTAATAAAGGGGTATGATCAATGTGTTACTAGCCTTCTTGATGATTCGCAAAACCTAGTGACTCATAGTAGCACGCTTTGCACTCCGGGAATTCTATCGCAAACAAACAATAGCATACATAAGCAATCAAGAAATGATGCACGGGTAAATCTCGAATAAGAAGATCTAACCAGAAAGTTCAATTGAAGAACGTCGGTTTGCAAAAAGAATCAAATCAAACGGAGCAACGAAACTCAAACTACGAAAGAAACAAGATCCGTTTACTAAATTGTACTAAAGTCAAATTTTAAAGTAACAAAATCTTGTTCAAGTTGGTTAAACAGAAAGAGGGATTGTTGGGATACAACCAAACATGAACCCCTACTATTTTTGTGTGTTCAAATGGTTAAGCTACTGTAGTAATCATGTTTTACATTTTTTTTTGTTTCAATAAAGTGCCAAGTAAAGCCTTTGGGATAGTGTGGATGCTAGTTGATTTGATTCCGTGCAAAAATAGAAAGTTTTGCATCCAGTGCAGAAAATTCAATAAATCAATGGAACGTGATAATTAGGTGCAATTTTGACACATTATTGGTATACAAATTGCCTACATTTTCCTAATTTTTCAGAATTGTTACAGTTGAATAAGTATGGTGGTTGCCCAGATCATTACATACTGTTCTGCTTTTGACAAATTCTGTTTTCAATGCATAGTTTGCTTGTTTTCTACTTTCTATGGCTTATATTGATCAATATAAATTGTAGAAATGATATGCTACAGTTGGAATTGTGTGAAAACAATTATGAATCTTGTCTTTGACAGTACCAAAGTGAATGATTTGTTTTATCATAGTAATCCATCTCACAAAGTTCCGTTAAGTTTTGTGTTTTTGAAGTTTTCAAGTTTGGGTGAGATATCAATATAAGGAGAATAAGGAGTGGAAAGACTATAAGCTTGGGGATGTCCAAGGCACCCCAAGGAAATATTCGAGGAATACCCAAGCAACTAAGCTTGGGGATGCCCTAGAAGGCATCTCCTCTTTCATCTCCAACATTATCGGTAACCTCACTTGGAGCTATATTTTTATTCGTCACATGATATGAGTTTTGCTTGGAGCGTCATTTTACTTTGTTTTGATTTTCTTGCTGATATTTAGAATAATGTTGTGTGTCTTTTATTTCAATAAAATGTCAAGGATAGCCTTTACCATGCTTATTTTGCAAGACTATATGTTGCTGTTTGAAAACAGAAAGTTCTCTATCATTGTCTGAATTCTTCTAGATAGTCAGAACGTGATAAAATCTTGAAATTTTTACACAGTGTGCATTACTAATTTCTCTGTAACTTGGTAATTTTTCAAAATGTTAGGGAAGTATGAGGAACATTTCACTCTTTACAGACTGTCCTATTTAGACAGATTGCTGTTATGTTTGCATTGTTTGCATATGTTTGCGTGTTAAATGATTCTATTTGAGGATATGAGTATTAAATATGCAGAGGCATTTAGTATGCAATGTTAAATAATAATTTCAGTGCTTTTCTACAGTAGATAATGCTAAGGTTTTGCATTGATTTATACTAACTTATCTCACGAGTTCTTGTAGAGTTTTGTGTGGATGAAGTCTTTGAGATTTAGGTAAACGGTGATATAAATGGAATTAAGGAGACACAAAAGATGAAGCTTGGGGATGCCCAAGGCATCCCAAGATAATATTTCAAGAAGTCTGAAGCATCTAAGCTCGGGGATGCCCCGGTAGGCATCCCACCTTTCTTCATCAACAATTATCGGTTAGTATTGGTTGAGCCTAAGTTTTTGCTTCTTCACATGATGTGTGCTATTCTTGAAATGTCATTTTATTTTGTTCTGCTTGCTATTAGTATAAAATACTTAGACCTGAAAGTTATAAATAAAAGAGAGTCTTCACGTAGCTACCTATTTACATAACTACTCGCTTGATCTTCACTTATATCTTTTTGGAGTAGTTTCTCATTTGCTCAAGTTCTTCACTTATATCTTTTTGAGCATGGTGTGCTTTATTATTTTTGTAGAAATTCTCCCTTGCTTCACTTAGATTAAGTTGAGAGAATAAAATATTATGCTCATGTTCTTCACTTATATTTGTTTGAGCTTATCTAAAGCAACACATAAAACTAGTCCCAATATGATAGATATTCAAGAGGGATATAATAAAAACTTTCATGAAGATCATTGGACAAAATAAACTTGATTGTTTGTAATAGTTTTGATATATGATGATAGTGATATGTGAGCCATGTTAATGAGTAATTATGTTTTAGTAAGAATATTGATGTTAAGGTCTGTGATTCCCTATGCAAGCACGAAAGTCAATAGTTATGCAATGAAATTACATCCTACTTATGGTGCATTATCCGGTGTTAGTTATGCTCAATGCTCGCTTATGTGATTTTTCATCTCCTGGTTGGTTGCTTCTCAATATATTTCTAGCCTTCACTTGTAATAAGTAGAAGTACTACTTGTGCATCCAAACTCCTTAAACCCAGTTTTGCCACATGAATCCACCATACCTACCTATATGCGGTATTCCCTTGCCGTTCTAAGAAAATTTGTATGTACCATCTCTAATTTTCAAAATAAACTTATCTTTTGTGTGCCCATACTGCTCATGAGGTGGTGAGGGGTGGCCGATATTTCTCCATGCTAGATGTGTTATTCTCAATATGAGTGATTATTCACTTGTCATTGCACGAGAGTACCGCAAAGGTATTAGGGATGCCCAGTCCTGAAATGAAAAATGAATTTACTTTATGTTGTCAAATAATAAATTCCTTGGAAAGTGTTGGTATGGAGGGCACCCATGGATACGGTTAGCCATGGATTGTGAAAGAATGGTGGAAAAAGGAATAAAATTTAATTTCTGTTTGGGAACCGCCTATGATATATCTAGCATGGAAAGTATTGGGAACTCTAAGTTGTTTTCATTGATGGGAAAAGTATGCCTCTGAAAAAAATTATCTCTCAATTTAAGCTATGAGATCTGGCACCTCTACAAATCCCTACTTCCCTCTGCGAAGGGCATTTCTATTTACTTTATGCAATTATATTTTTATTTGAGTCTCCATCTTCTCTTATAAAGCACCAACTAAGGGGCACTATGATCGTACTTGAGCATTGGATGTAGCTAATATGCGAGTGTGTTTCATGAATGGATCAACGATTGAGCACGATGGGCTAGGGATAACTTGCTTTAGTATTGATATTTTGAAAGACATGGTTGTTTGTTGATATACTTAAGTATTAAACTCCTCATGTCAAAACTAGACTATTGCTTTGAACCATATAAAAGTCCAATTGTCCATGCTATAAAGAAAAGAATATGTGATGAATATGATAGGTAGCATTGCACATAAAAAATTCCATTTGCTACTTTATCATGATGAGATTTATGAGAAAGAGTTGCTTTTATGATGCTAGGAAAAGTGATTGAAATTATCATTGATCAAACTTATGCACTTTGCTAGCATTCACACTTCATAAATTATTTCTTTTATCATTTACCTACTCGAGGACGAGTAGGAACTAAGCTTGGGGATGCTGATATGTCTCCAACGTACCTATAATTTATGAAGTATTCATGCCATGTTTAAAACAATTTTATACAGTTTTGGTATGATTTGCATGGAACTAACCCGGACTCACGTTGTTTTCAGCAGAACTATCGTGGTGTTGTTTTTTGTGCAGAAATAAAAGTTCTCGTAATTGGATGGAACTTTTTGACGATTTTTTTAGAAACAAAAGAGACCCCCGAAGCTTTGTGGGAGGGCCATAAGAGCAACGAGGAGGGCACAAGACACCGGGGAGCGCCTGGGCCCTTGCCCATATCCCAGTGGGTTGTGCTCACCTAGAGGCCCATCTTCGCGTGAAACCGACGCCCAAAATCCTATAAATAGAGAAACAATCAGAAATAACCCTATATATGAAGTTCCACTGCCTTAAGCCTCGGTAGTCCATGAAAAACCAATCTAGACCCGTTCTGGCACTCCACCGGAGGAGGAAATCATCACCGGTGGCCATCTTCATCATCCTGGCAGCCACCATGATGAGGAGGGAGTAGTCCACCCTCGGGGCTGAGGGTTTGTACCAGTAGCTATGTGTTCAATCTCTCTCTCTCATGTTCTTGAGATGCACAATCTTGATGTATCACGGGCTTTGTTGATATAGTCAGATCATATGATGTTTCCCCTTTCTATCTTGTTGTGAATTGAGTTTTCCCTTTGAGATTTATTTGGGTTGAATACTTTTATGGATTTGAAAACAATTGATGTATGTATTGCTATGAATACCCGTGGTGACAATGGGGTATCATATTGATTCACTTGATGTGCGTTTTAGCACTCAAATCGCGGATTCCCAGGGTTACATTGGGGTAATCTATGCATAGGGGTTGATGCACGTTCTTGTCTTTGTTTCTCCAGTAGAAATCTTGGGGCACTCTTTGAGGTTCTTTGTGTTGGATTGAGTATTATGAATCTGAATTTGTTTTGGTGTTATTTTAGTACGAACTCTTGATCGATCGATCGAAAAGAATAATTTGTGTTATTTTAGTACGAACTCTTGATAGATCGATCGGAAAAAATAACTTGTGTTATTTTAGTACGAACTATTGGATAGATCGATCGGAAAGAATAGCTACAAACAATTCCTTCTTATGTTCTCCGCTAGATAGGAACTTTGGAGTGATTCTTCATCGCACGTTGAGGGATGGTTATGTGATCCAATTATATTAGCATTGTTGAGAGATTGCACTAGCAAAAGTACGGACCCTAGGCCTCATTTTCAAGCATTGCAATACCGTTTGTGCTCACTTTTCTTACTTGCTACCTTGCTGTTTTTATTGTTCCTTACAAAAATCAAAATCTACCATCTATATTACACTTTTATCACCATCTCTTCGCCAAACTAGTGCACCTATACAATTTACCATTGCATTTGGTGTGTTGGGGACACAAGAGACTTTTTATTATTTGGTTGCAGGGTTGTCTGAGAGAGACCATTCTCATCCTATGCCTCCCACGGATTGATAAACCTTAGGTCATCTACTTGAGGGAAATTTGCTACTGGCCTCAAAAACTCTGCGCTTGGAGGCCCAACACGAGTCTACAAGAACAAGTAGTGTAGTAGACATCACTGCACTGGGTTTCTCGGTGCGACGCTGGCCATGCATGGCCAGCGCCTCCTAAAGTTCCTCGATCGCCTTGGTGATGAACTAGTGAGCGCCTGGCGCCCTGCGCCCTGCCTGTGGAAGCATGCGTCGAAGCACGCCTCCACGTGGTGCCCGAACGCCTCCCTCATGACACTGGCCAGGTCGGAGGCCCTCTAGAGGAGATCCCCCGAGCCCAACCAGAGAGGGGCGTTGGGCGCTTTCTTATGCGAGGGAGGGAGCCACCCCGGAAGTGGGCGCAGGTCCCGAGGCATGATCGCCGGAAGCGCCACCCTCCTGAGATCCTTGGTGGAGTAGTTGCTTCTTCTTCTTCTTCTTCTTCTTGGGGATGACCTCAGGGGGGTAGATAGCGCCCTCACCATCTGAGTTCTTGACCGCCACGGCTTGGTAGGCGCGCTCAAGGGAGCACACCGCATCCTTCTTGTCGCAGGCGACCGTGATGATGCCATCGCTTCCTGGCATTTTGAGGACGTTGTAACCGTGGTGAGTCGCTACCATGAACTTGGCCATGGCCGGATACCCAAGGATGGCATTGCACGGGAGACGAATGTGGGCAACATCGAAGTAGATGAGCTCGGTGTGGTAGTTGTTGCGCTGGCCGAAGGTGATGGATATGCCCAATGGGGACTGTGGAGCCGTCGGACTCCAGATAAAGGCTTGGTTGGCCGGAGCTGGTCGTATGGCACTTGGAGCGTGTCAGACGTCTCGACAGAGAGTACATTGATACCCGCGCCGCCATCGATCAGCGTCGTAGTGAAGAGGACGTTGCTGATGGTAGGAGAGAAGAGCATCAGGAATGCACCGGTGGTGGCCGCGCACATGAGCTGGCCAGCAGAGTCGAAGGTGATAGTGTACTTGGACCATCTGAGGGGACGCAATGCCTCGAGCTTGGGAAGGGCCGTGTTCACCTCACGAGCGAACTTCTTGAAGACGCGATGAGAGGCAGGGTCCTGAGCGCCGCCCAAGATGCACGCAATGGTGCGAGGCTCTTGGATGCCCCGAGACCCAGCATCCTAGCGGTGGTCATCGTTCCTTCTTGGAGGCGGCGGCAGAGGAGGAAGGTTGATGTTGCCCTGAGGGTGATCCTCACGAGGCTGGTCCCTCCAGGGGCCGTAACGAGGCTAGCCCTGCCAGTGGTCCTCACGAGGCTAATCGCGCCAGCCCTGGCGGGGGTCACGGTTGTCCCAGCGTCCTCCACCTCGACCGTAGCTGCGATCATTGCACTTCGAACGACGGCTAAGACACCCATCTCGGATGACCCTAAGCTCTTGGTAGTCGTTGGTGTTGTGGCTGTGGACGTTCTGGAAGACGCAGAATGGGCGGCTTCCCCTGGAGGAATGGGGGTGGTCACAGCCGCGCTTCATCTCAGGTTCGACCGCGAGCACAGCCGAGCCCTTGCGCTTCACGTCCTTGGCCTTGGCCTTATTGTCTTCAGGATCGGCCTCTGGAAGCTCGAGGAGCGAGAGGCATCCTTCTTCTGCCCTCGTGAACCTGGTCGACATATTGAACATCTCCAGAGCCGAGCACAGGTCCTCATGGATGGCGAGTTCTTCCTTCATCTTGACACCTCGAACGCCTTCAATGAATGATGAGATGATGACCTCGTCCAACACCTTGAGAATCTTGATGCGAACACTGGTGATACGCTGGATGTATTTGCGCAGTGTCTCCCCTGGCTGCTGCTTGATGCGCCGCAGGTCGCCTACCGCAGGGTCACGGTCTCGAGTTCCCTGGAAGTTGGAGATGAAGTGCTCGCACAACTTATCCCAGGAAGAGATTGATCCCACGAGGAGGTTCAGGAGCCACGAGCACGCACCGTCCTTGAGGGCCATGGGGACACAATTCTTCATGACCTTCTCATCGTCGTTCGCCGCCTCGATGCTCAGCTCATAGAGATGGAGGAACTCATCGGGGTCAGGTGTACCGTCGTAGCGCGGAGGCATATCTGGCTTGAACTTGCTGGGCCAGACGACGCGGCGCAGCTCCGGAGTGAATGCTCGGTAGCCTGCCGCGCTCATGAGAGCTCCCTGCGGAGGAGGATCCTAGTCTTGGTGCTCGCGTGCCACCGCCTCGGGTGGCACACGACCTTGACGGGGTGGCGCTGGGAGCGCACGTGCTTCTCCTTGAGGCCATTGCACCACCTGGCAGATTTCTTCATCGCACGCGGGCGCCCTGCTCGGCTGGTCACGCTGGGGGGCCTCGCGCATTGGCTTGGGGATGACATCTCGCCGAAGAGGGCGAGGGGTGCACCATGGGCCATGTTGCCCACTTGAGGTGGCGAGGGAGGCAGCGAATGGGATGGTGCAGGGACCTCTCCCTCGGCACTGACGAGATCAACGATGCGGCCCAGCGAGTCCTCGTAGAGGTCGTTGGTCGGGCAGTAGCGCGGAAGCTCGCGTGCCATGAGCAGCGCAGCCTGTGAGTTCGCCGGCCTGTGACGGGCATGGGATGATGAAGCAGCGGCCGCAATCAGCGATGGAGTGGGGGTGCGGCCCTCGCGCCGCACGAAAGGTGGCATCGATGAATCCTGCTGCTCGTGGGCCGTAGGGCTGGTAGCAATGTTGGCCGCGGGTCACGGCGAGCG
>LR738711.1:585494289-585596667 GCA_902687465.1 Secale cereale | reverse complement strand
GGGGGGGGGGGGGGGGGGGGGGGGGGGATATGCTGTTGCCTGGAGGTGTTGTCTGAGCAAAATTGATGAGCGTCAGCCATGGGATCAACGGAACAATGGCGAATCGACCGACGAGGGAGAGAGGCTTCGACACGCCCCCTACCTGGCGCCCCAAATGTCGGATTCAGAGCTCCGTAGACCCAAGAAGGTTTGAATTCTGGGGCGTGTGCGAAGAACTCAACCTCTCTGGCCTACCAACTCGTCGATCTCATGGCCTAGCTCAATGAATAGGAAGGGAAAGAGACTCAGCAGTTTACCCAGGTTCGGGCCACCTTGCGGTGTAAGACTATACTCCTCCTTTGGGGTGGATTAGCCTCTCAGAGGGCTGTGGATGAACTAGTACAAGGGAAAGAACAACATCAGGAGGTTTGTTCTTGGATGAGTGTTGGCTAGTGAGGGCTCTGTGTTTTGATCCCCCGATCCCCTGCTACGGTGGTGGCTAGGCTATATTTATAGTGGCTTGGGTCCTCTTCAACCGAAAACGAAGGCGGGAAGGGAACCCACAATGGCCAATTTGAAAGGGGACAAGATGTACATATTATCCTGATGAAAGGTGGTCTTTGTCTACAAAGCTCCTGAGCGTGACGTCGTGGTGGGCTCGGCAATGACATCCGTCTGGCCATCCTGGCGGTCTTGGTCTCGTTGCACGAGAATGAAAACCTTTGGCTGATTCCTCAGGACTCCACGACTGCGCTTGCCTTCTTAGCACCAATGGGGAAACCTGCCACTCTGCGCCCTCTAGTGCCCGCCTGGCCTTGGTCGTCATGCCTTGCGTCACTTGATCCTCACGAGGTGGGTGCTTGCATGGGAAACTATGCTCCTTAGGAGGCCGCTCCCTTCGGAGGTCTTGGCGTCGTTCGCATCACGAGGCGTGGCCCCTCACGAGGGTCCTGTCTTGTCGTTGTTGAAGATGGGCCATACCAAGTCGTTCGTGGAGCCACACAGTGGGTGGCAGGTAGGTAAGTTTGGGTACCCTAGTTCCCAGAACACCGACAGTAGCCCCAGGGCCCAAGGCGCGCTTGGATTTGGCTTCGAGGCGAAGCGCCGCGGGCCCCAATTGCCTGCGGACCGAGTTGACGCGTGGCATTTGATGGGACGTGGGCGTCTCCACTTCCCCACATAGCCTCGGCAACACTTCGACTTGACAACTACTTGCTGCATGCAGAAAAACCATCATTACTTGGAATTGAGGGAGGCCAGCGGTTGGCCTCCCTCTAGCTATAAATACGGGGGCAGAGCCCCCTGCTTATCTACATCTTCTCGCTGCTTGCTCCTCCTTCTTCTTCCTCGTGCGACCGTCTTGCCGTAGTATCCATGGTGCCAATGAGGGGGTTCTCCGCCGCAGAGAAGGGAAAGGACCCTGAGATGGAACCCAAACTGCTCCTGCCAAAGAAGAGGCTCGAGAGCAATCACGAGGTCGCTGCGGAGCCCGTGGCACCGCGGCCTTGGCTCGAACGGCCTCCTCCGGGTTACCCAATCCCTGTGTATGCCTGCATACAGTGCCCCGTGCACAGGAGCAGTGGCCGGCATCGTGAGGAGCTGGGCCGTGGCGGAGGACAGGCCGAGGCGGTACAACCACTCCACTCATGGACTCACGCCGAGGGTGTTGGAAATATGCCCTAGAGGCAATAATAAATTGGTTATTATTATATTTCCTTGTTCATGATAATTGTTTATTATCCATGCTAGAATTGTATTGATAGGAAACTCAGATACATGTGTGGATACATAGACAAACACCATGTCCCTAGTAAGCCTCTAGATGACTAGCTCGTTGATCAATAGATGGTTACGGTTTCCTGACCATGGACATTGGATGTCGTTGATAACGGGATCACATCATTAGGAGAATGATGTGATGGACAAGACCCAATCCTAAGCCTAGCACAGATCGTGTAGTTCGTATGCTAAAGCTTTTCTATATGTCAAGTATCTTTTCCTTAGACCATGAGATTGTGCAACTCCCGGATACCATAGGAATGCTTTGGGTGTACCAAACGTCACAACGTAACTGGGTGGCTATAAAGGTGCACTACAGGTATCTCCGAAAGTGTCTGTTGGGTTGGCACGAATCGAGACTGGGATTTGTCACTCCGTATGACGGAGAGGTATCTCTGGGCCCACTCGGTAGGACATCATCATAATGTGCACAATATGTGATCAAGGAGTTGATCACGGGATGATGTGTTACGGAACGAGTAAAGAGACTTGCCGGTAACGAGATTGAGCAAGGTATCGGTATACCAACGATCGAATCTCGGGCAAGTGCTATACCGATAGACAAAGGGAATCGTATACGGGATTGATTGAATCCTTGACATCGTGGTTCATCCGATGAGATCATCGTGGACCATGTGGGAGCCAACATGGGTATCCAGATCCCGCTGTTGGTTATTGACCGGAGAGTCGTCTCGGTCATGTCTGCGTGTCTCCCGAACCCGTAGGGTCTACACACTTAAGGTTCGGTGACACTAGGGTTGTAGAGATATAAGTATGCGGAAACACGAAAGTTGTTCGGAGTCCCGGATGAGATCCCGGACGTCACGAGGAGTTCCGGAATGGTCCGGAGGTAAAGATTTATATATAGGAAGTCCTATTTTGGCCACCGGAAAATGTTCGGGATTTTTCGGTATTGTACCGGGAAGGTTCTAGAAGGTTCCGAAGTGGGGCCCACCTGCATGGGGGGACCCACATGAACGTGGGTAGTGGGGGCAAGGCCCCACACCCCTGGTGAAGGCGCACCAAGATCCCCCCTTAGAAGGAATAAGATCATATCCCGAAGGGATAAGATCAAGATCCCTAAAAAGGGGGGATAACAATCGGTGGGGAAAGGAAATGATGGGATTTCTTTCCCCCACCTTTGCCAACGCCCCAATGGACTTGGAGGGCAAGAAACCAGCCCCCTCCACCCCTATATATAGTGGGGAGGTGCATGGGAGCAACACCCCAAGCCCTGGCGCCTCCCTCTCCCTCCCGTGACACATCTCCCTCCTCCCGCAGCGCTTGGCGAAGCCCTGCTGGAATCCCGCTACTTCCACCACCACGCCGTCATGCTGCTGGATCTCCATCAACCTCTCCTCCCCTCTTGCTGGATCAAGAAGGAGGAGACGTCCCCGCTCCGTACGTGTGTTGAACACGGAGGTGCCGTCCGTTCGGCGCTAGGATCATCGGTGATTTGGATCACGACGAGTACGACTCCATCATCCCCGTTCCCTTGAACGCTTCCGCTCGCGATCTACAAGGGTATGTAGATGCACTCCCCTTTATGCTCGTTGCTAGATTACTCCATAGATAGATCTTGGTGATGCGTAGGAAATTTTTTTGATTTTCTACTACGATCCCCAACAGTGGCATCATGAGCTAGGTCTATGCGTAGTATCTTGCACGAGTAGAACACAAAGTAGTTGTGGGCGTAGATCATGTCAATTCTCTTGCCGTTACTAGTCTTATCTTGATTCGGCGACATCGTGGGATGAAGCGGCCCGGACCGACCTTACACGTACTCTTACGTGAGACAGGTTCCACCGACTGACATGCACTAGTTGCATAAGGTGGCTAGCGGGTGTCTGTCTCTCCCACTTTAGTCGGATCGGATTCGATGAAAAGGGTCCTTATGAAGGGTAAATAGAAATTGGCATATCACGTTGTGGTTTTGACGTAGGTAAGAAACGTTCTTGCTAGAAACCTATAGCAGCCACGTAAAAACTTGCAACAACAATTAGAGGACGTCTAACTTGTTCTTGCAGCATGTGCCGTGTGATGTGATATGGCCAAAAGGATGTGATGAATGATATATATGTGATGTATGAGATTGATCATGTTCTTGTAATAGGAATCACGACTTGCATGTCGATGATAATGACAACCGGCAGGAGCCATAGGAGTTGTCTTATTTATTGTATGACCTGCGTGTCACTGAATAACGCCATGTAATTACTTTACTTTATTGCTAAACGTTAGCCATAGTAGTAGAAGTAATGTTTGGCGAGACGACTTCATGGAGACACGATGATGGAGATCATGATGATGGAGATCATGGTGTCATGCCGGTGACAATAATGATCATGGAGCCCCGAAGATGAAGATCAAAAGGAGCAAAATGATATTGGCCATATCATGTCACTATTTGATTGCATGTGATGTTTATCATGTTTTACATCTTATTTGCTTAGAACGACGGTAGTGAATAAGATGATCTCTCACTAAAATCTCAAGAATAGTGTTCCCCCTAACTGTGCACCGTTGCTAAGGTTCGTTGTTCCGAAGCACCACGTGATGATCGGGTGTGATAGGTTCTAACGTTCGCATACAACGGGTGTAAGACAGATTTACACACGCGATACAATTAGGGTTGACTTGACGAGCCTAGCATGTACAGACATGGCCTCGGAACACGGAAGACCGAAAGGTCGAACATGAGTCGTATAGAAGATACAATCAACATGAAGATGTTCACCGTTGATGACTAGTCCGTCTCACGTGATGATCGGACACGGCCTAGTCGATTCGGATCATGTATCACTTAGATGACTAGAGAGATGTCTATCTGAGTGGGAGTTCATTAGATGAACTTAATTGTCATGAACAATAGTCTAAGTTGTCTTCGCAAATTATGTTGTAGACCAATAACTGCGTTGTAGCTCCCTGTTTAATACGATCCTAGAGAAAGACTAAGTTGAAAGATATTGTAAGCAATGATGCGGACTAGGTCCGTAGTCTGAGGAGTGTCCTCACTGCTACACAGAAAGCTTACGTCTTTGATGCACCGCTCGATGTGCAAACCCCTACAACGTTGTTTGTGGATGTTGTGAACACCTGAGAGACACGTCCTGATGACTACTTGATAGTTTAGTGCACCATACTTTACGGCTTAGAATCGGGATTCCAATGACGTTTTGAACGCCATGGAACATATGAGATGTTCTAAGAGCTGAAATTTGGATTTCAGGCTCATGCCCGTGTTGAGAGGTATGAGACCTCTGACAAGTTCTTTTGCCAAAAAGATGGAGGAGAATAGCTCAACTAGTGAGCATGTGCTCAGAATGTCTGGGTGCTAAAATCACTTGAACCAAGTGGGAGTTAATCTTCCAGGTGAGATAGTGGTTGACAGAATTCTCTAGACACTATCACCAAGCTACTAGAACTTCGTGATGAACTATGACATGCAAAGGATGGAGATGATCCCGGAGCTATTAGCGGTTCTTAAGACCGCGAAAGTAGAAATCAAGAAGGAGCATCAAGTGTTGATGGTTTAACAAGACCATTGGTTTCAAAAGGGGCAAGGGCTAGAAGGGAAACTTCATGAATGGCAAACCAGTTGTCGCTCTAATGAGGGAACCCAAGGTTGCACCCAAACCTCGAGACTAAGTGCTTCGATTGTAAGGGTAACGGTCACATGGTAGCGGAACTACCCCAAATACATGGTAGATAAGAAAAGCTGGCAACTTCAACAAAGTATATTTGATATACGTGTTATTGATGTGTACCTTACTAGTACTCCTTGTAGCACCTGGGTATTGGATACCGGTTCAGTTGCTATTATTGGTGACTTGAAGCAAAAGCTACGGACTGAACAGAGACTAGCTAAGGGCGAGGTGACGATGTGTGTTGGAAGTGTTTCCAAGGTTGATAAGATCACCATCGCACACTTCCTCTATTTTCGAGATTAGTGTTGAACCTAGATAAATGTTATCGGGTATCTACGTTGAGCATGAATATGATTAGATCATGTTCATTGCAATACGGTTATTCATTTAAGTCAGAGAATAATGGTTATTCTGTTTACATGAATAATACCATTATGGTCATGCACCCAATGGTTTGTTGAATCTCGATCATAGTAATACACATGATGATAATATTAATGCAAAAAGATGTAGAGTTAATAATGATAGTACCACTTTCTTGTGGCACTGCCGCTTAGGTCATTTTGGCATAAAATGCATGAAGAAAAACTCCATGCTGATGGATGTTTGGAGTCACTTGATTTTGAATCACTTGACACATGCGAGCCATGCCTCATGGGCAGGATGACTGAGATCCCGTTTTCAGGTACAATGAAACGGGCAAGTGACTTGTTGGAAATCATACATGCTGATGTATGTGATCCAATGAGAATTAAGGCGTGTGGTGGATATCGTTATTTTCTCATCTTCACTGACGATTTGAGTAGATATGGTATATTTACTTAATGAAGCAAAAGTCTGAAACGTTTGAAAGGTTCAAAAATTTCAGAGTGAAGATTAAGAATCATCATAACAAGATGATCATGTTCCTACGATCTGATCAAGGGGATATTATCTGAATTATGAGTTTGGCAATCACTTAAGACATTGTGGAATTGTTTCGCAGTTGAAGCACCCTGGAACACCACAGCGTAATGGTGTGTCCGGACATCGTAATCGAACCTTATGAGATATGGTGCGGTCTATGGTGTATCTTACCGATCTACCGCTATTATTTTGAGGTTATGCATTAGAGACAGCTGCATTCACTTTATATAGGGCACCATCTAAGTCCGTTGAGACAACGCCATATGAACTAAGGTTTGGCAAGAAACCAAAGTTGTCGTTTCTCAGTGTTTGGGGCTGCGATGCTTACGGCTTCAGCCGGAAAAAGCTCGAACCCAAAGCGGACAAATACATCTTCATGGGATACCCACTGGTAACGGTTGGGTATACCTTCTATCTCAGATCCAAGGACAAAAATGTTTGTCGCTAAGAACGGGTCCTTTCTCGAGAAGGAGTTTCTCTCGAAAGAATTGAGTGGGAGGAAGATAGAACTTGATGAGGTTGTCGAACCCTCACTTCAACTGGAGAGAAGTACAACACAGAAAGATGTTTCTGTGGAACCTACGACAGTTGAAGAGGAAACTAATGATAGTGATCATGAAGCTCCAGATCAAGTTGCTATCGAACCTCGTAGGTCGACAAGGATATGTACTACTCCTGAGTGGTACGGTGATCCTGTCTTAGAGGTCATGTTGTTGGACAACGATGAACCTACGAACTATGGAGAAGCAATGGTGGGCCCATATTCCGACAAATGGTTAGAAGCCGAGAAATCCGAGATAGGATCCATGTATCGAAACAAAGTATGGACTTTGGTGGACTTGCCCGATGACTGGCAAGCCATTGAGATAAATGGATCTTTAGGAAGGAAGACGGACGTGGACGGTAATGTCACCGTCTATGAAGCTCGACTTGTGGCGAAGAGTTTTCCACAAGTTCAAGGAGTTGACTACGATGAGATTTTCTCACCCATAGCGATGCTTAAGTCCGTCGGAATCATGTTAGCATTAGCTGCATTTATGAAATCTGGCAGATGGATGACAAAACAAGTTTCCTTACCAGTTTTTGTAAGGAAAGGTTGTATATGATACAATCAGAAAGGTTTTGTCGATCCTAAGGATGCTAAAAGATATGCTAGCTCCAGCGATCCTTCTATGGACTAGAGCAAGCATCTCGGAGTCAGAATATACACTTTGATGGAGTGATCAAAGTTTTTGGGTATACAAAGTTTGTTAGAAACTTGTATTTGCAATAAAGTGAGTGGGAGCACTACAACATTTCTGATAAGTATATGTGAATGACATATTGTTGATTCGAAATGATGTAGAATTTCTGGAAAGCATAAAGGGTTGTTTGAAAGGTGTTTTTCAAAGGAATACCTGGATAAAGCTGCTTACATATTGGGCATCAAGATCTATAGAGATAGATCAAGACGCCAGATGATACTTTCAAAAGAACACACACCTTGGCATGATTTTGAAGGAGTTCAAAATAGATCAGTCAAAGAAGGAGTTCTTGCCTGATTTGTAAGGTGAGAAGTTGAGTAAGACTCAAAGCTTGACCACGGCAGAAGAAAGAGGAAGGACGAAGGTCGTCCCCTATGCTTTTGTCATAGGCTCTATACGGTATGCCATGCTAAGTACCGCACCTGATGTGTGCCTTGCCACATGTCTGGCAAGAGGGTACAAAGGTGATCCAGGAGTGGATCACTAGATAGTGGTCAAAATTATCCTTAGAGGAATAAGGAAATGTTTCTCGGTTATGGAGGTGATAAAGAGTTCGACGTAAAGAGTAACGTCGATGCAAGCTTAGCACCTATCCGGATAACTCTAAGTGGAGATACCGGATACGTATAATAGAGCAACAGTTTGGAATAGCTCCAAGTAGAACGTGGTAGCAGCATCTATGATATGACATAAAGTTTTGCGAAGTACATAGGGATCTGAATGTTGCAGACCCGTTGACTACAACCTCTCTCACAAGCATAACATGATCAAACCCAGAACTCATTGAGTGTTAATCACATATTGATGTGAACTAGATTACTGACTCTAGTGAACTCTTTGGATGTTAGTCACATGGCGATGTGACCTATGAGTGTTAATCACATGGCGATGTGAGCTAGATTATTGACTCTAGTGCAAGTGGGAGACTGTTGGAAATATGCCCTAGAGGCAATAATAAATTGGTTATTATTATATTTCCTTGTTCATGATAATTGTTTATTATCCATGCTAGAATTGTATTGATAGGAAACTCAGATACATGTGTGGATACATAGACAAACACCATGTCCCTAGTAAGCCTCTAGATGACTAGCTCGTTGATCAATAGATGGTTACGGTTTCCTGACCATGGACATTGGATGTCGTTGATAACGGGATCACATCATTAGGAGAATGATGTGATGGACAAGACCCAATCCTAAGCCTAGCACAGATCGTGTAGTTCGTATGCTAAAGCTTTTCTATATGTCAAGTATCTTTTCCTTAGACCATGAGATTGTGCAACTCCCGGATACCGTAGGAATGCTTTGGGTGTACCAAACGTCACAACGTAACTGGGTGGCTATAAAGGTGTACTACAGGTATCTCCGAAAGTGTCTGTTGGGTTGGCACGAATCGAGACTGGGATTTGTCACTCCGTATGACGGAGAGGTATCTCTGGGCCCACTCGGTAGGACATCATCATAATGTGCACAATATGTGATCAAGGAGTTGATCACGGGATGATGTGTTACGGAACGAGTAAAGAGACTTGCCGGTAACGAGATTGAGCAAGGTATCGGTATACCAACGATCGAATCTCGGGCAAGTGCTATACCGATAGACAAAGGGAATCGTATACGGGATTGATTGAATCCTTGACATCGTGGTTCATCCGATGAGATCATCGTGGAGCATGTGGGAGCCAACATGGGTATCCAGATCCCGCTGTTGGTTATTGACCGGAGAGTCGTCTCGGTCATGTCTGCGTGTCTCCCGAACCCGTAGGGTCTACACACTTAAGGTTCGGTGACACTAGGGTTGTAGAGATATAAGTATGCGGAAACCCGAAAGTTGTTCGGAGTCCCGGATGAGATCCCGGACGTCACGAGGAGTTCCGGAATGGTCCGGAGGTAAAGATTTATATATAGGAAGTCCTATTTTGGCCACCGGAAAATGTTCGGGATTTTTCGGTATTGTACCGGGAAGGTTCTAGAAGGTTCCGAAGTGGGGCCCACCTGCATGGGGGGACCCACATGAACGTGGGTAGTGGGGGCAAGGCCCCACACCCCTGGTGAAGGCGCACCAAGATCCCCCCTTAGAAGGAATAAGATCATATCTCGAAGAGATAAGATCAAGATCCCTAAAAAGGGGGGATAACAATCGGTGGGGAAAGGAAATGATGGGATTTCTTTCCCCCACCTTTGCCAACGCCCCAATGGACTTGGAGGGCAAGAAACCAGCCCCCTCCACCCCTATATATAGTGGGGAGGTGCATGGGAGCAACACCCCAAGCCCTGGCGCCTCCCTCTCCCTCCCGTGACACATCTCCCTCCTCCCGCAGCGCTTGGCGAAGCCCTGCTGGAATCCCGCTACTTCCACCACCACGCCGTCGTGCTGCTGGATCTCCATCAACCTCTCCTCCCCTCTTGCTGGATCAAGAAGGAGGAGACGTCCCCGCTCCGTACGTGTGTTGAACACGGAGGTGCCGTCCGTTCGGCGCTAGGATCATCGGTGATTTGGATCACGACGAGTACGACTCCATCATCCCCGTTCCCTTGAACGCTTCCGCTCGCGATCTACAAGGGTATGTAGATGCACTCCCCTTTATGCTCGTTGCTAGATTACTCCATAGATAGATCTTGGTGATGCGTAGGAAATTTTTTTGATTTTCTACTACGATCCCCAACAGAGGGCACAGCCCATGAGTTCGTGGCGTGGGCGGCTATGCAACCAAGCACAGGGATTCGGTTTCCGCAGTTCTTCGCAGGGGAGGTGCCGTCGCGGGGGCCCGTCGAGTTATGGCTGCAACACGCCGAGTGCTGCACCCAAGCTTCTGAATCGGAAGTTGAGGTCGTCAACTTCGGTGACGTCTTCATGACTTGTGGATGTGGTGAGGTCGCCCGCGTAGTCCGCTCGGAGGGGGCTCTTGCCATCCACTTTGAGTACGATGGAGCTTCGACGCTCTCCTTAAAGGTTTTCGGCAAGGACGGTCGGCGTCTGGAGTGTTGCGCCAGGGGAGGCGGCCAGAACAGCAAGGCCACGGGCAGTGAACTTGCCCTTGGCCTTATCCGTGACTCCTTCGGTAGCAGAAATGCTTCATCGGACTTGAGTAGCGACACTAGCTACGAGCCGACGAGCCGCTAAGCCCGGACTGGGGTAGCATCATCCCAGCGCCGATGGCGATGTCGCTGGATTCGCGACTCTTCATGGGTTCTTCTTTCCTTTTTATTCCCGCACCAAACCGTGATGAGCCCCGTGGGGGTACGTAAAAAATGTGATGCTTTTGCTTTAATGTCATTATTCCCGAACCGGTGTTGCGATCACGTCCACCACCTCGGCATGATTCCCTCTTCTGTTCTTGCAGTAGCTTAGTGCTCTACGTCGACAGGACCCAGTCCCCAGGCAAAGCTTTAGCCGTCGCTGGTATGTTAGGTCACGATGCCGTGGTCAAGGCCAGGAGGTGAGCGGCCCAAGGTCCGGTAAGAACCCTCGAGGTGCGATGCTCAGGGGTCCCCTTTGGCGCGCAAGCGACTTTTGATAGACCGAAAGGGAGGCACCCTTGCCTGGGCGAGATTGCGAGTGGCATACCACTAGTCGTAATGTTCAGGCCTATGTGTATGGGGTGACTTATCTTGGTGAGCCTGTGGTGATTCCTTTGCTGCGAAGGCAGCTTCCAGGCCTGTGCCGACTCCTTCTTCCTTGCTCATCTAGGTGCTCTACATCCTCGAGTCCCGGCCCTCGAGCGAGGATCAGCCGCCGCTGGTATGCCAGGTCGTGATGCCATGGTCAAGGCTAGGGGGTGAGGGCTCGAGAGCTAGTAGCAGTCCCTGAGGTGCGTTGCTCAGGGACCCCCTTTAACGTGCAAGCGATTTGCGTGAAACAGGAGAGGCTGGCCTTGTGAGGGGTTGCAACCCGAGGTGCTGGCAAGACCGCCCGTGATCCCGACCCCGGAGCTCCCTACGAGTTAGCCGAAGGAAGAAAACGTAGATGCGCTTGCTGTCCTACCGGTGATCTTTCCTCAAGAAGACAAAGGCACTGAGGACCTAGTGAGGTGACGTGCACAGGGCTGGCCGCGAGCCAGAGCTCGGTCTCTTAGATTTATCAGCGCTGCAGGGACGGGCCCAAGCATAGGCGCCGTGCCGGTGTAGCCCCTATTACGGGGTGAGCATTAGGTGGGTTAACAATGATCAAGGGCCGCGAGGGGAAGCTCCATAGTTAACAAGACAACAGAGGCAACATTGGATAACCATGATAAAATAGGCATGCATACCAGTCCAGAGTGCATAAACCAAAATAGCGCTACCGTGGGGCTAGCCCCGGCAGTTTGAGGATAATGCAGCCTAGGGGGCGCCCTCAATTGAACAAACCAAAAAATCATCTGGCACTGTCGTTGAAGAAGAGTTAGGGCAGCAGAAGATGCACGCCGCAGATGTCGCCCCTCACGAGTCGTCTGGCTCCTGGGTCTCATGAGGCTCCTGAGGTCCAGGAGGCTCACGGAGGTCCAGCGCCTCCTCCGTTGGGATCGCCTCGTGTCTGGCCTCGTGAGCTGCCAGGATGCCCCACATGTGGCACTGGTGCAAGGCAGCTGCATTCGGTAGGCCGAAGGGCATGCAGACGTAAATGTGAGGGGGGCCATACCGACCGACACGGGATGTTCAGAAGAGCTCCTGAGAAGCGGCTCTGTTGAGCCCTGGGATGTTGACACAGACGCACATCTTGCCACCACATCTGGGGCGGCAGCTGCACTGGGTTGCTCGATGCGATACTGGCTATGCTTGGCCCGTGCCTCCTGAAGTTCCTCGATCTCCTTGGTGATGAACTCCTGAGCGCCTGGCGCCTCATGCCCTGCCCGTGGAAGCGTGCGTCGAAGCACACCTCCACATGGTGCCCAAATGCCTCCCTCGTGACGCGTGCTAGGTCGGAGGCCCTCCAGAGGAGAACCCCCGAGCCCAACCAGAGAGGGGCGCCAGTCGTGCCTTCCTATGCGAGGGAGGGAGGCTCCCCAGTAGTGGGCACAGGTCCTGAGGCATGATCGCCGAATGCCCTACCCTCCTGAGATCCTTGGTGGAGCAGCTCCTTCTTCTTCTTCTTCTTCTTGGGGATGACCTCAAGGGGGTAGATGGCGCCCTTGCTATTTGAGTTCTCGATAGCCGCGGCTTGGTAGGCACGCTCAAGGGATCACACCGCATCCTTCTCATCGCCGACGACCGTGATGATGTCGTTGCTTCCTGGAAATTTGAGGATGTTGTAGCCATGGTGAGTCGTTGCCATGAACTTGGCCAGAGCCGGATACCCAAGGATGGCGTTGTACGGGAGACGAATGTGGGCAATGTTGAAGTCGATGAGCTCGGTGCGCTAGCAGAAGGTGACAGGGAGACGAATCTGCCCGATGGGGACTGTGGAGCCATCGGCCACTGCTAAGAAAGGCTTGGTTGGCTGGAGCTGGTCGTATGTCACTTGGAGCATGTCAAACGTCTCGACAGAGAGGACGTTGAGCCCCGCGTCACCATCGATCAATGTCTTGGTGACGAGGACATTGCTGATGGTAGGAGAGTAGAGCATCAGGAGTGCACCGGCGATGGCCGCGCACTTGAGCTAGTCAGCGGAGTCGAAGGTGATAGCATACTTAGACCACCTGAGGGGACGCGACGCCTCGAGCTTGGGGAGGGCCACGTTCACCTCGCGAGCAAACTGCTTGAAGACGCGATGAGAGGTAGGGGCCTGAGTGCCGCCCAAGATGTAGGCAACGGTGAGAGGCTCTTGGAAGCCCCCAGCCCCACCATCCTGGCAGTGGTTGTCGTTCCTTCTTGGTGGCGACAACAAAGGAGGAAGGCCAGCGTTGCCCTGAGGGCGATCCTCACAAGGCTGGTCCCTCCAGGAGCTATCCCAAGGCTGGCCATGCAGTGGTCCTTACGAGGCTGATCGCGCCAGCCCTGGTGGGGTCATGGTTGTCCCAGCATCCTCCACCTCAGCCTCCTCCATGACCGCAGTCATGGTCGTTATGCTCCGGACAGCAGCCAAGGCGCCCGTCTCGGATGGCCCTAAGCTCTTGGCAGTCGTTGGTGTTGTGGCTATGGACGTTATGGAAGACGCAGAACAGGCTGCTGCCCTTGGAGGACTCGGGGTGGTCACACTCGTGCTTCATCTCAGGTTTGACCACGAGCAGAGACATGATCTTGCGCTTCATTTCCTTGGCCTTTGCCTTCTTGTCTTCAGGATCAGCCTCTGGAAGCTTGAGGAGCGAGAGGCATCCTTCTTCTAGCCTCGCGCACTAGGTCGCCATATTGAACATCTCTAGAGCCGAGCACATGTCATCATGGATGGCGAGTTCTTCCTTCATCTTGACATCTCGAACGCCATCAATTAATGCTAACATGAGGGCCTTGTCTGACACCTTGGGAATCTTGATGTGATCGCTGATACGTCTCCAACGTATCTATAATTTTTTGTTGTTACATGCTATTATTTATGATGTTTTGGATGTTTAATGGGCTTTGTTATACACTTTTATATTATTTCTGGGACTAACCTATTAACCCAAAGGACCAGTCCAGATTGCTATTTTTTTCCTATTTCAGGGTTTTACAGAAAAGGAATATCAAACAGAGTCCAAACGGAATGAAACTTCGGGAGAGATTTTTTTGGAGAAAAATACGCACGGGAGACTTGAGAACCACGGAAAAGGGCACACGTGGCATCCACGAGGGTGCGCCCCCCCTACAGGGCGCGCCCCCTGCCTCGTGGGCCCCACGTTAGGCCCCCGGTGCCCTCCTTCTTCATATATATATCTACGTACCCCGAAACCATCAGAAGTACAGAGAAAACCCTAATTCCACCACTGCAACCTTCTGTTCCTGTGAGATCCCATCTTGGGGCCTGTTCTGGAGCTCCGCCGGAGGGCGGTCTACCACGAGTGCTTCTACATCATCATCATCGCCTCACCATGAGTTGTGAGTAGTTTACCACAGACCTTCGGGTCCATAGCTAGTATCTAGATGGCTTCTTCTCTCTCTTTGGATCTCAATACCAAGTTCTCCTAGGTCTTCGAGGAGATCTATTCGATGTAATCTCTTTTTGCGGTGTGTTGGTCGAGATCCGATGAATTGTGGGTTTATGATCAAGATTATCTATGAGAAATATTTGGTTCTTCAGTGAACTCTTTATGTATGATTATAATATCCTTGCAAGTCTCTTCGAATTATTGGTTTGGGTTGGCCTACTAGATCTATAGTTCTTGCAATGGGATAAGTGCTTGGCTTTGGGTTCAATCTTGCGGTGTCCTTTCCCAGCGACAGCAGGGGCTGCAAGGCACGTATTGTATTGTTGCCATCGAGGATAAAAAGATGGGGTTTATATCACTTTGTTTGAGTTTATCTCTCTACATCATGTCATCATGCTTAAGGCGTTACTCTGTTCTTCTGAACTTAATACTCTAGATGCATGCTGGATAGCGGTCGATGTGTTGAGTAATAGTAGTAGATGCAGAATCATTTCGATCTACTTGTCTCGGACGTGATGCCTATATATAATGATCATGCCTAGATACTCTCATAATTATTCGCTTTTCTATCAATTGCTCGACAGTAATTTGTTTACCCGCCGTAGAATATCGTGTCAGGCCCAAGGTGCGATTCTATCCCGATCACGTGACACTTATATGATTGGGGCACAACCGCATTTTCGGGCGCTTAGCAAGATGGATATCATTACATCATTCCATTACATACATACATGGGGGATACAACAATACATACAAGTCACATGAATACAACAACATCAATACAAGGCATCCGACTACGGATGCAAACATGAAAAGCACAACGACATCCATCTGCTATCCCAGGCTGCCGACCAGGAACCTAGCCCAAGACTGAAGAAGAAGAAGAAGAAAGAACTCCAACAAAAGAACAACGCTCTCATGTCAAGTCATCGGAAACCTGCACCTGCAACTGTTGTTGTAGTATCTGTGAGCCACGAGGACTCAGCAATCCCATAACCATGGGTAACAAGACTAGCAAAGCTTAATGGTTAGGAAGAGGTAAAGTGGTGAGGTTGCAGCAGCGGCTAAGCAAAGTATGGTGGCTAACTTACGAGTACAAGAATAAGATGAGCATCTACGCAAATGGTCGCAAACTAGTAATGATCGCTAAAGATCCTGAACTACCTACGAGTCAAACATAACCCCACCGTGTTCTCTTCTCAAAGTGAAAAGAGACAGTCACGGTTACTCACATAGTTGTGTGTTTTACTTCAGATCCTCTGTCAAGTTTTCTACACCGGACATTAACAAATTCCAATCTGCCACATAACCGCGGGCACGGCTTTCGAAAGATCATAACCCTGCAGGGGTGTCCCAACTTAGCCCATCACAAGCTCTCACGATCAGCAGAAGTAATAATAATATTACCACTTATCTTAGGGACAATCGGATCAGGCTCGGTATCCCGGTGCACAAGACATTTCGACAATGGTAAAACAAGTCCAGCAAGACCTCCCGGTGTGTCGACACCCTGATAGTAGCCGCGCGTATCTCGTCTCAGGCCACGACCGGATGGGCGATGCTACAGGTAAAACCAGCCCTTGAGTTTCCTCAAGGTGGCCCCGCAGGCTCCCCGTTTGGGACCAACACCATCAGCACTGGCCCCCCTGCTATGTAGAAAGAATCCTCGGGTAGCGCTAACTCCCTATGCGATTAACTAATTAATTACGTTTTTATTATGTTGCAAATTAAAACCAATGTTCGGCCTTGCTGGAGAAGTTTTATTCAAAGACGAACTATCAAGGGGTCCCCATATACTCAACTGTGTAAGGAACGCAAAATGAAGGAACATAACGCCGTTTTATCGGCTCCTAAGGTGGCATGAGTGGAACAAAACACCGAGCAAAAGGCCAAGCCTTCCACCCATGCCCAATATATAGGTGTGTTAAGATATATAAGATATATTGTGATATTCCCAAAAACATCAAGTTCCAACATGGAACGATCTTCATCTTCACCTGCAACTAACAACGCTATAAGAGGGGTTGAGCAAGCAGGTAACATAGCCAAACAATGGTTTTGCTGGGAAGGTGTCAAAGGTTAGAGGTTTCATGGCAACAAGGAGAGGCTGACAAAAATGATGGGTAGCGCGACATGTAACGATAGCATCGAGACAACTAAGCATGGCAATGATAGTAAAGGTATACAAGGGTATGGTCATCTTGCCTGAGATCCCGCAAGGAAGAAGAACGGATCCATGAAGAACACGAAAAAAAAGCCTCGAAGACGAACCACATGGAGTCGAACGAATCCTCACGATCGCACGGAAAAGACTAGCGAGAAGAAACACACCACAATGTAAACACACAACACAAGAACAAGACAAGATGGTCAACCAAATATGATGCAAGACAAGTCTATATGATGCAATACATGACAAGGAATGAAGCACACAAGAACAACACAAGCCAACAAGTTTAAATGAGGCCGGAATCAACATATAACAAATCCGGTAAGTCCTCATATGCATGATTTGAAATTAGTCCAGATCTGAACAAACCTTAAGTTAAAGTTGTTAAGCAGCAAGTTAACATGCACCATGATGATCTACATGAAATTCTAGTCAAATTTCATATAAAGTTTGTTTAATTCGGAGCTACGACCTAGAAGATATGAGCAAAACAAGACAAACATGGCAACGGTGCAAGATGCACCTAAACATCAAGCAAACATACTCCAAACATGAAAACAACATGATATTATGATTCTACATGCAAAATCACACAAGTTTCATATAAGGCACACTCAAAACGGAGCAATGGTTTAACACATACACACGAAACAAGATATAACAACAAGCAGAAGTTAACAGCCACATAGCAACTTTGGAGCAAGGTAAATATAGGCTACGACACCCAAACTTGATAACAACAAGCATGGATGTGAAATAGACATTATACTCTACAAGCATGAATTTAGAACACACCCAAAAGCTTGCTGGAACACATTTAAACAAGCATGGCAAGTTGCAATAAAATTATCCAGACTTAGCCAAAATCTGGGAAGGCAAAAACATCCTCACGATGCTGCCTTCGGAGGCACAAAACAACAAGCGTATCAACTCTATTAAGTATATAAAGAGCATGGACATGTAGTAGACATATCCTACAGAAAGAACTCCATTGGAGCAACTCCATAGGAGGCATGGATCAATAACAACAAGCTTCACCAAATTGAACATGCTGATAAAAACCTGACAGGTATAATTTATAGCAACTTGAAAGCAAAAAATAAATAAGCTACATCAGGGCATATGAGAAAGTAAGGGCATGAATGGATAGACAATAACATGGACAACAAGACATGATCATTGGCCACTCCAAAACAAGCATGGATTTGAGTGAGGCATCAAGCAAACATAGCATCAGGTTATAACAGATTCCAGACTTAGCAGTTTTTTCAGTAAGTATAAAATAGTAACAACGACATGGCATGTTTACAAGATTGTTTAAGTCACCTCAAGGAATATCATGGAAAATGGAAAGCACCACAACAAAGACCATATGATTGTGCTTCTAAAACATCTAGACATGTGGCATGAAGACAAACACATGAATAGAAAAGAGCACATCAAATCAGCATCTCATAACAAGTTTCAGCACTTATCAGCCATATGCACTTTTACAACAGAGATTAACATGGCAAGATGGCACCTAACATGATTGCTACAGCAACCAACATATAGAGCACTTCACAATGAACATTTTGACATATCATATGCTCCATTTGGATAAACATGCACCAAGTTATCATATCTCAAACATGGCATCAAATTAACAAGTAACAGCAGTTTATAACAAGTAGCACTCTTGCGACGATGATTAGAGCATCAAGATGAAGTCAAACAAGCATGACACAATGGAACAAAGTGTAGAGCATATCACCACGATCATTTTGACATATTATTCACTCAATTTGGACATACACACATCAAGTTACAGCCATGCAAACATGCAACAAAGATATGACAGCAAAAGGACTTGGCAGTTTTTTTATGACTTAGGAAAAAAACCAGCGAGCGTACGATAGCTATGCGGTGCACTGGGCGGGAGCTACAAGGGTTCTCACCACTGGGCTTCAGCCCATTTTGGACGGGGAGGGAGGCCGGCATGTGGCGGTGGAGTTGGGCCGGCGGGCGGTGAGGCCGGCCCACGTCGAACGGGGGCGAGGCAGGCCTTGCTGGAGCAGGCCGGTTGGGAGAGGAGGTGGC
The DNA here is from genome assembly GCA_902687465.1 of Secale cereale. Lineage (NCBI taxonomy): Eukaryota > Viridiplantae > Streptophyta > Magnoliopsida > Poales > Poaceae > Secale > Secale cereale. The sequence continues at coordinate 585,577,881 of LR738711.1, read as the reverse complement.
CCGGGGCGCTGGGCCACGGCTGGGCCTCGGAGGGTGGCGGAGCCGGGCCGAGGCGTGGCGCTGGAGAGAGGCCGCGGGGAGCACCGGCTGGGCCGAAGGAGGCCGGGGCGGAGCGCTGGGCCTCGGGGCCCACGAGGTCGCTCGGAGCGTCGGTCGTCCTCGTCCTCTGCCCGACGCAGACGATGGAGCTGGGAGCGGCGGCTGGGCAACGCCGGTGGCGGCACGTCGCGGGGAGGCGCTGGGGAGGTGCGCCGGGGCCGGATCCGGGCGGATCTGGGGATAGGGGATCCATTCTCGGCTGCAGCATGAGCTCCGACGGCGAGGCAGCATCTCCGGCGACGGGGTAGTAGATCGGCGGCGCGGGTGCTCCGGGATCCGGTGTCGGGTGTGGCCGGCGGCGGAACTTGCATGGCAGGGCGGCGAGCTCGTGTTGGCGGCGGAGACGAGGCGGGGGCGGAGCTTCCGGGGCGGCGGCGCTGCCCTCCGGTGGCCTGCGGCGAGGCGCCGGAGGCGCAGACGGCGGGAACCAGCAGAGGCAGACGGGCTTCGGCCGGCGGCAGCGTGCGGGCTCGCGCGGGCCCGGTTCGGGCCCCGCGGGCCCGGCGATGTGGGCGCGGTGGCTGGATGACATGGCAGCGCGGGATTGGGTGCGGGACGGCGATTGCTGAGGTGTCGGCATGCGGTTGGTCCGGGCGATGTGGAGCTGGTGGACATGTCCGGCCGTCGGCGGACGTGTCCGACGGCGCGGAGGGAGAGGGTTAGGGTTTTCATCCGCGAATTTGGACGGGGAGGGCTAATTTATAGATTCTGGGAGTTAGGAAGGTCCAAATAAGGAGCGGTTCGCGGCCACATGATCGTGATCGAACGGCCAAGAGCATGGATGGGCTTAGAATGGGCTTGGGGGCTGTTGGAGAGGGGTGTTGGGCCACAAGAGAAAAGGCTTCCGGCGGTGAACACAGTTAACCGTTGGGTTATCAAACAAACTCCGAATGCGACGAAAATTGACACGCGGTCTACCTATGCTATAATAAGACCACACGCCAAGTTTCAACCCATTCCGAGAACATTTTCCAGCCACTCATAAAATAAATATTTGGACGTGCAGCGGGCGCGTGCAAGTGTGTCTGGGCTCAGAATGGACAACAGAGAGGATGAGGGAACTCGGACGGATGGAAGTTTCGAAAACATGCTGATGCAACACACAAGATGACATGGCAAGATGCAACACGCAAGCAGATGACATGGCAACGACGACGAAGAACTGACTGACACCTGGCTGACACCTGGCGCATCGGTCTCGGGGTGTCACAACACTCCCCTACTAACAAGAGATCTCGTCCCGAGATCTTAGGAACGAGACGGAAGAGAAAAGGAGGAACAAAGTTCTTCGAGGACAAAAGAGTGAAACCAAAGAATGTTGAGAGGTTGAACACTTTGAAAGAAGGGTACAACGGAGATGAACGAAGTTGCAAAGACTTCTTTAAGAAGAGGAACAAGGAATGCGATGAGAATCGAGGAGGTTGAAAGGCACGAAACACGAGATGAAGGAACGAGGATGAATTCGAAACCACTCCGGTTAAAAGAGATAGAAAAAGAATTTAAACGAAGGGATTTGGGCAGCACTCCAGCTAGAAATGGAATGAATAGACCAATAAGTTGACAAGATGAACAACACAATGCCTCCGGAAGAAAATAAAGAATGGAATGAGAAGAATGGAGAAGAACAACATCTTCTGGCACAAAAGAATTTGAAAACAGCCTTGCGAAGACGGAACGAACGAAGTTGTTGAGAAAATCAACAACAAAAGAATAAGCTTGTCGTGGACTTATTGAAATCATCCCAAAACTTGAGGTGAATTACCACCATAACGAAAGATGGATTAGCTGAGAATGAAGAAATGCAAAACTCCTACTTCAAAAGATTACGGAGGATAAATTGCACTCAAGAGGCAAAAGAATAGAATGCTTGAGCTCCTCCAGAAGAATTGCTCAATATTTGAAGAATGAATTAAATGATGAAGAACCACCATGAAGAACTCCGGTAACCAAAGGACGATGAAGTATGAAAAGAAGAAGAATAAAGCCTTGCGATGATTTAGACGAGAGTCCGACGAGAAGGCCGAGAAAAATTTGAACTCCGAAAAAAAGAAAGATAAAGCACATGGGACTAGAATTTATTCATCAAGAATAAACTCTGAACGAAGGAATTAAGTCAACTTGATAAAATGAATAATAATTATGTTATGCTTAACCTCCACCAATTAAATTGATGAAAGCAATGGATTCGCATACTACTTGTTCTCATTGAAATGATTAAAGAGGGATATATCGCGAACTTGCGAAAATCTTCATGAAACACCGGTAGGATTGGAATAAAAAGAATGGATTGATATGATAACACTGGAAAAGAACTCTTGAGCGAACCACCGTAAGAATTGAAGTCGAATTAAGAAAAAGAACGAACCACCGTAAGAATTAAAATCGAGTGAACATAAGAGAATGAATCGCCAGGAAGAATAAAGCACTTGCGGAAATTAGATGCAAGAGAATGAAGAGATTGCGAACTGATTAAAGAATTCTTGAAGGAAGCACCGGAGAAAGTGAGACGAACGAAGAGGCATCAAAGAAGAATATTTTTGGAGGACGAAGTTGAAAACTGAGAACGAATAAATCATCTGAAATGATTGCCTTCGGAGGAACACTATGAAAAGAATTCATGAAATACCCCGGAAGAATGAAAAGAAGAAAGGTTGAACCAACGATGAAAAGAATTGCAAACAATCTTGGAGAAGGCATGTGACTGATGGAAAAATCCATACTTACATCACAGTTGAAAAAGTATATAGGAATGCTCTGGGAAAATTAGAAGAGTCAGGTAAGATCCTGGGAAAAGACTTGTGGGTTATGAGCCCACAGAAGAGAAAACACTGTTGGAAAGATCGAAAGGAGATGAAGCACCGGAACGATTGAAAGACTCGAATGAGGTGACAACCTCAAATTAATTGGAACACAGACGAATCTCCTGCGATGTCTTCGGAACTCCGGAATAATTAAATGGAGAGAGGTAAACGAGCAAGGGGAAAAACACTTGAGCAGAGGGAAAAGAATATGAAGAACACCGGATACTAATAGAATTGGAACCACCGCAAAGAAAAGAGATGAAGAATGATGAACGAGAGGAGAATTCACCAGTTGAAATAATTGATGAAAGAAAAACAAGACTCACACGAGTAGGATGGATACTCGATTAAGGACTCCGGCTCCCGAGAAGAAAAAGGGTGGGTAGGTGGGAAAAACAAAGACCACTTCGGACGGGGAAAACACCGTCGGTTGAAAAGAGCTGAGGGTTGAACTTGCAAAGAAGAAGAGGGTCGAGTCCACTTGACGAGAGATGGACCAGATGAAAGACTGACAAAGCAACGAACGAAAACTAACCACGCGATCCTAAAAAAAATTTGAAGGGGAAGAGAGTAATTCAAAACACCTACGTCAAGATTCCTCACCAGAGCGGCGAATGGGCAGAGGAGTAAAAAGAATTCCTACTCTACGATATAACTAGACTCCAAAAAAGTTTTCTACTAGGCTCAACAACGACCAAGCTACGATCAATCAAGGGGGATCCTATGGTCGGTCGAGGCTCTGATACCAACTTGTCGGGCCCAAGATGCGATTCTATCCCGATCACGTGACACTTACGTGATTGGGGCACAACTATATTTCAGGCGCTTAGCAAGATGGATATCATTACATCATACCATTACATACATACATGGGGGATACAACAATACATACAAGTCACATGAATACAACAACATCAATACAAGGCATCCGACTACGGATGCAAACATGAAAAGCACAACGACATCCATCTTCTATCCCAGGCTGCCGACCAGGAACCTAGCCCAAGACTGAAGAAGAAGAAGAAGAAAGAACTCCAACAAAAGAACAACTTTCTCACGTCAAGTCATCGGAAACCTGCACCTGCAACTGTTGTTGTAGTATCTGTGAGCCACGAGGACTCAGCAATCCCATAACCATGGGTAACAAAACTAGCAAAGCTTAATGGTTAGGAAGAGGTAAAGTGGTGAGGTTGCAGCAGCGGCTAAGCAAAGTATGGTGGCTAACTTACGAGTACAAGAATAAGATGAGCATCTATGCAAACGGTCGCAAACTAGTAATGATCGCTAAAGATCCTGAACTACCTACGAGTCAAACATAACCCCACCGTGTTCTCTTCTCAAAGTGAAAAGAGACAGTCACGGTTACTCACAGAGTTGTGTGTTTTACTTCAGATCCTCTGTCAAGTTTTCTACAACCGGACATTAACAAATTCTAATCTGCCACATAACCGCGGGCACGGCTTTCGAAAGATCATAACCCTGCAGGGGTGTCCCAACTTAGCCCATCACAAGCTCTCACGATCAGCAGAAGTAATAATAATATTACCCCTTATCTTAGTGATAATCCGATCAGGCTCGGTATCCCGGTGCACAAGACATTTCGACAATGGTAAAACAAGTCCAGCAAGACCTCCCGGTGTGTCGACACCCTGATAGTAGCCGCGCGTATCTCATCTTAGGCCACGACCGGATGGGCGATGCTACTGGTAAAACCAGCCCTCGAGTTTCCTCGAGGTGGCCCCGCAGGCTCCCCGTTTGGGACCAACACCATCAGCATTGGCCCCCCTGCTATGTACAAAGAATCCTCGGGTAGCGCTAACTCCCTATGCAATTAGTTAATTAATTAAGTTTTTATTATGTTGCAAATTAAAACCAATGTTGGGCCTTGCTGGAGAAGTTTAATTCAAAGACGAACTGTCAAGGGGTCCCCATATACCCAACCGTGTAATGAACGCAAAATCAAGGAACATAACACCGGTTTATCGGCTCCTAAGGTGGCATGAGTGGAACAAAACACCGAGCAAAAGGCCAAGCCTTCCACCCATACCCAGTATATAGGTGTGTTAAGATATATAAGATATATTGTGATATTCCCAAAAACATCAAGTTCCAACATGGAACGATCTTCATCTTCACCTGCAACTAAGAACGCTATAAGAGGGGCTGAGCAAGCGGGTAACATATCCTAACAATGGTTTTGCTGGGAAGGTGTCAAAGGTTAGAGGTTTCATGGCAACAAGGAGAGGCTGACCAAAATGATGGGTAGCGCGACATGTAACGATAGCATCGAGACAACTAAGCATGGCAATGATAGTAAAGGTATCCAAGGGTATGGTCATCTTGCCTGAGATCCCGCAAGGAAGAAGAACGGATCCATGAAGAAGACGAAGAAGAAGCCACGAAGACGAATCACATGTAGTCGAACGAATCCTCACGATCGCACGGAAAAGACTAGCGAGAAGAAACACACCACAAGGTAAACACACAACACAAGAACAAGACAAGATGCTCAACCAAATATGATGCAAGACAAGTCTATATGATGCAATACATGGCAAGTGATCAAGCACACAAGAACAACACAAGCCAACAAGTTTAAATGAGGCCGAAATCAACATATAACAAATCCGGTAAGTCCTCATATGCATGATTTGAAATTAGTCCAGATCTGAACAAACCTTAAGTTAAAGTTGTTAAGCAGCAAGTTAACATGCACCATGATGATCTACACGAAATTCTAGTCAAGTTTCATATAAAGTTTGTTTAATTCGGAGCTATGACCTAGAAGATATGAGCAAAACAAGACAAACATGGCAACGGTGCAAGATGCACCCAAACATCAAGCAAACATACTCCAAACATTAAAACAACATGATATTATGATTCTACATGCAAAATCACACAAGTTTCATATAAGGCACAATCAAAACGGAGCAACGGTTCAACACATACACACGAAACAAGATATAACAACAAGCTGAAGTTAACAGGCACATAACACCTTTGGAGCAAGGTAAATATAAGCTACGACACACAAACATGATAACAAGAAGCATGGATGTGAAATAGACATTATACTCTACAAGCATGAATTTAGAACACCCAAAAGCTTGCTGGAGCACATTTAAACAAGCATGGCAAGTTGCAATAAAATTATCCAGACTTAGCCACAATCTGGGAAGGCAAAAACATCCTCACGATGCTGCCATCGGAGGCACAAAACAACAAACATATCAACTCTATTAAGTATATAAAGAGCATTGACATGTAGTAGACATATCCTACAGCAAACAACTCCATCGGAGCAACTCCATAGGAGGCATGGATCAATAACAACAAGCTTCACCAAATTGAACATGCTGATAAAAACCTGACAGGTATAATTTATAGCAACTTGAGAGCAAGAAATAAATAAGCTACAGCAGGGCATATGAGAAAGTAAGGGCATGAATGGATAGACAATAACATGGACAACAAGACATGATCATTGGCCACTCCAAAACAAGCATGGATTTGAGTGAGGCATCAAGCAAACATAGCATCAGGTTATAACAGATTCCAGACTTTGCATTTTTTTCACCAAGTATAAAACAGTAACAATGACATGGCATGTTTACAAGCTTGTTTAAGTCACCTCAAGGCATATCATGGAAAACGGAAAGCACCACAACAAAGACCATATGATTGTGCTTCTAAAACATTTAGACATGTGGCATGAAGACAAACACATCAATAGCAAAGAGCACATCAATTCAGCATCTCATAACAAGTTTCAGCACTTATCAGCCATATGCACTTTTGCAACAGAGATTAACATGGCAATATGGCACCTAACATGATTTCTACAGGAACCAACATGTAGAGCACTTCACAATGAACATTTTGACATATCATATGCTCCATTTGGATAAACATGCACCAAGTTATCATATCTCAAACATGGCATCAAATTAACAAGTAACAGCAGTTTATAACAAGTAGCACTCTTGCAACGATGATTAGAGCATCAAGATGAAGTCAAACAAGCATGGCACAATGGAACAAAGTGTAGAGCATATCACCACGATCATTTTAACATATTATTCACTCAATTTGGACATACACACGTCAAGTTATAGCCATGCAAACATGCAACAAAAGTATGACAGCAAAAGGACTTAGCAGTTTTTTTATGACTTATGAAAAAAACACAGTGAGCGTACGATAGCTATGCGGTGCACTGGGCGGGAGCTAGAAGGGTTCTCACCACTAGGCTTCGGCCCATTTTGGACGGGGAGGGAGGCCGGCGCGTGGCGGTGGAGTTGGGCCGGTGGGCGGTGGGGCCGGCCCACGTCGGATGGGGGCGAGGCAGGCCTTGCTGGAGCAGGCCGGTTGGGAGAGGAGGTGGCCCGGGGCGCTGGGCCACGGCTGGGCCTCGGAGGGTGGCGGAGCCGTGCCGAGGCACGGCGCTAGAGAGGGGCCGCGGGCAGCGCCGGCTGGGCCGAAGGAGGCCGGGGCGGAGCGCTGGGCCTCAGGGCCCACAAGGCCGCTGGGAGCATCGGTCGTCCTCGTCCTGTGCCCGACGCAGAGGATGGAGCCGGGAGCGGCGGCTGGGCAACGCCGGCGGCGGCACGTCGCGGGGAGGCGCCGGGAGGTGCGCCGGGGCCGGATCCGGGCGGATTTGGGCCTAGGGGACCCATTCCCGGCAGGAGCATGAGCTCCGGCGGTGAGGCAGCATCTCCAGCGGCGGGGTAGTAGATCGACGGCTGATGGCTTCTCGCCCCTCGTTGGTTACCCCAAGTGGAAGGTTTGAGATGTAGTGTAGCGGTAGTTTTCCCTTGGCAAAGATACCAAGGATCGAATTCCACTGAGACTCCGAGGGTCAACAAGAAGGTGTCAACTGCTAGCGGCGCAACTAGCGATCGACGGGACCTGCACACAGATACAAATAACTTTGCTTCCAACGAGTACAGAGAGGTTGTCAATCCCTCCGGCCTTGTCGTTTACAAAGGATCAAACGCAAGAGATAGTAGTGATAGGTATAACTGCAACTAGTAAGCAAGAACAGGAAATAAATAGCGGGTGTGATCAGTGATGGTAATATGGACCGGGGTCCCATGATGTTCACTAGTGATGTCTCTCTCCCAAAAGACGATAAAACAGCTAAGCAAGGTAAACAAATTACAGCTGGGCAATTGACAGGATTATGTGCGCAAACCAATGCTAACTATGCTGCAAGAAAGGCAGAGGCTCAAAAGCATGGGCGGTACGCCAAGGCAAGTAGACCGAAAACCATCTGCATCTACTACTAATCATCCACCTTGAGATATCTATCCAGAACATCTCGCTGGTATTAAGTTGTGAGTCCCACCCATAGTGTAAACTCAAAGCAACAGACAACTGCATTAAAAGAACTTTGCGTAAAGTAAACAATCCTTGCACCCGCAAGTACAAGCACCGTTGTTTTCCCCCTTGTGGCAATAGCACATCCCCTAGACTCATGTTTCTGTCACTCAAGCTAGTCATCGAGGGGCATGAACCCACAATCAAGCATAACGTTCCCTCTTGGAGTTACTACCTACTACTTGGCCAAAGCAATAAACAGCAACGGAGAACATGCAAGAATTACTCAAGAACATAAATATAAAAGAGGTAAATCAAATATATTACTCACACACAATCTGAACATAATCTCATAATCCATCGGATCCCAGAAAACTCATCATAGCAACAGCATAAGGATTACATATGTGCCTCGATCATGTAGGGCAGCTCACGAGGTCTAATCGGTGAAGAACAAAGAGGGTAGGAGAACATCACATAGCTACTGGTCATGGACCCATGGTCCAAGGGAGACTACTCACAACTCATCCGGGAGGCGTCCATGGTGGTGGAGAAGCTCCCGGTGGTGATCCTCCCCTCCGGCAGGGTGCCGGGAAGAGTTCTCCTGGTGCTCCCGATCTTGGAAGCGCGGCGGCGGCGGAACAGAGATGAGATCGCGAAAAAGGGTTCCGTCCTCGAGGGTTTCGGGACGCGGTGTAAATATATGCCAAAGAGGGGCGTCAAAAGAGGCCAGGGGGGCCCAGGCGCCCTAGCGGCGTGGCCAGGAGGGGGGCCGCCCCCTCTGGTCGCCTGGAGCCCTGGTGGCCCCCTCCGGCCCTACTTTGGCCGCAAGGAAGCTTCCGGAACGCTGATTTTTTATATATTTTTCCCGGGATTTTTCTGGCAATTTACGTAATGGGAAAACCTGAAATACAAAAACAGCAGAAAACAGAAACTGGCACTGGGGTGCACTGAGTTAATAGGTTAGTCCAAATATGATCAAAAGTGTATGGAAGTGCATAAATATCATAGCAATATCACACAAAAGAGGCATGGAGGAAGCAGAAATTATAGATACGTTTTGGACGTATCAACATCCCCAAGCTTAATTCCTGCTTGTCCTCGAGTAGGTAAATGATAACAAGCATAATTTCTGTGGTGACATGCTATTAACCATATAAGGACTTTTATAAACGATATCATAATCATGCAAAAGACAATGGTACTTTGGGACAATGCACATTACACTCAGAATGACAATCATGCTCTCAATAGTTGGTGCTTTAAAGAAGATGGAGACTCTCGAACCGTGGCTTTTGATGGCAAGGTTGAAAACCCGTGGTCGGAAACAAAAACTAAATATGTACCAGAGCTCTTGGTTTTTAAAAACAGAGGTAAAAATTATTTTTGGGGTATGCATATTTCGTCAATGAATGCTAGTAGATAACTCAATTACTTCTCGAGCTGGACAAGTTTCGAGGAACGGCTCCCGCACGAGGACGATCACATCCTCTTAATCTCCTTTGTTTATCACTGCCAAACTTTTCTGATTTCTCATGAACAAAGCGTGAAGGAGGGTTTGTTTGTTGTATTATTTTTTTAATGAGCCGGGCGCACTCTATGCCAGTTCCTTCTCGTATTAGGGGTTTGCACATTAGACATGCAATCCCGGGGTGAAGCTTGTCCAACTTAAAAAGATCATGAATTAACTACTACTTCCTCATGAGCTAAAATAGAGGCACAAAAGAGAAATTCTTTTTTGATTAATTTCGAGATGGTACACGAAAGTCTTCGTTAGGAATGGCAGGTAAATACCATGTATAGGAAGGTATGGTGGACTCATATGGCATAACTGGTTTAAAGGATTTGGATGCACAAGCAGTCAGTCCGCTTAGTACAGGCGAAGGTTAGCAAAAGACTGGGAGCGACCAACTAAGAGAGCAATGACGGTCATAATCATGCAGATCGACAAAGTAACATTGAATCGGGCATGGAAGTTATATCGCTACTCAGAAATTAAAGATCATCAAGGCTTGATAGACTTTCTTTACAGTCTTAAATATGCGTGAGCATATGCCAAGTCAATCAAAATAAATTCTTGGAGGAAGATATCACTAAACCATACCACATCATAGGCAAACAAATCATGTTGGTACTTCAATAACACATTAAGAATCCCCCAGCTATTTGAGACTAACCATAAGAAAACATGAACTACTAGGCACCATTATGCACATAGCGTTTTTATCATAGACATATCAACCAGTGCAACAGAAGCCAACTCTCTTAACAAGATAAGCATGATAACTCAAGAAAGTTCCAGCAACCAACTAAACAAAAGCTCTTTAAAAAGAAAAGCATGAAAACTAAGAGCTAAGCATGACAGTAGCTATTGAAAGACCAAGAACATACACATCAAAGATAAACATGAAAATCCTATGTTGTGTTCTAGATTGAAGTGGAGTGTGTTTCTCTCCCGCACAAAGAAAGCTGAGTTCCAACTCGTTATGAAAAGCAAGCAAAGCTAAAGAAAACTAAAAAGGAAACTAAAAGCAAGACACTCCAAGCATAGCACATAACACATGAAGTGATTAAAATATAGTGGAACGAAAGACGAACTGATAATGTTGATGGAGAAGGGGATGCACGGGGGCATCCCCAAGCTTAGACGCTTGAGTCTTCTTGAATATTTCTTGGGGGTGCACGGGGGCATCCCCAAGCTTGAGCGTTTGACACTCCTGAATCTTTTTATCATCTTCCCTCACACACTTGAAAGCTCCCTTCATACATAACTCATCATAATCTGATTAGCGAGGTTAGTACCCATAATAAAATATTTTTTCCTTGCTGGAAATAAGGATATTCTTGAAGGTCTACTGTTTCTCAAGATTGCCAAAAGGTTTTTGCAAAGAAAAAGCAAGCTCAAGGTTTGCAAAATGAAGGAAAGGCAAAACAGGACAGAATCTATGAAAAACAGACCAGCAGGTAGTTAATAATTTTTTCGGGGCACTTCTGCAACTCAAATCAAAAAAAATCAGAACAGACGCCCGAAAGCCAATTGTATAGAGCACGCTGTCGAAAAAATTCAGACCAAAAATATGATCTGGTGATTTTATACGAATTTTTCTATCCAAGGACAGAATCTGTTTCCTGGACAGCACGTCACAACTTTTGAACTTTCTTGCAATCAGAGGCTAAACTTGGCACAAAGCTTAAAAGTAAAGATACAATGATGATGCTACTGTAGTAACAAACATCAAGACACAACAAAAGCAAAATAAAAATTTATTCATTGTGAGCTGCCTCCCAAAAGCGCTTTCTTTTATGCCTTTAAGCTAGGCATAATGCAAAAAGATCAAGTTTTATCAAGAGTAAAAGAATAGCTAGCCCGTGTAACGGACTCAAAAGGTAACTTAATATTCTTTCTAGGGAAGTGTTCCATCTCTTTCTTGAGAGGAAATTGGAATTTTATATTCCCCTCTTTCATGTCAATGATAGCACCCACGGTGCGAAGAAAAGGTCGTCCCTAAATAATTGGACAAGAAGGTTCACATTCAATATCCATAATAGTAAAATCAACGGGAACATAATTGTCATTGACAATGATAAGAACATCGTCGATCCTCTCCAAAGGTTTCTTTATGGAAGAATCAACAAGACGAACACCAAAAGAACAAGAATCAAAAGGTTTCAATTTAAGCATATCATATATTCTTTTGGGCATAACGGAGGTACTAGCTCCAACATCACATAAAGCATAGCAAGAGAAGTTATTCAACTTAATTTTAATCATACGATCCCAACCATCTTCTAGCTTTCTAGGTATGGAGGCTTCTACCCTAAGTTTCTCCTCCCTAGCTTTGATGAGAGCATTAGTGATATGCTCTGTGAAGGCAAGATTAAGCGTGCTAGTGCGGGGATCTCTAGACATCTTGGGAAGGAAATCAATAACTTCGGTAAGGGTACAATTATCAAAATCAAGGTCACTACTATCAAGTAAAGTGGTAGTGGTGTCCTTTAGGCTCACTTGTTTGGTAGTTTCCATGGTCATAGCATCACCATTAATAGGTCCAATGGGACTAGGAGTGCATTGGGTGCTAATAGTTTGGATATCCTCAACAACTTGGATAGTAGCAACAGTGTGGTGGGTTGGAAGGTTCTTAATTCTATCTTCTTCCTCCTTTTCTCTAGCCCATCTCTCTTTAAGTTTAGCCAACATCCTAATGTTTTCATTAATTTGCACTTGAATAGCATTCATAGGAGTGGTCTTCCTCTCCTCAAGAGGGGAAGTTCTAATTTTAAGCATTTCTACCTCATGGGCTAAATTGTCTACCTTCGAAGAGAGATCATCTAGTTGGCTAGTTTTTCTTCTACACTCTTATTGAAGGCTTTTTGGGTAGTGATGAAATCTTTAAGCATAATCTCTTGTTCAGAAGTGGAGTTCTTGGTGCTAGGATAAGCATTGTTGTTGAAATTGTTTCTAGAGATAAAGTTCACATCTACTTGATCTTGAGAAATCAAAGAATTTAAAGGAACATCACGAGGATCAATAGAAGATTGCTTGGAAAGTAGAGACATGATCAAGTCAACTTTTTCATTTAGGGAGGAAATCTCCTCGACAGAGTTTACCTTCCTACCTGTTGGAGCGCGTTCGGTGTGCCATTGGGAATAATTGGTCATCATCTCACCGAGAAGCTTCGTGGCAGCACCAAGTGTAGTTGACATAAAGGTTCCTCTCGCGGCCGAATCTAACAAGTTCCGCGAGGTAAAGTTCAAGCCTGCATAAAAAGTTTGGATAACCATCCAAGTAGTCAAACCATGAGTAGGGCAGTTCTTGACAAGAGATTTCATGCGTTCCCAAGCTTGGGCAACATGTTCATTATCCAATTGTTTAAAATTCATTATGTTACTCCTTAGTTGGATAATTTTAGCAGGTGGATAGTACTTTCCAATAAAGGCATCCTTGCACTTGTCCCAAGAATCTATGCTATTTCTAGGCAAAGATTGAAACCAAATTTTAGCTCCTCCTCTCAAGGAGAAAGGAAAAAGCTTAAGCTTAACAATATTACCATCTATTTCTTGGTACTTTTGCATATCACAGAGTTCAACAAAATTGTTTAAGTGTAAAGCAGCATCATCTGCAGCACCGGAGAATTGATCTTTCATAACTAGGTTCAGTAAAGCAGGTTTAATTTCATAAGAAGGTGCTGAAGTGGCAGGTGTAGTAATGGGTGTGCAGATAAAGTCATCGTTGTTATGACTAGTGAAGTCACAGAACTTGGTGTTCTCGGTGGAACCCATAGCAGCAAGCAAGCAAGATAACTATTTTTGTGATTTTTGATAAAGGATACTAAAGCAAAAACTGAAAGGTAAACTAACAAGACTAAAAAGCAAAGGTAAAAGATAGCGTGCAACTCCCCTATCTTGAAGAGTGGAGTCCCCGGCAACGGCGCCAAAAAATTTGCTTGATGGCTTCTCGCCCCTCGTTGGTTACCCCAAGTGGAAGGTTTGAGATGCAGTGTAGCGGTAGTTTTCCCTTGGCAAAGATACCAAGGATCGAATTCCCCTGAGACTCTGAGGGTCAACAAGAAGGTGTCAACTGCTAGCGGCGCAACTAGCGATCGACGGGACCTGCACACAGATACAAATAACTTTGCTCCCAACGAGTACAGAGAGGTTGTCAATCCCTCCGGCCTTGTCGTTTACAAAGGATCAAACGCAAGAGATAATAGTGATAGGTATAACTGCAACTAGTAAGCAAGAACAGGAAATAAATAGCGGGTGTGATCAATGATGGTAATATGGACCGGGGTCCCATGATGTTCACTAGTGATGTCTCTCTCCCAAAAGACGATAAAACAGTTAAGCGAGGTAAACAAATTACAGCTGGGCAATTGACATGATTATGTGCGCAAACCAATGCTAACTATGCTGCAAGAAAGGTAGAGGCTCCAAAGCATGGGCGGTATGCCAAGGCAAGTAGACCGAAATCCATCAACATCTCCTACTAATCATCCACCTTGAGATATCTATCCAGAACATCTCGCTGGTATTAAGTTGCGAGTCCCACCCATAGTGTAAACTCAAAGCAACAGACAACTGCATTAAAAGAACTTTGCGTAAAGTAAACAATCCTTGCACCCGCAAGTACAAGCACCGTTGTTTTCCCCCTTGTGGCAACAGCACATCCCCTAGACTCATGTTTCTGTCACTCAAGCTAGTCATCGAGGGGCATGAACCCACAATCAAGCATAACGTTCCCTCTTGGAGTTACTACCTACTACTTGGCCAAAGCAATAAACAGCAACGGAGAACATGCAAGAATTACTCAAGAACATAAATATAAAAGAGGTAAATCAAATATATTGCTCACACACAATCTGAACATAATCTCATAATCCATCGGATCCCAGCAAACTCATCATAGCAACAGCATAAGGATTATATATGTGCCTCGATCATGTAGGGCAGCTCACGAGGTCTAATCGGTTTAGAACAAAGAGGGGAGGAGAACATCACATAGCTACTGGTCATGGACCCATGGTCCAAGGGAGACTACTCACAACTCATCCGGGAGGCGTCCATGGTGGTGGAGAAGCTCCCGGTGGTGATCCTCCCCTCCGGCAGGGTGCCGGGAAGAGTTCTCCTGGTGCTCCCGATCTTGGAAGCGCGGCGGCGGCGGAACAGAGATGAGATCTCGAAAAAGTGTTCCGTCCTCGAGGGTTTCGGGACGCGGTGTAAATATATGCCAAAGGGGGGCGTCAGAAGAGGCCAGGGGGGCCCAGGCGCCCTGGCGGCGAGGCCAGGAGGGGGGCCGCCCCCTCTGGTCGCCTGGAGCCCTGGTGGCCCCCCTCCGGCCCTACTTTGGCCGCAAGGAAGCTTCCGGAACGCTGATTTTTTATATATTTTTCCCGGGATTTTTCTGGCAATTTACATAATGGGAAAACCTGAAATACAAAAATAGCAGAAAACAGAAACTGGCACTGGGGTGCACTGAGTTAATAGGTTAGTCCAAATATGATCAAAAGTGTATGGAAGTGCATAAATACCATAGAAATATCGCACAAAAGAGGCATGGAGCAAGCAGAAATTATAGATACGTTTTGGACGTATCAACGGCACGGGTGCTCCGGGATCCGGTGTCGGGTGTGGCCGGCAGCAGAGCTTGCTCGGCGGGGCGGCGAGCTCGTGTTGGCGGCAGAGATGAGGCGGGGGCGGAGCTTCCGGGGCGGCGGCGCCGCCCTCCGGTGGCCTGCGGCGAGGCGCCGGAGGCGCGGACGGCGGGAACCAGCGGAGGCAGACGGGCTTCGGCCGGCAGCAGCGTGCGGGCTCGCGCGGGCCCGATTCGGGCCCCTCGGGCCCGGCGATGTGGGCGCGGTGGCTGGATGACATGGCAGTGGGGGATTGGGTGCGGGACAGCGATTGCTGAGGTGTTGGCATGCGGTTGGTCCGGGCGACGTGGAGCTGGTGGACATGACCGGCCGTCGGCGGACGTGTCCGACGACGCGGAGGGAGAGGGTTAGGGTTTTCATCCGCGAATTTGGACGGGGAGGGCTAATTTATAGATTCTGGGAGCTAGGAAGGTCCAAATAAGGAGCGGTTCGCGGCCACGTGATCGTGATCGAACGGCCAAGAGCATGGAAGGGCTTAGAATCGGCTTGGGGGCTGCTGGAGAGGGGTGTTGGGCCACAAGAGAAAAGGCTTCCGGCGGTGAACACGGTTAACCGTTGGGCTATCAAACGAACTCCGAATGCGACGAAAATTGACAGGCGGTCTACCTATGCTATAATAAGACCACACGCCAAGTTTCAACCCATTCCGAGAACATTTTCCGGCCACTCATAAAATAAATATTCGGACATGCCGCGGGCGCGTGCAAGTGTGTCTGGACTCAGAACGGACAACGGAGAGGACGAGGGAACTCGGACGGATGCAAGTTTTGAAAACATGCTGATGCAACACACAAGATGAGATGGCAAGATGCAACACGCAAGCAAATGACATGGCAACAACGACGAAGAACTGACTGATACCTGGCTGACACCTGGCACATCGGTTTCGGGGTGTCACATATCGCTATCATGAGAGAAGTCACTAGACAACACTATGGCCCCCGGGTCTATTATCAACATATCAATCTAAAATCTACTTTACTTTTCCGCTTTTACTTTTTGTTCTTATATCCAAAAATGGCAAATAAACGGTAATGGTGTGAAACAGAACACTATGCAGGTGCGAGGGACTCGCGCGTGGTCTCCTACTGGATTGATACCTTGGTTCTCAAAAACTAAGGGGAATACGTACGCTACTGTGCTGCATCACCCTTTCCACTTCGAGGGAATACAACACAAGCTCGAGAAGTAGCAAGAAGAATTTCTGGCGCCGTTGCCGGGGAGGCTTACGCAAAAGTCATATACCAAGTACCTATCACAAACCCTTATCCTTCGCATTACATTTATTTGCCTCTCGTTTTCCTCTCCACCACTTCACCCTTGCCGTTTTATTTGCCCTCTTCTGCCGTGTGTTTATCGTTCGCTTGCTTCTTGTTTGCTTGGGTGTTGGATTGCTTGCTTGTCACTATGGCTTAGAACAATACCAAATTGTGTGACTTCTCCAATACCAATAATAATGATTTTATTAGCACTCCGATTGCTCCTATTACCAATGATGAATCTTGTGAGATCAATGCTGCTCTGTTGAATCTTGTCATGAAAGATCAATTTTCCGGCCTTCCTAGTGAAGATGCCGCTACCCACCTAAACAACTTTGTTGATTTGTGTGATATGCAAAAGAAAAGTGATACGGATAACGATATTGTTAAATTGAAGTTATTTCCGTTTTCACTTGGAGTCGTGCTAAAACTTGGTTTTCCTCTTTGCCTAGAAATAGTATTGATTCGAGGAATAAGTGCAAAGATGCTTTTATCTCTAAGTATTTCCCTCCTGCTAAGATCATCTCTCTTAGAAACGATATTTTGAATTTTAAGCAACTAGATCATGAGCATGTTGCACAAGCTTGGGAGAGAATGAAATTAATGATACATAATTGCCCTACACATGGTTTGAACTTATGGATGATTATTAAAACTTTTATGCTGGCTTGAATTTTGCTTCTAGAAATCTTTTAGATTCGGCCGCAGGAGGCACTTTCATGGAAACTACCTTAGGAGAAGCAATCGAACTCCTAGATAATATTATGGTTAATTATTCTCAATGGCACACCGAAAGATCTACTAGTAAAAAAGTGCATGCTATTGAATAGATTAGTGTTTTGAGTGGAAAGATGGATGAACTTATGAAACTATTTGCTGCTAAGAGTGCTTCTTCTGATCCTAATGATATGCCTTTGTCCACTTTGATTGAAAATAATAATCAATCTTTGGATGTGAATTTTGTTGGTAGGAATAATTTTGGTAACAATGCTTATAGAGGGAACTTTAATCCTAGGCCTTTTCCTAGTAATTCCTCTAATAATTATGAAAATTCCTACAACAACTCTTATGGAAAGATGCCTTCTGAATTTGAAACTAGTGTTAAGGAGTTTATGAATTCACAAAAAAATTCAATGCTTTGCTTGAAGAAAAATTGCTTAAGATTGATGAATTGGCTAGAAGTGTGGATAGAATTACTCTTGATGTTGATTCTTTGAAACTTAGATCTATTCCACCTAAGCATGATATCAATGAGTCTCTCAAAGCCATGAGAATTTCCATTGATGAATGCGAAGAAAGAACCGGTAGGATGCGTGCTAAAAGAGAGAATTATATAAAAGCGTGTTCTTCTAGTTATCTTGAAAATAAAGATGAAGATCTGAAATTTATTGATGTCTCTCCTATTAGATCCTTGTTTTCTAGTATGAATTTTGATAAAGATAGTATTGGACATGAGTCTACTTTAAGGTGTCCCAATGATTCAGAGTTTTTAGATCTTGATGCTAAAATGGTTAAAGGTGGGAGTGAAGATATTAAAACTTTGCATAGTGATAAACCCACTACTTTGGATTTTAAGGGATTCAATTATGATAATTGCTCTTTGATTGATTGTATTTCCTTGTCGCAATCCGTATTAAACTCTCCGCATGCTTATAGTCAAAATAAAGCTTTTACCAAACACATAGTTGATGCTTTGATGCAATCTTATGAAGAAAAACTTGAACTAGAAATTTCAATCCCTAGAAAGC
Source organism: Secale cereale (assembly GCA_902687465.1). Taxonomy (NCBI): domain Eukaryota; kingdom Viridiplantae; phylum Streptophyta; class Magnoliopsida; order Poales; family Poaceae; genus Secale; species Secale cereale. Next base: position 585,559,501 of record LR738711.1, on the reverse strand, counting down.
TTTATGATGAGTGGGAACCTACTATTAAAATAAAAATAAAAGATCATGGATGCTTTGCTTTGTGTGATTTGGGTGCAAGTTTTTCCACTATCCCAAAAACTTTGTGTCATTTGCTAGGGTTCTATGAGCTTGATGATTGTTCTTTAAATTTGCATCTTGCGGACTCCACTATTAAGAAACCTATTGGAAGGATTAATGATGTTCTTATTGTTGCCAATAATAATTTTGTGCCCGTAGATTTCATTGTTCTTGATATAGATTATAATCCTTCATGTCCTATTATTCTTGGTAGACCTTTCCTTAGAACGATTGGTGCAATTATTGATATGAAGGAAGGAAATATTAGATTCCAATTTCCGTTAAGGAAAGGCATGGAACACTTCCCTAGGAAGAAAATAAAATTACCATATGAATCTATTATGAGAGCCACTTATGGATTGCCTTCCAAAGATGGCAATACCTAGTTCTATACATGTATCGTGCCTAGCTAGGGGCATAAAACGATAGCGCTTGTTGGGAGGCAACCCAGTTTTATATTTTTTGTTTTTGCTTCTGTTTAGGAATAAATATTGCATCTAGCTTCTGTTTAGATGTGGTTTTGTGTTTTAATTAGTGTTTGTGCCAAGTAGAACCATTGGGAAGACTTGTGTGAAGTTTATATGATCTTGCTGTGAAAAACAAAATCATTAGCGCTGCTAGAATGGTCACCAGATTTTACTAGAGTGTGCTATTTAGTTGATTCTTTTTGCAGATGATTAGTAGACAAATTCCTCACATTTACCAATTTGTTTCATTTTTTGTTACAGAAGTATGCGAAAGTTACAGATTACTATAGACTGTTCTGTTTTTGACAGATTCTGTTTTTCGTGTGTTGTTTGCTTATTTCAATGCATCTATGAGTAGTATTGGAGGATATGAATCATAGTGAAGTTGGAATACAGTAAGTTTAACACCAATATAAACAAAGAATGAGTTCATTGCAGTACCTTTGAGTAGTGGTTTTCTTTCTTGTACTAACGGAGCTCACGAGATTTTTGTCTAAGTTTTGTGTTGTGAAGTTTTCAAGTTTTGAGTATTGCTTTGATGGACTATGGAACAAAGAGTGGCAAGAGCCTAAGCTTAGGGATGCCCAAGGCACCCCAAGGTAAAATTAAAGGACAACCAAGATCCTAAGCTTGGGGATGCCCCGGGAAGGCAGCCCCTCTTTTGTCTTCATCCATCGGTAACTATACTCGGAGCTATATTTTTATTCACCACATGATATGTGTTGTACTTGGAGCGTCATGTATAATTTGAGTCTTTGCTTGTTAGTTTGCCACAATCATCCTTTCTGGACACGCCTATTTGAGAGAGTTAAATATGGCCTAGGAATTGTTAGAAAACTCTATATGCTTCACTTATATCTTTTGAGTTGAACTCTCGAGTTGAGGTAAGCACGTGCACGCTGAGAAAACACCTCATAGTCTTCGTCGAAGGCACCGAGGGTGGCCTCGAGAAAATGCCACGAACTGTCGTTTAAAGCAGCCAACTGTGTCGCGGCGTCGGCGCGCGAGGCGTCTATGGTGGCCTCGACGGCGAGGTGCTCCTCCAAGAACCGGGGGTCGGCATGAATGGTAGCCATCGTGACCTCATTCGCGCATGCAGCCGCCATTTGCTTCTCCGCTGCCAAATGCTCCTTGAGCTCCTGGCTATAGTGCATGCATCATGGCTTAGGGCGACGCTTATTTAGTTGAGGGGTCGGTGATTTGGGTGGAAGGTGTCGTGGGGCATATGGGATGTGGAAGGAGGAAGAGGATGGGGGTCTGGTGTGGATTACCTGCTTGGATAGACGAGGCCGAGCAACGTGAAGGAGGGTCGCTGGCGAGGGGGCGGCGCTGCACGCAAGAAGTGAAGGTTTCAACTTGGAAAGGAAGGCAGAAACATGGGAAATCTGGCTTTTGGTAAGGGGGAGGGGGTGGGGAGGTTGATATTTCCGCAGAAGCCTAAAATTTTGAATCGGTTCAGCGAAAAAACTGGTGCGCCAAGTACCATCAAACACGGTCCCTTATTCAGAACTGTGTACGATATGTGAACATCACAAACGATTCAGATAACTTAACCCGTGTGTGATGAGTTTGAACATCATTTTTTGTTCCAATTTCCCTGGTTATAGTGCTCATCCACGTCATTGCATAATTTGTGTCGTCAAAAAATTGGAATTATTCAGGGTTCGTTTGGACATTTTTATACAATACTAGGTTTTCTAGGCATTTCAGGTGCACAGTTCAAAATTAAACTACATGCACATGCTCCGGTGCACCAAAATGGGTTGTAAAATGATATATGTGTCCATGGGTTGGTGCGTACATCCCATTCAAGAAATGGGCATGAATTTCAAACAGCATGGCACCGTGGCTCTCCGGCAAACGTTGAGGTGCTTGCTTTCGTAATTCTACTAAATACAAAACTCGTATGAAATTCATGAACCTTGGCATGCTATCATGGAACGACATCAACATGCTGGGGTAAAAACATATTGTCCCATTTGGGGCAGGTTATGCTATAAGCTTCCCGCAAACCAGAGCTTCTCTCACAACAAGCATGATAGTTTCGTTAGGGAACGTGCCACCTTGGGGGCGAAAGGATACTTGTTGCCTCTTATTACTTTCAAAAATTTTCTTGTGTCAACATAGAACAACATGAGTGTTATGCAATTTTTTGGGATTTTTTCGGGTTCGCATGGACATTTTTATACCTTAACTGAGTTTTCTATGCATTCATGTGCATAATTCAAATTTGAACTACATGCACATGCTCCAGTTCATATAAATAGGTTGAAAAATCAAATGTGTGTCCTTGGTTGCTGATACATCTCCAACGTATCTATAATTTTTTATTGGTCCATGCTATTATATTATCATTTCTGGATGTTTTACAATAATTTTATAGTCATTTTATATCATTTTTTGGTACTAACCTATTGACATAGTGCCAAGTGCCAGTTGCTGTTTTCTGCATGTTTTTTACATCGCAGGAAATCAATATCAAACAGAGCCTAAACATAGCGAAACTATTTTTGTGATTTTTTTTCTGGGCCAGAAGGAAGACATTGGGCCCTGGTGTCACCTGGGGGGAGTCCCGAGGAGTGGACAACCCACCAGGGCGCGCCAGGAGGCCCAGGACCACCTCTTTGCTCTATAAATACACAAATATTCTTTGTAGACCTTCGGGTCCGTAGTTAGTAGCTAGATGGATTCCTCTCTCTCTTTTGATTCTCAATAAAATGGTCTCTTGGAGATCCATATGATGTAACTCTTTTTGTGGTGTGTTTATTGGGATCCGATGAACTTTCAGTTTATGATCAGATCTATCTTTTTATATCCATCAAAGTTATTTCAGTTCTTTGATCTCTTATATGCATGATTGCCTATAGCCTCGTATTTCTTCTCCAATATTGGGTTTTGTTTGGGCAACTTGATCTATTTATCTTGCAATGGGAAGAGGTGCCCGGTAGTGGGTTCGATCTTACGGTGCTTGATCCCAGTGACAGAAGGGGAACTGACACGTATGTATCGTTGCCACTAAGGATAAAATGACGAGATTCATATATAACGCCATAGATATACGGATATTGTCTACATCATGTCATCATTCTTAATGCATTACTCCGTTTTCCCATGAACTTAATACACTAGATGCATGCTGGATAGTGGTCGATGTGTGGAGTAATAGTAGTAGATGCAGGCAGGAGTTAGTCTACTAATCTTGCACGTGATTCCTATGTAATGATCATTGTCTGAATATTGCCATGATTATTTGAAGTTCTATCAATTTCCCAACAGTAATTTGTTCACCCACCGTTGCTATTTTTCTCGAGAGAAGCCACTAGTGAAACCTACCGCCCCTGGGTCTTCTTTCTCATATATTTGCCTTTGCGATCGTTTTGCCTTTGCTTTTATTTTCAGATCTACTAAACCAAAAACTCAAAAAAACCTTGCTGCAATTTATCCTATTTGTCAACCAATATACCAATATTTGTATCTCTCTCACGTTCGTTACCCGAAAGGGATTGACAACCCCTTTAACACGTGGGGTTGCGAGGTGTTGTTATTTGTGTGCAGGTGTTGTTTACGTTGTGTTTCTTGGTTCTCCTACTGGTTCGATAAGCTTGGTTTCACTTTTGAGGGAAATACCTACCGCCGTTGTGCTGCATCATCCCTTCCTCTTTGGGGAAAACCCGATGTAGCTTCAAGCGACATCAAAAGGAATTTCCGGCACCGTTGCCGGGGAGGATCTTCAACATAACCAGGTTCCTAATCACAAATCTCATCTCCTCGCAATTACATTATTTGCCATTTGCCTCTCATTTTCATCTCCCCCACTTCACAAACATTTGCCATTTTTTCACCATCTTTTCTATTTGCCGTTTTTCCGGTCGGATCTATCGCCACTTGTGTTCTTTTTTACAATTGCTCAAAAATGATGCAAGAGAACATTTGTGTGCTAGAACCAAGATCAAATTGCCTTATGAATCTATAATGAGGGCAACTTATGGAACATCCAACAAGGATGACAATACTTGAAATCTTGGTATTATGCCTAGCTAAGGGCGTAAACTGATAGCGCTTGTTGGGAGGCAACCCAATGAATAAAACTTATTTTTGCCTTTTGCTTGCTGTTCCTGAGTGTTTACACAATTATTCTACTAGTATGATTGTGTTTTTTGTGTTTTAATTAGTGTTTGTGCCAAGTAGAACCGATAGGATCTTCTTGGGTGATAGTTGTTTGATCTTGGTGAAAAAGACAGAAACTTTGCGCTCACGAGAAAAAATCTCATTTTTAACAGAAAAGTGCTTTTTATTTGATTCTTTTTGCAAAAGATTAATATACAAATTGCTCATGTGGACCTATTTTTTCAAGATTTTTAGAAGTCCAGAAGTTTCCGAAACTTCCAGATTACTACAGATTGTTCTATTTTTAACAAATTATGTTTTCTTTGTGTTGTGTGCTTATTTTGATGGCTCTATGGTTTTCTTTGATGATTTTTTGCCATAGAAAAGTTGGAATATAGTAGATATAATACAAAAACAAAATATGAATTGGTTTAATATAGTACTTATAGTAGTGGTTTGCTTTATTTCACTGACGGATCTCATGAAGGTTTTGTTGAAGTTTTGTGTGATTGAAGTTTTCAAGTTTTGGGTTATCTTATGATGGATGAAGGAAGGATGTAAGATCCCAAGCTATTATCCAAGAATGAGCAACCAACTAAGCTTGTGGATGCCCCCGAGTGGCATCCCCGCTTTCTTCCAGCAACTTTCGGTATTTCACTTGAAACTATATTTTTATTCGTCACATGATATGTGTTTTGCTTGGAGCGTCTTGTATGATATGAGTCTTTGCTTGTTTTATTTTGATTTTTAGGTCATCAATCCTTGTTGTACACACCTATTTGAGAGAGCCAAAATTATTCCATGACTTGCCAGAATAGCTCTCTATGCTTCACTTAAATCTTTTATGAGCTAGGACTTGCTCTAGTGCTTCACTTATATCTTTTTTAGCACGGTGTGCTTAGTTATTTTTGAAGAAATACTCTCTTGCTTCACTTAGATTTATTTGAGAGTTAGTAAATTTTAAAGAAATTATCTCTTACTTCACTTATATTATTTTGAGAGAAGGAAAGAAAAATTATGCTCATGACCTTCACTTATATTTGTTCGAGCTTACCAAAAGCAACACATGAAAATTAGTCCCAAAGTGGTAGATATCCAAGAAGGATAAAGTAAAAATGTCATGAAGATCATTGGACAAAATAAACTTGATTCCTTGTAATAGTTTTGAGACATGATGATGCGATATGTGAGTTATGTTGATGAGTAATTGTGCTCTAGTAAGAATATTAGTGTTAAAGTTTGTGATTCCCTATGCAAGCACGAAAGTCAATAATTATGCAATGAAATTATATCCTACTTGTGGTGCAATATTCGGTGTTATTTTTCTCAATGTTCGCTTATGAGATTATTTGTTTCATGGTTGGTAGCTTCCCAGTCTTTTGCTAGCCTTCATTTTGCACTAAGTATGAGCTCTACTGGTGCATCCAAATCCTTTATCCTAGTTTTGCAATATGAGTCCACCATACCTAATAATATGATGTATTTCATTGCCCTTCTAAGCATATTTGTATGTGCCATCTCAAGTTTTCAGAATAAATTTCCCTTTTGTGTGTCTGTACCGCTCGCGAGGCGGTGAGGGGTGGCCAATATTTTCCATGCTGGGTGTGTTATTCTCACGATGAGTGTTTATTCACTTGTCATTGCACGAGAGTACGGCAAAGGTATTATGGATGCCCAGTCCCGAAACGAAAAAAAATTAATTTATGTTGTCAAATAATAAATTCCTTGGAAAGTGTTGGTATGGAAGGCAACCGTGGATTCGGCTAGCCATGGCTTGTGAACGTTTGGTGGAAAAGGAATAAACTTTATTTTCTTTTTGGGAACCGTCTATGATATATCTAGCATGGAAAGTGTTGGGAACATCAAGTCGTTCTCGTTGGTGGGAAAAGTATACCTCCCAACTTTTTTATCTCTCAATTTAAGCTTTGAGCTCTGGCACCTCTACAAATCCCTACTTCCCTCTGCGAAGGGCCTTTCTTTTACTTATACAATTTTTATTTTTGAATTTGAGTATCCATCTTCTCTTACAAGCACCAACTAGGAAACGCTATGATCGTACTTGAGCATTGGATGTAACTAATATGCGAGTGTGTTTCATGAATGGATCAATGGTAGAGCATAATGGGCTAGGGAGAACTTATTTTAACATTGATATTTTGAAAGACATGCTTGCTTGTTGATATGCTTGAGTATCTAAATTATTATGTCAAAACTAGACTATTGCTTTGAACCATATAAAAGTCCAAATGTCCATGCTAAAAAGAAAAGAATATGATATGACTTGATAAAGAACACTCCACATCAAAAATTCTGTTTTTATCACTTACCTACTCGAGGACGAGTAGGAGTTAAGCTTGGGGATGCTGATACGTCTCCAACGTATCTATAATTTTTTATTGTTCCATGCTGTTATATTATCATTCTTGGATGTTTAACAATCATTTATAGTCATTCTATATGATTTTTTGGTACTAACCTATTGACATAGTGCCAAGTGCTAGTTGTTGTTTTCTGCATGTTTTTTACATCGCAGGAAATCAAAATTAAACTGAGCCCAAACACCGTGAAACTATTTTTGTGATTTTTTCTGGGCCAGAAGGAAGACATTGGGCCCTCGTGGCACCTGGGGGGACTCCTGAGGAGGGGATAACCCACCAGGTCGCGCTAGGAGGCCCAGGCGTGCCCTGGTGGTGTGCCCACCTCGGGTGCCACCCGGACTACCTCTTTGCTCTATAAATACCCAAATATTCCAGAAATCCTAGAGGAGTCGACGAAATATTCATCCAGTCGCCGCAGAGTCCAGAAACACCAGATCCAATATAGACACCATCACGGAGGGGTTCACCACTTCCATTGGTGCCTCTCCGATGATGCATGAGTATTTGTAGACCTTCGGGTCCATAGTTAGTAGCTAGATGGCTTCCTCTCTCTCTTTTGATTCTCAATAAAATGGTCTCCTGGAGATCCTTATGATGTAACTCTTTTTGCGGTGTGTTTGTTGGGATCCGATGAACTTTCAGTTTTTGATCAGATCTGTCTTTTTATATCCATGAAAGTTATTTGAGTTCTTTGATCTCTTATATGCATGATTGCTTATAGCCTCGTATTTATTCTCTGATATTGGGTTTTGTTTGGCCAACTTGATATATTTATCTTGCAATGGGAATAGGTGCCGAGTAGTGGGTTCAATCTTACGGTGCTTGATCCCAGTGACAGAAGGGGAACCGACATGTATGTATCGTTGCCACTAAGGATAAAACGACGAGATTCATATCTAACACCATAGATATACGGATCTTGTCTACATCATGTCATCATTCTTAAAGCATTACTCCATTTTTCCATGAACTTAATACACTAGATGAATGCTAGATAACGGTCGATGTGTGGAGTAATAGTATTAGATACAGGCAGGAGTCGGTCTACTGATCTTGGACGTGATGCCTATGTAATGATCATTGTCTGGATATCGCCATGATTATTTGAAGTTCTATCAATTACCCAACAGTAATTTGTTCATCCACCATTGCTATTTTTCTCGAGAGTAGCCACTGGTGAAACCTACGGCCCCCGGGTCTTCTTTCTCATATATTTGCCTTTGCGATCTTTTTACCTTTGCTTTTATTTTCATATCTACTAAACCAAAAACCCAAAAATACCTTGCTGCAATTTATCCTATTTATCAACCAATATTCCAATATTTATCGCTCTCTCACATTCGTTACCCGAAAGGGATTGATGATACGTCTCCAACGTATCTATAATTTTTTATTGTTACATGCTATTATATATTCTACTTTGGATGTTTAATGGGCTTTATTATACACTTTTATATTATTTTTTGGACTAACCTACTAATCCAAGGCCCAGTGCAAATTGTTGTTTTTTGCGTATTTTAGTGTTTCGCAGAAAAGGAATATGAAACAGAGTCCAAACGGAATGAAACCTTCAGGGAGTTATTTTTGGAACAATGTCAACACGAGAGACTTGGAGTACACTCCAGGAAGCAAAGGAGGTGGCCACGAGGGCAAGGGCGCGCCTAGGGGGGTAGGCATGCCCCCACCCTCGTGGGCCACCTGTTGACCCCCCCCCCCCACGTGCCTCTTCAGCCTATATACACTCTCATACCCTGAAAACATTGAGGCAACAGACGAAACCCTAATTCCACCACCGCAAGCTTCTGTTCCCGTGAGATCCCATCTTGGGGCCTGTTCCGGAGCTCCGCCGGAGGGGGCATCGGTCACGGAGGGCTTCTACATCAACAACATAGCCTCTTCGATGAGTTGTGAGTAGTTTACCACAGACCTTCGGGTCCATAGTTATTAGCTAGATGGCTTCTTCTCTCTCTTTGGATCTCAATACAAAGTTCTCCTCCATCTTCGAGGAGATCTATTCGATGTAATCTTTTTGCGATGTGTTTGTCGAGATGTTTATGATCAAGATTATCTTTGAACAATATTGGATTCTTTTCTGAAATCTTCTATGTACGATTATAATATCCTTGCAAGTCTCTTCGAATTATTGGTTTGGTTTGGCCTACTAGATCTATAGTTCTTGCAATGGGAGAAGTGCTTGGCTTTGGGTTCAATCTTGCGGTGTACTGTCCCAGTGACAGTAGGGGCGGCAAGGCACGTATTATATTGTTGCTATCGAGGATAAAAATATGAGGTTTATATCATGTGATTTGAGTTTATCCCCCTATATCATGTCATCTTGCTTAAGGTGTTACTCTGTTCTTATGAACTTAATACTCTAGATGCATGCTGGATAGCGGTCGATGTGTGGAGTAATAGTAGTAGATGCAGAATCGTTTCGGTCTACTTGTCTCGGACATGATGCATATATATAATGATCATGCTTAGATAGTCTCATAATTATTCGCTTGTCTATCAATTGCTCGACAATAATTCGTTCACCCACCGTAGAATTATGCTATCATGAGAGAAGCCACTAGAGAAACATATGGCCCCCGGGTCTATTCTCAACATATCAATCTACAATCTACTTTACTTTTCCGTTTTTACTTTCTGTTCTTATATCCAAAAATACCAAAAATATCAAACTATCATCTATATCAGATCTCACTTTCGTGAGTGACTGTAAAGGGATTGACAACCCCTTATCGCGTTGGCTGCGAAGTTCTTATTTGATTGTGCAGGTGTGAGGGACTCGCGCGTGGTCTCCTACTGGATTGATACCTTGGTTCTCAAAAACTAAGGGAAATACTTACGCTACTATGCTGCATCACCCTTTCCTCTTCGAGGGAATACAATGCAAGCTCGAGAAGTAGCAAGAAGAATTTAAGGCTCCGTTGTCGGGGAGATCTACGCAAAATTCATATACAAAGTACCTATCATAAACACTTATCCCTCGCACTACATTATTTGCCTCTTGTTTTTATCTTCCCCACTTCACCATTGCCATTTTATTCGCCCTTCTTTTTCCGTGTGTTTACTGCTCGCTTGCCTCTTGTTTGCTTGTGTGTTGGATTGCTTGCTTGTCACTATGGCTCAAGATAATACCAAATTGTGTGACTTTTCCAATACCAGCAACAATGATTTTATTAGCACTTCGATTGCTCCTATCTTAGATGCTGAATCTTGTGAGAACAATGCTGCTCTGTTGAATCTTGTCATGAAAGATCAATTGTCTGGCCTTCCTAGTGAAGATGCCGCTACCCATCTAAACAACTTTGTTGATTTGTGCGATATGCAAAAGAAGAGAGATACGGATAATGATATTGTTAAATTGAAGCTATTTCCGTTTTCCCTTAGAGATCGTGCTAAAACTTGGTTCTCCTCTTTGCCTAGAAATAGTATTGATTCTTGGAATAAGTGCAAAGATGCTTTTTATCTCTAAGTATTTTCCTCCTGCTAAGATTATCCCTCTTAGAAACGATATTACGAATTTTAAGCAACTAGATTATGAGCATGTTGCACAAGCTTGGGAGAGAATGAAATTAATGATACACAATTGCCCTACACATGGTTTGAACTTATGGATGATTATACAAAACTTTTATGCTGGCTTGAATTTTGCTTCTAGAAATCTTTTAGATTCGGCCACGGGGGGCATTTTTATGGAAATCACCTTAGGAGAAGCTACCAAACTCCTAGATAATATTATGGTTAACTACTCTCGATGGCACACTGAAAGATCCACTAGTAAAAAGGTACATGCTATTGAAGAGATTAGTGTTTTGAGTGGAAAGATGGATGAACTTATGAAATTATTTGCTACTAAGAGTGCTTCTTCTAATCCTAATGATATGCCTTTGTCCATGTTGATAGAGAATAATAATGAATCTTTGGATGTGAATTTTGTTGGTAGGAATAATTTTGGTAACAATGCTTATAGAGGAAACTTTAATGCTAGGCCTTTTCCTAGTAATTCCTCTAACAATTATGGTAATTCCTACAATAACTTTTATGGAAATTTTAGTAAGATGCCCTCTGAATTTGAGACTAGTGTTAAAGAGTTCATGAATTCACAAAAGAATTTCAATGCTTTGATTGAAGAAAAATTGCTTAAGGTTGGCGAATTGGCTAGAAACATGGATATAATTTCTCTTGATGTTTATTCTTTGAAACTTAGATCTATTCCACCTAAGCATAATATCAATGAGTTTCTCAAAGCCATGAGAATTTCCATTGATGAATGCAAAAAAAGAACTGCTAGGATGCGTGTGTTGACACCAGATTTTGGCATGGTCAAGAACTTAATTAAGATGGCCTCATGTCGGGGGAAACTGTCCTCCCACGAGCACCTATGGGACCGGAGCCCCTTCTACGTTGCGGTAAGGGAGCGGAGGGAGCACGAAGAGCAGATCGAGGAGAACACGCGGGCAGTTTACCCAGGTTCGGGTCGCGCGGACGCGTAAAACCCTACTCCTGCCTTGGTTGTATTGAGCTCGGGAGCTTGAAGAGCTACAGTACTAGCTACACCGAGCGAGAGAGTTGCTTAGGTTTCGAACCCTTTCTATGTTGTGCATGGGCCTCCTTTTATAGCTCAAGGGGTCACTGACAGGTGTCAACGTAGAGGAGGGCAAAAATGTAACTTTGGTGGTAGTTGTAACAGTGCGGGAATAGTGTGTGAACAATAGATGTACAGTGGTCTTCACCTAACTTTGATAGTGGGAGACAAGGGCATTAAATGCCCGTCACCGTCGACCCCAAAAGTGTCCGTCCATGCTTCTCCATTCGACACGGCGGTGGCCTCGTCATCGCGGATTGCCACCGTGTGCCCCAGGCTGCACAGCCTTCCGCCACGCGTCCCCGGAAGGGCCCCAGGGCGACGCGTGGGCAGATGAGCTGGAGCGTGGGCACACAGCGTGAGTTTCCCCCGGCAAGCACCTTGCCGGGGCCGTGATCTTGCCGGGCCCGGAAGCTTGTCGCTCCCTGGGTCCGGCCCGGGCACATGATGCGCCGAGGCGTGCATTCCTTGGCCTTCCTGGCAAGCTCCTCTTGCCAGGGGCTTGTATTAAAATGATATCCTTGAGCCTGGTGCGGCCTTCCCGGCAAGCTCCTCTTGCCGGGGCCTTGATCTTCTGACTTGTATACTTTGTTCTTGAATGGCTTTATAGGGACCAGAAAGGTTTTCGGCGAGCACGTGGTGAACCCTGCCGCGGGAAGCTGCTACTGCCCGTGCACAAGTTGGGGTACTAAGGTACCCCTATCTTAGTACACCGACATGAGCCCCCGGGCCTGGGCCACACACGGTGCCGAGCGCTGTTGGGCCAGGCCCAAAACAGTGCACGGGCACACGCGGCCCACGGCAAGCCGTATCCCCTTCCGTATCCGCCGCATCCCTCCCTAACGGCACGCGTCGATTGCGGCGTCGTGCGAGAGATCGTGGCCTGTTCTTTAATGGGAAATGCGGAGCGTCCCCCACTTCCCCCTTAAAAGCAGAGGAAGCAGGGGCAGTTTCCTCCTTCGTCTTCATTGTGTCTTCATTCTCCAGAAATCCTCCGCTGCTCCTTGCCCCCACCCCTCCTCCGCCGTCTTCCGCATCCGCGGCGCCGTCGAGCTTCTCGCCTCTTCCCTCGCCGGCCCCGCCATGGCTCCGAAGAGCGACAAGGCGAAAGCTGACAAGGCCAAGAAGGAGAAGTCTGAGCAGGCGGCCAAGCTAGCCGCCATGCGGAAGATGAATGTGGTCTTCGCGCCGAGGCTTGGCGCGAAGGAGCTGCGGAACAAGTACTATCTCTTCTGGTCGGGGGAGACCAAAGCTCATCCCCGCACCAGAGCCTTCCCCGCCGTCGCCAGAGATATGTTCCCCGGCGGGTACTTCTTCTTTGCTGCTTTCTTTCATTGTGGATTGTGCCCTCCGTACTCGGAGTTCTTTTGCGACATTATGAACACATATGGCCTCCACCTCCTAGACTTTACCCCCAACGCCATCCTTACGATGGCTGTTTTCGCACATCTGTGCGAAAACTATGTTGGGATCCATCCAAACGTAGCACTCTTTCGCCATTTCTTTATGCCTAGAGTAGAGGCTGGCGCTCCCCTTTCCGGCGGCATCTCCTGGATCTTCCGGCTGAACAAGAAGGATTCATACCTGAAGGGAGAACTCCGCGGCAAGTGGGAAGAATGGCGTGCAGATTGGTGCTGGGTAGTGGAGGACAAGCCGGAGCCCTTCACCGCGCCGCGCACAACAGCCATAGTGCGCGGCAGGAATTGGAGCGAATTGGCCCCGGAGGACAACAAGCTCAGTATTGCCCTTGTCAGGATTATCCATCTCCGGGTAGCTAATCTGACCATCGAAGAGGTTGGGGAAGATTTCCTCCGCCGCCGCATTGCCCCTTTACAACAAAGGAAAAGGCCCGCCTGGGAATTTGGCAATGCGGCGGATATCATGAGGCTGCGCCCTGGATTAAACTTCAATTTCACTGCTTTGGAGCTGAAAGGAATGGTCCGAGAGCTCTTCAAGCACGACCCGGCCCATCCGGAGTGGTTCAGACCGGCCAAGGGAGTGGTGCCACTGTGCAATAGCACCGCCTGTGATTCCTTGCGCGCAATGATGCCGGAGTGCGACTCCCATGGCATCGTCCCCACCTGGATAGAGCCTCCGCCGGATACAGTGCTGAGCTTCTTCGACAACTTAGTTGAGACGCCCAAGAACACCGAGGAGAACAGGGGCCTCACCCGGGCCACTACGGCGCGGGACATAGCTTACATTGCTTCCAGGATGGAAGAGTCCGCCGTAGCTGCAGCGGCGGGAGATTTTGGATTCACCGTCGACGAGGCGCAGGCCGCGGACGAGGCGAACCGAGCAGAGGAGGCGGAAATCCTTAGGCTGCTCAAGCTTCTGCCCGATGAGTTTGCCGGGGTGCCCTTCCCGAGGCATGCCGGGATACCCGGGGTTGCCGGGGTGAGCGAGGCCGCCGCAGGGAGCGAGGTTGCCGGAGGGAGCGGGGCCGCCGGAGGGAGCGGGACCGCCGGAGGGAGCGAGGCCACCGGGCATGGCACTGGGCCCAGCGAGCCTGCCGGGGAGGAGGAGGAGGACGTCGAGGTCGATGAAGACACCGGTGGATCTCTGGGACTTGACGACGATGCCTCCTCGTCCTCAGAGAACTCCCCGCCTCCGGCAAGTCCTACGCAAACACCGAGGAAACGCCTCCGCAAGACAGCTACAACAACGAGGCCGCACGCGCCTCGACAGCAGCCTGCTCTCCGGGCAACGCGCGCCACCAGGGCGAGCCAAGCCGCGACGGAGGCGCCCCGCGCACCAGCACCAAGCGGAGGGGGATCCTTCCGGAGCGGAACGGCCGCTCCTCCTGCTCCTCGGGCCTCGGCGTCAACGGGGGCTGGGTCTTCGCAGCCCACAGCCCCGGAGACCGCCAAGCGCCCGAGGGTGCCTTCTCCTCCTGCTCCTCGCACGGGAGCATCTCAGGTGGAGTTCGACTTCTCCGCCCTCAGCTCCGACGACGACGAGGAAGAGGAGTAAGTATTTGCAACTTGTAACTTCTTCGATTTTGTCTTGATCTTCCTTGATGATTCTGATCTTGTTCTTGCTTTGCTTTCAGGACCCTGGCTCAGCGGATGGCAAAGAGGGCCAAGATCCCCATGGTTGATGTCGAAGACGACTCGCCCGCCGCGGCGACCGGAGACGCGCCAGCGGCAAGCTTGCCGGATCAACCCGCTGCTCCGAGGAGCAGCCCCCAACGCAGCTCCCAGCCTAAGTCTGGTTGTTATTCTTTTCTGATTGACAGGCGCGCTTGAGGTTGTTGCTTGTACTGATATTTCGTTGTCTTGTTTGTCTTGTGTAGAAGTGGAGCCGCAGCCGCAGGAGCGCCCGGAGTCTGCCCCCGACGAGCTACTCGCTCCACCCTCCCCGCCAAGGGTGAACTCCCCGGCGAGGGAGAACGCTCCGCCAAGGACGGGCACCCCGCCAAGGGTGGGCACCCCGCCAAGGGTGAGCAGCCCGACAAGGGTGACCACCCCGCCAAGGGAGGGCGCGGGCGGCCCTCCGCCAGCAGGGGCCACTGCTCCACCGCCAAGGGAGGACTCCCCGGCGAGGGAGCCTGTCGTTGAAGAAGTCCGCGAAGGTGAGTCTTGTAGCTTCTTCTTCTCGGACTTATCTTTTTTGGATATTTGCTTGACTTCTTCTTTTCTTTTTCTTCTGCTAGATCCTCCTGCACCGGAGCGGATGGAGACAGAGACCGCCGGCGAGGAGGGCGCGCAAGGCGACGGCGGCAACGCCACTGCCGCTGAGGGCATGGCTGGGGCCGACGAGCCTGCCGCTGAGGAGACCGCCCCGACCGCAGACGTCGCGGCTGGGGAGGGGGGCGGCGACCACACTGCTGGCCCGGAGGCAGCAGGAGCGTCAAGCGCTGCACCGACCGCCGACCCCTCCGCCACCACGGAGCAGCCAGGCGTCTATCTTGAGGCCCCCAACGGAGTCTTCATACAAGTCCCGTGGGGGTCCTCGTCGCGAGCCCCCGTGGAGGGAGAGACCTACGATGGAGAGGTCCTCGCCTCCGCGGGGTTGAAGGTTGTTGAAGCACTTGGCGGTGGAGACGAGCCCCAAGAGGAGAAGCTCCTTCGCCGGATCCTGGCCCTTTACCGGGCCAGGCAGGCGAAGCTGGACTCCTGGGAAGCTCTTGCCGCCAAGGCTGGAGTTGACTTGGAGAAACGCGTCGCGGAGCTTCGTGCCGCCAACCAGGCAGCCCTCCGCAACTTGGCGGAGGAGCGTGAAGGGCTTGCCGAGGAGCAGCAAGCCTTCCTCCTGGAGAAGGCTGAGGCAGAAGAGCGGTAGCGGCTGGCCGCCGAGGAGTTATCTCGGCGGGAAGGGGCGCTCAACCAGCGGAAGGTTGAGCTCGACGCCCATGACGACGAACTCACCGCCTGGGAGCAGGCCATTGGCGGGGCCCTGAAGGAGGCAAAGGATGCCGCAGCCGCCGCAGAAACCGCCAAAAAGGACCTGGAGCTTAAGGTGGATCAGCTGGAGCGGTACCTGAAGGCAAGTGAGGACAGAGTCACCGCGCTCAA
Organism: Secale cereale; assembly: GCA_902687465.1. Taxonomy (NCBI): domain Eukaryota; kingdom Viridiplantae; phylum Streptophyta; class Magnoliopsida; order Poales; family Poaceae; genus Secale; species Secale cereale. Next base: position 585,543,360 of record LR738711.1, on the reverse strand, counting down.
TGTGGAGCGGGAGAAAGATGCCCACACCAACTCTGACTTGCAGGTACGTCTCTCCAAGAAAGGCGACGAGCTCACTGCCGCCAAGGAATCTATTGCTGACTTGGAGTTGAAGGTCTCCACTTTAACTGATTCGCTCAACGCCGCCCGGGACCGCGAGACGAAGCTGAAGGACGAGCTCCGCAAGGAGCGGAACTTGGTGGAGAGCGCCGCCGTCTCAGCGAACAACATCAGCCGGGCGGTGGAGCAATGGACCGACGAGCTGGTCACCTCCGCTGCCAGCATCGACAAGGAGATGATGGCGCTGAGGGCGGAGCACCTCGTGTATTCTCCCGACGAGGACCTCCCCCACAGCGCCAAGTTAAGTCTCTTCTTCAGGGGAATCGCGCCGGCGCTTGCACGGCTGCGGGAGAAGCTCCCCGCGCAGCTGGCCGATGAGTCGCGTCAGCTCTGCGCGGGCACCTTGGAGCGCGTCTTGACGAAGATCGTCTACCGCAACCCCGGCATCAACCTTGTCAACGTCCTCCGCACCTTGCCGGACGATGCAGACCAGGAGGCGTTGAAGGCGCAGGTCGCCCACATCGTCGCCAAGGTGAACAAGATCTCAAGGCGTGAAGGCGACCGCATAGATTAGGCTTCTTTCTTTCTTTTTCCTTTGCAGCTGCAAAGTGTGTTATGAACATGAATCAATTAGTTATTGTGGAAAGTTATCTTTGTAACATACTATCTTATTTTCGAGCAATCAATGCGGTGTTATCTCCCTTGCTTTTGGTCCTTCACTTTGTATGCTTTCTACCCTACGCTTTTAGGGGACTTGCCGGCAAGGGGCCCTCGCCGCGAGCGCTGAGTGCTGGACTCTTAGCAGCCTGCTGGCAAAGGCCTTACCGGCAAGTAACCTTGCCGCAGCTAGTCGCAGCGCACTTAGCTTGCTGAGCGAACTCGAAAACGAAGTAAGGGCGCGACACTTGTCGCGGCTCACTTAAGTCGTTGAGCGTGCTCGAAAACAAAGTAAGGGCGCGGCTAGCCACGGGTAGGTTCCTCCGCGCACAGGTTTTCCATACAAAGGGTGGTTGTTCAAGGAAGATAACTAAAACTTCAAAATTTGAACTGTTCAAATTCTGGTAACTTAGCTTTCATATATTGTTTTGCTCCCCGACAAGGCTTGTTTCTTGAACAGCACTTGGTTCATCCTCCATCTCCTTCCCCCCCGGCAAACTTGTGCGCGAGGAATACTCCTTCTACTTAAGAGGGAAAGAAAAAGAGGAGGGAAAACGAGTATATAGCCTCATGGCTTGCTAGTGCTTACCGGGGATGTGCATTGCACAAAATGTCAGATAATGTATGCAAATAACTAAGATAAGCATGGAAATGACAAACAGTGCGAGGAACAAAAGCTTTACTGATGCACGGGGTCTGCGCCCGGCTTTGTACAAAGGTTTATATGCAACAGCGGCAAGACTTGTACAAAAGGTGGTTGCCGGAGCGGATCACGGCAACCGCGCCTTATGGGTGAAACTTGCGAAGATGCTCTATGTTCCAGGAGTTGCTCACCGGTAAGCCTTCTTCGGTCTCAAGGCGGACAGCGCCGGGCCTTGTGACTTGTCTCACCCGATAAGGGCCTTCCCACTTCGGCGTCAACTTGTTGGAATTCTTGGCGGACTGAACACGCCGAAGAACAAGGTCGCCTTCCTCGAGACTCCTGGCCTTGACCTTGCGGCTATGATAGCGACGCAAGGCTTGCTGGTATCGAGTAGCTCGTACAGCAGCCTGGAGACGTTCCTCCTCAAGGAGCAATGCATCATCTTGACGCAGTTGCTCTTGCTCGAGCTCATCATAAGCGAGTACTCGAGGAGATCCGTATACGAGTTCCGTGGGGAGAACTACCTCTGCTCCATAGACTAGAGCAAAGGGTGTCTGTCCGGTGGCTCGACTTGGTGTCGTTCTGATTGACCAAAGAGCCGCCGGTAGCTCCTCTATCCAGTTTCTTCCGCACTTGCGCAGCCTGTCGAAGGTTCTTGTCTTGAGTCCGCGCAGCACTTCAGCATTTGCCCTCTCCGCTTGACCATTGCTCCTAGGGTGAGCAACAGAAGCGAAGCAGACCTTGGCGCCAAGGTCTTGGACGTACTGCATGAAGGTGCAACTAGTAAACTGTGTACCGTTGTCGGTGATGATCCTGTTAGGGATTCCGAAACGGCAAACAATCGACCTGAAGAACCTGACTGCTGACTGTGTTGTCACCTTTCTCACTGGTTCCACTTCTGGCCACTTTGTGAACTTGTCGATCGCAACGTACAAGTACTCAAAGCCCCCGACGGCACGGGGGAAGGGGCCGAGGATATCAAGCCCCCAGACCGAGAAGGGCTAGGACAAAGGGATCGTCTGGAGAGCTTGAGCTGGCTGATGAATTTGCTTGGCATGGAACTGGCATGCTTCACACTTGGTTACTTGTGCAGTTGCATCTTGGAGGGCTTCTGGCCAGAAGAACCCTTGCCGGAACGCCTTCCCGGCAAGTGCCCTTGCGCCAATGTGGTGGCCACATATGCCTCCGTGTATCTCTGCCAACAGCTTCTGTCCATCTTCTCTGGAAATGCACTTCAACCTGACACCATTGAGCCTCCTTCTGTACAGTTCATTGCCAACGAACTGGTACATGCTTGACTGCCTGGTTATTTTCTCTATCTCTTCTGGGTCGTCGGGGAGTTCTCCAGTTTGCAGAAAACGAACGATTTGCTGTGCCCATGCTGGAGCCTGAGGCTCAACAACAAGGACTAAAGGCATGAGGGCTGCTGCGGGAACCTCAGCTTCTACGGCAAGAACCTGCGGTTCTGTCGGAGCTGATGGTCCCCCGGCAAGCCTGCCGGGGCAAGGCTTGTCGGGAACGTTTGCTTCAACTGTACAGACCCTTGGATCTGCAGGAGCAAACTGTTCCTCAGCATCTTGGCTGCTGATCTTGGGGACCTTGGCGGCGGCTTTGGGAAGATCCGCCGGCAAGTAGTCGCCGGGGACCAACTTTCTCTTCTTACTTTGCCCAACTGATGGTGTAACAGATGGTTGAGTTAGCTCGAGCAGGAAGGTCCCTGGTTCCACAGGTAACTTCATCGCAGCACACTTTGAAAGGCCATCTACAATATCATTCTGAGCTCTTGGGATGTGCTCCATTTGCAGGCCCTCAAAGTGTTCTTCAAGCTTCCTCACTTCATCAACATAAGCTTCCATCAAAGGGCTCTGATAACTCTTGTTTACTTGTCGGACCACCAACTGAGAATCTCCCCGCACAATCATCTTCTTGATCCCAAGTTCGGCCGCAATTCTGAGGCCGGCAAGCAAACCTTCATACTCAGCAGTATTGTTTGTCGCTTGCTCCTTGGGAAAGTGCATCTGGACAACATACTTGAGGTGCTCTCCGGTGGGCGCTATGAGTACCACGCCGGCACCGGCGCCTTGCAGCGAGAAGGCACCATCAAAGTACATTACCCATTCACTGCTTGCTTCTTGTACGGGATGCTTGTCTCTGGAACTTCTTCATCCGGCGTTGGGGTCCATTCAGCTATGAATTCTGCCAAAGCTCTGCTCTGTATGGTTGAAGTACTCTCAAACTTGAGACCAAAGCTTGACAGCTCCAGTGCCCACTCGACGATCCTGCCTGTTGCTTCTGGATTCTGCAATATCCTTTTCAACGGAAAGCGAGTGACCACTATTATCTCGTGTGCTTGGAAGTAATGGCGCAGCTTTCTTGAGGCCATGAGGAGGCCGAAAAGCAACTTCTGCACCCAAGAGTATCTTGATCTAGCCCCCTGCAAGAGGGAGCTTACAAAATACACTGGGCGCTGCACCATCTTCTTTCGCACTTCTCCTTGTTCCTGCGCAGACTTGTCCTTGTCGAAGCCAGAGCTTGTCGGGGAAGCCCCCTGCTTGTTGCTGGATTCGCTTGCCGGTGGTGCAGATTCCTCATCCGCCTCCCTCTCCGCTACTAACGCAGCACTAACCACTTGATTGGTTGCTGCCAAGTATAGCAGCAACTTTTCTTGTGGCCTAGGTGCGACAAGTATTGGAGTGGAGGACAGGTACCCTTTCAAGTCTTGCAGCGCTGCCTCCGCTTCCGGAGTCCATTTCATAGGACCTGCCTTTTTCAAGATTTTGAAGAAAGGCAGGGCACGTTCTGCAGACTTTGAAATGAACCTACTGAGGGCAGCCACACAACCAGCAAGCCTCCTTACGTCCTTGACGCGCTTCGGGGCTTCAATCTGCTCGATGGCTTTGATCTTGTCGGGATTGGCTTCAATCCCCCTCTGGGACACAAAGAACCCGAGAAGCTTGCCGGAGGGGACTCCGAAGACGCACTTCTCGGGATTCAACTTGAGCTGGATCTTGCGCAGATTCTCAAACGTCTCTTCCAAATCTTGTATCAGGGTATCTTTGCTCTTGCTCTTGACCACTATGTCATCCATGTAGGCTTCCACATTTCTGTGGATCTGTGGCTCAAAAGCAGTGTGCACCACCCTTGCAAATGTCGAGCCTGCATTCTTCAATCCAAAGGGCATGCGTATGAAGCAATATGTGCCGCATGGAGTAATGAATGCAGTCTTCTCTTCATCTTCCTTGGCCATGAAAATCTGGTGGTATCCTGAATATGCATCAAGGAAGGAAAGCAGCTCACATCCAGCGGTGGAGTCAACAATCTGGTCAATACGCGGCAAGGGAAATGGATCCTTGGGACATGCTTTATTCACATCAGTGAAGTCTATACAAAGTCTCCACTTCCCATTGGCCTTGCGTACGACAACTGGATTGGCCAACCACGTAGGATGGATCACGCCTCTAACTAGGCCTGCTGCTTCCAACTTCTTTATCTCTTCTACGATGAACTCTTGGCGCTCCACGGCTTGCTTCCTGACCTTCTGCTTGACGGGCCGCGCATGAGGACAAACAGCAAGCTTGTGCTCAATTACCTTCCTGGGAACGCCGGGGATGTCGGATGGTTGCCACGCAAACACATCGGCATTCGCCCGCAGGAAGGCAACGAGCGCGCTTTCCTATTTGTTGTCGAGCGTAGCATTGATGGTGAAGGTACCACCAGTGCCGTCCTCCCTGGCGGAAACCTTCTTGGTTGCCGGTGGAGCGGCCATCCCTTTCTTGCACTTACCGATGGAGCTCGATGGTGCGTCCTCGACGGCAGAGCAGCACTCCGAGGAGGTGCGTTTGCCGGAGTGGGCCCCAGAGCCCTTGCCGGACTTGGTCTTGGTCTTCTTCCCCCCGGGAGCTTCAGCGGCAAGTGTGTTGCTCTCCGCTGCGGCTAATGCATCCCGGTATATCTTGTCGGCGCAGATAAGCGCGTCCTTCTTGTCGCCAGGGACAGAGATGACGCTTATCGGCCCCGGCATCTTGAGTACATTGTAGGCATAGTGGGAAGCTGCCATGAACTTTGCGAGGGCAGGACGTCCAAGTATCCCATTGTATGGCAATGGGATATCGGCCACGTCAAAGGTTATCCTCTCCGTCCTGAAATTGAGCTCCCCGCCAAAGGTCACAGGCAGAGTAATCTTCCCCTTCGGCTTGCTCCTTCCCGGGTTTATTCCTTGGAACGACCCGGTTTCTTCGAGCTCGCCGTCTGGGATCTGGAGTTTCTTGATCACAGCTGAGGAGATCAAGTTCAGGCCGGCCCCGCCGTCAACCAACATTTTGGTGACCTTGAGGTTGCGGATAGTTGGTGAGACCAACATCGGCAAGCACCCGACCGCCGTTGTGCGGTCAGGGTGATCCTCAAGATCAAAAATGATGGGCGTGCTGGACCACTTCAGCAGCCTGCACGACTCGATGGGCGGCTCAGCTGCGTTTACTTCCTGCACCCATTGCTTGAGTTGGCGGTGGGAAGTATGCAGAGAGGCGCCTCCGTCGACACACAGAACTTCTGTGGCCTTCTGGAACTCCTGCTCGCAGTTATCTCCTTCCTCCATGTCGTCGTCGTCGTCTTCTTCCTCATCCTTGTCGCGGCCCCGGGGAGGTCGATCTCCTTGCCGCTGCTTGGCCTTGCCGCGGCGTCCTCCCCGGCCATTGAATGGCCGATTCTTGCTTGGCTCTCCCCCGCCACCTTCGGCCTTCTCCTTGTCGCGACGCTCGTACTCAGCCTTCTGCTGTTCTACGAGGTACTCGACTCGTTTGCAGTTCGAAAGGTCGTGGCCCTTGGTGCGGTGGATCTTGCAGTATTATTTGTCGGAGCCGTCCTGCTTGTCGGCTGCCGCTACAGGGGCAGGCTCCTTGCCGGAACCGCCAGCCTGTGCCTTCTTGGCGGGAGCCTCCTTGCCGGACTGCTCGACGACCAGCACTTCCTTGCTCTTCTTCCTGCTGTTATTCCGCCGCCGGCTCTTCTTTGCCGGGGCGGCATCATCACTGTCGCTTCCTCCTGCGCCAGTATCCTCTCCGGGGAGTCTCCTCCCCTCTTCGGTGCGCGCGCACTTGTCAGCCAGAGCATAGAGCTCGCTGACATCCCGAATCTTGGTCATGGCCATCTCTTCCCTCATGCAGCAGTTACGCACGTTCTGGTGGAACGCGCTAATAACCGCGGCAGGGTGGACGTCGGGAATGTTGTGCTGCACGCGGCTGAATCTCTGGATGTACTTGCGCAGGGATTCTCCTTCCTTCTGGGCCAAGATGTGGAGATCGCTCTCCTGGCCGTGGGGTTTGTGGCCGCCCGTGAAGGCGCCAACAAATTGGTGGCACAGATCTGCCCACGAAGAAATGGAGCCCTCCGGCAAGTGCATAAGCCAAGAACGGACGTTTGGCTTAAGCACTAGCGGGAAGTAGTTGGCGAGTATCTTCTCGTCGCGTCCCCCGGCAGCCTGCACCGCGATGGTGTAGATGCTGAGGAACTCCGAGGGGTGCGTCTTGCCGTCGTACTTCTCGGGTATGTCGGGCTTGAAGTTTTTCATGCTGGGCCACTGGACACGCCGCAGCTCACGGGTGAACGCAGGGCAACCTGCCGCGTACGGCAAGTCGCCTGGCTCACCGGGCGCGTACGTGTCGACAGCGGTCCCAGCGCGCTGATCTGATTGTCGCCGGGCTTCTCGTCGGCGCTCGATGCGCGTCCGAGCGTCTTCTTGCCGCCGGTCGTCGAGGACTTGGCGCTGGTCCCGACGAGCCCGCGGATCCGACGATGCCGTGGAGTCGTCGTCGATGTTAATCCGACGGGGTGGCGTCTTCTGCTTCCGCGGCGGGGAGTGCACGGTAGTTGCACCCCCGGCGGTCTTGTCGCCATCAGCCTTCGTCTGGTCGAGTTGCCGTGGCCGCGATGTCGTAGGCTGCTGTGGCGTGTCGTTGTTGGCGAAGGCGATGAGGCTTTGGATCGTCGCCCTCCAGTCTTCGGCCTTGTCTGCCGCTGGAGGGAAGTCGAGGAGCAGTTGCGCTCTCGCTAGAGCTTCTGCTGGAGAGAAGGGGAGCGGCGGCGAGCGGTGCGAGGAGCGAGATATGCTCGGACTTCTAACAGGGTTAGAAGGAGCAGTCTCTCGCCCCGGCGACCGCGCCTTGCTCGTGCCAGGACGATGGCCTTGAGCGTCCCGCGACCCTCCGGTTTGTCCCTGCCCCAGCAAGCGTATGGTACCTCCTGTACTACGACGCTGCTGGCCTGTCGTATGCTGAGAGGGACGTGGTGCGTCTACGGACACCGAGGCTTTGGAGTTCGCCCGGTCGTCCGTCTTGTCCTTGGATTTGGTGGCGCCGTGAGTTTCCTCGCCGGCGACCACCCTTCCGCCGGCGTCTCCTCCACCAACCATTGGTTCTAGTGGCGGTGGAACAGACGCAGACGGGCCTCCGACCTCTGAAGCCTTCTTCTTCGGAGCCATGTTGGCGCTGCTGATGAAGTTGATGAAGCTGGAGAGGTTGATGAAGAATACGCCCGCGTGAGCGCCGGATCAGGTTCGCACAACCTCGATTCCCCCTACCTGGCGCGCCAAAGATGTCGGGGGAAACTGTCCTCCCACGAGCACCTATGGGACCGGAGCCCCTTCTACGTTGTGGTAAGGGAGCGGAGGGAGCACGAAGAGCAGATCGAGGAGAACACGCGGGCAGTTTACCCAGGTTCGGGCCGCGCGGACGCGTAAAACCCTACTCCTGCCTTGGTTGTATTGAGCTCGGGAGCTTGAAGAGCTACAGTACTAGCTACACCAAGCGAGAGAGTTGCTTAGGTTTCGAACCCTTTCTACGTTGTGCATGGGCCTCCTTTTATAGCTCAAGTGGTCACCGACAGGTGTCAACGTAGAGGAGGGCAAAAATGTAACTTTGGTGGTAGTTGTAACAGTGCGGGAATAGTGTGTGAACAGTAGATGTACAGTGGTCTTCACCTAACTTTGACAGTGGGGGACAAGGGCATTAAATGCCCATCACCGTCGACCCCAAAAGTGTCCGTCCATGCTTCTCCATTCGACACGGCGGTGGCCTCGTCACCGCGGATTGCCACCGTGTGCCCCAGGCTGCACAGCCTTCCGCCACGCGTCCCCGGAAGGGCCCCAGGGCGACGCGTGGGCAGATGAGCTGGAGCGTGGGCACACAGCGTGAGTTTCCCCCGGCAAGCACCTTGCCGGGGCCGTGATCTTGCCGGGCCCGGAAGCTTGTCGCTCCCCGGGTCCGGCCCGGGCACATGATGCGCCGAGGCGTGCATTCTTTGGCCTTCCTGGTAAGCTCCTCTTGCCAGGGGCTTGTATTAAAATGATATCCTTGAGCCTGGTGCGGCCTTCCCGGCAAGCTCCTCTTGCCGGGGCCTTGATCTTCTGACTTGTATACTTTGTTCTTGAATGGCTTTATAGAGACCAGAAAGGTTTCCGGCGAGCACGTGGTGAACCCTGCCGCGGGAAGCTGCTACTGCCCATGCACAAGTTGGGGTGCTAAGGTACCCCTATCTTAGTACACCGACACCTCAAATGGAAAAGCTCTCAAAGAGGGAAAGTTTCATATCATCAAATGGATAAACTTTGATATTTGGGCCATAGCCATCCGGTCTTATCTCTAAGGCCGAAGTTGTGTTTGAAGTACTGAGATTTTGTATCTAGAACACTATTCGGCTGATTACACCCCGAAGATATGCTCAAATGAGAAAATATTCTACATGATTTGTCTTCGTCTCGTCGAAACGGTCGATTTTGGTATAAACATCATCCCAAACCAAGTTTGTATGCAAAAGTTAGAGCTATCGGAGTGCAGCCCTGTCATGAGGCGAGATATGGCGCGCCCCACCAGACCTATGTCTGATGGGTAGCGCGAGCAAACAGATGTTTTGCGTGACCGTTTTGGTCTAGAATATGGATAAAAATCGGAAAACGTTCAACATGAAAGTTGTTCGTCTCGTCGAAAGAGTCAAGATTGCTTTTGGGCTCTTTTCCATCCGAGGTCGTTTACCACCTCAAAAATTCCCCACAAGGTGCAACCAGTTTAAACCAACCAGTTTTGGAAAGTTCGGACAAAACCAATCCGAATTTGGCTAGTATTTTGGACATGAGTCCAAGCCTTTTCCTTGCATGGGAAGTCCAGCCGCCTCTTATATACCTAAGGGGTGACGACCGATTGAACAACACACAATCGAACAAACAAATCTACTACTTTTACCTTTATTTTTACCTTCTCCCTTGTTCTTCTTCTTCCTCATTCTTCGTTCGTTCTTCTTGTTGCAGGGCGGCGAACCTCAAGGCCCTAGGGGCGATCAGGTCGACCTAGGGCAGCCCATAGCCGTCGCGCGCCCTAACGGGGTCCCTCCTGGGCAAGCGGGGCTTCGGGTCTACAAAAGCGCCTGCCGGATTGTCTTGCGTACCGCGCTTCCGGACGGGTCTCCTTCGACGTGAGCTGCGGTGCACCACCCCCGGCATCGAGGGTACACGGTGACGTGTTTGTGTGCGAACACACTTTTTGGCGACTCCGCTGGGGATGAAGATTTGAACGGTCTCCGGCCCGTTCTTGCTACGAAGAGATCGTCATCTAGGGTTTGCAATCTACAAAGGTAATATGAATACCCAATTCACTTATGTAGATGCAAATAATGCATATGTTGTTGCTAGATCGTCTAATGAGCATATTGTATCGGCTAGCCCTAGTTTTATCAATCATGCATCTAATTGTGTTCAACAGCCAATTAAGAATAATCTTCATGCTTCAACTTCATATAATTTTAGCAACATGCAACATATGTATCCCAACTCCCATACATCGGCAACCCCACAAATCTATATGCTGATGAACAACATGGTGAGTTCGGTTAATCAAGTTGAAACACCCCATGTAGGAACTTTCAATGGCATGCAACATAGTGTTTCATCTTTTTATTCATCGGCAACTAATTTGCTACATGTTAATCCTAACATGCCGGTGGATAGGGGAATTGGTCATGCTACTACTAGTTATCTAGACAATTACCCTCAATCATCATATGCTACACCTCATGCTTCTAATGTTTTGGCACCATATGCAACTATAGGTATTCATAATTCGGCTTTGCACCTTCAAGCTAATAGCCGAAAAACTGAAAATTCTATATGATCACATGTGCCTTCACCTAGTAGCATAGCATACAATGTTTCCCCTGCACAATTACAGAATTTTGGCAACATCTCGTTACCAAAAGAGTCTAAAAGTGTCGGGGGCAATTCTATCCAGATTGGGTCATTAAGAAAAATCTTATGTCTTTTTGGGACGAATGCAATGTTGTTCTAAATGAATTAATAAAAGAGGGAAAGCCTATTAATTCTGCTGCCATACAAGCTAGATTATGTCAAAAAGAGAATGCACTGAGTGTGGATAGAATTATCAAAAAGAGTGGTGATTCGGATAAGAAAGTTAATTCGGTTATTGAAAAGACCGAATCAAATATTACGTATGCCGAATCTGTTCTAGAAAAAGAGGACAACAAGGTGTTGGGGAGCTATTCGAAAGAGGAACAACATATCATTCAAGTCACGCAACCATCATGCTCTCCCAACGTATTTGAAAAGGTATGTCTAGCAAGTGATTTACCTATCCTCTGATTTGGTCACAACTTTATTGTTGATGCTTCTATAAGAAAAAATCTCGTAAGTAATTTTGAAAGACGAATGAAGAAGGGTTATTTACTTGTTAGCAATAAAATTGTTATAGAACATATCAGTCAACCTATTGTGCCATTTACAAAGACCGTTAGTGATTTATTATTGCAGCCAAAGTTTTTCCCATTGCTTTATTTAAAATTCATATCTAATTTGGTGGCTTTGCTTGCTTCATACTTGGCTTACGCATGGCCTCAATTGAGACATGTAAGTTCTAACTACTTTGATTTCAGAAATTTAAAGCCAAGGTTATACTCTGTTGAGAAAACAGATGATAGTATAATTTGTTTCTCAAAGACATCAGAGATAGAGAGCAAAACACTATGCATGGTCGAATGGGGTGATGTAAAATCTCAATCATTTGTTTGCTTTACTTCAAAGCCGTTTGCACGCCAAGATCGGCTAGAAAATAAAAGGTGTACCTTCAGTTCAAGCATGTGTGATCAAATATTTGATTTATTGCTGAAAAATAAGTACATTAGAATTCTTGATCACCGTGTCAAGCCATCAGTCCAAGGACGAATATATTATAAGTTGCATGATTCGTCCAAGCATAATCTTGAGGATTGCAACATATTTCGTCAAATAGTTAAATCGTCCATTGGAAAGGGACAATTGAAATTTGTTGAAACACCAAGAGATGATCAGTCTATTCCAATCGGTTCTGGTGGCAAAAAGTTTTTGCATCGGTTGCTTCAAGCCGACCATTTAAAGAGAAGGTAAAAACTACAGGTGATGGGATAAAGCTTTCAAGTAAACAAGTTTTTTAAGAGCACAATGAACATAATTTTGAGGGCGAGAATTCCATCGAAGTTACAATGAAGATGCTAAGGACTGGGGGCAACAAGAAAATCCAAAGATTGGTGCAAGCACAACCAAAGAAAGCAAAGGCCGAGGTAAGCACAAAGGTAAAAAGTCAAAAGTCACTTTCGCGCAACTATTGGAAAAATATCAGAAGATAAGTGAGGAGAACAGTGTTTATCGGCCAAGTAATTCAAGAGCATCAAGACCAACCCTTAGGCGCAAACCCAAAGATAGGCATTGGCAAAATGAGAATTCTAATGCAGTATATTCGTATCCTTATTTTGGGCCGCCAATGCCAATGTGGTGGATACCTCCCTATGCTCATATAGATCCATATCCATCATGGAATAGGTATGATACAAGGGCACATTCTCCGTCATATTTTAGACCATCTCACCAATATAATGCAGCTCCGAGAAGATCAATATTTGAACAATCACATGTTAAAGACCGTTTCAATCATAAGGAATTGGTCCAGAGCTCAAGGAAGAAGAAAGAGGTGGTCAAGCAAGTCTACCGTGTTAAAAAAGATGGACGTAAGAGTGTAGCTTCAGATTTAATCTCAAATGAAAAGGAGCCAATTAAAGTATTGACATTGGCTACTAAAGGCAGCAAGGCAAGTCAATCAAATGTCAAATCTGAAAAGAAAAAGTTGAGAGTGCACAAGGTAGAACAAGAATTGTCATTGCTTCAAACAAAATCGTAGCCGGGGTGCCCACTCAGCTTATCTTATTGGCAAAACAAGAAATTACAAAAACTTAATGCACAAGAACTTAAAGAAAGGAACATGGCATGGGTTCCCAAAGGAAGTACTCAAAATAAGAATTATGTGCAAGCTTCCATTACAACAAGTGCGGCAAAGGTGAAGATGGAAAAGAATGGAAATTATAAAGGACCAAGCCGAAGGTTTCAACATCTTCGGTCTACACATTATCCATATTCTTCAACTATACCATTAATGCCTATGTCATTGAATTCTTCATCAGGTATGATTGGTTACCCGCAATGGTCTTATATTAATCCGTGGACGCAATATAACTTCTTACATCATGCAAGGGTTTTACCACATCATCATTCATTCGATTAACTGCATTTTGTTGCTGATCCATATAGCCGATATATAATTATCGCCCTAAGCATAAACATGTTCGATATAGAAATTATCGCCCTAAGCACATAAAATGGTTGATGGAGTGTTGACATCGTCCTTAGAAAAAGCATTGTGCAAGTTATTTTTCGGCACACAAGTTTGCCGAAAAACAGGGGGCATGTGTTGACACCAGATTTTGGCACGGTCAAGAACTTAATTAAGATGGCATCAAATGGAAAAGTTCTCAAAGTGAGAAAGTTTTGTATCATCAAAAGGATAAACTTTGATATTTGGGCCATAGCCATCCGGTCCTATCTCTAAGGCTGAAGTTGTGTTTGAAGTACTGAGATTTTGTATCCAGAACACTATTCGGCTGATTACACCCCCCAAGGTGTGCTCAAATGAGAAAATATTCTACATGAATTGTCTTTGTCTCGTCGAAGGTCGATTTTGATATAAAAATAGTCCCAATCCGAGTTCGTATGTAAAAGTTAGAGCTATCGGAGTGCAGCCCTGTCATGAGGCGAGATGTGGCGCGTCCCACCAGATGGGTAGTGCGAGCGAACAGATGTTTTGAGTGACCGTTTTGGTCAAGAATATGGCTTCAAATCGAAAAGCGTTCAATATGAAAGTTGTTCGTCTCGTGGAAACGGTCAAAATTACTTTTGGGCTCTTTTCCATCCGAGGTCGTTTACCACCTCAAAAATTACCCGCAAGATGCAACCAGTTTAAACCGAACAGTTTTGGAAAGTTCGGACAAAACCAATCTGAATTTGGCTAGGGCTTTCGACGTGAATCCAAGACTTTTCCTTGCATGGGAAGTCCAGCCACCTCTCATTACCTAAGGGGTGACGGTCGATTGAACAACACACAATCGAACAAACACATCTACTACTTTTACCTTCTCCCTTGTTCTTCTTCTTCCTCGTTCTTCGTTAGTTCTTCTGGTTGCAGGGTCGCAAACATCGAGGCCCTAGGGGCGATCAGGTCGACCTACGGCTGCCCATAGCCGCCGCACGCCCTGATGGGGTCCCTCCCGGGCAAGCGGGGTTTCGGGTCTACAAAAGAGCCCGCCGGATTGTCTTGCGTACCACGCTTCCGATCGGGTCTCCTTCGACGTGAGCTGTGGTGCACCACCCCCAGCATCGAGGGTACATGGTGACGTGTTCGTGTGCGAATAGCGTGCTAAAAGAGATTGCTTTATGAAAGCGTGTTCTTCTAGTCTTCATGATAATAAAGATGAAGATCTGAAAGTGATTGATGTGTCTCCTATTAAATCCTTGTTTTCTAGTATGAATCTTGATAAATATGGGACTGGAGATGAGTCTACTTTAGTTAAAAGGCGAACCAATGATTCAGAGTTTTTAGATCTTGATGCTAAAATCGTTAAAAGTGGGATTGAAGAGGTCAAAACTTTACATAGCAATGAACCCACTATCTTCGATTTCAAAGGATTTAATTATGATAATTGCTCTTTGATAGATTGTATTTCCTTGTTACAATCCGTGCTAAATTCTCAGCATGCTTATAGTCAAAATAAGGCTTTTACCAAACACATCGTTGATGCTTTAATGCAATCTTATGAAGAAAAACTTGAATTAAAAGTTTATATCCCTAGAAAGCTTTATGATGAGTCGGAACCTACTATTAAAATTAAGATTAAAGATCATGAATGCTTCGGTTTGTGTGATTTGGGTGCAAGTGTTTCCACAACTCCAAAAGCTTTGTGTGATATGTTAGGTTTCCATGAACTTGATGACTGTTCTTTAAATTTGCATCTTGCAAATTCTACAATTAAGAGACCTATGGGAAGGATTAATAATGTTATTATTTTTGCCAATCGGAATTATGTGCCCGTAGATTTCATCGTTCTTGATATAGATTGCAATCCAACATGTCCTATTATTCTTGGTAGACCTTTCCTTAGAACGATTGGTGCAATTATTGATATAAAGGAAGGAAATATTAGATTCCAATTTCCGTTAAGGAAAGGCATGGAACACTTTCCTAGAAAGAAAATCAAATTACCTCATGAATCTATTATGAGAGACACTTATGGATTGCCTACCAAAGATGGCAATACCTAGATCTATTCTTGTATCGTGCCTAGCTAGGGGCGTTAAACGATAGCGCTTGTTGGGAGGCAACCCAATTTTATTTTATTTGTTTTTGCTTCTGTTTAGGAATAAATATTGCACTTAGATTCTGTTTAGATGTGGTTTTGTGGTTTAATTAGTGTTTGTGCCAAGTAGAACCTTTGGGAAGACTTGTGTGAAGTTTATGCGATCATGCTGTAAAAACAGAAACTTTAGCGCTCACAAGATTAGCTACCATTTTTTACTGGAGAGTGCTTTTTAGTTGATTATTTTTGCAGATGATTAGCAGAAAAATTCCTCACATCCATCAATTTATTTCAATTTTTTAGAGTTACAGAAGTATTCGAAAGTTACAGATTGCTAGAGACTATTCTGTTTTTGACAGATTATGTTTTCCGTGTATTGTTTGCTTATTTTGATGAATCTATCGGTAGTATCGCGGGGTATGAATCATAGAGAAGTTGGAATACAGTAGGTTTAACACCAATATAAACAAAGAATGAGTTCATTACAGTACCTTTGAGTGGTTGTTTGTTTTTTTATACTAACAGAACTCACGAGATTTTTGGCTAAGTTTTGTGTTGTGAAGTTTTCAAGTTTTAAGTAAGGATTTGATGGACTATGGAACAAAGAGTGGTAAGAGCCTAAGCTTGGGAACTCCCAAGGCACCCTAAGGTAAAATTCAAAGATAACAAAGAGCCTAAGCTTGGGGATGCCCCGGGAAGGCATCCCCTCTTTCGTTTTCATCTATCCGTAACTTTACTCGAGACTATATTTTTATTCACCACATGATATGTGTTTGCTTGGAGCGTCATGTATGATTTAAGTCTTTGATTTTTAGTTTGCCACAATCATCCTTGCTGGACACTGCTACTTCTCAAGCTTGCGTTGTATTCCCTTAAAGAGGAAAGGGAGATGCAGCACAGTAGCGTAAGTATTTCCCTCAGTTTATGAGAACCAATGTATCAATCCAGTAGGAGACCACGCGTGAGTTCCTCGCACCTGCACAAACAAATAAGAACTTCACAGCCAACGCGATAAGGGCTTGTCAATCCCTTTACGGTCACTTACGAAAATGAGATCTGATAGAGATGATAGTTTATATTTTTGGTATTTTTTGTTTATAAGAACAGAAAGTAAAAGCGGAAAAAGTAAAGTAGATGTAGATTGATATGTTGAGAATAGACCCGGGGGCCATAGTGTTCTCTAGTGGCTTATCTCATGATAGCGATATTCTATGGCGGGTAAACAAATTACTGTCGAGCAACTGATAGAAAAGTGAAAAGCTATGCGACTATCTAGGCATGATCATTGTATATAGGCATCACGTCCGAGACAAGTAGACCGACTCCTGTCAGCATCTATTACTATTACTCCACACATCGACCGCTATCCAGCATGCATCTACTGTATTGTGTTCATAAGAACAGAGTAACGCCTTAAGCAAGATGACATGATGTAGAGGGATAAACTCAAGCAATATGATGTAAACCCCATCTTTTTATCCTCGATGGCAACAATACAATACGTGCCTTGCTGCCCCTACTGTCACTAGGAAAGGACACCGCAAGATTGAACCGAAAGCCAAGCACTTCTCCCATTGCAATAACTATAGATCTAGTAGGCCAAACGAAACCAATAATTCGAAGAGACCTGCAAGGATATTATGATGATGATGTAGAAGCACTCAGTGATGGATCCCCCCTCCGGCGGAGCTCCGGAACAGGCTCCAAGATGGGATCTCACGGGAACAAAAGGTTACGGCGGTGGAACTAGGGTTTTCTCCTCTCCTCTGATGGTTTCAGGGTACGTAGGCTTATATAGGAGGAAGGAGGACACCGGGGGATGCACGAGGGACCCACGAGGTAGGGGGCGCGCCCCCCACCCTCGTGGTTACCTCGTGGCCCCTACTCCGTGGTTCTCAAGTCTCCCGTGCGTGATTTTCTCGAAAAATATCTCTCCCGAAGGTTTCATTCCATTTGGACTCCATTTGATATTTCTTTTTTGCAAAACCCTAAAACAGGCAAAAACAGCAATGTAACATCCCAAATTTTCAATTTGGAATGTTATACATAGATCATATTTGCATTGCATGCCTTTTGCATTTTTGTTTGTTACGTTCCTCGAAATTCTAAGCAACTCAAGGACCTACGGAGAGAGTTGGGAATTTTACCGTTTTCGTATTTGAGTTAGCTCGAATACCGGTACGAGGACAGTGTGATTCTAATTATTTTTCTCTCCTAAAAATATTTATAAATACCAAAAATGAGCGGAGATAATATGACTTCTCCAAAATAAGATAAATATTGGAGGAAAAATGTTA
Source organism: Secale cereale (assembly GCA_902687465.1). Taxonomy (NCBI): domain Eukaryota; kingdom Viridiplantae; phylum Streptophyta; class Magnoliopsida; order Poales; family Poaceae; genus Secale; species Secale cereale. Next base: position 585,525,993 of record LR738711.1, on the reverse strand, counting down.
AAATCACGTTTGGTATTTTTCTGGATTTATTTGCGAATTTATTTGCATAGGAAATATGCGCATTTTTCAAAATTGCATTTAGGTCCAGGAAAAATGTTCACTTTGTCCTAAATATTATTAGAGGACGGTGAAAATTTATTTCGGATTTTTTGGAGTCCGTGTAGTATTTCTTTCGTTAGTTTTTCTGCGCCAGGACTCTATTTTTTTTAAAAAAAAGTGAACCGACTTAGACTCGAATACGATTGGGACTCTGGGCTTTATAAGCGCCACAGTCGGCCCAAGCCGCCAGCCCCGCCAGCCCGCAGCCGCCGCCTCGCCCCGCAACCCTAGCGCCGCCCCGCCGCCAGCCGCCGCCGCCGCCGCCGCTGCTGCCACTGCCGCCCCGCCGCCGCACCTCTGCGTCGCCGCCGCACCTCCGCGCCGCCGCCGCACCTCCCGCAGCCGCCGCCGCACCCCCGCCTCGCCGCCCCGCCAGCCTGCCGGAGCGCCGGAGTTCGTGCCCGAGGTAGTTACATTTTTTTAGTAAGAACCACTCGGTTTTTAAAAAAAATCGTAGATCTGTTTTATTAGATTAGATCGGATCGGTTTTCGTCGATTTAGTTATTTAATGGACGTTCGTCCGTACGTTCGTTTTAACGAATGGTTTTCGTTAGTTAGCCGCAGACAGCGAACGTTCGTTCGTTAGCCTGTTCGTCCGTTTTTCTTTTTCGGGGTATTTATCCGCGGTTATTCCGATCGCGATTTCTGCCCTGATCTTGTTTTTCGTTTTTCTTTTCGCTCGAGAGTCGGAATCAGGTGATTCAAAATCCCAGATCTTCGTCTCGATGCCCTCTTTACGTTTAATCAACTTGAACAAAGTTTTGGCTACTGTAAAATTTGACTTTAGGCCAACTAGTAAACCGAAGCTCGTTTCTTTTGCAGTTTGAGTTTCTTTGCTTCTTTCGAGTTGATTCTTTTTGCAAACCGGAGTTCTTAAGTTGAACTTTCTGGTTAGATCTCTTATTTGAGTTTTACCCGTGTATTAGTTAAGTACTTATTGTGTGCTTCTTTGATTGCGATAGAGTACCCGGAGTGCGCCGCTTGCTACTTTGAGTCTCTAGGTTTTGCGGATCATCAGCAAGGCAAGTAACACTTTGATCATACTTTCCAATTACCCAGTTTTCATTGCATTAGTCAAACCCTCACACATTGCATGAGTAGGATCAATTAACTTGTGGGACTGGGAAGTAGATTGAGGTAGTACCTATTACCTGCATTACATTCAAACCTTTGGGAGTTACTTCTACGTTTGCTGTTAGAACATGCTATGCTCGTAGACGTGGATTGGGTGAGTGAAATCCATGACATATGTGAGTTTGTTAATTAATGGTTCAACTTAAGGTGGCAACATTAATAAACATCTGGGTATTTCGGTGATTGCCTGTTTTTCTTTTGGACCGCCACCCAGGCTCAAAGGGATCATGAGATTTTTCATACTAGAAACTTCCGTGTGCAGCCACATGCCAATATGGGCTCTGGCATAGTTGAGTAAGTTGTGGGAAACCTTTCCATGATGGGCTAGCAGATGTAGTGGGTTTTGTAGGTGTACCGGCCTATCTATCTGGTTAAGGGGACCTCTTCGGAAAGACTGTGTCTCGGTCATCCATTTCTCAAATACCATGTAGTGCGAGAAACCAAACGGAGGCGATCGAGTCTTGTGGGGAAAAGTGCACAAACCTCTGCAGAGTGTACAAACTGATCATGATTAGCCGTGTCCCCGGTTATGGACGTCTTGAGTATCTAGTACTTGGATTATCATGTGAATCTCATCATGTTACTCTAATTAATATTGTTGGATTTAATTATTTTTAATTGGGGTTGAGAGGATGTCTATCTTCTCAACGATGTTTCAACTACCATGATAGTTAATTAAAAATCTATTCCTTTGAAGTAGGGAAAAATTGGCTTTACGCAAAAACTTAACCATAGAGCTTTCCACCAGCCATATTCCATGTAGTATAGCCTTACTTTCATTGCATTCTCTTGTGTTACCTTGCCAGCATATTCCATGTGCTAACCCGTTTTCGGGCTGCAACGTTTCATGTTGTAGACTTTTCAGACGACGAGTAAGGTGCCTTTTTAGGTCGTGGTTCTATACTCAGTGATGCCGTTGGAGTTGATGGACTCACTTATCTTCCAAGCCTTTCGTTGTTATCATATTAGATGACCTTCAGCCATATTTATTGTAATAAATTCATCGTTGGACTATCGATGTAATAAGTGTGTGATTGCTACTCTGTTATAAATCCTTCAAGTATTGTGCGTGTCAGCATTACTGATCCAGGGATGACACTGATGCACAGAGATTAGACTGTTTGAGGTCTGGTCGCTAAAAGATGGTATCAGAGCACACGCTGACTGTAGGACACGACCACTAAGACAAGCCCTAGAGCACTATTCACTGTTCTCTTTTCTGACTCCTCATCTTTTCTACTCTTTAGGATGGTGGAAGCAAAGAACAAGTTCATGCAACCGGATGATGATTTGACCCGGAAGTTAGGGATACTCATGGGAGAAGAAGACGAGGAAGAAGAACCCAAAGAGATTCCACCGGAAGACTATATCATCATAGATGACACAGATTCGAAAGGTGATGATAGCAAGGACGAAGATTATGAAGATGAAGCTAGAGCAGATATTATGGAATCCTCTGCCGATCAATATTTTTAGATGACCACCCTGTGACTAGTAGTTTACCTCCATATATTAGTTTTAGAGCACTTTTGTAACGATCGTTAGATTTGTAAGATCTTGCTTGAAATTGATTGGTGTGCTATGATTGTGTTTGCCTCATGTGCATATGGGTAGTGATTTTCCCTTAGACCTCTTTTCTATTCTAAATCTCTTCCCTCTACACCCATCAGATGCCTCCAAGACGTGAATTTGAGTTTCCCCCTGAGCTCACTCAGTTGATCCAACAGCAGAACACCCTGATGCAACTTCTTGTCCAGAACACTCAGAACAACCAGAACAACAACAACAACCCTCCACCACCACCACCCGTGGACAACCTGACACGTTTCTTAAGGTTGCAACCACCGGTGTTTGCTAGCAGCATCGAACCAATAGTGGCTGATGACTGGCTACGCAAGATTGGAAGGGATTTGACCACCGCCAATTGCTCGGATGCTGAGAAGGTGCGATTTGCCGCACACCAGTTGTCTGGACCAGCCGCAGCATGGTGGGAGAATTACACAGCCACATACCCCGTAGCCAATGTGACTTGGGATCAGTTTCAGCAAGCTTTTCGTACCGCCCATGTCTCAACTAGAGCCATGAGTATGAAGAAGCAGGAGTTTCGTAATTTGCGCCAAGGCAACCGTACTGTGGCCCAGTACGTGGATGAGTTTAGTACCCTATCTTGTTATGCCCCAGATGATGTGGCCACAGATGCCGCTAAGCAGGAGAGATTCATGGAAGGGCTAAATGATGAGATGAGTGTACAGTTGATGGTGGCAACTTTCAATAATTACCAGGAGTTGGTTGACCGCGCCCTAATGATTGAAAGGAAGCATCAACAAAGTGAAAGTCGCAAGAGGAAGTATGGGCAAGGAAAGTATAACTCTGGAGCTCAGCAGAAGCCCCGTTTTACCCCTAAAACGGTAGGACAGTTTTAGCATACCCATTGAGGAGGTAGCTCGCACAATCACAATGGCACCAAGAATGGCAATGGAAATGGGAATGGAGCAAATGGAAACCAGAACCGCACTACACCGTCCACACCCACCAAGAGGGATTTCAGCCATGTCACTTGTTACAAGTGCGGGAAGAATGGACATTATGCCAATGAATGCCCAGAAGCTAAGAATGGGAACGGCAATGGAAGTGCCACGAAGAAGCCCAATCCATTCAACAAAGGACAAGTGAACCACGTGACCGTGGAGGAGGTAAAGAGCAACCAGATGCTGTTGTCGGTAAGTTTTTGGTTAAGACATTTACCGCAATAGTTCTTTTCGATACTGGTGCATCGCATTCATATATTTCAAGGGGATTCGTAAATATACATAGGATGTCCACCCGAGTTTTTAAGACCCCCATGTTAGTAAGTTCACCTGGAGCAGATTATATGGCACACCAAGGATGTTTTCAGACGCCATTGATCATAGGATGCCATACTTTCCCCTCTGACCTAATAGTCCTGGAGTCACAAGGATTGGATGTGATATTAGGTATGGATTGGCTATCGAAGTATGGAGGTAACATTGACTGTGCCAGTAAGTCTATTTTGCTCACCACCCCGGAGGGAAAAAGGATTAAGTATGTATCTAGGCATTCGCCTACAAGGACTCAAGTACATTCTCTCACGGGAGTTGTTCAGGAGGAAGTGCCAGTAGTGAAGGATTATCCGGATGTGTTTCCAGAAGAGTTACCTGGCATGCCACCGGATAGAGATATAGAGTTTTTGATTGAACTTTTTCCAGGCACCGGGCCAATTTCTAAGAGACCATATAGGATGCCCACAAAGGATTTGGAGGAGATAAAGAAACAGATTAAGGAGTTACTGGATAAAGGATTCATACGCCCAAGTTCATCGCCTTGGGTTCGCCAGTACTTCTAGTGGAGAAGAAGGATGGATCGTTAAGAATGGTTGTTGATTACCGTGGATTGAATGAAGTAACGATCAAGAATAAGTACCCATTGCCGATGATCAATGATCTGTTCGATAGATTGCAAGGAGCTAAGATATTATCCAAAATCGATCTGCGATCAGGGTACCATCAATTGAAGATCCGAGAGCAGGATATACCTAAGACGGCCTTTACCACTAGGTACGGGTTGTACGAGTATACCGTTATGTCGTTTGGTCTGACGAACGCACCGGTATACTTTATGAACCTGATGAACAAAGTGTTTATGGAGTATTTGGATAAGTTCGTCGTAGTGTTCATAGATGATACATTGATCTTCTCGAAGGATGAAGAGGAGCATGCAGAGCATTTGCGTTTGGTGTTGGAGAAGCTCAGAGAACATCAGTTATATGCCAAGTTTAGAAAATGTGAGTTTTGGTTGAAGGAAGTCGGATTTCTCGGACACGTTATATCCGGAGAAGGAATAGCAGTAGATCCCGCTAAGGTGGACACTGTGACCCATTGGGAAGCACCCACAACAGTTGGAGAGATCCGGAGTTTTCTAGGATTTGCAGGATACTACCGGAGATTTATTGAGAATTTCTCGAGGATTGCAAAGCCAATGACGGAGTTGTTAAAGAAGGACACCAAGTTCAGTTGGACAGAAGAATGTGAGGCCAGTTTCCAGGAATTAAAGAAAAGATTGGTCTCATCCCCTATGTTGATTCTGCCAGATCAACATAAGGATTATGAGGTGTACTGCGACGCTTCACGTCGACGACTTGGAGCAGTTCTTATGCAGGAAGGAAGAGTTGTTTCGTATGCTTCACGACAACTAAAACCTCATGACTTAAACTATGCCACCCACGATTTGGAGTTAGCAGCCGTAGTGCATGCATTGAAGATGTGGAGACATTTTCTTATTGGAAATCATTGTGAAGTATATACGGATCACAAGAGTTTGAAGTATATATTTGTGACGCCCGAGACCGACGTCCTAGAAGATTCCAGAAGGTTCCAGAAGATTCCAGATGTTCCGGGTTGCCCGTGTGTTTCTTTTGCTTGTGTTATTTATTTTTTTGCATTGCATCATGTCATCATGCCATCATGTCATTAATTTATTTTGCATCTCAACCTAAATAAACCGTGTGGACCTTCGGTCCATTTAAATCGAGGGAAGATTGTCTTCTCTTTATAACATATAAAAGTCTCTCATTATATTTAGGGAGCTATATAATAATATTCCAATTGGTTGGGATCACCGTAACACACTTGCAATATTCCCAATGCTTCTTTAATTCAAGTTTCACCTTCAAACCTTGCCAATAATTCTTTTCCGTTGTTTCGAGGCTCCTCCAAAATTCCGGACATTTTTTGGACACTTCAAAAATCTAGTCTTAGTTCAAACCCATTTGAATTAAATTCAAATATGTTTGAATTATATTTTTTTTTTCGTTCATGCCTTTTCTATTTTCTCGGACCGTGCTCATTTTATGATGCCCGAGAAAAATAGTCCCATGTGCTATTTTTTTCCCTAAGCCTCTCTTTCTTTTCCTTCTTTCTTCTTTTTCTGTTAAAGCAATTTATAAAGAAGAAGAGCAGCCCGCCTCAGCCTTCTAGGCCCAGCCGGCCTCCCTAGGCCATCTCCTCCTTCAGTCCTCCTGGCCCATAGGCCACAGCCCCCTCCCGAGGCCCAGGCCTCAGCCTCCCTGGCCCATCGACCGCTCCAACCGGCACCTAACCCTAGGCCGCTCGCGGGCGACCGCATCGCTCGTCCCTCCCGCAAGTCGCCGCCAGCCTCTCCCTCTGCCGATCTCTCTCCTCGCTCACCTCACTTGCCCCGATCCCCAGCTCTCCTCATCGATCCTCCCTCCGGGTTCCTCCTCCCGCTCACTCCCGAGCGTCCCCCGACCCCTCCTCCTTCGAGCGCCCTGCCTCCGCGCCAGGCGCCGCAGTGCCGTGCCCCCCTTCGTCTGCGCCTCCAGGCCGTGCGCCCGCGCCCCTCTCCTCTGGCGTCCAGCAAGGCCCGGCCAAGGTCGCGCCCCGTCCAGCAACTACCGTCGCCCGAGACCTCTTCTTCGCCGCGTCCGCGCCATGGCCCTGCGCTCTTCTTCCCTCCTCCACGCGTCTCCTCGCCAAGGCCGAGCCCCTTCGAGCGGCCCCCTCGAGCGCAACGGTCAGCGCCAGCGCCGTGCCCTCCGTGCGTCTCCTCGCCTCTGGCCCGCGGCCACGAGCGCCCTGCGCGCCAGGAGCCGACGCGCCCCGGCCTCCCTTCTCCGCGCGGCTCCCCTCCTCGGCCAGGCTGCGCGTGCGCCCGCGTCACCGGCCCTCAGGCCCTCCGCCGCCAGGACAACGCCCTCTGTCTCGCGCGCGCTGTGCGTTTACCTGCTGCAGCCGTTGCTTCCCAGTTCCTCTCAGCTCCTCCGGCTTTGTCCTTGGCCGAACAACATCAATCTGGCGACATCCAACCTCTGTTGATCGTGTATGCACAACACCACGAGATGGTTTCCCTGGTACACCGCGTGTGGTGAACAACCCCAGATTCAGAACTTTCGCCAAGTTCTCTTTCGAAGACCTCCTCAAGACCAGGTTCACCAAGCTCATCTCAAGTTCGACTTTAGAATAAGTGCCAAGTACCACGACGACCCGTGTACCCCTTCGAGTCGCAGACGACCGTCAAGTTAAACTACAACGAGAACCCGACAAGTACCCCCTCCGATGGCTTGAACAACTACGTAACGAGAACGTCTACCGTCGACAAGACCAAGAACGACCAAGTACCACGACGACCCCGTGTACCACTACCGTCGCTCGACGACCGCGAGTACCACTACCGTCGCCCCGTGTACCACTACCGTCGCCCGGAAACGAGGAATTCGCCAAGTACCACGACACGACGACGTGAACCACTACTTCCTCTACGAGTTGCGAGAACAACTACTACCGCCACGTGAACGACTTCTTCCTCTTCGGCCGTGTACCACTACTTCCACTACTACGGCTACTTCCACTACGACCTCGAACCCCTCCGAGAACGATGGTTCCGAAGGTATAACCCCGTCGATGACCCGTGAATGCTTGCTTGTGTTGTATGCAATGTCTCCCGTGTGTGCTTCGTGCCCGTTCCACCTTTTGTCATGTTCCTCGGTTGCCGCGTCGCCGACTCGTGGGAACCCGATAACGGGATCGCCCCACCTTTCATCTCGTTTGACTCCCCCACGCCATCTATCTTTTGCTCCGGACTCTCAACGAGTTACCGGTACCGATATGTTGCATGGCTTCATTTTCGGATCGTTGCCGTGGCACCCTTTCATTCCACCACGGTGACAAATGCTTCATACCTTCTTCATATCAACCTTTTAATAAACTTGCATAAACTTGATCATGTCATCCGCATCATGTTAACAACATTGATATGTTAAATTGTGGTTGCTTATATTTATTAAACATGCTCATGGGGATTTTCCGGATATGTTGTTGTTATTCTCCGGCCCCATTTAAATTGCCTAGTTAGTGTAGTTTTATTATGCTTCACCTCTTGCCATGTTTAAAAAAACATTTAATCTTGTCTTGTAAATAATGAGAGTCAACTAAATAATAAAATGTGGTGTTTCGTCAATATGCAACTCGTTGCATATTGAGCTCCACTTAACTTGTAGTGTTGTTTGTGCACTTTGCTATGCCATGCATATTTAAACCGGACATGCATCATACTTGTTTGTGCATCGTGTGCCATGTTTATGATTGTGTGTTTACCCGTGTTGTTTCTTTCTTTCCGGTTGCTTCTCTTGTTAGCTTCGGTTTCGTTCCGGAGTTGTGAGGATCCGCTCGACTGTTGCTCCATCTTCTTCTTGGTTTCGTTCTTCTCCTTTGTGGAATCCCAGGCAAGATGACCGAACCCGGATACCATTACTATTTTTGCCTCTTGCTAGTAGATGCGCTCTATAGTTTTGCCTCGATGCCCATGTCTTTCTTGTCAGCCTCCTACTTGTAACCAATTGCCATGTTTAACCAACCTACCTATGCAAACCGTTGCTTGGCTATACGTAGGCTTTGCTCAGCCCCTCTTATAGCATTGTTAGTTGCAGGTGAAGATTGAAGATGCTTGCTTCATGTTGAAGTTTGGTTGGGTTATATCACACTATATTAATGCTTAAAAATGAAATCATCTATATACTGGCAAGGGTGGAAGGCTAAGCCTTTTGCTTGGTGTTTTGTTCCACTCATGCCGTTAGGAACCGTATAAACCGGTGTTATGTTCCTTGATTATGCGTTCCTAACACGGTTGGGGTGTATGGGACCCCCTTGATAAACCGCTAAGTGCTAAGTCTTTTCCAGCAAGTCCCAACATTGGTACTATTTGCCTCATAATAACAACTTAATTAATTAATTAATTTGCATAAGGGGGACGCTCCTTGGAGATTCTTTTCTACATAGCAGGGGGGGCCAGTGCTGATGGCGTTGGTCCCAAACGGGGGTTACGCGGGGCCACCTCGAGGAAACTCAAGGTTTGGTATAAACCTGTGGGATCACCCATCCGGTCGTGGCCTGAGACGAGATACGCGCGGCTACTATCAGGGTGTCGGCACGCCGGGAGGATTTGCTGGATTAGCCTTACCTTAGTTCGGTTTAACTTGAGCACGGGATTCCGAGGATACTCGGGTCTTCCCACCTATGGAGTTGCGACTTCGCGGATCGTGGGCTTGTGATGGGCCAAGTTGGAACACCCCTGCAGGGTTTGAACTTTCGAAAGCCGTGCCCGCGGTTATGTGGCAGATGGGAGCTTGTTAATTCCGGTTGTAGAAAACTTGACAATGATTCAATACACTACCAGCGTGTGTACCGTGACTGTCAATTTCTGAATAGGGATTCGGGAGTTGAACACGGTGGGGTTATGTTTGACCGGCTTAGTTAGGATCACTTCGTGATCATCTTTCGACCGATGCACTTCTCTTCTCGCTCTCTATTACGTAAGTTAGTGCTAGTTGCTGCTGCAGACTCTTGTTTGTTCCTTCACCTCTTATTCTTTCTTCAGCCTTATCCTCACCCAAGGCTTAAATAGTCTTGTTACCCGGGAACGGGATTGTTGAGTCCTCTGTGGCTCACAGTTACTTCACCACACCAGATGCAGGTTCAGCCGTGTACGATGCAGGAGTTGGACCAGTTCTTCACCGGGAGCTCGATGAAGAGTGTGGCCGTTTGCTTGTTACGTTTTGATGTTCAGTAGTGGTTTCTACTAGGATTCGATCCTGACCTGTGGCTTTATGTTGTTTTGGTATCTTTCTTTTGGATCTTCACCCGTAGTCGGGTTGTGATGTTCTGAATGATGATTGCTTATGTAATGTATTGTGTGAAGTGGCGAGTGTAAGCCAACTATCTCCTTTTGCAATTTAATCCCTCTTTTGCATGAGTTGTGCAAAGATACCAAACTTGAGATCATTCTAGGATGGGCTTATACCTTTAAGTCGTGCCTCGACACGTAGGAGGTATAGTCCCATCCTGGGCATTACAAGTTGGTATCAGAGCCTTCTCCGACCTAGAAGCCCCCACTGATTGATCGAATCGTTGACGGTTGAGTCTAGGCACACACTGAAAACTTTTTGGAGTCCTATATTATATCGGAGAGTAGGTTTTCTTTGCTTCTCATCCCCTTTCTCTCTGGTGAGGACTCCTGACGATTACTCTTTTCTCTTCTACTTTCAAAAATTGCACAAAATTTTTTTTAGGATCCCGCGAGTATTCTGGGATTGTTTCGATGTTCTCGTGACAAGAATATTGTTCTCGATGCCTCCTGTTACCGAGGAGTTGAGCTTCGGGGTATCGTTGTAACAAGCATATCGCGGCAGTACTAAATACTTAAGACGGCCGACATCGAAAATCTCCCCTATACGGCCAGTGGCAAGATAACCCCGACATCACCCAGTACTGGGGAGGTAGTTCGAGAGTATTGCCATAGCTTGTTATAGTGGATGCTTTTCGAAGGTCCGAGGTAAACAGTTTCCGAGAAAGACTGGTTATGTGTTGAAGGATGGATACACCTGGATGTAGGTTTAGAGTTGATTGCGCGGTGCTTCCCGTGTATCCCCAACACCTGATTGCATAACTGGAAACTTTCGGAAATCTATAGGTGGGTTCATCTAGTAGTTCTAGGCATTCTTCCAACGGATGCTCGATATGAAGTTTGGGGTTCTACATCGAGTGAAGTGGTTTTATGGACTTGTTCTGATCGGGAGTTGCATCTTAAAGGGTCCTTGGCTATGCTGATCCGGGGATGACAAAACCCTTTTGTAACATGTTCCATGAGCTTTCAGCACGAAGATGCGGAACGAAGCTTCTATCTTGTATTTGTTCTATCTGATCCTTGTTCCTTTTTATTTTCCTTTTGTTCTCCTAAGTGGCTTCTCGACAAGTGATGTACCTGCAGAATTCATTCGTTCAATCCTCTGTTCGGATGATATTGTGAAGATCATGTTGCATATCTACCCTTTGTTCTTGTTTTGATTCTGGTATTCGAGTTGCTTCGATGTCAAATGGTGATTCCATACCTCCTTATCGGTGTTCTCATATTTCTATGGGAGTCCTAATTCTTCTTGACCATCAAGATCATCATGTTAATTCTTTTCAACCGGTGTCCTTTTTGTTCATCTCAAGTTGTCCTTGTTTTCCCCACCCTCCCACCCTTCTTCTTCTCGGAGCTAGAAATTCTCAGATGAAGTATCCATTTTATTCATGTGATATTTCTTCATTCTTTTCCTTTAATGTTCTTATCCGGTGATTTATCGTGAAGATGCTCAACAGCTTCAAGTTCATCATTCTTTTGTTCTCATATTCTTCCGGTGGATGTAATTCAAGATTTTGGTGTTGATCTTATCCTTTTCCTCTTTTCACAATGCTTTCTTATTCCGGTGCACCAATTAATCATTCTCCTCTTGCTATTCATATCCGGAGTGCTGAAGATTCATAATTCCATTCTTATTCCGTTCAAGCTAGTTTGAGCATTGTTATCTTATTCAAGCCTTTTAATTCAACCGGTGCAATATCTCTTAAGCAATCTTTTTCAACGGTGATTTCTTTAGTGGGCCCTAACCCACAGGTCTTTTCCCAGGATCTTACCTGACTCTTCTATTTTTTCCGGAGTTATACTTAAATTCTATTCAAAGTGTGACGTAAGTATGATTCCATCAGTCACATGCCTTCTCCAAGACCGCTTTCAAATTCTTAGTTGTGACGCCCGAGACCGACGTCCCAGAAGATTCCAGAAGGTTCCAGAAGATTCCAGATGTTCCGGGTTGCCCGTGTGTTTCTTTTGCTTGTGTTATTTATTTTTTTGCATTGCATCATGTCATCATGCCATCATGTCATTAATTTATTTTGCATCTCAACCTAAATAAACCGTGTGGACCTTCGGTCCATTTAAATCGAGGGAAGATTGTCTTCTCTTTATAACATATAAAAGTCTCTCATTATATTTAGGGAGCTATATAATAATATTCCAATTGGTTGGGATCACCGTAACACACTTGCAATATTCCCAATGCTTCTTTAATTCAAGTTTCACCTTCAAACCTTGCCAATAATTCTTTTCCGTTGTTTCGAGGCTCCTCCAAAATTCCGGACATTTTTTGGACACTTCAAAAATCTAGTCTTAGTTCAAACCCATTTGAATTAAATTCAAATATGTTTGAATTATATTTTTTTTTTCGTTCATGCCTTTTCTATTTTCTCGGACCGTGCTCATTTTATGATGCCCGAGAAAAATAGTCCCATGTGCTATTTTTTTCCCTAAGCCTCTCTTTCTTTTCCTTCTTTCTTCTTTTTCTGTTAAAGCAATTTATAAAGAAGAAGAGCAGCCCGCCTCAGCCTTCTAGGCCCAGCCGGCCTCCCTAGGCCATCTCCTCCTTCAGTCCTCCTGGCCCATAGGCCACAGCCCCCTCCCGAGGCCCAGGCCTCAGCCTCCCTGGCCCATCGACCGCTCCAACCGGCACCTAACCCTAGGCCGCTCGCGGGCGACCGCATCGCTCGTCCCTCCCGCAAGTCGCCGCCAGCCTCTCCCTCTGCCGATCTCTCTCCTCGCTCACCTCACTTGCCCCGATCCCCAGCTCTCCTCATCGATCCTCCCTGCGGGTTCCTCCTCCCGCTCACTCCCGAGCGCCCCCGACCCCTCCTCCTTCGAGCGCCCTGCCTCCGCGCCAGGCGCCGCAGTGCCGCGCCCCCCCCCTCGTCTGCGCCTCCAGGCCGTGCGCCCGCGCCCCTCTCCTCTGGCGTCCAGCAAGGCCCGGCCAAGGTCGCGCCCCGTCCAGCAACTACCGTCGCCCGAGACCTCTTCTTCGCCGCGTCCGCGCTATGGCCCTGCGCTCTTCTTCCCTCCTCCACGCGTCTCCTCGCCAAGGCCGAGTCCCTTCGAGCGGCCCCCTCGAGCGCAACGGTCAGCGCCAGCGCCGTGCCCTCCGTGCGTCTCCTCGCCTCTGGCCCGCGGCCACGAGCGCCCTGCGCGCCAGGAGCCGACGCGCCCCGGCCTCCCTTCTCCGCGCGGCTCCCCTCCTCGGCCAGGCTGCGTGTGCGCCCGCGTCACCGGCCCTCAGGCCCTCCGCCGCCAGGACAACGCCCTCTGTCTCGCGCGCGCTGTGCGTTTACCTGCTGCAGCCGTTGCTTCCCAGTTCCTCTCAGCTCCTCCGGCTTTGTCCTTGGCCGAACAACATCAATCTGGCGACATCCAACCTCTGTTGATCGTGTATGCACAACACCACGAGATGGTTTCCCTGGTACCCCGCGTGTGGTGAACAACCCCAGATTCAGAACTTTCGCCAAGTTCTCTTTCGAAGACCTCCTCAAGACCAGGTTCACCAAGCTCATCTCAAGTTCGACTTTAGAATAAGTGCCAAGTACCACGACGACCCGTGTACCCCTTCGAGTCGCAGACGACCGTCAAGTTCGACTACAACGAGAACCCGACAAGTACCCCCTCCGATGGCTTGAACAACTACGTAACGAGAACGTCTACCGTCGACAAGACCAAGAACGACCAAGTACCACGACGACCCCGTGTACCACTACCGTCGCTCGACGACCGCGAGTACCACTACCGTCGCCCCGTGTACCACTACCGTCGCCCGGAAACGAGGAATTCGCCAAGTACCACGACACGACGACGTGAACCACTACTTCCTCTACGAGTTGCGAGAACAACTACTACCGCCACGTGAACGACTTCTTCCTCTTCGGCCGTGTACCACTACTTCCACTACTACGGCTACTTCCACTACGACCTCGAACCCCTCCGAGAACGATGGTTCCGAAGGTATAACCCCGTCGATGACCCGTGAATGCTTGCTTGTGTTGTATGCAATGTCTCCCGTGTGTGCTTCGTGCCCGTTCCACCTTTTGTCATGTTCCTCGGTTGCCGCGTCGCCGACTCGTGGGAACCCGGTAACGGGATCGCCCCACCTTTCATCTCGTTTGACTCCCCCACGCCATCTATCTTTTGCTCCGGACTCTCAACGAGTTACCGGTACCGATATGTTGCATGGCTTCATTTTCGGATCGTTGCCGTGGCACCCTTTCATTCCACCACGGTGACAAATGCTTCATACCTTCTTCATATCAACCTTTTAATAAACTTGCATAAACTTGATCATGTCATCCGCATCATGTTAACAACATTGATATGTTAAATTGTGGTTGCTTATATTTATTAAACATGCTCATGGGGATTTTCCGAATATGTTGTTGTTATTCTCCGGCCCCATTTAAATTGCCTAGTTAGTGTAGTTTTATTATGCTTCACCTCTTGCCATGTTTAAAAAACATTTAATCTTGTCTTGTAAATAATGAGAGTCAACTAAATAATAAAATGTGGTGTTTCGTCAATATGCAACTCGTTGCATATTGAGCTCCACTTAACTTGTAGTGTTGTTTGTGCACTTTGCTATGCCATGCATATTTAAACCGGACATGCATCATACTTGTTTGTGCATCGTGTGCCATGTTTATGATTGTGTGTTTACCCGTGTTGTTTCTTTCTTTCCGGTTGCTTCTCTTGTTAGCTTCGGTTTCGTTCCGGAGTTGTGAGGATCCGCTCGACTGTTGCTCCGTCTTCTTCTTGGTTTCGTTCTTCTCCTTTGTGGAATCCCAGGCAAGATGACCGAACCCGGATACCATTACTATTTTTGCCTCTTGCTAGTAGATGCGCTCTATAGTTTTGCCTCGATGCCCATGTCTTTCTTGTCAGCCTCCTACTTGTAACCAATTGCCATGTTTAACCAACCTACCTATGCAAACCGTTGCTTGGCTATACGTAGGCTTTGCTCAGCCCCTCTTATAGCATTGTTAGTTGCAGGTGAAGATTGAAGATGCTTGCTTCATGTTGAAGTTTGGTTGGGTTATATCACACTATATTAATGCTTAAAAATGAAATCATCTATATACTGGCAAGGGTGGAAGGCTAAGCCTTTTGCTTGGTGTTTTGTTCCACTCATGCCGTTAGGAACCGTATAAACCGGTGTTATGTTCCTTGATTATGCGTTCCTAACACGGTTGGGGTGTATGGGACCCCCTTGATAAACCGCTAAGTGCTAAGTCTTTTCCAGCAAGTCCCAACATTGGTACTATTTGCCTCATAATAACAACTTAATTAATTAATTAATTTGCATAAGGGGGACGCTCCTTGGAGATTCTTTTCTACATAGCAGGGGGGGCCAGTGCTGATGGCGTTGGTCCCAAACGGGGGTTACGCGGGGCCACCTCGAGGAAACTCAAGGTTTGGTATAAACCTGTGGGATCACCCATCCGGTCGTGGCCTGAGACGAGATACGCGCGGCTACTATCAGGGTGTCGGCACGCCGGGAGGATTTGCTGGATTAGCCTTACCTTAGTTCGGTTTAACTTGAGCACGGGATTCCGAGGATACTCGGGTCTTCCCACCTATGGAGTTGCGACTTCGCGGATCGTGGGCTTGTGATGGGCCAAGTTGGAACACCCCTGCAGGGTTTGAACTTTCGAAAGCCGTGCCCGCGGTTATGTGGCAGATGGGAGCTTGTTAATTCCGGTTGTAGAAAACTTGACAATGATTCAATACACTACCAGCGTGTGTACCGTGACTGTCAATTTCCGAATAGGGATTCGGGAGTTGAACACGGTGGGGTTATGTTTGACCGGCTTAGTTAGGATCACTTCATGATCATCTTTCGACCGATGCACTTCTCTTCTCGCTCTCTATTACGTAAGTTAGTGCTAGTTGCTGCTGCAGACTCTTGTTTGTTCCTTCACCTCTTATTCTTTCTTCAGCCTTATCCTCACCCAAGGCTTAAATAGTCTTGTTACCCGGGAACGGGATTGCTGAGTCCTCTGTGGCTCACAGTTACTTCACCACACCAGATGCAGGTTCAGCCGTGTACGATGCAGGAGTTGGACCAGTTCTTCACCGGGAGCTCGATGAAGAGTGTGGCCGTTTGTTTGTTACGTTTCGATGTTCAGTAGTGGTTTCTACTAGGATTCGATCCTGACCTGTGGCTTTATGTTGTTTTGGTATCTTTCTTTTGGATCTTCACCCGTAGTCGGGTTGTGATGTTCTGAATGATGATTGCTTATGTAATGTATTGTGTGAAGTGGCGAGTGTAAGCCAACTATCTCCTTTTGCAATTTAATCCCTCTTTTACATGAGTTGTGCAAAGATACCAAACTTGAGATCATTCTAGGATGGGCTTATACCTTTAAGTCGTGCCTCGACACGTAGGAGGTATAGTCCCATCCTGGGCATTACAATATTCACTCAGAAGGAGCTGAATCTTAGGCAAAGGAGATGGCTGGGACTCATTAAGGATTACGACATGAGATTGCATTATCATCCCAGAAAGGCTAACGTAGTAGCCGATGCGCTAAGCCGTAAGAGCCATGTCAATACCCTAATGATGGAGGAATTTCCAAAGGAGTTAGTCGAGGACCTACGAGAACTACGTATGGAGATAGTTCCGAGAGGCTATGTAGCAACATTAGAAATCCAGTCTACTCTGATGGATAAAATTAGAGAAGCTCATAAAACTGACAAGGAGGTTGTCGCTATAAAGGAGAGGATGAGCGAAGGAAAAGCTAAAGGTTTTCGTGAGGATGAACACGACACCTTATGGTTTGAGGACCGCGTTTATGTGCCTAATGACCCGGAGATCAGGAAGTTGATTCTACAGGAGGCCCGTGATTCACCATACTCGATTCACCCAGGAAATACTAAGATGTATTTGGATTTGAAGGACATTTTCTGGTGGACCGGTATGAAGAAGGATATCGCGGAGTATGTAGCAGTTTGTGATGTATGTCAGAGAGTAAAGGCAGAACATCAGAAGCCAGCAGGATTGTTACAACCTATGCCAATACCCGAATGGAAGTGGGTGAAGCTTGGCATGGATTTTATCACTGGATTGCCCAGGACCAAAGTAGGATATGATTCAATCTGGGTAGTAGTAGACCGATTGACTAAGGTAGCCCACTTTATCCATGTGAAAACCACATATACCAGTGCAAAGTTGGCAAAGATATACATGACCAGAATTGTATGTCTGCATGGAGTTCCGAGGAGCATCGTATCAGGTAGAGGAACCCAGTTTACCTCAAAGTTCTGGAATCAATTACATGAAACTTTGGGTACCAGGCTAGAGTTTAGCACAGCGTTTCACCCGCAGACAGATGGACAGACTGAAAGAGTCAATCAGATTTTGGAGGATATGCTGAGAGCCTGTGCATTAGATTACGGATCTAGCTGGGATGACAACTTGCCCTACGCGGAGTTCTCCTACAACAACAGTTACCAAGCCAGTTTGAAGATGGCACCATTCGAGGCATTGTATGGAAGGAGATGCCGAACACCGTTGATGTGGGATGAAGTTGTTGACCGGCAGTTGTTTGGACCGGACTTGATCAAAGAGTCTGAGGAGAAGGTGAAGTTGATTCGAGATAGACTGAAGGTAGCTGATACGTCCAAAACGTATCTATAATTTCTGCTTGCTCCATGCCACTTTTGGGTGATATTGCTATGATATTCATACACTTCCATACACTTTTGATCATATTTGGACTAACTTACTAATCCAGTGCACCCCAGTGCCAGTTTCTATTTTCGGCTGTTTTTGTATTTCAGGTTTTCACGTTTCGAGAACTGCCCAGAAAAATTATATAAAAAATCAGCGAACCGGAAACAACACTGCGTCCGAAGGGCAGCCTGGGGGGGCCACAGGGGCTCCAGGCGCCCTGTGGGCGCGCCCCCCCTGGGCCGCGCCGGGGGGGCGCCTGGGCCCCCCGAGGCACCCCCGGTGCCCTACTTTGGCATATATTTAAAGGGTTCCCCGTAACCCTCGAAACATGACTTCTTTTCGCGATCCCATCTCTGTTTCGCCGCCGCCGCCGCTTCCAAGATCGGGAGCACCAGGAGAACTCTTCCTGGCACCCTGCCGGAGGGGAGGATCACCACCGGAAGCTTCTCCATCACCATGGATGCCTCCCGGATGACTCGTGAGTAGTCTCCCTTGGACCATGAGTCCATGACCAGTAGCTATGTGATGTTCTCCTCCCGTTCTTGTGCTTCACTAATTAGTCCTCGTGAGCTGCCCTACATGATCGAGGCACCTATGTAATCCTTATGCTGTTGCTATGTTGAGTTTGCTGGGATCCGATGGATTATGAGATTATGTTCAGATTGATCTTGAGTAATATATTTGATTCACCTCTTTTATATTTTAGTTCATAAGTAATTCTTGCATGTTCTCCGTTGTTATTTATTGCTTTGGCCGAGTAATAGGTAGTGACTCCAAGAGGGAACGTTATGCTCGATTGTGGATTCATGCCCCTCGATGACTAGCTTGACTGATAGAAACATGAGTCTAGGGGATGTGTTGTTGCCACAAGGGGGAAAACAACGGTGCTTGTGCCCGCGGGTGCAAGGATTGTTTACTTTACGCAAAGTTCTTTTAATGCAGTTGTCTGTTGCATTGAGTTGACACTATGGGTGGGACTCGCAACTTAATACCATCGAGATGTTCTGGATAGATATCTCAAGGTGGATGATTAGTAGTAGATGCAGATGGATTTCGGTCTACTTACTTTGGCGTACCGCCCATGCTTTGAACCTCAACCTTTCTTGCAATGTAGTCAGCATTGGTTTGCGTTCGTGGTCCTGTCAATTTCCCAGCTGTAATTTGTTACCTCACATAGCTGTTTTATCGTCTTTTGGGAGAGAGACATCACTAGTGAACATCATGTGACTCCGGTCCATATTACCATCATTGATCACATACATTATTTACTTTTCGCTATTTTATTTACTATTGCAAAACACTATCTATCACTACTATCATATTGCTTTTAACCCTTTGTGAACTACAAGGCCAGAGAGATTGACAACCTCTTTGTACTCGTTGGGAGCAAAGTTATTTGTAACTGTGTGCAGGTCCACGTTGATTGCTAATTGCGCCGTTAGCAGTTGACACCTACCTGTTGAACCTAGGAGTCTCTGGGGATTCTATCCTTGGCATCTTTGCTAGGGGAAAACACTTCTACTTACAGCATCTTACACCTTCCACTTGGGGTAACCAACGAGGGGTTCGAGGCCCATCAGTAGCTCAGTCCAGGCAGAAGAGTTATGCAGACTCGAAGCGCAAGGAGATAGCCTATGAGATCGGAGATAGAGCGTACCTGAGAGTATCGCCTCTGCGAGGAGTTAAACATTTCGGAGTTAAAGGGAAGTTAGCCCCGAGATTTGTGGGACCTTACCGTGTTTTGGAACGCATGGGAGAGGTTGCCTATAAGTTGGACATGCCCGAAGGATTGTCAGGAGTGCACGATGTGTTTCACGTTTCGCAGCGTAAGAAGTGCCATGCGGAGATGGCCGATATACCGCTTAGAGACACAGTACCCCTGGAAGGAATTCAGTTGGACAGTGATCTGACTTACGAGGAGAAGCCTGTTAAGATTCTCGAGTTTTCAAGCAGAGTCACTCGCAGTAAGGTTATCAAGTTTTGCAAAGTTCAGTGGAGTCACCACACCGAGGAAGAAGCCACCTGGGAACGAGAAGATGATCTACGCAAGGACCACCCACACCTGTTCTCTAGCCAAGTCGAATCTCGAGGGCGAGATTCATTCTAAGGGGGGTAGGTTTGTAACATCCTAAATTTTCAATTTGGAATGTTATACATAGATCATATTTGCATTGCATGCCTTTTGCATTTCTGTTTGCGGCATTCCTCGAAATTCTAAGCAACTCAAGGACCTACAGAGAGAGTTGGGAATTTTACCGTTTTCGTATTTGAGTTCGCTCGAATACCGGTACGAGGACAGTGTGATTCTAATTATTTTGCTCTCCTGAAAATATTTATAAATACCAAAAATGAGCGGAGATAATATGACTTCTCCAAAATAACAGAAATATTGGAGGAAAAATGTTAAAATCACTTTTGATATTTTTCTGGATTTATTTGCGAATTTATTTGCATAGGAAAAATGCGCGTTTTTCAATATTCCATTTAGGTCCGGGAAAAATGTTCACTTTGTCCTAAATATTATTAGAGGACGGTGAAAGTTTATTTCGGGTTTTTTGGAGTCCTTTAGTATTTCTTTCGTTAGTTTTTCTGCGCCAGGACTCTATTTAAGAAAAAAGTGAACCGACTTAGACTCGTATAGGATTGGGACTCTGGGCTTTATAAGCGCCAGAGTCGGCCCAAGCCGCCAGCCCCGCCAGCCCGCAGCCGCCGCCTCGCCCAGCAACCCTAGCGTCGCCCCGCCGCCAGCCGCCTGCCGCCGCCGCCGCTGCTGCCACCGCCGCCCCGCCGCCGCGTGCCGCCG
The DNA here is from genome assembly GCA_902687465.1 of Secale cereale. Lineage (NCBI taxonomy): Eukaryota > Viridiplantae > Streptophyta > Magnoliopsida > Poales > Poaceae > Secale > Secale cereale. The sequence goes on along the minus strand of LR738711.1, from coordinate 585,505,564 downwards.
CCGCCGCACCTCCCGCCGCCGCCGCCGCACCCCCGCCTCGCCGCCCCGCCAGCCCGCCGGACCACCCCGCCGCCGAAGCACCGGAACCGCCGGAGTTCGTGCCCGACGTAGTTACGTTTTTTGTTTTAGTAAGAACCGCTCGGTTTTTAAAGAAACCGTAGATCTGTTTTATTAGATTAGATCGGATCGGTTTTCGTCGGTTTAGTTATTTAATGGACGTTCGTCCGTACGTTCGTTTTAACGAACGGTTTTCGTTAGTTAGCCGCAGACAGCGAACGTTCGTTCGTTAGCCTGTTCGTCCGTTTTTCTTTTTCGAGGTATTTATCCGCGGTTATTCCAATCGCGATTTCTGCCCTGATCTTGTTTTTCGTTTTTCTTTTCGCTCGAGAGTCGGAATCAGGTGATTCAAAATCCCAGATCTTCGTCTTGATGCCCTCTTTACGTTTAATCAACTTGAACAAAGTTTTAGCTACTGTAAAATTTGACTTTAGGCCAACTAGTAAACCGGAGCTCGTTTCTTTTGCAGTTTGAGTTTCGTTGCTTCTTTCGAGTTGATTCTTTTTGCAAACCGGAGTTCTTAAGTCGAACTTTCTGGTTAGATCTCTTATTTGAGTTTTACCCGTGCATTAGTTAAGTACTTATTGTGTGCTTGTTTGATTGCGATAGAGTACCCGGAGTGCGCCGCTTGCTACTTTGAGTCTCTAGGTTTTGCGGATCATCAGCAAGGCAAGTAACACTTTGATCATACTTTCCAATTACCCAGTTTTCATTGCATTAGTCAAACCCTCACACATTGCATGAGTAGGATCAATTAACTTGTGGGACTGGGAAGTAGATTGAGGTAGTACCTATTACCTGCATTACAATCAAACCTTTGGGAGTTACTTCTACGTTTGCTATTAGGACATGCTATGCTCGTAGACGTGGATTGGGTGAGTGAAATCCATGACATATGTGAGTTTGTTAATTAATGGTTCAACTTAAGGTGGCAACATTAATACACATCTGGGTGGATTGAGGCATCTGGGTATTCCAGTGATTGCCTGTTTTTCTTTTGGACCGCCACCTAGGCTCAAAGGGATCATGAGATTTTCCATACTAGAAACTTCCGTGTGCAGCCACATGCCAATATGGGCTCTGGCATAGTTGAGTAAGTTGTGGGAAACCTTTCCATGATGGGCTAGCAAATGTAGTGGGTTTTGTAGGTGTACAGGCCTATCTATCTAGTTAAGGGGACCTCTTCGGAAAGACTATGTCTCGGTCATCCGTTTCTCAAACACCATGTAGTGCGATAAACCAAACGGAGGCGATCGAGTCTTGTGGGGAAAAGTGCACAAACCTCTACAGAGTGTACAAACTGATCATGATTAGCCGTGTCCCCGGTTATGGACGTCTTGAGTATCTAGTACTTGGATTATCATGTGAATCTCATCATGTTACTCTAATTAATATTGTTGGGTTTAATTATTTTTAATTGGGGTTGAGAGGATGTCTATCTTCTCAACGATGTTTCAACTACCATGATAGTTAATTAAAAATCTATTCCTTTGAAGTAGGGAAAAATTGGCTTTACGCAAGAACTTAACCATAGAGCTTTCCACCAGCCATATTGCATGTATTATAGCCTTACTTTCATTGCATTCTCTTGTGTTACCTTGCCAGCATATTCCATGTGCTGACCCGTTTTCGGGCTGCAACGTTTCATGTTGCAGACTTTTCAGACGACGAGTAAGGTGCCTTTTTAGGTCGTGGTTCTATACTCAGTGATGCTGTTGGAGTTGATGGACTCACTTATCTTCGAAGCCTTCCGCTGTTATCGTATTAGATGGCCTTCAGCCATATTTATTGTAATAAATTCATCGTTGGACTATCGATGTAATAAGTGTGTGATTGTACTCTGTTATAAATCCTTCAAGTACTGTGCGTGTCAGCATTACTGATCCAGGGATGACACTGATGCACAGAGATCAGACTGTTTGAGGTCTAGTTGCTACAAGCAATCTGGACTAGGCCTTTGCGTTAGTAGGTTAGTCCCAAAAATAATATAAAAGTGTATGACAAAGCCCATTAAACATCCAAAACATCATAAATAATGGCATGGAACAATCAAAAATTATAAATACGTTGGAGACGTATCAAGCATCCCCAAGCTTAATTCCTGCTCGTCCTCGAGTAGTTAAATGATAAAAATAGAATTTTTGATTTGGAATGCTAACCAACATAGTTTTTCAATGTAATTCTCTTAATTGTGGAATGAATGTTCAGATCTGAAAGATTCAAGATAAAAGTCTATATTGACATAAGAAATAATAATACTTCAAGCATACTAACAAAGCAATCATGTCTTCTCAAAATACTATGGCTAAAGAAAGTTATCCCTACAAAATCATATAGTCTGCCTATGCTCCCTCTTCATCACACAAAATATTCAAATCATGCACAACCCCGATTTCAGCCAAGCACTTGTTTTCATACTCTATTCTTTCAAACCTTTCAACTTTCACGCAATACATGAGCGTGAGCCATGGACATAGCACTATGGGTGGAATAGAGAGGTGGTTGTGGAGAAGACAAAAAGGAGGGAGATAGTCTCACATCAACTAGGCGTATCAATGGGCTATGAAGATGCCCATCAATAGATATCAATGTGAGTGAGTAGGGATTGCCATGCAACTGATGCACTAGAGCTAAAAATGTATGAAAGCTCAACAAAAGAAACTAGTGGGTGTGCATCCAACTTGCTTGCTCATGAAGACCTATGGCATTTGAAGAAGCCCATCGTTGGAATATACAAACCAAGTTCTATAATGAAAATTCCTACTAGTATATGAAAGTGACTAAGCATGAGACTCTCTACAATGAAGAACATGGTGCTACTTTGAAGCACAAGTGTGGAAAAAATATAGTAGCAATTGTCCCTTTTTTCTTTTTCTTTTTTTGGGACTTTCTTTTTTTTCTTTGGCCATTCTTTTTTTTCTTTTTTTTTGCGGAGGGGCTTTATTGGTTTAGCCTTTCCTCCCATGGGACAATGCTCTAATAATGATGATCATCACACTTTCATTACAACTCAATATTACAACTCGATACTACAACAAAGTATGACTCTATATGAATGCCTCCGGCGGTGTACCGGGATGTGCAATGAAACAAGAGCGACATGTATGAAAAATTATGCATGGTGGCCGTGCCACAAATACGATGTCAAGTACATGATCATGCATGGCAATATGACAATATGAAGCGTGTCATATGAACGGAACGGTGGAAAGTTGCATGGCAATATATCTCGGAATGGCTATGGAAATGCCATGATAGGTGGTATGGTGGCTGTTTTGAGGAATATATGGTGGTTGTTTTGAGGAAGGATATATAGTGGGTTTATGGTACCGGCGAAAGTTCTGCGATACAAGAGAGGCTAGCAACGGTGGAAGGGTGAGAGTGTGTATAATCCATGGACTCAACATTACTCATAAGAACTCATATACTTATTGCAAAAATCTACGAGTCATCAAAACAAAGCGATCAACGCATGATCCTAGGGGGGAGGTTGGTAGGAATTAACCATTGCGCGCCCCCAACCTCCACACAAAAGTTGACACTTTACAACTACCTCATGCTCTAACTTCGTCACATAACGGTTCACCATACGTGCATGCTACAGGAATCACTAACCTTAACACAAGTATTTCTCAATTTCATAATAACTCCACTAGCATGACTCTAACATTACTATCCTCATATCTCAAAACAATTATCAAGCATCCAACTTCTCATCATATTGAATGCACTTAGTGTGAAAGTTTTTACTACATTGATATTGGATGTCTATCATGTGAAGACTAGTTTTATAGCCTAAACACATTACCATGACTTTTTAATAGACTCTCAAATGGATATAGGTGAAGCATGAGATCAACAATTTCTTTAAAATATTATCACCACCGTGCTCTAAAAGATATAAGTGAAGCACTAGAGCAAAAACTATTCAACTCAAAAGATATAAGTGAAGCACATTGAGTGTTCTATCAATTCCTAGGCCATATTTAACTCTCTCAAATAGGTGTGTCCAGCAAGGATGATTGTGGCAAACTAACAAGCAAAGACTCAAATTATACAAGACGCTCCAAGCAAAACACATATCGTGAGGTGAATAAAAATATAGCTCCAAGTATAGTTACCGATGGATGAAGACGAAAGAGGGGATGCCTTCCCGGGGCATCCCCAAGCTTAGGCTTTTGATTGTTCTTGAATTTTACTTGGGGTGCCTTGGGTATCCCCAAGCTTAGGCCCTTGCTACTCTTTGTTCCATAGTTCATCAAAGCAATACTCAAAACTTGAAAACTTCACAACACAAAACTTAGACAAAAATCTCGTGAGCTCCATTAGTATAAGAAAGCAAACCACTACTCAAAGGTACTGCGATGAATTCATTATTTGTTTATATTGGTGTTAAACCTACTGTATTACAACTTCTCTATGGTTCATACTTCCCAATATTACTCATAGATGCATTGAAATAAGCAAACAACACACGAAAAACAGAATCTGTCAAAAACAGAACAGTCTGTAGTAATCTGCAGGTTTCACATACTTCTGTAACTCCAAAAAATTCAAACTAAATTGGTAAACGTGAGGAATTTGTCTATTAATCATCTTCAAAAAGAATGAACTAAATATCACGCTCCAGTAAAATTTGATGACCATTCTAGCGAGCGCTAACGATTCTGTTTTTCACAGCAAGATCACATAAACTTCACACAAGTCTTCCCGAAGGTTCTACTTGGCACAAACACTAAAAAAAACATGAAACCACATCTAAACAGAAGCTAGATGCAATATTTATTTCCTAACAGTAGAAAAAACAAAAAATATACAATTGGGTTGCCTCCCAACAAGCGTTATCGTTTTACGCCCCTAGCTAGGCACGATACAAGATAGATCTAGGTATTGCCATCTTTGGAAGGCAATCCATAAGTGGCTCTCATGATAGATTCATATGGTAATTTGATTTTCTTTCTAGGAAAGTGTTCCATGCCCTTCCTTAACGAAAATTTGAATCCTATATTTCCTTCTTCATATCAATAATTGCACCAATCGTTCTAAGGAAAGGTCTACCAAGAATAATAGGACATGGAGGATTGCAATCTATATCAAGAATAATGAAATCTACGGGCACATAATTCCTACTGGCAACAATAAGAACATCATTAATCCTTCCCATCGGTTTATTAATAGTGGAATCCACAAGATGCAAATTTAAAGAACAATCATCAAGCTCATGGAACCCTAGCAAATCACACAATGTTTTGGGATAGTGGAGACACTTGCACCCAAATCACACAAAGCATAGCATTCATGATCTTTTATTTTTATTTTAATAGTAGGTTCCCACTCATCATAAAGCTTTCTAGGGATAGAAACTTCCAACTCAAGTTTTTCCTCATAAGATTGCATCAAAGCATCAACTATGTGTTTGGTGAAAGCTTTATTTTGACTATAAGCATGCGGAGAATTTAGTACGGATTGCAACAAGGAAATACAATCAATCAAAGAGCAATTATCATAATTGAATCCCTTGAAATCCAAAGTAGTGGGTTCATCACTATGCAAAGTTTTAATCTCTTCACTCCCACTTTTAACAATTTTAGCATCAAGATCTAAAAACTCCAAATCACTGTGACACCTTAAAGCAGAATCATATCCAATCCTATCTTCATCAAGATTTATGCTAGAAAACAAGGATCTAATAGGAGACACATCAATAACTTTCAGATCTTCATCTTTATTTTCATGCTCTTTCGGTTTAGCAACCATCTTATTGATCAAGGTGGACTGTTTATCCGAAATTTGGGCAATTAAGTTCTCAAGATGAGCAAACTGAGATTTCAAGCCATAAAATTCCTTAGACATAGCATCATGGTCTTTATTCATATACTCCATAAACTTTTTCTGTTCTTTAAGCTCACTTCGGAAAAAGTCATTATGCTCAAATTGTATAGTCATAAAATGTCTAACATTGTTTTCAATCTCCTCCAGCCTCTTGAGGTGAGGGTCAACACTAATAGGGAGAGCCATAGTGACAAGCAAGCAAGCAACACACAGAAGCAAACAGGAAACAAACGAACGATAAACACACGGCGGAAGAAGAGAAAATAAAACGACAAGGGTGAAGTGGGGGAGAGGAAAACGAGAAGGCAAAAATGTAATGCGAAGGATAAGGGTTTGTGATAGGTACTTGGTATATGACTTTTGTGTAAGCCTCCCCGGCAACGGCGCCAGAAATTCTTCCTGCTACTTCTCGAGCTTGCGTTGTATTCCCTCGAAGAGGAAAGGGAGATGCAGCACAGTAGTGTAAGTATTTCCCTCAGTTTTTGAGAACCAAGGTATCAATCCAGTAGGATACCACACGCGAGTCCCTCGCACCTGCACAAACAAATAAGAACTTCGCAGCCAACGCGATAAGGGGTTGTCAATCCCTTTACGGTCACTTATGAAAGTCAGATCTGATAGACATGATAGTTTATATTTTTGGTATTTTTGTTTATAAGAACAGAAAGTAAAAGCGGAAAAAGTAAAGTAGATGTAGATTGATATGTTGAGAATAGAACTGGGGGGCATAGTGTTCTCTAGTGGCTTCTCTCAGGATAGCGATATTCTACGCGCGGGTAAACAAACTACTGTCGAGCAATTGATAGAAAAGCGAATAATTATGAGACTATCTAGGCATGATCATTGTATATAGGCATCACGTCTGACACAAATAGACCGACTCCTTCCTGCATCTACTACTATTACTCCACACATCGACCGCTATCCAGCATGCATCTAGTGTATTGAGTTCATAAGAACAGAGTAACGCCTTAAGCAAGATGGCATGATGTAGAGGGATAAACTCAAGCAATATGATGTAAACCCCATCTTTTTATCCTCGATGGCAACAATACAATACGTGCCTTGCTGCCCCTACTGTCACTGGGAAAGGACACCGCAAGATTGAACCCAAAGCCAAGCACTTCTCCCATTGCAAGAACTATAGATCTACTGGGCCAAACCAAACCAATAATTTGAAGAGACTTGCAAGGATATTATGAGCACACATAAAGAGTTTAGAAAGGAACCAAATATTTCTCATAGATAATCTTGATCATAAACTCAAAATTCATCGGATCTCGACAAACACACCGCAAAAAGAGATTACATCGAATAGATCTCCTCGAAGACCGAGGAGAACTTTGTATTGAGATCCAGAGAGAGAGAAGAAGCCATCTAAATACTAGCCATGGACCCGAAGGTCTGTGGTAAACTACTCACAACTCATGGCGAGGGCGATGATGATGATGTAGAAGCACTCCGTGATGGATCCCCCCTTCGGCGGAGCTCCGGAACAGGCTCCAAGATGGGATCTCACGGGAACGGAAGGTTACAGTGGTGGAACTAGGGTTTTCTCCTCTCCTCTGATGGTTTCGGGGTACGTAGGCTTATATAGGAGGAAGGAGGACACCGCGGGACTCACGTGGGACCCACGAGGCAGGGGGCGCGCCCCCCACCCTCGTGGGCACCTCGTGGCCCCTACTCCATCGTTCTCAAGTCTCTCGTGCGTGATTTTCTCCAAAAATATCTCTCCTGAAGGTTTCATTCCGTTTGGACTCCGTTTGATACTCCTTTTCTGCAAAACCCTAAAACAGGCAAAAACAGCAATCTGGACTGGCCTTTGGGTTAGTAGGTTAGTCCCAAAAATAATATAAAAGTGTATGACAAAGCCCATTTGTCGGGGAAACTGATCCACGAGCACCTATGGGGACCGGCGGACCGAGCCCCTTTCGATTCGGCGGGGGGCAGAGATCGCACGAAGAGCAGATCGAGGCGAAGCACACGAGCAGTTTACCCAGGTTCGGGCCGCACGGATGCGTAAAACCCTACTCATGCTTTGTGGTTTGTATTGAGTTCTTGCTCGGGAGCGCTGGGAGCTACAGTGCACACCAGCACCTAGCGAGACCGAGCGTGAGAGTTCTCTTCTTCCGAACCCCCCTCTACGTTGCGCATGGGCCTCCATTCATATGCTCACGGGGTCACCAACAGGTAGCAACGTAGGCAAGGGTAAAAATGGAAAGGTGTTGCGGTTGGTACAGCTACCTGTACAGTGTATCATACCTAACCCAGACGGCAGGGGACAAGGGCATTAAATGCCCGTCAGCGTCGCGCAAACAGTGCAAAAAGGGACCGTCAGGGACGCCACCGCTCGCCACGATGGCAATCTAGTCAGCGCCGCTTGCCACCGCGCACCGCTGGCTGCACAGCCTCCCGCCACGTACGCCTGGAAGGGTCCCAGAGCGACACGTTGGTGGATGTGCTGGAGCGCAGGTACGGAGTGGTAGCTTGCCGCAGCAAGCGCCTTGCCGCGGTCGTTGTCTTGTCGCGTCCGGGAGCTTGCCGCTCACCGGGCCTTGCCGGGACGCGTGGCGCGTCGCGGCAAGTTCCTTGAGATGCCTTGGTTGGCCTTCCCAGCAAGCTCCTCTTGCCGGGGTCTTGTGCCTCGAGTGGCCTTCCCGGCAAGCTCCTCTTGCCGGGGCCTTGTCTCCTTGGCTTAAATACTTTGTTCTTGAATGGCTCCAAAGGAACCACGGAGGACCTTGGCGGTCACCCGGCAAGCCTTGCCGCGGGATGCTGCGACTGCCTGTGCACAAGTTCGGGATACTAGGGTACCCCTACTCTAGTACACCGACAGGAGCCCCCGGGCCTGGGCCATACATGGTGTCGAGCGCTGTTGGGCCAGGCCCAAAACAGTGCACGGGCACGCGCGGCCTGGGTCACGCCGTATCTCACTCCGTATCCACCGCGCCCTCCCCGAACGGCATGCGTTGATTGTGGCGTCGTGGGAGAGATCGTGGGTGGTTTATTTATTCGGAAAGGCAGAACGTCCGCCCCCTCCCTCCTTATAAGCAGGGGAAACAGGGGCAGTTCGCCCATCCGCCAGTGCTATTCCTCCGCTGCTCCCCTTCTTCCCAAAGCTGAAAGAGAGCAGCGCTCCGCCCCCCATCGCCACCAGCACCACCAACGCCGTCGACCCCCCTCACCACTTCCGCCATGGCTTCGAAAGGCGAAAAGGGGAAGGTCGTGAAGTCGGCCGAGGCGCAACGGCTCGTGGCGCTGCGAAAGGAGCGGGCAATCTCCCCCCCCCCCCCAAGCTCGCCGCGAGGGAGCTGAGGGAGTACTACTACCTCTTCTGGTCGACGGAGACGCGGGCGCACCCGCGCACGAAGGTACTTCCAGCCGTCGCTTGGAAAATGGCTCCAACTGGATATCCCTTTTTCGCCTTGTTCTTCTACTGCGGGCTCTGCCCGCCTTTCTCTGAGTTCTTCTGTGAAATTATGAACACCTACGGGTTCCGCCTCCTTGACTTCACCCCCAATGCTGTCCTGACCATGGCAGTTTTCGCACATCTCTGCGAAAACTTTGTCGGAGTCCATCCAAATGTAGCTCTTTTTCGCCACTTCTTCATGCCCCGAGTTGAGAGAGGAGAGCCTTTATCCGGCGGAATCGTCTGGATCTCAAAAGCCGGCAAGAAGGAAGCTTATCTGGAGGGAGAGCTCCGCAGCAAGTGGGAGGAATGGAGAGCAGACTGGTGCTGGATTGTCGAGGAGGACCCGTAGCCGTTTACTGCCCGGCGCCAAACTCCAGTAGTGCGCGGCAGCCATTGCAGCAACATGGCCCCGGAAGACGACAGGCTGAAGATTGCCGTCGCCCGGATCCAACGCCTTAGGCTTGCCGGGCTCACTGTAGGCGCTGTTGGCGCAGATTTTCTTCACCGCCGCATCGCCCCCCTGCAGGAGAGGAGGAGACCCGCCTGGGAGTTAAAGAATGCGGCGGATATCATGAGGCTGCGTCCGGGCCTCAATTTCAACTTTACTGTTCTGGAGCTCAACGCGATGCTCCAGGAGCTGTTCAAGTACGACCCTCAACACCCCGAAGTGTTCAGGTTGCCGAAGGACGTCGTTTCGCTGTGCAACAACTCCGCGCTCGACCGCATCCGTGTAATGATGCCGCTGTGCGATTCGCATGGAATTGTCCCAACTTGGCAAGAGCCTGAAGACGTCGTCGTGCAGGAGTTCTTTGACGGCATGGTAGAAAAGCCGGTCCGCTCCGACGAAAAGAAAGGCCTCACTCGCGACACCACCGAAGAGGAGATGAAACGCATCGCCACTAGGCTGGAAGAGGCGGCGGCAGCCGCAGCCGCGGGCGAGTGTGGATTCACCGTGGAGGAGGCAGAGGTAGCAGAGGCGGCAAGCCTTGCCGAGCGAGAGGGGCTTGCCGATGAAGAAGAGCTTGTCGGGCATGACGTCGAGTCGAGCGAGCCCGCCGAGGATACGAGCGGCTCGTTGGAGATCGACTCCTCTTCCTCCTCATCTTCAGACAGCTAGCCGCAAGCAGAGCCCCCAGCTCCACCAAGAAGGCGTCTCCGCAAGGCCGGGGACGTAGCGGAGCGGCAGACGAGTCGACAGCCGCCGCGCCGCGCGACACGCTCCACCGCGGCAAGTACTGTTGCCGCGGGAGCACCTCACGCTGATGCGGCAACCGGAGCGGGGTCTTCCCGGACCGCCGCTTATGCTCCTGCCGCTTCTCACGCCACGGCGGTAGCCGGAGCGGGGTCGTCTCAGACCACCGCCACTGCTCCCGTCAAGTGGCCAAGGGAGCCTACTCCTCCGCCTCCTCGCGCCGGACGTGAGCCGGACTTCGACTTCTCCGCGCTCAGCTCCGACGAGGAAGAAGAAGAGTAAGATTCTTGTTGTACTTGTATTTCTTCAATTCTTGCTGTTTTGTCTTGTATCTCATTTGCTTTACTCCGGACTTATTCCTTTTCAGGACTCTGGCCTAGAGAGCGGCGAAGAGAGCCAAGGTCCCGGCGAGGAGAGAGGAGGTGATCATCGTCGAGGACGAACCCACCGAGACAGCAGAGGATGCGCCCGAGATCACCTTGCCGGACCCGGCATCTATTCTCCAGAGCAGCCCCCAGCGCAGCCCCCAGCGTAAGTATATGGTTTACTTTCTGCTGTTAGGCGCGCATGGGTGCTCTTTCTTTGCTGACATATGTTTGTTGGTTTGTGTAGGAGCAGAGCAGCCCCACCAGGAGCGCCCGGAGACCGCCCCTGACATGCCATCTGCTTCGACTACACCGCCAAGGGAGAGTTCTCCAGCAAGGGAGAATTCTCCGGCAAGGGAGAGCTCTCCGGCAATGGAGAAGTCTCCGGCAAGGGACAGCACCAGCGCCCCCCCCCCC
>LR738711.1:585462792-585494220 GCA_902687465.1 Secale cereale | reverse complement strand
CCCCCCCGGCGGCGGAGACTGCGACTGCAGAACCCGACACAGGTAATCCTCTTGCTTTGAAACTTCCCTTGGGTTCTTCTTCTTTTGATCTTCTTTTTGGATATTTGCTTGACTTATCTCCCTTTTCTGGCCGTCAGACCCATCTGCTGCGGAGCCGATGGAGACCGAGGTTGTTGCTGACGATGTCGCTGCCACCGAAGAAGCAGCCGGCGCTAATGATCCCGCCGGCGAAGAGGCCGCCAAAGCTGCCGCCGCAGCAGCAGGCGAGGGGTCTGGCGATCGCACTGACGGCCCTGAGGCCACAGGAGCGCCAGGCGCTATGCCGACCGCCGATCCCTCCGCCGCTGCCGCAGCGTCAGGCTCCGAAGAGCCCCAGCTTGGCGTCTACTTGAAGGCCGGCGAGAACGTCTTCATCAACCTCCCCTGGGCGTCAAGCTCCAGGGCGCCGATCGAGGGAGAGAGCTTTGATGGATAGGTGCTCGCCTCCGCTGGGCTGACGCTAGTTGACGCGCCGAGCAGCAGCAGCGGCGAGCTTGAGGAGGAGCGGCTGCTGCGGAAGCTGTTATCGCTCTACCGCGCCCGGCAAGACAAGCTGGAATCCCGCGAGGCGCTTGTCGCGAAGGCGGGAGTGGACATCGAGAAGCGCGCGGAGGAGCTCCGGGGTCTCAACCAGGAAGCTCTCCGGTCCCTCGCAGAGGAGCGGGAGCAGCTCGCCGAGGAGCAGAAGGCCTTCTTCCTCGAGAAGGCTGACGTCGAAGAGCAACAGCGGCTTGCCGCTGAGAAACTGTCTACGCAGGAGGGCGAGCTGGCGCAGCGGAAGGTCAACCTTGACAGCCACGAGGAGGAGCTTGTCGCGCGCGAGCAGTCATTCGGCGGAGCCCTCAAGCAAGCAGAGGATGCTGCCACAGCTGCCGAGGCCGCCAAGAAGAAGCTGGAGGCGAAGGTGGCGCAGCTGGAGGCCGATCTCAAGGCGAGCGGCGAGGAGCTTGCCGCGCTCAAGCGTGAGCGGGAGAAGGACGCCCACAGCTTTGGAGAGCTGCAGGTCCGTCTCTCCGAGAAGGGCAGGGAGCTTAGCGCCGCCAAGGACTCCAACGCAGACCTTGAGTTGAAGCTGACCACTTTGACCAAGACGCTGGACGGCGCTAGGGAGTAGGAGGCGGCCTTGAAGAAGAAGATCAAGGCCGATGAGGCACTGCTGGCGAGTGCTGCCGCCGCCCAGAACACTTTTAGGGAGACCGTGGAGCACTGGACAGAGGGTCTCGTGAATGTTGCCGCAGATATTGATAGGGAGCTGGCGCAGCTGGGGATGGAGGATCTCGGGTATCACTCCGATGAGAACCTCCAACCCAGCGCCAAGCTCGCCTTGTTCTTCAAAGGCGTGGCGACGGCCCTCCAGCGACTCCGGGAGACGACTCCAAAGCGGCTGGCCGACGAGTCGTGCAAGATCTGCGCGGGAGCTCTTCAAAAGGTGTTGGTGAAGGTGGCCTCCCGCAACCCGGGCCTCAACCTCACCAACGTCCTCAAGACCCTGCCGCCGGATGCTGGTCTGGAAGGGCTCAAGGCCCTTGTCGCACCCATTATGGACAAGGTGACCGGGATCAAGAGGGTTGAGGGCGATCGTGTAGACTAGGCCGCCCGTTTTCTTGTCGCTGTTGATCATGTTATGAGAACAGTCTGTTAGAGCCGCGACAAGCTACCTTGTAATATAACTCTATTTTGGGTGATGATTGCAATGTTATTTCCTTTACTTGATTCCTTCATTTGTATGTTTTTGCCTTACGCTTTTAGGGAACTTGCCGGCGCAGGCACCTTAGCCGCGAGCGCTGAGTGCGGGACGTCAGCAGCCTGCTGGTGGTGCCGTTACCGACAAGAAACCTTGTCGCAACTAGTCGCAGCACACTTAAGTTGTTGAGCGGACTCGAAACAAAGTAAGGGCGCAACTCTAGTCGCAACACACTTAAGTTGTTGAGCAGGACTCGAAACAAAGTGAGGGCGCAACTAGCTACGAGTTGGTTCCTCCGCGCACAGGTTTTCCATACAAAGGACAGTCGTTCAAGGAAGATAACTTAAAAAATTTAAAAATCTGATTGCTCAAACTTTGGCAACTTAGCTTTTCTGTTGTTTGCTTCCCGGCAAGGCGAAACTTTCTTGAACGACGCCTGGTCCATACCATTATCTTCTCCTCCCCCCCCCCCCACCGGCAAACTTGTGGGGGAGGGAACCTTCCTTTCCTTCAGAAAAAGAAAGAAGAGGAAATAAAGATATGGAGCCTTATGGCTCGTTATTGCTTACCGGTGGTAGGTGCTGCACAAAGTGTCAGATAATACATGCTAAAAATTAGAAAGCATGAAATTGACAAGATGTGCGGAGCACATGAGCTTTACTTATGCACAGGGTATGCGCCTGGCTTTGTACAAAGGATTACATGCAACAGCGGCAAGACTTGTACAAAATGTGGTTGCCGGAACAGGGTCCGGCAACCGCGCCTTACGGGTAAAACTTACGAAGATGCTCAATGTTCCAGGAGTTGCTCACCGGAATGCCATCTTCGGTCTCAAGGCGGGCAGCACCAGGCCTAGTGACTCGTTTCACCCGGTAAGGGCCTTCCCACTTCGGCGTCAACTTGTTGGAATTCTTGGCGGACTGAACGCGCCGAAGAACAAGGTCGCCTTCCTCGAGACTTCTGGCGTTAACTTTGCGGCTATGGTAGCGGCGCAAAGCTTGCTGGTAGCGAGCAGCTCGTACAGCAGCCTGAAGACGGTCTTCCTCAAGGAGCAGCGCGTCATCTTGTCGCAGTTGCTCTTGCTCAAGCTCATCATAAGCAAGCACTCGAGGTGACCCGTATACGAGTTCCGTGGGGAGAACTGCCTCTGCTCCATAGAATAGAGCGAAAGGTGTCTGGCCAGTGGCTCGATTTGGCGTCGTCCTGATCGACCAAAGAACCACCGGCAGCTCCTCAATCCAGTTTCTTCCGCACTTGCGCAGCCTGTCGAAAGTCCTGGTCTTGAGCCCACGCAGCACTTCAGCATTTGCCCTCTCCGCTTGACTGTTGCTTCTTGGGTGAGCAACAGAAGTGAAGCAGACCTTGGCGCCAAGATCTTGGACGTACTGCATGAAGGTGCGGCTCGTGAATTGCGTACCGTTTTCGGTGATGATCCTGTTAGGGATCCCGAAGCGGCAAACAATCGACCTGAAGAACTTGACTGCTGACTGTGCTGTCACCTTCCTCACTGCTTCCACTTCCGGCCACTTTGTGAACTTGTCGATTGCAACGTACAAGTACTCAAAGCCCCCGACTGCTCGGGGAAAGGGGCCGAGGATGTCGAGCCCCCAGACCGAAAATGGCTAGGATAAAGGGATCGTCTGGAGAGCTTGAGCTGGCTGGTGTATCTGTTTGGAATAGAACTGGCATGCTTCACACTTGGTTACTTGTGCAGTTGCATCCTGGAGGGCTGTCGGCCAAAAGAAACCTTGCCGGAATGCTTTGCCGGCAAGTGCTCTTGCGCCAATGTGGTGTCCACATATGCCTCCATGTATCTCTGCTAACAGCTTTTGTCCGTCTTCCCAGTGAATACACTTCAATTTCACACCGTTGAGTCTTCTTCTGTACAGTGTGTTGTCGACAAACTAGTACATACTTGACTGTCGGCTACTCTTTCCGCTTCTTCTTGCTCTTCGGGAAGTTCTCCTGTCTGTAGGAAATGGACTATCTGCTGTGCCCATGCTGGAGCTTGTGGCTCGACAACAAGGACTAAATGCACATCTGATGCTGCGGGAACATCCGCTTCTACGGCGAGAACCTGCGGCTCAGCCGGAGCTTGACGTTCCCCGGCAAGCTTGCCGGAGCAAAACTTGTCGGGAGCCTCTGCTTCAACGGAACAAACCCTGGGGCTTGCCGGAGCAGACTGCTCCTCAGCACTCTTGGTGTTGATCTTGGGGACCTTCTTGGCGGCGGCTTCGGGAAGCTCTGCCGGAAAATAGTCATCCGAAATCAACTTCCTCTTCTTGCTCAGTCCAGTTGATGGCGTTACAGACGGTTGAGTCAGCTTGAGCACAAAGATCCCTGGTTCCACAGGTAACTTAAGTGCGGCGCACTTCGACAGGCCATCGACAATGTCGTTCTGAGCTCTTGGAACATGCTCCATCTGTAGGCCGTCAAAGTGCTCTTCTAGCTTCCTCACTTCATCGACGTAGGCTTCCATCAACGGACTCTGATAATTCTTGTTCACTTGGCGGACGACAAGCTATGAGTCACCCCTGACAATGAGCTTCTTGAACCCAAGGTCTGCCGCGATCCTGAGACCGGCAAGCAAACCTTCATACTTTGCGGTATTGTTTGTTGCTTGCTCCTTGGAAAAGTGCATCTGGACTACGTACTTGAGGTGCTCGCCGGTGGGTGCGACAAGCAGCACGCCAGCACCGGCACCTTGCAGCGAGAAGGCACCATCAAAGTACATCAGCCACTCTTTGCTTGCTTCCTTGACGGGGATGCTCGTTTCTGGAATTTCTTCATCTGGTGTTGGCGTCCACTCTGCTATGAATTCTGCCAATGCTCTGCTTTGGATAGTTGAAGTGCTCTCAAACTTGAGGCCAAAGCTTGACAATTCCAGTGCCCACTCAACAATCCTGCCTGTTGCTTCTGGATTCTGCAGTATCCTCTTCAGCGGAAAACGAGTGACAACTGTGATTTCATGTGCTTGGAAGTAATGGCGCAGCTTTCTCGAGGCCATGAGAAGGCCGAAAAGCAATTTCTGCACACCAGAGTACCTTGACCTAGCCCCCTGCAAAAGGGAACTAACAAAGTAAACTGGGCACTGCACCATTCTCTTCCGTATCTCCTCGCGCGCCTGCGCAGATCCATCCTTGTCGGGACCAGAGCTTGTCGGGGAAGCCCCCTGCTTGTCGCTGGACGCGCCTGCCGTGGTTGCTGGCTCATCATCTGCCTCCCTCTCCGCTACTAACGCAGCACTAACCACTTGATTGGTTGCCGCTATATACAGCAGCAACCTCTTTTGTGGCTTAGGTGCGACAAGTATTGGAGTGGAGGATAGGTATCTCTTCAAGTCTTGCAGCGCAGCCTCCGCTTCCGGTGTCCATTTCATTGGACCCGCCTTTTTCAATATTTTGAAAAACGGCAGGGCGCGCTTTGCAGACTTAGAGATAAACTTGTTGAGAGCAGCCACGCAACCGGCAAGACTTCGTACATCCTTGACGCGCTTTGGTGCTTCAATCTGCTCAATGGCCTTGATCTTGTCGGGATTGGCTTCAATTCCCCGCTGAGACACGAAGAACCCGAGAAGCTTGCTGGAAGGGACTCCAAACACACACTTCTCGGGGTTGAGCTTGAGGCTGATCTTGCGCAGATTTGCAAAGGTCTCGTCTAAATCTTGAATCAGAGTTGCCTTGTCCTTGCTCTTGACCACTATGTCATCCATGTAGGCTTCCACATTTCTGTGTATTTGTGGCTCAAAAGCGGCATGGACTACCCTTGCAAATGTTGAACCAACATTCTTTAAACCGAAAGGCATCCGTATGAAACAGTACGTGCCACATGGAGTGATGAATGCGGTCTTCTCCTCATCCTCTTCTGCCATGAAGATCTGATGGTAACCTGAGTATGCGTCAAGAAATGAAAGCAGGTCACATCCGGCCGTGGAGTCAACAATCTGGTCAATGCGCGGCAAGGGAAATGGGTCTTTGGGACAAGCTTTATTGACATCGGTAAAGTCGATACAAAGCCTCCATTTCCCGTTTGCATTGCGCACGACTACAGGATTGGCCAACCACGTAGGATGGAGCACTCCTCTGACAAGGCCTGCTGCTTCCAACTTCTTGATCTCTTCTGCGATGAATTCTTGGCGCTCCACTGCTTGTTTCCTGACTTTCTGCTTGACGGGCCGCGCATGAGGACAGACGGCAAGATGGTGCTCAATTACTTTCCTGGGAACACCGGGGATGTCAGACGGTTTCCATGCAAACACGTCGACGTTCGCCCATAGGAAAGCAATGAGCGCGCTTTCCTATTTAGGGTCGAGAGTGGCACTGATGGTGATGGTACCACCAGTGTCGTCCTCCTTGGCGGGCACCTTCTTGGTCTCTGGCGGAGCTGCCATTGTCTTCTTACACTTGCCGGTGGAGCTCGATGGTGCGTCCTCGACGGTAGCGCAGCACTCCGAAGAGGTGCGCTTGCCGGAGTGGGCATCAGAACTCTTGCCGGACTTGGTCTTCTTCTTCCCCCCGGGAGCTTCAACGGCAGGTGACTTGCGATCCGTCGCGGCTGCCGCTTCCCGGTAGATCTTGTCGGCGCAGATAAGAGCATCTTTCTTGTCGCCAGGGACAGAGATGACACTTATCGGGCCTGGCATCTTCAGCATGTTGTATGCGTAGTGAGAGGCTGCCATGAACTTGGCGAGTGCTGGACGGCCGAGTATCCCATTGTAAGGCAATGGAAAATCGGCAACGTCAAAAGTGACCCTCTCAGTCCTGAAGTTCAACTCACTGCCAAATGTCACCGACAACGTGATCTTCCCCTTCGGCTTGCTCCTTCCCGGATTGATTCCTTGGAATGTGCCGGTCTCTTCGAGCTCGCTGTCAGGGATCTGGAGTTTCTGGAGTACAGTGGAGGAGATCAGGTTCAAGCCGGCCCCGCCATCAACTAGCATCTTTGTGACCTTGAAGTTGTGGATAGTTGGTGAAACCAACATCGGCACGCACCCGACCGCAGTGGTAAGATCAGGGTGGTCCTCAATATCAAAGATGATAGGCGTGCTGGACCATTTCAGAAGCTTGCGTGACTCGACAGGTGGTTCTGCCGCATTGACTTCCCGCACCCACTGCTTGAGTTGGCGGTGTGAAGTATGCAGAGAAGCACCGCCGTTAACGCACAAGACCTCTGTGGCTTTCTGGAACTCCTGCTCACTGGTCTCGACATCATCCATGTCTTCATCGTCGTCTTCATCTTCATCCTTGTCGCGGCCACGGGGAGGTCTGTCTCCTTGCCGCTGCTTGGCCTTGCCACGGCGTCCTCCCCGGCCGGCGCGCTTCGTGCCGGATCCTCCAGCACCTCCTTGGGCCTTCTCCTTGTCGCGTCGCTCGTATTCAGCCTTTTGCAGCTCGACGAGCTGCTCGGCCTTCTTGCAGCTCTGGAGGTCATGGCCCTTGGTGCGGTGGATCTTGCAGTACTGCTTGCCGGTGCCGTCCTGCTTGTCGGCGACCGCCACAGCCTGGCAGTTGGTGCATGCGGCAACCTCCTTGCCGGAGCTACCAACCTTAGCTTTCTTGGCGTCACCTCCATTGTCGGACTGCTCAACGACTAGCACATCTTTGCCTTTCTTCTTCCTGTTGTTCCGCCGCCGGTTTTTCTTTCCCGGGGCAGCATCCTCGCTGTCAGATCCTCCTGCTCCTGTATTCTCTCCGGGGAGTTTCCTCCCTTCCTCAGCACGTGCACACTTGTCGGCCAGGGCATACAGCTCACTGACGTCCCTGATCTTGCACATTGCCATCTCCTCCCGCATCCTGCGGTTACGCACGTTCTGATGGAACGCGCTGATGACCGCGGTAGGGTGGACATCTGGGATGTTGTGCTGTACACGGCTGAATCTCTGAATGTACTTGCGCATGGGCTCTCCTTCCTTCGGGGCGAGCAGGTGAAAGTCACTCTCTTGGCCATGAGGTTTGTGGCCGCCCGTAAAGGCGCTGACAAACTGATGGCATAGGTCTGCCCAGGAGGATATGGAGTTGTCCGGCAAGTGCATGAGCCAGGACCTGACGTTGGGCTTGAGCACCAGCGGGAAGTAGTTGGCAAGGATCTTGTTGTCTCGCCCCCCAGCAGCTTGCACCGCGATGGTGTAGATGCTGAGGAACTCCGACGGATGCGACTTGCCGTCGTACTTCTCTGGTACGTCTGGCTTGAAATTCTTCGTGCTGGGCCACTGGACTTGCCGCAGCTCACAAGTAAACGCAGGGCAACGTACCGCGTACGGCAAGTCGCCTGGCTCCCCTGGCGCATGCATGTCGACAGAGGGCCCAGCGCGCTGGTCCGATTGACGCCGCGCTTCTCTTCGGCGCTCGATGCGAGTACGAGCGTCTTCTTGCTGTCGTTCGTGAAGAACTTGGCGCTGATCGCGACGAGCTCGTGGATCTGATGACGCGGTGGAGTCGCTGTCAAGGTGGATCCGGCGAGTCGACGATCTTGGCCTTCGGGGCGGGGAGTGCACGGTGGTTGCACCCCCACCGGTCTTGTCGCCATCGGCTCGTGCCTGGCTGACTTGCGGCGACTGCGATGTGCTCGGCTGCCGTGGAGTGTCGCCGTTGGCAAAGCCGATGAGACTCTGAATGGTGGCCCTCCAGTCGTCGATCTTGTCTGCCGTTGGAGGGTAGTCTAGGAGCAGTTGAGCTCGCGCCAAAGCTTCTGCTGGAGTGGCGGGTAGCGGTGGCGAACGGTGTGAGGAGCGGGATATGCTCGGACTTCTAACTATGTTAGAAGGAGCAGTATCCCGTCCAGGCGACCGTGCCTCGCTCATGCCAGCATGTTGGCGTGCATGCTGGTCTTGAGGATTCCGAGATCCGCCAGCTCGATCTTGGTCCAGCAGACGTATGGTACCGTGAGTACCATGACGCTGCCGGTCCCGCGCCTCCTGAGATGGGCGCGGTGCATGTACGGACGCCGAGGTCTTGGAGTGCGCCCGGTCGTTGTGGGAGCCAGCTATGCCGCCGATGGGCAGCGCAGCCTTGTCCTTGGACCTGGCAGCACCGTGAGCTCCCTCGTCGACGCTCGTTCTTCTGTCGGCGTCTACTCCACCAGCCGTTTGCTCCGGCGGTGATGGGTTCGGCGCGGACGGAGCAGCCGCCTCCAAAGCCTTCTTCTTCGGCGGCATGTCGGTGAAGATGATGAAGATCTAGCTCGTGTGGACGCCGGATCAGGTTCACACAACCTTGACGCTCCCCTACCTGGCGCGCCAAATATGTAGGGGAAACTGATCCACGAGCACCTATGGGGACCGGCGGACCGAGCCCCTTTCGGTTCGGCGGGGGGCGGAGATCGCACGAAGAGCAGATCGAGGCGAAGCACACGAGCAGTTTACCCAGGTTCGGGCCGCACGGATGCGTAAAACCCTACTCCTGCTTTGTGGTTTGTATTGAGTTCTTGCTCGGGAGCGCTGGGAGCTACAGTGCACACCAGCAGCTAGCGAGACCGAGCGTGAGAGTTCTCTTCTTCCGAACCCCCCTCTACGTTGCGCATGGGCCTCCTTTCATATGCTCAAGGGGTCACCAACAGGTGGCAACGTAGGCAAGGGTAAAAACGGAAAGGTGTTGCGGTTGGTACAGCTACCTGTACAGTGTATCATACCTAACCCAGACGGCAGGGGACAAGGGCATTAAATGCCCGTCTGCGTCGCCCAAACAGTGCAAAAAGGGACCGTCAGGGACACCACCGCTCGCCACGATGGCAATCTTGTCAGCGCCGCTTGCCACCGCGCCCCGCTGGCTGCACAGCCTGCCGCCACGTACGCCTGGAAGGGTCCTAGAGCGACACGATGGTGGATGTGCTGGAGCGCAGGTACGGAGTGGTAGCTTGCCGCGGCAAGCGCCTTGCCACGGTCGTTGTCTTGTCGTGTTCGGGAGCTTGCCGCTCACCGGGCCTTGCCGGGACGCGTGGCGCGTCGCGGCAAGTTCCTTGAGATGCCTTGGTTGGCCTTCCCGGCAAGCTCCTCTTGCCGGGGTCTTGTGCCTCGAGTGGCCTTCCCGGCAAGCTCCTCTTGCCGGGGCCTTGTCTCCTTGGCTTAAATACTTTGTTCTTGAATGGCTCCAAAGGAACCACGGAGGACCTTGGCGGTCACCCGGCAAGCCTTGCCGCGGGATGCTGCGACTGCCCGTGCACAAGTTCGGGATACTAGGGTACCCCTACTCTAGTACACCGACACCATTAAACATCCAAAACATCATAAATAATAGCATGGAACAATAAAAAATTATTGATACGTCGGAGACATATCAGACACACCTTTTGAGAGAAATACACATGAATCAGAATTTATTAGAATACTCTATGTGCTTCACTTATATCTTTTGAGCTAGATAGTTTTGCTCTAGTGCTTCACTTATATCTTTTAGAGCACGGTGGTGGTTTTATTTTGTAGAAATTATTGATCTCTCATGCTTCACTTATATCTTTTTGAGAGTCTCTTAGAACAGCATGGTAATGTGCTTTGGTTATAATTCTAGTCCTAATATGATAGGCATCCAAGATGGGTATAGTAAAATTTTCATACAAGTGCATCGAATATTATGAGAAGTTTGATACTTGATGATTGTTTTGAGATATGAGGATGGTGATATTAGAGTCATGCTAGTGGAGTAATTGTGAATTTGAGAAACACTTGTGTTAAAGTTTGTAATTCCCGTAGCATGCACGTATGCTGAACCGCTATATGACGAAGTTGGAGCACGAGGTATTTATTGATTGTCATCCTTTGGGTGGAGGTCGGGATCGCGCGATGGTTAACTCCTACCAACCCTTCCCTACGAGCATGCGTTAAATATTTTGTTTTGATGACTCTTTAATTTTTGCAATAAGTATGTGAGTTCTTTATGACTAATGTTGAGTCCATGGATTATACGCACTCGCACCATTCCACCAGTGCGAGCCTCTCTTGTACCGCGCAACTTTCGCCGGCACCATACACCCACCATATACCTTCCTCAAAACAGCCACCATACCTACCTATCATGGCATTTCCATAGCCATTCCGAGATATATTGCCATGCAACTTTCCATCGTTCCGTTATTATGACACGCTTCGTATTGTCATATTGCCATGCATGATCATGTAGTGTACATAGTATTTGTGGCAAAGCCACCATTCACAATTCATTCATACATGTCACTCTTGATTCATTGCACATCCAGGTACACCGCCGGAGGCATTCACTTAGAGTCATATTTTGTTCTAGCTTCGAGTTGTAAGTAAATAAAAGTGTGATGATCTTCATTATTAGAGCATTGTCTCGTGTGAGGAAACAAAAAAAGGGAGAGAAAGGCCAAAAAAAGAGAAGGCCCAAAAAGAGAGGGGGGCTAAAAAAATAGAGAAAAGCCCCTCCAAAAAAATGAGACAAAAAGAGAGAAGGGACAATGCTACTATCCTTTTCCACACTTGTTCTTCAAAGTAGCACCATAATCTTCATGATAGAGAGTCTCTTGTTTTATCACTTTCATATACTAGTGGGAATTTTCATTATAGAAGTTGGCTTGTATATTCCAATGATGGGCTTCCTCAAAACGCCCTAGGTCTTCATGAGCAAGCAAGTTGGATGCACATCCACTTAGTTTCTTTTGTTGAGCTTTCATACATTTATAGCTCTTATGCATCCGTTGCATGGCAATCCCTACTCACTCACATTGATATCTATTGATGGGCATACCCATAGCCCATTGATACGCCTAGTTGATGTGAGACTATCTTCCTCTTTTGTCTTCTCCACAACCACCACTCCATTCCTCCTATAGTGCTATATCCATGGCTCACGCTCATATATTGCATGAAAGTTGAGAAGTTTTAAAAAAATTGAGTATGAGATAATTGCTTGGCTGAAACCGGGGTTGTGCATGATATGAATATTGTGTGATGAAGAGGGAGCATAGCCAGACTATATGATTTTGTAGGGATAACTTTCTTTGGCCATGTTATTTTGAGAAGACATGATTGCTTTGTTAGTATGCTTGAAGTATTATTATTCTTATGTCAATATAGACTTTTGTCTTGAATCTTTCGGATGTGAACATTCATGCCACAATAAAGAAAATTACATTGAGAATTATGTTGGTTAGCATTCCACATCAAAAATTCTGTTTTTATCATTTACCTACTCGAGGACAAGCAGGAATTAAGCTTGGGAATGCTTGATACGTCTCCAACGTATCTATAATTTTTGATTGTTCCATGCTATTATATATTCTGTTTTGGATGTTTAATGGGATTTATTATACACTTCTATATTATTTTTGGGACTAACCTACTAATCCAAGGCCCAGTGCAAATTGTTGTTTTTTTTGCCTATTTTAGTGTTTTGCAGAAAAGGAATATCAAACGGAGTCCAAATGGAATGAAACCTTCAGGAAAGTTATTTTTGGAACAATATCAACACGAGAGACTTCGAGTACGCGCCAGGAAGTGAAGGAGGTGGCCACAAGTGCAGGGGTGCGCCCAAGGGGGTAGGCGCGCCCCCCACCCTCGTGGGCCACCTGTTGACCACCCGACGTGCCTCTTCAGCCTATATATACTCTCATGCCCTGGAAACATCGAGGCAATAGATGAAACCCAAATTCCACCGCCGCAACCTTCTGTTCCCGTAAGATCCCATCTTAGGGCCTGTTTCGGAGCTCCACCGGAGGGAGCATCGATCACGGAGGGCTTCTACATCAACACCATAGCCTCTCCGATGAGTAGTGAGTAGTTTACCAGAGACCTTTGGGTCCATAGTTATTAGCTAGATGGCTTCTTCTCTCTCTTTGGATCTCAATACAAAGTTTTCCTTGATCTTCGAGGAGATCTATTTGATGTAATCTTTTTGCGGTGTGTTTGTCGAGATCCGATGAATTGTGGGTTTATGATCAAGGTTATCTTTGAACAATATTGGATTCTTTTCAGAAATCTTTTATGTATGATTATAATATCCTTGCAAGTATCTTTGAATTATTGGTTTGGTTTGACCTACTAGATCTATAGTTCTTGCAATGGGAGAAGTGCTTGGCTTTGGGTTCAATCTTGCGGTGTCCTTTCCTAGTGACAACAGGGACAGCAAGGCATGTATAGTATTGTTGCCATCAAGGATAAAAAGATGGGGTTTATATCATATTGCTTGAGTTTATCCATCTACATCATGTCATCTTGCTTAAGGCGTTACTCTGTTCTTATGAACTTAATACTCTAGATGCATGCTGGATAGCGGTGGAGGTGTCGAGTAATAGTAGTAGATGGAGAATCGTTTTGGTCTACTTGTCACGGACGTGATGCCTATATATAATGATCATGCCTAGATATTCTCATAACTATGCGCTTTTCTATCAATTGCTCGAAAGTAATTTGTTCAACCATCGTAGAATTTTGCTATCATGAGAGAAGCCACTAGTGAAACCTATGGCCCTCGGGTCCATCTTTATCATATTACTTTCCCGACAACTTGCCAATTTCCTTTGCCGTTGTTTATTTGCTTTATTTACTTTCAATCCCTATACCAAAAATACCAAAGATATTATCTTATTATATCTATCAGATCTCACTCTCATAAGTGACTGAGAAGGGATTGATAACCCCTTTTATCACGTTGGTTGTGGGGTTCTTATTTGTTTGTCCGGGTGCGAGGGACTCGCACATGGTCTCCTACTGGATTGATACCTTGGTTCTCAAAAACTAAGGGAAATACTTACGCTACTGTGCTGCATCACCCTTTCCTCTTCGAGGGAATACAACGCAAGCTCGAGAAGTAGCAATTGACAACCCCTTTAACACGTCAGGTTGCGAGGTGTTGTTATTTGTGTGCAGGTGCTATTTACATTGTGTTGCTTGGTTTTCCTACTGGTTCGATAAACTTGGTTTCACATCTGAGGGAAATACCTACCGTCGCTGTGCTGCATCAGCCCTTCCTCTTTGGGGAAAACCGACGTAGCTTCAAGCGACATCAGTTGCAACCTTAGGTCCCATGCAAGAAATGGGAATGGATGTCAAACACCTTCGCCACCATCGCTAGGGCACTAACATTGAGATACATGGTTTTAAAATTCCAGTAAATTGAAAACTCGTCTGAAATTCAAGAAACTTGGCATGCTATCATGGAATGGCATCAACATGCACTGGTAAAAATATTGTCCCATTTGGGGCAGGTTGGGGTATAAGCTTCTCACAAACCAGAGCTTATCGCAACAAGCCTCATGGTTACGATAGGCAATGTTTCACCTTTCTAGACGAAGCGATATCCGTTGCCTCTTCTTGGTTTCATTTTTTTTCTCTAGTGTCAACATAGAACAACAGGAGTGTTGTGTTAAATTTTGGAAATTTTCGGGGCTCGTTAGGACATTTTTATACATTAATTGAATTTTCAATGAATTTATGTGCATAATTCAAATTTGAACTACATGCAATGCTCTAATGCATATAAATTGGTTGAAAATTCAAATATGTGACCTTGGTTGCATGCTTAGGTCCCATGCAAGAAATGGGAATGAATGTCAAACACCCAGCCACCGTCACTCGATCACAAACATTGAGATACCTGGTTTTTAAATTCTAATAAATCCAAAACTCGTCTGAAATTCATGAAACATGGCATGATATCAAGGAGCTGCATCAACATGGCGGGGTAAATTTTTTGTCCCATTTGGGGCAGGTTCGGGTATAAGCTTCTCACAAACCAGAACTTCTCACAACAAGCCTGATGGTTTTGGTAGGGAACGTTTCACCTTTCTGGACGAAACGATATCCGTTGCCCCTTCTTGATTTCAATTTTTCTCTAGTGTCAACATAGAACAACATGAGTGTTGTGTTAAATTTGTGATTTTTTTGGGGTTCGTTAGGACATTTTTATGCATTAATTGAGTTTCCAATGCATTTATGTGCATAATTCAAATTTGAACTACATGCACATGCTCTAATGCATATAAATTGGTTGAAAATTCAAATCGATGTCCTTGCTTTCATGCTTAGGTCCCATGCAAAAAATGGGAATGAATGTCAAACACACTGCCATCGTCACTCATCCGCAAACATTGTGATACCTGGTTTCTAAATTCTAGTAAATCCAAAACTCGTCTACAATTCATGAAACTTGGCATGCTATCATGGAATGGCACCCGACATGCCATGGTAATTGTTTTGTCCCATTTGGGGCAGGTTTGGGTATAAGCTTCTCAGAAACCAGAGCTTCTCACAACAAGTCTAATGGTTTCGGTAGGGGAAGTGCCACCTTTGGGTACGAAACGATACCCGTTGCCTGTTATTGCTTTCAAAAATATTCTGGTGTCAACATAGAACAACAGGAGTGTTGTGTTAAATTTTGAAATTTTTCGAGGTTGGTTTGGACATTTTTATACATTAATTGGGTTTTCTAGGCATTTTATGTGCATAATTCAAATTTGAACTACATGCACATGCTCCAGTGCATATAAATTGGTTGAAAAATCAAATATGTGTCCTTGGGTGCATGCTTAGGTCCCATGCAAGGAATGGGAATGAATTTCAAACACCATGGCACTGTTGATTGCCAGCAAAACGTTGAGTTACTTTTCAAAAAATTCTAGTAAATCCAAAACTCGTCTGAAATTCATGAAACTTGGCATGCTATCATGGAACGGCTCCCGACATGATGTGGTAATTTTTGTGTCCATTTTGAGAGAAGACGCACTCGAATAACAGTCAACAAAGGCATTTTGAAACAAATAGCTCCCACTCTAACATCGCAAACGTCTTAGATAGAACGCCCGTATGTAAACTAACAGCTTCCCCAGTAAGCCAAGGGAAAATGTGCCAAACGGGATTTGTGCAGCTCTTCATGGCAAACGTTTTAGATAGAACACCTGTATGCAAAGTGAGAGCTATGGTCTTCCGTAGTAAGCCAATGGAAAATTCACTGCGCAGGATTTGTGCATCTCTTCAACGCAAACGGTCCAGATTGAATAATGTATGCAAAGCGAGACTTCGGCGCTAAGCCAAGAGAAAATTTGGCAAGCAGGATTCGTACCTCCCTTCAGCGCAAACGACTTTTTCGGATGACCCTTGGGCAACCACGTACAGACAATTTGGTAAGATTTGCATCTGTCATATTGGGTATATTGCCATTTGTCAAACTGGAAAGATTGACATTTTTTATCTAGTAACATTGCCATTTGTCAATCCTTGTAACACTGTGATTTATCAAAATATGCTGCTAAAAATCACTAGCACTATCTGATTTTTGCAACTAAAATTCATTAATTAAGCATAGATTTTATTCATAAATCAAGCAGTCGTTCTTAATTTATATAAATAGATCGACTCGACAGCTGAACCGACCAAACTTTTCCCCAATTGTTGCCAACCACGTACTGAAATAGCTAGTTCAACTATATATACTAGCTAATTTTAAGTATGTTATACAGTTCCACCACATGTATAGTTAGATGAATCGAACAAAATATCCCCTAAACACTACTACTATGACTATGAAGGTGCTTTGTACTACTGGCAGCCTCTCCTCTGCTGAGCGCGCTCAGTAAGAGGAAGAGGAGGAGGAGCCTGTCGATGAGCTGGACAACTGCAATACGGTGGCTACCGGTGCTGCACCTTCAGCGACGCTCACCTCGAACGCCCTCTGCTACTCCAGATGACCCCTCTCGAAGCGTCCAGACTGCTCGTAGATCTCCTGACTCCTCGCCTCTGCATCGGCGTGTGTCGCAGCCACTGCGGTGATAAGGCTTTTTGCGTGCTCGACAAGGCGCTCCTCCTCCTCCCGCAGGAATTCGATGTAGCACGCAAGGTCGCTGCCGCACGTGTGGGCCTCCACCTATGCCTCCCTCCTTCGGGCGGTGGTAGCCGAGCAGGTGGTGATCCCGGTGGTCGACAGTGGGCTGGCGGCCACGGTGTCCATGGCGGCCGACGATGGGGTGGCGGCCACGACCACCACCTCCCGCCTTCGGGCCACGGTGGCGGAGTGGGCGTTGGCCCTGTCTTTTGACGGTGTTGTGGTGGGAACGACGGTCGGCAACAGCTGTCGACGGGCACCGGCGGCGGAGCGTGTGGTGGGTGTTCCGCGCACACCCAACAGAGATGCCACATGCACTACACTACGCCTGGGACTGAGCCGCCGCTACGGTGTAGCCTCCCAGCTAGAGCTGTGCTCTGATGACGACGGAGTGGCTGAGCGATGATGACGGACCGGTGCCATTGCCGATTATGGGAGAAGCAGACGACATAAGCTACAGGTAGGAAGGGGGAAATGCGACGCAGGACTCGCAGGCCGCTAGGGTTTATATAGTAGGCTGGTCAGCATTGGGATTTTGGGGGATTTCACCAAGTCGGGCGGGAAGCTTGTGCGGGAACCTGTGTGGTTGCACGGGAATGGGCTCACCACCGTTTGGCCAAAAGAATGCCCCCGCACGCTGCTCAAGCTTGCGCTCGAACCGTTTGCGGTAGCGGGGTGATAAGACGTGCGAGAGGAGGACGAAAGGACATGTACACATATGATTAATAACAAAATGTTTGCGATTTAATTATGTACTATACCCCCATCCGGGTTTATAAGTAGGAATTAATTAATAAAATACGAATGCATGTCGCCAAAGATTATATCACTGGATTCATATTAAAACATAGTTTCCAGTTATATAATTTTTGTAACATGCATTAACATTTTGTTGGTTAAATTTGAGGTTACATACCAGCAAGTGTTTGCCCACAACACACACGGCTTATCCCATCACAAACATCTAGGATGGATCAACTTTATGCCACGTATCACACACGCAACTCTAATCTGATTCATGCTTGATGTCTCCGACATCGCTCGCACAGTTCGTCTTATTTTCCATGTATCACTGTGCCGGCCTCTGCTCGCGTCCCTCGGCAAGCTCTGCTCGCCGTTAGGTGCTGCATCGCTTTGTGCTCGTCGTTATGCGCCGTGGCGCGCTCTGCTCGCGTCTGTCGGCGCGCTCTGCTTGTGGACAGCTTTTCCTTGCGTGTTCAACTGCTATATGCATATATATGGTTGCTCGTCATTGAGGTGACCACGGAGCGCTCTGCTCGCGTCCCTCCGCGCGTGCTCTGCCAGCAGTTGGGCCTGTGCACGATCACGTCGGGGGCCCCATATGCATGCGGTTGCGCCGCGCGCGTTGCCACACAATGTAGTTACGTGCGGCACGATGGAGTTACGTGCCGCGAATTAGAACTGCCATCAGGGCGTGCATATATTATAGGCCATCCGGCTTCCCCTTTAATTCCCGCGGCCATTATAACCTTAATCTCTTCAACCTTTCGATCGCGCCCCACAACACAACACGCACACCCACGATGACACATAGAGAGGGGATGTCTAGCGGCGCTCCAATGGAGTTCGGCGAGCATAAAGTGGAGACCCATCCGAGGGAGATGGATCTCTCGGTGGTGTACACCATCGACCCGGCCGTGGCGGATGACTACATCAACATCGTTGAGTAGTTGCTTTCTGGAGACAAGTACAAGGTGGTCGGCATCGACCTCCAGTACACCGCCGGTCTTCCTGACAAAGATCAGAAGGTTATCGTCGCCTAGTTGTGCATGCACCATCATGTCCTCATCTACCACTACTGCATGGCCATAGAGCCTTGCGTCCATTTCGCCAGGTTTGTCAACAGCACCGAGTACAAGTTCGCTACGGTGGAAACCATCGACGATGTAAAAGCGCTCAGGGTTACGGACTTGACCTGCAAGAACCTTGTCGAAATCCGTGAGCACTACAGGGTCTGGGGCAGCACGAGGAAGGACTCCCTGGTTGAACTCGCCTCGGCCGTCATCGACCCCTACTACGAAAAAGATGAAGCGGGATGCCCAGAGAACAAGTCCCGTGTCCTGGCACAAGGCCTGGATGCGGCAACTAAATGAACCTCACCTCGGGTTTTCGGCCAAGAGCGTGTACACATGCTACGAGATGCACAGGCGGATCGTTGACATGGGGAAGTGCCAAGTTACCCAAATCGACGAGCCCGGTGTAATGCCCAGGATGGGACTATACCTCCTACGTGTCGAGGCACGACTTAAAGGTATAAGCCCATCCTAGAATGATCTCAAGTTTGGTATCTTTGCACGACTCATGTAAAAAAGGGATTAAATTGCAAAAGGAGATAGTTGGCTTACACTCGCCACTTCACACAATACATTACATAAGCAATCATCATTCAAAAACACCACAACCCGACTACGGGTGAAGATCCAAAAGAAAGATACCAAAACAACATAAAGCCACAGGTCAGGATCGAATCCTAGTAGAAACCACTACTGATCGTCGAAAACGTCACAAGCAAACGGCCACGATCTTCATCGGACTCCCGGGTGAAGAACTTGAACCAGCTCCTGCATCATTCTCGGCTGAACCTGCATCTGGTGGGGTGAAGTAACTGTGAGCCACAGAGGACTCAGCAATCCCGTTCCCGGGTAACAAGACTATTTAAGCCTTGGGAGAGGATAAGGCTGAAGAAAAGAATAAGTGTCTGCAGCAGCAACTAGCACTAGCTTACGTGAAAGAGTGCGAGAAGAGAAGGCCTCGGTCGAGAGATGATCACGAAGTGATCCTAGCTAAAGCTCAACAAACATAACCCCACCGTGTTCAACTCCCGAATCCCTATTTGGAAATTGACAGTCACGGTACACACGCTGGTAGTGTATTGGAACATTGTGTCAAGTTGTCTACAACCGGATATTAACAAGCTCCCATCTGCCACATAACCGCGGGCACGGCTTTCGAAAGTTCATAACCCTGCAGGGGTGTTCCAACTTGACCCATTACAAGCCCACGATCCGCGGAGTCGCAACTCCAAGGTGGGAAGACCCGAGTATTCTCGGAATCCCGTGCTCAAGATACTCCGAACTAAGGTAAGGCTAATCCAGCAAATCCTCCCGGCGTGCCGACACCCTAATAGTAGCTGCGCGTATCTCGTCTCAGGCCACGACCGGATGAGCACAGCGTACAGTGGCCGAAATACCCAAGTTGCCAAGGGGGGCCCCGCACACGACTCTAGTTTGGACCAACACTCAAATCGAGCACTGGCCCAGGGGGGTTGAATTAATTAAGCCTCGGGTTAATTACTCCCTCGGAAAGTTTTAGTTGTTTAGGCGAATAGTACCAATGTTGGGACTTGCTGGAAATGACTTAGCACTTAGCGGTTTATCGAGGGGGTCCCATACACCCCAACCGTGTTAGGAACGCATAATCAAGGAACATAACACCGGTTTAAACGGTTCCTAATGGCATGAGTGGAACAAATCACCAAGCAAAAGGCTTAGCCTTCCACCCTTGCCAATATATAGATGATTTCATTTTAAGCATTTATATAGTGTGATATAACCCAACAAACTTCAACATGAAGCAAGCATCTTCGATCTTCGCCTGCAACTAGCAATGCTATAAGAAGGGCTGAGCGAAGCGTACTTAGACAAGCAACGGTTTGCATAGGTAGGGTGGTTAAACATGGTAATGGTTACAAGTAGGAGGCTGACAGGAAAGACATGGGCATCGAGGCAAAAACTATAGAGCGGAACTACTAGCAATAGGCAAAGATAGTTATGGTATCCGGGTTCGGTCATCTTGCCTGGGATTCCACAAGGGAGAAGAACGGATCCACGAAGTAGACGAAGCAACACAGTCGAGCGAAACCTCACAACTCCGGAACGAAACCGAAGCTAACAAGAGAAGCAACCGGAAAGAAAGAAACAACACGGTAAACACACAATCATAAACATGGCATATGATGCACATCCAAGAATGATGCATGTCCGGTTTAAAATATGCATGGCAAGGCAAGCACAAACAAAACTACAAGTTAAGTGGAGCTCAATATGCAACGAGTTGCATATTGACGAAACACCACATTTTAATTATTTAGTTGACTCTCGTTTATTAACAAGACAAGATTAAATGTTTTTTTAACATGGCAAGAGGTGAAGCATAAAAACTACACTATTTAGGCATTTTAAATGAGGCCGGAAGAACAACAACATATCCGGAAAATCCCCATGAGCATGTTTAGTAATTATAAGCAAACAACAATTCACACATATCATGTTGTTAACATGATGCGGATGACATGATCAAGTTTATGCAATTATATTAAAGTTGACATGAAGTTGATAAGGAGAATTTGTCACCGTGGTGGAAGGAAAAAGGTGCCACGGCAACGATCCGAAAATGATGCAACGCAACATCTCGGTTCCGGTAACTTATTGAGAGACCGGTGCAAAAGCAAAGGTGGAGTGAACGAGACATGCAAGATGAAAGGTGGGGTGATCGTGTCGGACAAGGTGATGGGGTGCTCCCGGCTTCCGGGTTCCCACGGGTTGGCGACAAAAGAGGGCACAACGGACACGGTGCAAACAAGGGATGCATCTCATACAACACACAAGCATCACACGGGTCATTGGCTCGACGGTTATACCTTCGGAACAAACGTTTCGGGGCGGTTCGAGATCGTAGTGGAAGTAGAGGTACTCGCGGTCGTAGAGGAAGTAGTTGTTCACGTTTCCGAAGAGGAAGTAGTTGTTCATGTTTCCGAAGAGGAAGTAGTTGTTCACGTTCCGTTTCGGAGAGGTACTTGTCGTTCACGTGGCGGTAGTGGTTCTTGGCGCATCACACATGTAGTCGTACACATTTCGTAGCCGTTCGGGTCGTCGTGGTACTTGGTCGTGGTTCGTAGGCGTTCGGGGCCGTAGATGTACTTGACGTTCGGAGACCGGGTCTTGCCTGCGATGCACTTGGCGAAAAACAACAGCAACAAACAATAAAAACAAGAACATGGCGGTCACGGTCACGTTCACGGCCACGGCAAGGAGGCTGCTCGGGAAGACGAGACCATGGCAGCAGCAAAAATGCGGACGGCGACGCAACATAGGAAGGAGGCAGCGGTACGGTGCGGAGGTCCAGCGGGCGCGCTCCTGGCCGCGGGAGGAGGAGGGCCGACGCGACGGCCTGGAGGAAGCCGAGGCGCTGCTGGGGCGCGGCTTGCCTGCGTGGACGGGCGCTCGGGGCCGCGGGACGCGGGACGGCAGAGGAACAGGGCGGAGGCGCTCGGTGCTGGAGGAAGCGGTCGCGGGCCGGAGGCGGGAGCCACGGCTGGAGATGGCGGAGCTCCAAGGCACGGGAGGAGGCGAGGTAGAGGCAGAGGTGCGTCCCGCTGCGGTGCTGCTGCAGCCTTGGCGCAGGAGGGAGGCCATGGCTGGCGCGGCGACGGCCGAAGGAGAAAGGGCGCGGACCCTGGTGCGGCTCGAGGAGGACGGGAGCGGGTCGCCGCGCTGCTGGGCTCGGGGCCAGGCGCGTTCTGGTCGGAGGGGATCGGGCTGGAGGGACGAGGCGGCTTCGAGGAGGAGTCCTGCGCAGGGCACCAGGCAGGAATGGAGGCGCTGACGAGGGAGGAGCGCTGGGCGCGTCCTTGGGTCGAGGGGCGAGGCGAGCGGCGGCCCTGGTGGCGTGGCTGGCTGTAGAAGGAGGCGCGGCGGCGTTCGAGGAAAAGGGGAGGCGACGAGCGGAGGGCAAGAGCGAGGAGAAAGGGGATCGGGCGCTGGGGATGGAGATCGATGGGTGGCGGCGGCTAAGGGAGTAGCGAGAGGGAGAGGCGTCGCTGCGAGGGTGAGTCGGGCCAGCTAGGTTTAGGTGGAGTTGGGCCTAGCAGGCCGGCTGGGGAAGGGGAAAGTAGTTTAGGGAGGCCCGAGCAGGCCTACTGGCCCAAGAGGCTGCTGTTTCCCAAAACTAAAACAGAAAAAAAAACAACAAGAAGAAAGAAAAGAAGGGAGGTGTTAGAAAAGAGTTAGGGAATAGGGAAAAATTCCCTGGACTCACAAAAATGTAAGGAATACAAATAAAAATGTCTGAGGATTTTTGGAAGATGAAAATTCAACAAGTTTGAATAAAAGCCAAATTGTTTGACTTTAGAAATCCATTTAGATGGAATCCAGAAGAGCTCGAATTTGAGGATGGGGCTCGACAAACGGGAAAAGAATTATTGGCAAGGTTTGACGATGAAACTTGAAGTGAGATCGGCATGGGGAATATTTGAAAGTGTGTTATGGTGAATTCCAACAAATGGAATATTTATTAATATAGCTCCATAAATATTTGGAGGATATGTTATAAAGAGAAGTCATTCTTCCCTCGATTTAAATGGACCGAAGGTCCACACAATTTATTTAGGTTGAGATGCAAAATAAATATGACATGATGGCATGATGACATGATGCAATGCAAAAAAATAAAATAACACAAGCATAAAAGAAACACACGGGCAACCCGGAACATCTGGAATCTTCGGGAATCTTCTGGAATCTTCTGGGACGTCGGTCTTCGGGCGTCACAACTCTCCCACACTAACAGAGGATCTCGACCCGAGATCCTAGAGATATCACCGGGTAAAACGGAAGAGGAAGAGGTAAAACAAAGTTGCTTCTTTGACAGACGAGTGAAACCAGGAACCTTGAGAGGTTAAACAAGTTGAATAAAGAATACAACAGAGATGAACGAAGTTAAGTGCACTCCGGTAAAAGGAGGAACAAGGAGCATTATGAGAACCTTGTAGATTGAAAGACATGAAACAAGAGCTTACGAACCAAAAGAATATGAAATTGCAACGGTATAGCCAAGGAATAAGAATGACAAAAATCGGGCAGCACTCCGACTGAAAATGGAAGGAATTAACAAGAACTTGAGGAGATGGAGTGATACTTGATGAAATGAACAACATATTGCCTCCGAAACAATTGAAAGAATGGCACCAGGGGTAAGAAGGATTCAGACAGCACTCCGGTTGAAAAGATAGGACAAACTAGATGAGATGAGGGAACTAGAATGGAGGACACAACACTCCGGTTAAATAGATAAACAAGGAAAGAACATGATCTCGATAAAAAAACGAGACGATGGTTAAAGAGAGCAACATCACAATGCCTCCGGAATGAAAGAATAGAATATAGTTCAATGAAAGAAATGAACGGAGAAGAAAATGACAACTTCTCCCACAAATGAATATGAAAAACATCTGAACGGAGTTGTTTGAAAAAAATCAACAACGAAAGAATAAGCTTGATGTGGGCTTATGGAAAACATCTCAATGTTATGAGGTGACAACCGGCCACTAACGGAAACGATTAAATGGATTGAGATCAACAAGGAGACGAAAAAACTTATCTCCCCGGAATGATAAATGAAGAACTTGGGTCATTTATAAGTACCACAATAGCAACAATCCTTAGGGAAAGCTTTTAGGTGAATTATAACCCAAAATAACTCCAATGAATAATTAAAGGGTTGAAAAGATCTCCTGAACAAGAAAATGATGGTTTTAAATATCTCATTCTTGACAACTCGTGAATCATGAAACATGAAGGAATTGTCAAGAATGACATAACACCATCTGAAAAGATAAGGTAGAAAGGATTGCACTTCAAAATGCATGATGAAGAATGCTTGATCTTCAACAAGAATCTTGATGAAGACTTTGAGGATGAATTAAATCTTGATGAACCGCCATGAAGGACTCCGGTAATGAAAGCATGAGAAGTGAAAGATGAAAAGAATAAGATTCAAGGCCTGCGATGAATTAGATGGAGGTTTGGAATGGTATAATAGAAATAACTTGAAGCTCCGGGAAACAAGATGAACAACTTAGAACCGAGAATATGATATGATGAACAAGCTCCGGAGAAGAGATTAATCACTTCGAGGAAATAAGAATAAGATTTACTGTGTGCTTATCCTTCACCAATTTAAATTGATGACAACCAAAGGATTTGGCATACTACTTATTCTCCTTGGAAAGAATTAAAGATAGATCTAGCACAAGCTTGGGTAAATCTTCAATGAAGCACCGGTAGGATTATGAAAAGAATGAGTGAATTAAAACGATAACAACGGAAGGGTAATCTTGAAAGAACCACCGTAAGAATATGGAGACGAACGAAGAGACATCAATGAAGAATAGTTGGAGGACGAAGTTGAAAACTGAGAACGAAGAAATCTTCTGAGATGATGGCCTTCGGAGGATCACAAGAAAAGAATTCATGAAATGCTCTGAAGGGGCATGAAAACAATTCCCACAATCGAAAACAATAATGAGGATGGCATGAAGCTAGAACCACGAATCTTGGAAGAACGGCTAAGATTTAAGAGAAACACTTCTCCGGTCTCCAAATGTTGAGAATGAAGGCGAGAAATGCCAAGAAGAATTGCGAGATACTCCGGAATGAATAATTAAAAAGGTTGAAACAACGATGAAA
This sequence comes from Secale cereale, assembly GCA_902687465.1. NCBI lineage: Eukaryota > Viridiplantae > Streptophyta > Magnoliopsida > Poales > Poaceae > Secale > Secale cereale. The sequence continues at coordinate 585,469,243 of LR738711.1, read as the reverse complement.
AGAATTTGAAAGCGATCTTGGAGAAGGCATGTGACTGATGGGAATCATTCTTACGTCACACTATAAAAAGAATTTGAGTATAACTCCAGAAAAATAGAAGAGTCAGGTAAGATCCTGGAAAAAGACCTGTGGGTTAGGGCCCACTCAAAAAATCACCATTGGGAAATATTGCTTAAGAGATATTGCACCGGTTGAATTAAATGGCTTGAATGAGATAACAATCTCAAAATAGTTGGAACGGATTAAGAATGAAATTATGAATCTTCAGCACTCCGGATATGAATAAAGAGAGGAGAATGATTAATTGGTGCACCGGAATAAGAAAGCATTGTGAAATGAGGAAAATGATAAGATCAACACCAAAATCTTGAATTACATCCACCGGCAGAATTAGAGAACAAAAGAATGATGAACTTGGAGTTCTTGAGCATCTTCACGATAAATCACCGGATAAGAACATTGAAGGAAAAGAATGAAGAAACATCACATGAATAAAATGGATACTTCATTTGAGAATTTCTGGCTCCATAAGGAAAAAGGGGTGGGAGGGTGGGAAAAACAAAGACAACTTGGGATGAATGACACAGACAAATCGTCGAATTTCTCAACGGCGTCCGTATGGAATAACTTGAAGAGAAGGCACACCGGTTGAAAAGGATTAACATGACCATCTCAATGATCAAGAAGGACTAGCACTCCCATAGAAATATGAGAACACCGATTAGGAATGGTATGGAATCAACATTTGACATCGAAGCAACTCGAATACCAGAATCAAAACAAGAACAAAGGATAGATAAGTTGTAACAGAATCTTCACAATATCATTCAAACGAAGAATTGAACGAATGAATTCCGCAGGTACATCAGCTTGACGAGAAGCCACTTGGAAAACAAAAGGTAAATAAAAAGGAACAAGTAACAGATAGAACAAATACAAGATAGAAGCTTCGTTCGACATATTCGTGCTGAAAGCTCATGGAACGTGTTACAAAAGGGTTTTGCAATCCCCGGATCAGCATAGCCAAGGACCCTTTAAGATGCAACTCCCGATCAGAACAAGTCCATAAAACCACTTCACTCAATGTGAAACCCCGAACTTCATATCGTGCATCCGTTGGGAGAATGCCTAGAACTACTAGATGAACCCACCTATTAATTTCTGAAAGTTTCCAATTATGCAATCAGGTGTTGGGGATACAGGGGAAGCACCGCGCAATCAACTCTAAACCTACATCCAGCTGTATCCATCCTTCAACACATAACCAGTTATTTCCGGAAACCGTTTACCTCAGACCTTCGAAACGCATCCACTATACAAGCTATGGCAATACTCCCGAACTACCTCCCCAGTACTGGGTGATGTCGGGGTTATCTTGCCACTAACCGCATAGGAGAGTTTTCGATGCCGGCCGTCTTAAGTATTCTAGTACTGCCGCGATGGATTTGTGACGACAACACCTCGGAGCTCAACTCCCCGGGACACTGCCACAACCCCTATGTCAGGAGGCATCGAGAACAATATTCTCGTAACAAGAACATCGAAACAATCCCAGAATACTCGCGAGATTCCTAAAAAAATTGGTGCAATTTTTGAAAGTAGAGGAGTCAAGAGTAGACGTCAGGAGTCCTCACCAGAGAGAAAGGGGATGAGAAGCAAAGAAATCCTACTCTCCGATATAATATAGGACTCAAAATATTTTCAGTGTGTGCCTAGACTCGACCGTCAACGATTCGATCAATCAGTGGGGGCTTCTAGGTCGGAGAAGGCTCTGAATACCAACTTGTAATGCCCAGGATGGGACTATACCTCCTACGTGTCGAGGCACGACTTAAAGGTATAAGCCCATCCTAGAATGATCTCAAGTTTGGTATCTTTGCACGACTCATGTAAAAGAGGGATTAAATTGCAAAAGGAGATAGTTGGCTTACACTCGCCACTTCACACAATACATTACATAAGCAATCATCATTCAAAAACATCACAACCCGACTACGGGTGAAGATCCAAAAGAAAGATACCAAAACAACATAAAGCCACAGGTCAGGATCGAATCCTAGTAGAAACCACTACTGATCGTCGAAAACGTCACAAGCAAACGGCCACGATCTTCATCGGACTCCCGGGTGAAGAACTTGAACCAGCTCCTGCATCATTCTCGGCTGAACCTGCATCTGGTGTGGTGAAGTAACTGTGAGCCACAGAGGACTCAGCAATCCCGTTCCCGGGTAACAAGACTATCTAAGCCTTGGGAGAGGATAAGGCTGAAGAAAAGAATAAGTGTCTGCAGCAGCAACTAGCACTAGCTTACGTGAAAGAGTGCGAGAAGAGAAGGCCTCGGTCGAGAGATGATCACGAAGTGATCCTAGCTAAAGCTCAACAAACATAACCCCACCGTGTTCAACTCCCGAATCCCTATTCGGAAATTGACAGTCACGGTACACACGCTGGTAGTGTATTGGAACATTGTGTCAAGTTGTCTACAACCGGATATTAACAAGCTCCCATCTGCCACATAACCGCGGGCACGGCTTTCGAAAGTTCATAACCCTGCAGGGGTGTTCCAACTTGACCCATTACAAGCCCACGATCCGCGGAGTCGCAACTCCAAGGTGGGAAGACCCGAGTATTCTCGGAATCCCGTGCTCAAGATACTCCGAACTAAGGTAAGGCTAATCCAGCAAATCCTCCCGGCGTGCCGACACCCTGATAGTAGCCGCGCGTATCTCGTCTCAGGCCACGACCGGATGAGCACAGCGTACAGTGGCCGAAATACCCAAGTTGCCAAGGGGGGCCCCGCACACGACTCTAGTTTGGACCAACACTCAAATCGAGCACTGGCCCAGGGGGGTTGAATTAATTAAGCCTCGGGTTAATTACTCCCTCGGAAAGTTTTAGTTGTTTAGGCGAATAGTACCAATGTTGGGACTTGCTGGAAAAGACTTAGCACTTAGCGGTTTATCGAGGGGGTCCCATACACCCCAACCGTGTTAGGAACGCATAATCAAGGAACATAACACCGGTTTAAACGGTTCCTAACGGCATGAGTGGAACAAATCACCAAGCAAAAGGCTTAGCCTTCCACCCTTGCCAATATATAGATGATTTCATTTTAAGCATTTATATAGTGTGATATAACCCAACAAACTTCAACATGAAGCAAGCATCTTCGATCTTCACCTGCAACTAGCAATGCTATAAGAAGGGCTGAGCGAAGCGTACTTAGCCAAGCAACGGTTTGCATAGTTAGGGTGGTTAAACATGGTAATGGTTACAAGTAGGAGGCTGACAGGAAAGACATGGGCATCGAGGCAAAAACTATAGAGCGGAACTACTAGCAATAGGCAAAGATAGTAATGGTATCCGGGTTCGGTCATCTTGCCTGGGATTCCACAAGGGAGAAGAACGGATCCACGAAGTAGACGAAGCAACACAGTCGAGCGAAACCTCACAACTCCGGAACGAAACCGAAGCTAACAAGAGAAGCAACCGGAAAGAAAGAAACAACACGGTAAACACACAATCATAAACATGGCATACGATGCACATCCAAGAATGATGCATGTCCGGTTTAAAATATGCATGGCAAGGCAAGCACAAACAAAACTACAAGTTAAGTGGAGCTCAATATGCAATGAGTTGCATATTGACGAAACACCACATTTTAATTATTTAGTTGACTCTCGTTTATTAACAAGACAAGATTAAATGTTTTTTTAACATGGCAAGAGGTGAAGCATAAAAACTACACTATTTAGGCATTTTAAATGAGGCCGGAAGAACAACAACATATCCGGAAAATCCCCATGAGCATGTTTAGTAATTATAAGCAAACAACAATTCACACATATCATGTTGTTAACATGATGCGGATGACATGCTCAAGTTTATGCAATTATATTAAAGTTGACATGAAGTTGATAAGGAGAATTTGTCACCGTGGTGGAAGGAAAAAGGTGCCACGGCAACGATCCGAAAATGATGCAACGCAACATCTCGGTTCCGGTAACTTATTGAGAGACTGGTGCAAAAGCAAAGGTGGAGTGAACGAGACATGCAAGATGAAAGGTGGGGTGATCATGTCGGACAAGGTGATGGGGTGCTCCCGGCTTCCGGGTTCCCACGGGTTGGCGACAAAAGAGGGCACAACGGACACGGTGCAAACAAGGGATGCATCTCATACAACACACAAGCATCACACGGGTCATCGGCTCGGCGGTTATACCTTCGGAACAAACGTTTCGGGGCGGTTCGAGATCATAGTGGAAGTAGTGGTACTCGCGGTCGTAGAGGAAGTAGTTGTTCACGTTTCCGAAGAGGAAGTAGTTGTTCACGTTTCCGAAGAGGAAGTAGTTGTTCACGTTCCGTTTCGGAGAGGTACTTGTCGTTCACGTGGCGGTAGTGGTTCTTGGCGCATCACACATGTAGTCGTACACGTTTCGTAGCCGTTCGGGTCGTCGTGGTACTTGGTCGTGGTTCTTAGGCATTCGGGGCCGTAGATGTACTTGACGTTCGGAGACCGGGTCTTGCCTGCGATGCACTTGGCGAAAAACAACAGCAACAAACAACAAAAACAAGAACATGGCGGTCACGGTCACGTTCACGGCCACGGCAAGGAGGCTGCTCGGGAAGATGAGACCATGGCAGCAGCAAAAATGCGGACGGCGACGCGACATAGGAAGGAGGCAGCGGTACAGTGCGGAGGTCCAGCGGGCGCGCTCCTGGCCGCGGGAGGAGGAGGGCCGACGCGATGGCCTGGAGGAAGCCGAGGCGCAGCTGGGGCGCGGCTTGCCTGGGTGGACGGGCGCTCGGGGCCGCGGGACGCGGGACGGCAGAGGAACAGGGCGGAGGCGCTCGGTGCTGGAGGAAGCGGTCGCGGGCCGGAGGAGGGAGCCACGGCTGGAGATGGCGGAGCTCCAAGGCACGGGAGGAGGCGAGGTAGAGGCAGAGGTGCGTCCCTCTGCGGTGCTGCTGCAGCCTTGGCGCAGGAGGGAGGCCATGGCTGGCGCGGCGACGGCCGAAGGAGGAAGGGCGCGGACCCTGGTGCGGCTCGAGGAGGACGGGAGCGGGTTGCCGCGCTGCTGGGCTCGGGGCCAGGCGCGTTCTGGTCGGAGAGGATCGGGCTGGAGGGACGAGGCGGCTTCGAGGAGGAGGCCTGCGCGGGGCACCAGGTAGGAATGGAGGCGCAGACGAGGGAGGAGCGCTGGGCGCGTCCTTGGGTCGAGGGGCGAGGCGAGCGGCGGCCCTGGTGGCGCGGCTGGCTGTAGAAGGAAGCGCGGCGGCGTTCGAGGAAAAGGGGAGGCGACGAGCGGAGGGCAAGAGCGAGGAGAAAGGGGATCGGGCGGTGGGGATGGAGATCGATGGGTGGCGGCAGCTGAGGGAGTAGCGAGAGGGAGAGGCGTCGCTGCGAGGGTGAGTCGGGCCAGCTAGGTTTAGGTGGAGTTGGGCCTAGCAGGCCGGCTGGGGAAGGGGAAAGTAGTTTAGGGAGGCCCGAGCAGGCCTACTGGCCCAAGAGGCTGCTGTTTCCCAAAAATAAAACAGAAAAAAAAACAACAAGAAGAAAGAAAAGAAGGGAGGTGTTAGAAAAGAGTTAGGGCATAGGGAAAAATTCCCTGGACTCACAAAAATGTAAGGAATACAAATAAAAATGTCTGAGGATTTTTGGAAGATGAAAATTCAACAAGTTTGAATAAAAGCCAAATTGTTTGACTTTAGAAATCCATTTAGATGGAATCCAAAAGAGCTCGAATTTGAGGATGGGGCTCGACAAACGGGAAAAGAATTATTGGCAAGGTTTGACGATGAAACTTGAAGTGAGATCGGCATGGGGAATATTTGAAAGTGTGTTATGGTGAATTCCAACAAATGGAATATTTATTAATATAGCTCCATAAATATTTGGAGGATATGTTATAAAGAGAAGTCATTCTTCCCTCGATTTAAATGGACCGAAGGTCCACACAATTTATTTAGGTTGAGATGCAAAATAAATATGACATGATGGCATGATGACATGATGCAATGCAAAAAAATAAAATAACACAAGCATAAAAGAAACACACGGGCAACCCGGAACATCTGGAATCTTCGGGAATCTTCTGGAATCTTCTGGGACGTCGGTCTTCGGGCGTCACACCCGGATCGAGCCACAAGCAGAGCAAGCGTCACAAGAAGTAGATGATGATCAAATGATCGTTGATGCTAGTTAATCATGCATGTAATATATAGTTTACTTTGGTGTGTGGAAATGTCATGTGTGTAGTAGCCACCTATGTAATTATGCATGTAATAGTTTACTTTGGTGTGTGCAAATGCCATGGTTGTAGTAGCCACCTATGTAAGTGGATGTTTAATTTGGTTATGCAACCATGCACTTATAAGTGTGTGTGTGTGTGTGTGTGTGTGTGTGTGTGTGTGTGTGTGTGTGTGTGTATGTATGTATATGTGTGTG
>LR738711.1:585442051-585462645 GCA_902687465.1 Secale cereale | reverse complement strand
TGTGTGTGTGTGTGTTTGTGTGTGTATGTTGTTGTTTTGTATGCAATCCCATCGCACAACACACACGTCTTATTAGCAGCAAGCGTCTATGTTAGTATCAGTCTTCGCACACATTTCTGATTACAGACCTGCTTGACGTGTATCACACATGTCTTGTTATATTGAACCGTTTATGTTCTCTTGTCTCAACGCAAACAGTTCATCCGAGTGAACCGCATGCCGTATATCGCACACACCTTGATCTGACTGACCATTTCTTTTGTGTTGCCTAACCACAAATAGTTCATCCTAGTGAACTGTATGATGTATATCGAAGACACCTTCATCTGCCCATTTATTTTGTTGCTCCTCATCGCAAACAGTTAATTGAATTGAACCGTATGCCCTACACACTACTAGGAAAAGGCCTACTAATGGCGCACCTATTTTGGCCATTAATGGCGCATTAGTGGTGCGCCATTAGTATATTTTACTCATGGCGCACCTCTGGTGCGCCATTAGTATCTGGTATACTAATGGCGCACCGCAGATGCGCCATTAGTATATACCACGGTGTGCCATTAGTATGCCTCCCAGGGGGCCATATATACCCAAGTGCTTTGGCATACTAATGGCGCACTACTGCCAGATGCGCCATTAGTAACTTTGGCATACTAATGGCGCACTGTTGGATGATGCGCCATTAGTATCCTTTGGCATACTAATGGCGCACTGTGATGTGATGCGCCATTAGTATGAATATTAGGTTTTTTATTTATTTTTTAATTTTTTGTTTTTTGCACAGGTTACAAAATGTATTATTGGACAGAATATAGACAGCACCAGCACATAGCAACAACAGATTCATCGAATACAATAGAAGATTAGTCTCTGAATACGATTCATCATATTAGTCTCCGAATACAATTCATCATATTAGTCTCCGAATTGAAAAGACCGAACAAAGATAGAACATTATATTACAAGTCTCGAGACCGCGAGTAGCGAGTTTGTCTTCACATTACAAGTTGATATCGATCATCTTAAACTACCATCACATAGAAGAGAGATGCGGTCATCACGATGAGCATCATCACGATGAAACTCGTCTTCATCCGGTTCCTCCAACGCTCCCTCCCCTCTCCCGCTAGATAGCGGACGTATCTAGATTCCGCCTCGACCCTAGTGGTGTACCCTTTGTAACTGTTACCACTGAATCGGTGAACCTCTCTCCGACACTCCTCCCAGTCGTCGTAGACTCCGGGAACCTTACCCTTGTACACGACATACGACGGCATCGCTACGCACTAGCCAAACAAAACGTTAGTACCAATTCACAGACAATACATAAGCAATATATAAGTATGCAACGGAACGATCGGAAGAGAAAAGCAAGACATTAATAGCATCGATTACATCTAAGTTGAATGACAGTCGAAACCAAAGAGACATACTACAAGTTCATTAAAGTTTAATTACAACATGAGCCAATCGATGTTTCAGAACTAGACACAGCATCACTACTTTCGACTCGACTCAAGGAACCGGAGCGTGGATGAAGCCGCCGTCTATCCTAGAGTCATGAAATCGCAAACGTTGTCAGCCTGCATTTGTAGCATTGTGTCGATGTCACTGTTGGACGGTTGATTTCTGAGGTAGAACTTCCCCCAAGGTACGAAGGACATCTTGATGGATGATTTCCGCAAACTCCGACTAGATGCAAAGGAATTCTTGTCTGATGTCCGCGTCCTGGATTGCCGACACGCTCGCGGCCCAATCTTTGAGTTTACTCGATAGCAGAAGTTGATGATGGTCCCATACGATCGCCCGCATGTGATGGATGGCGTAGTAGGCACCCATCTGACCGCCAGGCGGCTGCTTGACGCAGCATAACGTCGTATTGTGGGAGAACACGTGCTTGCCTGATGACCCTCAACCGCAAGGGATCTGTTGCAGCGTTTTCGATAAGTAAGAGTGTCGAACCCAACGAGGAGCAGAAGGTATTGATAAGCGATTCTGAGCAAGAAATTACTGCAAGCACTGAAAGATAACTTTTTAGGGGTTTTCTCGATATAAGCAACAGGAATGTAAAGGAAAGTAATGTAAAAGATACTGAGAGTAACAAGTGGCCCAATCCTTTTCTTAGCAAAGGAGAGGCCTAGCAACTGAACTTATAAAGACTAAAGCGTTCTTGAGGACACACGGGAGAGGTAGTCATGTGCTTTCGCCATATTCCGTATCGATACTATGTTATGTGTTGATAAGTGTTGGTGGGTGGATCTATGCTAGTGCACTCTCTAGACTAAGATGAATGCACTCTTATGATTAAACACCTTGCAAGCATCCGCAAATGCAAGATAGAATTTAAGGCAAAAGCCTAACCATAGCAATACGATCGAGGATCCATTATTCCCTTATGCAAAAGCGTGCGAACTGGGGTTCAGGTTTCTGTCACTCCGGCAACCCACCATAAGCATTCTTTATACACAATGTATTCTCCTAGGTCCTTAATAAGGCGAAGTGTTGGGTGTTCAACTCACACAACACCACTAGTAGAATGACAACACAACTTAAGTATCAAACAACACATATTACTTCAACAGCATATGACTACTAACAACAAGACTTTCCCCATGTCCTCAAGAACTAAGGTAACTACTCACAAGACATAAAAGAGATCATGATCAGTGGGGATAAATATGTGATAAACAATCTGGACATAATAATATTTCTCCAACAAAACTCAATAGCATTCACCACAAAGTAGTAATCAACACCGATGGAGTAGAGAGGATAGGTAGTACAAGTTACAACACGAGTTGTGATGGAAAGATGAGATTTGGATGAAGATGGAGATGGTGCTGGTGTTGGGGATGATGTTGATGATGATCTCGATGATGCCCGTGATGATGGTGATGACGATGGCGACGATCTCCCCCTCCGGGAGGTGATCTCCCCGGCGGAATCTGCCCGCCGGAGATGCCCTTTTCTTCTCTGTAGGTTTTTGCCTCGAAGCGGCGGCGGAACTCCGTAAAAAGTCCCGTGCCTAGGGTTTTCGGGGGACGGAGAACATATATGCAAAAGGGGGCGACCAGAGGTGGGCCAGGGGCTCCAGGCGCCCCCCCGGCGCGGCCAGGGGGGGCGCGCCCCCAGGCCGCCCGGGCACCCTGTGGCCCCCCTCTGACTCCCCTTTTGCGTGTCTTCGTTATTCGTCTGAAAAATACCTCCCGTCAATTTTCAGGTAATTTGGAGGTGTTCTTCTTCAGCAACTCAGTATCCACTTTTTCCTGCTGAATCCTGCGTCTGCTGTTCCGGCACCGGAAAGTTGCAAACTGTGTAAAATAGACCAAAACAACATAAGAACATCATCATAACATGAAATATATCAATGAATAAAGATGAATTATGATACAAAATAGTGATGCATTTTGGACGTATCAACACCCCCAAGCTTAGACCTCGCTTGTCCCCAAGCGAATATGAACTCGGTAAACCTGTCCACAAGTTTAGAGAGTGAAGTGTCGATAAATAGAATACGGGCAAGAAGCATCATAGTCTCTTCACCAACTCAAATATCCTCAGCAGCAATCTTCAACTCATAAGGCTCTTATGAAAAAGTGTTAACACTTATATTCGAAAGTAGGACCAAGGAAACTCATTATATCATGGCAAACATGTCCTTTGGTCAAAGAACAACAAATAATTTTAACTTTTGCTCTTATATTTTGATGGGATTAATTGAAGCTTTTTGAAATAACATGTTAGTAAGCAAGAAGTGAAAGTGTTAACACAAAGGAAGATATTTTCCTTAGTTGGGCATCACAAACAACTTACTTATCAAATGATAATGTCAACAAGGATATGGTATGACAAATCTTAATGCAGCTTTATATGATTGAATCCTTATCAACATCAAACGTCTGCTCTCTTTGGGAAATAGAGGGAAGTAGGAATAACTGACTCAACTTAAAATTAAAAGATAGGCCCTGCTCTAGGGTAGTAGGGAAAACTCATGTGCTATCCTCAAATCAAACAGAATGAAAACAAGTTTTTGAGAGGTGCATGATTCGTCAACGAATGCTAATAGATAACTCAATTACTTCTTGAACTAGACAAGCTTCGAGGAACGGCTCCCGTATGAGGACGATAACATCCTCTTATTCTCCTTTGTTTATCACTGCCAAAGTTTTCTGATTTCTCATGGACAAAGCGTGAAGGAGGGTTTGTTTGTTATATTATTTTTAAGCCGGGCGCACTCAATGCCAGTTCCTTTTCGTATTATGGGTTTGCACATTATACATGCAATCCCGGGTTGAAGCTTGTCCAACTCAAAAAGGTCATGAATTAGCTACTACTTCCTCATGAGCTAAAGCAGAGGCACAAAATAAAAGATTTTGAACATTTAAGGATAACACATAAATTATATACTTTAGGAGGTGGTAGTGGAGTACCACGAGTAGGTAGGTATGGTGGACTCATATGGAAGGTGTTGGCTTAAGGGTATGGATGCACAAGCAGAATTCCGCTTAGTACAGAGTTAGGCTAGCAAAGGTTTTGAAAGAGCAGACAATTGATGATGACTAAGATGCAAAGCATTATAAAGCATGGACATTGAAATAAGCATAGCACATCAAGTTGTCTTCCTTGTCAACATAACACTTCAAGCATAATGACATAAAGGTTTTGGCTATGTTAATACTTTAAGAAAATCATGCTTGTTGTTATGACCAAAGCTATATTTGCCAAGATAAATAAAGTTTCATAGCCATACCTGACATAAGGTCAATACTCCCCATAGGAATCATCATATAAGGTCGATTGCGTGAAGAAAATACCGAGTGCAGCAAAAAGGAACCGATAAACTTCTCATTAATATTCCATCATAGACGACTCCACACACACGGATACAATTCTTCACCAAGGGGGCGATAGACCTCAATGCACACACCTATCTCATATAATAACCTCCCTAGACATGATACGACTCTACTTGACTTCTAAAAGACAAAAGGTAAAAGATAAAGATACCGGGCACTCCCCCAAGCTTGGAACAAGCCAAGGGAATGCCATTACCCATGGAGATTTCACTCATCATCCTTGTTGGCGTTGATCAAGTAGTTCTTGGCGAAGCTCTTCCATGGAAGGGGTTCTCCGGTCTCATATGAGAAGCTCGTCTCCTGGATCCTGCATTCAGCACCCAAACCCATGCGTAGAAACCTTAGTTCATACTCACAGTTCTGGTTATGTAGATCATTAATTTGCCCTTGGAGTTCTATGATTCTGTCTTCAGACGCGGCGATTCTTTCCCACATCTCCTTCATATCCTTCAGAAAGTAGTTCTTCAGCTCGTTGGTGATGTCAAAGTTAGCTTCGACACCATGCTCGGTCATCTTCTTGTACTTGAAGACTTCTTGCTCCACTTCTTCCAGCCTGGCCTGGACTCCCCTCCTTGATAGGTCCCTTCAGATCTTCTTGATGAAGGACGCCTTCCTTCATCTGAACCACCTGAGGGTGCTTCTTCACCTCAGCGAGGTAAGGGTTGATGACGTTGACGACGAACGTGTCCTTGGGGGAACTTGGAGAAGCCATGGCACCTAAATTTAGCTGAAAGATTTCCTGGCAGAAACAGATCGAAGAGAAAACACGCGAAATCACAAGATAAGTTGCCGGAACAACCCGGGCAAATATATAGGAAAAATTTATGCACATAAAGGAAGGTAACGGACCAAAGCGGGGTCGGAGACGGGCACCAGGGTGTCCAGGCGGCCTGCCGGCGCGGCCCAGGGGGGGCGCGCCAGGGGGGCGCTTGGACTCCCTGGTGGTCGTCTCCGGCTCCACTTCGACTCGGAATTTTACTAATTTTGCAAAAACTCGTAATACGGAAATTTTATGATATTTTGCGGTGTTTTCTTACCGTACTACATACCTTTTCTTTATTCTGCTTCTGCTGGCGTCTGAAACAGGGCTGCAACATGTTCTTCATGGGTTGTTGTGTATATTATATTCACATCAACATCGACAGGGTCTCCTGCTATGTAATGTTTAAGTCTTTGCCCATTCACAACTTGAGGTTTGGTGCCTTCAAAATTATTAATCTTAATTGCACCAGACCGATAAACTTCTTCAATATGAAATGGTCCTTCCCACCTGGAAAGTAGTTTACCTGGAGAAAACCTGAAACGGGATCTAAACAACAAAACTTTATCACCAACATTAAATTCACGTTTCAGAATCTTCCTATCATGCCACCTTTTTAACTTTTCTTTGAACATTTTAGCGCTCTCGTAAGCTTCACTCCTCCATTCATCTAGAGAAGTCAAGTTCATGGGACGCTTTTCACCAGCTAGTTTTGGGTCAGCGTTAAGCTCTCTAACATCCCAGAAAGCTTTGTGCTCTAGCTCTAATGGCAAATGGCAAGCCTTGCCATACACCATCTTATAGGGAGACATGCCCATGGGGTTTTTGTAAGCAGTTCTATATGCCCACAAAGCATCTCCCAGTTTATTTGACCAATCCTTCCTATTTCTATTTACTGTTTTCTGCAAGATCAACTTAATCTCTCTATTGGTGAGCTCAACTTGCCCACTAGTATGAGGATGATAAGGCGAAGCAATTCTATGATTAACATTGTATTTAGCCAAAGCTTTTCTAAAAGCTCCGTGCGTGAAGTGTGATCCTCCATCGGTCATGAGATACCTTGGTACACCAAACCTAGGAAATATTACATCCTTAAGCATTTTCAAGGATGTTTTGTGGTCAGCACTTTCAGTGGGGATTGCTTCAACCCACCTGGTCACATAATCAACAGCTACTAAAATGTGAGTGTACTTGTGCGAAGAAGGAAAAGGACCCATAAAATCAAAACCCCAACAATCGAAAGGTTCAATCACTAGTAAGTAATTCATAGGCATCTCATTCCTTCTACTAATGTTACCAACTCTCTGACATTTATCACAGGCTAAACCATAATTTCTAGCATCTTTAAAGAGAGTAGGCCAATAAAAACTTGATTGAAGAACCTTATGTGCAGTCCTTTCACCGGCATGATGTCCTCCATAAGGACTATCATGACACCGTCGGAGAACGTCCTTCTGCTCATGTTCCGGAATGCATCTTCTAACGATCCCGTCGGGACCTTCTTTGAAAAGATGTGGGTCATCCCAAAAGTAGTGCCTCAAATCATGAAAGAACTTCTTTCTTTGCTGAAACGTTAGACCCGGAGGCAAATACTTTGCAATAATAAAATTAGCATAATCTGCATACCAAGGATCGGAGAGAGGTTGTACTTTTACAACGGCAAGTTGCTCGTCTGGAAAACTATCGTTAACTGGGATGGGGTCATGCGGTATATCTTCCATTCTTGAAAGAGTGTCCGCTACCGGATTGTCTTCTCCTTTCCTATCAACAATCTGCAAATCAAATTCTTGGAGAAGGAGTACCCATCTGATAAGCCTTGGCTTGGCATCCTTCTTTGTCATAAGATATTTAATGGCAGCATGATCAGTATGAATAATAACTTTGGAATCAACAATGTACTGCCTAAACTTATCACAAGCAAAAACTACAGCTAAGAATTCCTTCTCAGTAGTAGCATAATTTCTTTGAGCACTATCAAGGGTCTTACTAGCATAATGTATCACATTCAATTTCTTATCAACCCTTTGTCCTAAAACAGCTCCAACAGCAAAATCACTTGCATCACACATAATTTCAAAAGGTAAGTTCCAGTCAGGTGGTTGTACTATAGGAGCAGTTATTAAAGCTTTCTTAAGGATTTCAAAAGCTTCCTTACAATTTTCATCAAACGCAAAAGGAACATCCTTCTGGAGAAGATTAGTGAGGGGTCTCGAGGTTTTAGAAAAGTCTTTAATAAATCTTCTATAAAAACCTGCATGACCGAGAAAACTGCGAATACCTTTGATGTCCTTTGGATAAGGCATCCTCTCAATAGCTTCGATCTTGGCTTTGTCCACTTCAATTCCCCTTTCAAAAATCTTGTGACCAAGAACAATTCCTTCATTAACCATAAAGTGGCACTTCTCCCAGTTGAGTACCAAATTTGTCTCCTCGCATCTCTGCAAAACTTTATTAAGGTTGTGAAGACAATGGTCAAATGAAGTTCCATAGACGGAGAAATCGTCCATGAAGACTTCCATAATATCCCCATAGAAACCATGAAAGATAGTAGACATACACCTTTGAAAAGTAGCAGGGGCATTACATAAACCAAAAGGCATACGCCTGTAAGCATAAGTACCAAAAGGACAAGTAAAAGTGGTCTTCTCTTGATCGACAGTGTTAACATGAATTTGAGAGAAGCCAGAATAACCATCGAGATAACAAAAGTGGGTATTTTTGGATAACCTTTCAAGCATTTGGTCGATGAACGGCAACGGGTAGTGATCCTTCCTGGTTGCCTTGTTCAACTTCCTGTAATCAATACACATTCTATATCCAATAATAATTCTCTGAGGTATTAGTTCATTTTTATCATTAGGAACCACAGTTGTACCTCCTTTCTTAGGAACACAATGTACCGGACTTACCCACTTACTGTCAGCTATAGGGTAGATAATACCTGCGGCTAGAAGCTTGAGAATCTCAGTTCTCACGACATCCATCATCTTCGGGTTCAACCATCGTTGATGATCAACAACTGGTTTAGCATCAGGCTCAAGGTTGATAGTATGTTGACAGATAGATGGACTAATCCCCTTAAGGTCATCAAGGGTGTAGCCAATTGCGCCTCGGTGTTTACGAAGTACTTCCAATAATCGCTCTTCTTCATATCCTGAAAGGTTAGAATTGATAATAACATGATATACTTTCTTTTCATCTAAATAAGCATACTTGAGCGTATCGGGAAGAGGTTTAAGATCGAACACCGGGTCTTCTTTCGGTTTTGATAAAATTCCCAAAGGTTCAACCGGAAGGTTGTGCTTCAGGATAGCAGGCTGCCTCAAGAATATTTCATCTAGTTCATTTCTTTCCTGCATATGTAAATCATTCTCGTGGTCCTCCATGTATTGCTGCAAAGGATCATCAGGGGGAATAGCAATAGAGGCAATACTTTCAATAATTTTATCATCACTAGGTAAATCAGTACCACGAGGCTGCTTAGAGAACTTAGAAAAATTAAATTCTTATGGCTCACCATTGAATTCAACAGAAACTTTACCTTTCTTGCAATCTATTATAGCTCCACAAGTTCTAAGAAAAGGTCTACCAAAAATGATGGGACAAAAATTGTCCCTGGCTGAACCAAGTACCAAAAAGTCGGTAGGGTATTTTACCTTTCCACATAGGACTTCAACGTCCCTCACAATTCCGATAGGAGAGATAGTTGATCTATTTGCAAGATGGATAGTAACATCAACTTCTTCAAGTTCACAAGGGGAAATCTCACTGATGATTTCTTCATAAAGTGAATAAGGAATAGCACTTGCACTCGATCCCAAATCGCATAGCCCATAATAATTGTGATCTCCTATTTTAACAAATACCACCGGAGTACCTGAAATTGGGCCTTTGTTCTTGGCTGTGACAAGGTTAGTGGAAACAGCACAAAAAGTTATATTGGAATCCAAAACATCATCAGTAACAAGGTATTTAATCAATGCAACTCGAGGATCGACCCTAATCTGGTCCTCAGGTTCATCAACTCTTCTCTCACTTTTATTTATTATGCCTGTTACAAGAGAGTGTTCCTTTATCCTCGTGGGAAAAGGAGGCTTTTCATATATGACTGCAGGCAACATAGGCTCAGAAACATAAATATCAATAGGTGGTTCTTTAAAAGGTGCGTGGTGCTGGTCTCTATTCTTTTTAAAAGAATCAACGTGAGAGGCAAAGTTCTTACATAAATCAATCACTAGATGGGAATCAAGACCAATCTTAGAGCAAAAAGTATTGAAGTAATCAGTTTCCACATAGCTCTCAATATAATCATGTTCATAATTTATAGCGGGTTCAACACCTTTATCAATTTCCCAATCTTCAGTATTCCTCTGGATTCTTTCAAGGAGATCCCACCTTTCTTCAACACTCTTCTTCTGAAATACCCCACTAGAGGAGGCATCCAGCATCTCCTTATCCTGACGAGAAAGCCTGGCATAAAAATTTGTAAGTATAATTTCCTTGGGAAGCTTATGAATAGGGCATTTGAGCATTAGAGACTTCAATCTCCCCCAAGCTTGAGCAATGCTTTCTCCGTCACGAGACCTAAAGTTATAGATATAATTCCTGTCTCGATGAATTTCATGAAGAGGATAAAATTTAGTATAAAAGAGAGACATAAGCTCCTGCCAGTCCAGCAAGTGTGGGTTATCGAGAAGCCCATACCAATCTGAAGCTTTATCTATAAGGGATACGGCAAACAATTTCCTCATGACAAACTCCCTCGATACACCTGCAAGCTTAAATAATGAACATAGTCGTGACAAATATAGCAAGTGTTCACCGGGATGTCTGTCTCCTGCATAACGATTAGCCAAAACATAATTGATAATGCCAGCGGGTATTTTATAAGGCACAATTTCAGTAGGGGGAGGATCAACCACCACAGGTGTGGGGTGTCTTCCCGCAAGCAACGCTCCAATAATAGGATTATCCATAAGGATAAAGAGCAGCAATAGCAAAAATAAAAAACAGAATTATAAAAAGACTTTCTTACCAGTTTCACTTTACCAATAGCGCTACGCTCCCCGGCAACGGCGCCAGAAAACGGTACTTGATGACCCTCAACCGTAAGGGATCTGTTGCAGCGTTTTCGATAAGTAAGAGTGTCGAACCCAACGAGGAGCAGAAGGTATTGATAAGCGATTCTGAGCAAGAAATTACTGCAAGCACTGAAAGATAACTTTTTAGGGGTTTTTTCGATATAAGCAACAGGAATGTAAAGGCAAGTAATGTAAAAGATACTGAGAGTAACAAGTGGCCCAATCCTTTTCTTAGCAAAGGAGAGGCCTAGCAACTGAACTTATAAAGACTAAAGCGTTCTTGAGGACACACGGGAGAGGTAGTCATGTGCTTTCGCCATATTCCGTATCGATACTATGTTATGTGTTGATAAGTGTTGGTGGGTGGAGCTATGCTAGTGCACTCTCTAGACTAAGATGAATGCACTCTTATGATTAAACACCTTGCAAGCATCCACAAATACAAGATAGAATTTAAGGCAAAAGCCTAACCATAGCAATACGATCGAGGATCCATTATTCCCTTATGCAAAAGCGTGTGAACTGGGGTTCAGGTTTCTGTCACTCCAGCAACCCACCATAAGCATTCTTTATATACAATGTATTCTCCTAGGTCCTTAATAAGGCGAAGTGTTGGGTGTTTGACTCACACAACACCACTAGTAGAATGACAACACAACTTAAGTATCAAACAACACATATTACTTCAACAGCATATGACTACTAACAACAAGACTTTCCCCATGTCCTCAAGAACTAAGGTAACTACTCACAAGACATAAAAGAGATCATGATCAGTGGGGATAAATATGTGATAAACAATCTGGACATAATAATATTTCTCCAACAAAACTCAATAGCATTCACCACAAAGTAGTAATCAACACCGATGGAGTAGAGAGGATAGGTAGTACAAGTTACAACACGAGTTGCGATGGAAAGATGAGATTTGGATGAAGATGGAGATGGTGCTGGTGTTGGGGATGATGTTGATGATGATCTCGATGATGCCCGTGATGATGGTGATGATGATGGCGACGATCTCCCCCTCCGGGAGGTGATCTCCCCGTCGGAATCTGCCCGCCGGAGATGCCCTTTTCTTCTCTGTAGGTTTTCGCCTCGAAGCAGCGGCGGAACTCCGTAAAAAGTCCCGTGCCTAGGGTTTTCGGGGGACGGAGAACATATATGCAAAAGGGGGCGACCAGAGGTGGGCCAGGGGCTCCAGGCGCCCCCCCGGCGCGGCCAGGGGGGGCGCGCCCCCAGGCCGCCTGGGCACCCTGTGGCCCCCCTCTGACTCCCCTTTTGCGTGTCTTCGTTATTCGTCTGAAAAATACCTCCCGTCAATTTTCAGGTAATTTGGAGGTGTTCTTCTTCAGCAACTCAGTATCCACTTTTTCCTCCTGAATCCTGTGTCTGCTGTTCCGGCACCGGAAAGTTGCAAACTGTGTAAAATAGACCAAAACAACATAAGAATATCATCATAACGTGAATATATCAATAAATAAAAATGAATTATGATACAAAATAGTGATGCATTTTGGACGTATCATTGCCGCTCTTACGAATAGGCCTGGTGAAGGCGCCTCCAGATTTGGGTAGCCGGGGAGAACATCATCAAGAACCTTCTTGACATTTGTGTAGTCTACGTTCGACTGACGGTCCGAGTCGAAATACGTGGCCATGAAATATTTGGGGCTTAGGAGGATGAGCGTGCAATGTGTGTCACTGCAGAAAACACGGAATGTTAAAAGAAAAACGATTGAAATCTAAGAATTCATATGTTACGGGGCGGTTGAGGGGAGGACTTACTCGGGAAAGTAAGGCATGAGGAAGTTATCCTTATCTTGGTTTGCCAGAATGACGCCTTCGAGGTAAGAACTCGCGACTTGCCGGTCCCCAGCGCTGCCCAAGATCTTGGCACGCATGTAGAAGGGGTCGACTATCACGATGTCCGGGGTCTTTTCGCGAATGATCCGCATCTCCATACTCAGCGAAAATAGCCGAACGAAGGTGTAGTGCAGCGGATGAAGGTTCAACATAGCGTAGATGTCATCAAACCGCAGGACGATCGTACCCCCGATGGAGTTATCCACAAAGCCCTTTCCCTCTGGCACCTTGGCTACGAAAATCGGGTATGCCACATCCTTCTCTCTGAGACGCCGCTTCTCCAAAGAAAGAACACTGTCATGCAGACTCCGCATAGCACCGGTTGCAGCATCGAGCATATATCTCGGTAGCATCGGCCTACCGGCCACATGCACCCTCCTCATTACATCCTCATGTGAAGGTAGCCCGTCCTGAGCACGGATCGTACTCGGTACCGGCTGGCTCGCACCCTTGGTAGTCTTTCTTTTGCATGCCTTCTTCTTCTCCTGTAATGGGACCGAGTTCTGCTCACAGACCGCCTTCTTGAGTGTGTTGGGGCTGATAATATTTCGCACCTCGCCTATCTGAGGCTCGGTGAAGTTGGCAGCTGGAGGCATCTCCTGAGAACTGAACGGCAGACGACGCCTGTTGCAACTTGGTTTCTCCGCGGTACCAGCTAGATCGCGCACGTCTTTTGTAGGGTTGGGTTCTTGATAAAGAGGCCCCGTGAAGTCGCCACCGTACCCATGATCAGCAAAGTATTGATCGACGTTGGCAAATGTATCGTCGTCTTTGTCGTCGTCGTCGTTCGGATCCTGTGCCATATGCATGTTTGGATCCAGTGGCATAGGGATGTCCGGCACCGTTGCGGCGGTCTTGCCATGGGGCCGTCTTGGCACCGGCACGACTGGCGGTGTTGTCTTTGGGGTGGTGTCCCCCACCCCCAAACGAATCTAGCTCTTCGGCCAAAGCAGGGGCCAGCTCAGG
Organism: Secale cereale; assembly: GCA_902687465.1. Lineage (NCBI taxonomy): Eukaryota > Viridiplantae > Streptophyta > Magnoliopsida > Poales > Poaceae > Secale > Secale cereale. The sequence goes on along the minus strand of LR738711.1, from coordinate 585,449,116 downwards.
CAGGCGCTGAGGGTCATCACGTCATCTTTGTCGGCCCCGACGGGTCGAATCGGAGGTAACAACTCGTCGCAACCTGGCAGCACCCGAACCAGTTGAACCCTATACAAGTTGGGTGGCATCCTAGTACCGTGGAACACGGGGTTGCCCGGTTGAACGATATTGCCCTTGGCGACATCGACCAACTCGTTGTTCACGAGGTGCAGGAGAGTGCACGGAACGTCGGCGGCGCCCTGCGAAAGCATGTAGGGCGTTAGGGATGCCCAGTCAAAGGCAAGGAGATGAAGTCCTTGGCCGAGAGAGGCTTAATTAGTTACCGTGATTATGGCGTCAAGCTCGGCTAATGTCGAGGCACCGCCAACGGCGGGCATGCAGTTGACGGAGGGGCCGCTTGCTGCAGAGGTGCCGGCCGGCGTACACCCGGGTGCATTAAGCTCCCGTGCCGGCGTCGGAGACACCAATGGCGCCTCCGCCTGAGACACCAATGGCCCCGCCATCGTGTTCTGCGAGTTGCTGGACGTGAAGCTGGGAATCGGGGGCGGCCGTTGTTGGCCGCCCGCAATCCACGCCTGCAACCCCTCGATCAAGGTAGGCACAATGGCGGTGATCGTCGCTCCCAGTTGTTGTTGCACTTTCTCTTGGACAATCTGCGGAATCCGCGCCACCTGTGCCTTGAGTTCTTGAAACTCGCGCGACTGGCTTTCCGAGCTGGTCTTTTTCTCCTTTCGCCCACCAGCGTTATAGTATGACGACGATTTTGTGGACAAGCCTTTGCTGGCCACACGACGAGCTGACGACGGCTTACTGAGCTTATCCTTTTTCTTCATTACATTCAACGCCCTATTTAGAGTGGTGTCCCAAGGGTTGCTCTTAGTCGACCCCGCGCTACTGCTTTCAGTCGCCTGCGGAAGGAATGTGAACCATTTAGAAATTTGGCTTCATTAATTAGAATGCAACCATATGGAGCTAATTACGCGGGGGTGTATCCCTTATCAGAACAAGCTCAAGCGCACTGGTCTTCGGATCCGTGGTAAGCTCCTTTGTTTTCGGGTCCTTCTTGTACTGGGCCCTGACAAAGTTCCTGGTCTGCTTGTCACCGTATTTATCGAAGAGCGGCGGTAGGCCTTGCTCGGCACGGTCCGCCTCCTCCTTGTCCCATATAGGCTCCGCCACTCTGTAACCGCCGGGACCGAGTGTGTGTTCCCCTAAGTTCAGCTCCCGCATTTCTTTCCCCCACTGACTTGATTCGGAGGTTGCGGTGCTCGAGCACTTAATCTTGAAGTCGTTGTAGTCATCTTCGGTGATCGAAGGATTTTTCTCCTTGATCTTCTCATAACTCTCACCTTTCTCGATCATTCTCTTCACATTGCTTTTCCAAGTAGACACGGCCGTGCTCATCCTCGTGAGGGCAGTATTGTTCACTTTATTCCCTTTGAGGCTTGTGTTTTCAAATTCAGCGGGGAACTTGTATCGTTCGTGCAGCTTCGTGAAGAGGAGGTTGCGCAAATTCCCTCGGTCAGGATGCCTCAGGTTCTCGGTGTTGATCGAGACGGTGCTCCGGAGAATGCACCCGAGCTGAAGCGAGTACCCCTTGACTATTCGTTCGGGCGCCGTTGGATTCCCGTCGGAGTCCACTTCAGTAAATTCCTCCTTGACGATGCGGAGCACGGTCGGGCGCCGGTCCTTCCGTTGCCTCTTCGGTTGGCTGCCATCTGTGCGTGCGCCGCCATCATCAGTGGTGGCATCCTCGGCGGCACCATCAGTGGTGGCATCCTCGGCGGCACCATCAGTGGGGTCATCCTCGGCGGTACCATCAGTGGTCTCAGGATCGGTGGGGAAGGTGGCGTCCTCATACAAGTGAGGTTGTTCCTCCATCTCCTAGGACAGCTCCCAGAATGCCTTGCCGCCCGAACCCCCGGCCTCATCGTTGTTGGCCATGTTTCTCTCTAAATAGGAAAAAAGTTTGGTCAAAAAGTTGGTTATTGTCAAGGAACAAGATCATGGTCTCATCATTTAGGGTTTGTCGACAACGAGGCATCCTAAAAGCTAAGCTTTTATCATTGAGGGTTTTTCGACGCCGAGGCACCCTAAAAGCCTAAGCTTTCATCATTTAGGTTTTTATCGACACCGAGGCACCCTAAAAGCCAAGGTTTTATAATTTATGGTTTGTCGACACCGAGGCATCCTAAAAGCTAAGCTGGGAAGGAGAATTCTAAGTTGGGCCTAATCACTTGGCTCTATTGCCGCCTATGGTTTAATGCAGCAAGAATAAAGGGGCAATTGATCCTACTTAATTAACTACTAAGATACCCCGGCCCATGCATTAGTCACAAGTACCCCATATGTCCTATTTTTAGCAAAGTCATGCTAAAATTCACGGAAAATTTCAGCATGACCTTTGCTGAAAATAGGACATATGGAGTACCCGAATTTGCCGGAACGGAAGTTAATCGACATTCCAGCAAACTCAAGGGCCTCTCGGGGTACCTTCAAAATCATCACGACACGATGGTCGAAGACAAAACCCAGCAAAAATCTGGATGGAGTGCATCGGGCTTTCAACTCCACTTTAGACTATCCAAATGAAGATCACACTGAGCTCCAGCTGAAGGATCCATCAGCCATCATGCCAGCCAGCCAGCAAATTAAGCTGGCCTGGAGCAAATAAAAATACAATGCATACATACATACTAAAGCAGAAAGATAGATAGATAGATAAGCATGTTTTGTTTAGTTTACAAGAATGAGTGCATGCATGTCAAAAGTTGGCATCTACTACTTGCCTTTGCTTTTTCAGCCCATGTTCATGCAGATAGATAGATAAGCCCATTTTATTTGACACATTAGTTAACTGAATTTTGACACAGTGGTTAACTGATTTTTTACCCAGTAGTTAACTGAATTTAATTAACAAGCTAGAAAACAGAAAAAACTAGACTGCATGGAGTAGTAACAAATTCGGTTAACAAACTATGCTGCATTTAATCTGAATAATACTCCAGCACTATACTCCATGATTATAAACTACAGGTCTTTCTAGTTACCACTACAATAATGATGCTTCTGTTGTCATTCACTTTAGTTGTAAATTAATACTCTACTAATCAACATTGAAGGAGTTTGGAGATTTGTGTATAACAAGCATGACTTCATTCATATAGCATGATGGTGTTTTTACCCCTTGAACTGCAGCCTAGGCCATGTATTTAATCACTTGAACTGTATCATTTTAAACACCGCACCACAGGAGCTCCCCTGGGTCAAGTGGCCAGGTTACTACAATTTTTAGCAACTGTTAAAAGTTTACAGGTGACTACCCTACAAATACAATAGACAAAGCTGTGATCCATTACTCTTATTTGACTACAAACAAGCACCGAACTGCCAACATCATCAGCAAAGTACATGGTGTTGTAGAGCTAGGATTCATGTGCGCAGATGTAAGCAATGCCATTCATGCTGTTATGAAAGTTCATTGGTGATTAATCCCACAAACAGACGAGGTTGTGACCCTTTACTCTGATCTAACTAACTAGAGACAAGCACCGAACACGCAAGCCATCATCAGAAAATAAATGATGTTGTATAGCGATAACAACAAATGGGCCACAGCTGCTCTAGAGCTAGGATTCATATGTGCATATGTAACTATGTAAGCAATGCCGAACAATACTTGCAGATAAAGGCCACTCTTGATGTTAAAGTTTGCAGGTGATTAGCTGCAAACTGACAAATCTGTTATCCTTGAGGCCTGTCTAACTATAGACAAGCACCGAACATGCACCGAACATGCATACTAATAGTGCTTAAAACAGTTGGCCAAACAAAAAATTAACAATAAGGTGTGATACGTCCAAAACGTATCTATAATTTCTGCTTGCTCCATGCCTCTTTTGTGTGATATTGCTATGATATTTATGCACTTCCATACACCTTTTGATCATATTTGGACTAACCTACTAATGGTTGCAAAAGTGCACAATGTTCTTGTTTTACACTTTATTGTGTAGGAATTACTTGGAAATTGACAAAAATGCAAAAGGAGTCGTATTGGAGTAGGACTCTGACTTTCCTGAAATCTGTCTGAGAACGTTTTTTAAAGACGGTCACGTTCCAGCTCGAAGACGACGTCAAACGGAAAAAGCCTAGTTGGGAAAGTTGTGGGGAATTTCGAGAGGATGCTTCTGGATATAATATTCGTCCAAATCGGAGTCCGGACGGCCGAGAAAAGCCCGTTTTACTGAAGCCCAAAATCTGATGACGGGAATCCGAGAGTCTATATAAAGGGAGGAAACCTAGGTCACCAAGGGCCATGAATTTTTCCTCCTCCCAAGCCGCCGTCTTGGAGGGGAGGACCAGCACCATTGCAGCACCATCCACAAGGAAGAAGGAGGGCCAAGGAGCCGCTGCCCCCTAGGGCCGCCGCCGCCCCCTAGGGCCGCCGCCGCCCCCAGGGCCGCCGCCGTCTCCTCCTCGCCGCCGCCGCCCCCTAGGGCCGCCGGCCGTCTCCTCCTCGCGGGGCTGCACCTCTCCATCAACACCACCATCAAGCTCCTCCTCACCATGTCCATGTGTGAGTAGTCTTCTCCGGGGCTGAGGGCTTGTACGTGTAGCTATGTGGTTATCTCTCTCTCCCATGATGTGATCTTCGTTGTGATCATAGGCTATGTTAATCTAGGGTGATCCCATGATATTTCCCCTTCCTCTATGTATTGAATTGATGTACTCACTTGTCTTTATCTAGTATAAACCCCGAGACCAAGGTGACAGCGGTCTATTGGACATGGATTAGAAGAATATTTTCATGAGTGATTTCCTCTTTTGTGTGTTGATTGAAGATTGAGAGTCTCTTGGTGCTTGTCTTTGACTATCGTTTAGATATGTTGTGGTGATTGTGGTACTCTCTTTGGATGGCCGCGGTGACATTGGGAAATCCATAGATTGAGAACTACGAACTTTGAGATGTGCTTTTGTAGCCCTACATAATTCTCGTCCTCTCTTGACCACAAAGGAATGACCTCCGGGTGCGTCTCCATTGCATGTTTTATGGGAAATACCATGTGATTCGATTATGTTAATGTTGTTGGGAGTTGCCACTAGTGAAAGTATGATCCCTAGGCCTTGTTTCCACCATTGCAATACCATTTGTGCTCACGTTTACCACTTGTTTGCTTGCTGCACTTTTTATTATAGATTTATATTACTTTGCTTTGCCACTCCTATCATCCATATTTTACCATCTCTTCGCCGAACTAGTGCACCTATACATCTGACAAGTGTATTAGGTGTGTTGGGGACACAAGAGACTTCTTGTATCTTGATTGCAGGGTTGCTTGAAAGGGGTACGTTCAACCTCCACTTCCCTGAGTTCGATAAACCTTGGGTTACTCACTTAAGGGAAATTTGCTGCTGTCCTACAAACCTCTGCTCTTGGAGGCCCAACACTGTCTACAGGAATAGAAGCGTGTAGTAGACATCAAGGTGCATTGACTTTTCTTTAAAATGTTATACTTGAAGAACTAAGCTCCAGGTCCACTACAAACAAGTTTCAGTTCCATGTTTGGCACTTGCTGTCCGACATAAGCCACAGCCCCCTTCAACATTCAGCAAGTGCACGAAACAAATGCATGTTACAAGACAAAAAACAGATTGGCGCATCAATTGGAAGCCATCCATCATATACCATCAGAAAAAGGCTAGAGAGAATTGGGGAAACAAAGGTGAACCTCTCTCTTCTTGCACTCCTTGTAGTTGTCGAACTGCTGCTGGCACTTGCTCTCGTCCTGGTTGGTCTCCATACCTGGAAACACAGCACATCTTCAGAGATTTCATGAAATACATACGAAACAATAGACAACTCGTTCTCTGATCACTAACAAAGGACTGCTAGTAACTTCAGCTCTTCTTGAGCATCATCTTACAAACAAGAAACAACTCAACAACAAACAGGTTGGTTCACTTGTAGAAGTGTGTTTGCCACTATGGTTGCAAGTTTTTGCGCACTATAAATAACACTAAGGCCACAAACAAGGCAAAAGATCATCACTAGGCTAAAAGATCAACTAACAACACTTTCTGCAACTAAGCCGAGCTACGAACACAAACATCACTAAAAAAGGACTGCTAGCAAGTGAACATCTACATCACAAATGTCAAGTAACCAACCAACCACCCTATTTGAGATCGCTGTCAGCTCATGTCTCAAACATGGTACTACATGGACTGACTAGTACAGATACTACACCCTGCCAGAGGACCTTCACACACAGTGTTCTTCTTGTTCATCTTAACTAGTACAGATATTTTTCATCAGTGCAAGCACTTGATTAGAGATAAGCAGTGGTATGACATGAACTCCAAATCACAAGCTCTTGATTAGATATAAACAGTAGTATCATATCATCATAGATATAAACTGTAGTGTTGCAAGAGCTCAAAATCTTGCAGCGATAAGCATGTCCTAAACTGCCATTCCCAAGCAAAATAATATGCTTTGAATAAAGAACATAACAAACTCATGCAGTAACCACACTGAGCATCTAAAATGCTCATGGTAAGATCACTGAGTTGACCACACAACATATTGCATCTAATCCTACTTTGTTTGCTCAAGAAGAAGAGTAAAAGTATCTACTCCTACTTTATTTGCTCCCCAAATGCAAGAATCCAAGGCAATAAAAAGAGGGCAGAAGCTACAATCTTCCTGGTCTAAACATCATCTGGTCGATGAACACTTCAGAGATCGATGAACATTTTGGAGTGGGGGCGAGAAGAGGGGGGAGCCGCACCTTGGAAAGTGGGGGGGCGACAGGACCCACGACAGCGAGGATCCTCCAAGACGGCGTAGTGGAGCTTGGCGCAGCTCCTAGGCACGGTGACGGAGCATGGGGCGGTCGGTGGCCACGGTGACGCGCGGCGGCCGCGCTCGGGGATGCGGGGGCCGCGGAGGGTTCGGCCGGCTGGGCGCGCCGCGGTGGAGGGCCGGCAGCGGCGGCTTGAACCCTAGGTCTCGCGCTCGGGAAGGGCTCCGGTGGTGGGCTCGGGGAGGAGGCGACGCTCGGGGGGAGG
>LR738711.1:585413857-585440386 GCA_902687465.1 Secale cereale | reverse complement strand
GCGGCGGCCGCGCTCGGGGATGCGGGGGCCGCGGAGGGTTCGGCCGGCTGGGCGCGCCGCGGTGGAGGGCCGGCAGCGGCGGCTTGAACCCTAGGTCTCGCGCTCGGGAAGGGCTCCGGTGGTGGGCTCGGGGAGGAGGCGACGCTCGGGGGGAGGGAGGGGGTAGGTGGTGCGGGGGTGGGGGCGTCGGGGCGCTGGAAGGAGGGAGAGGGAAGGGGATCTGGCGAGGGAGAGAGAGGGAGGGTGCGGTGGGGGACGATATGGATGGGGGAGATTACTAATGGCGCACCTCCCCCTGGTGTGACATAAGTACGGAGACTCTAATGGCGCACCTCCCCCTGGTGTGCCATTAGTATTGTGTTTTAGTTACTAGCCCGACTGGTCAGGTTATATCCCACCTAACCCAATCCCCATCAGAACACACCCACTAGCCCGACTGGTCAGCACGCAGCACACCCACCAGGAGGTCCTGGGTTCGATTCCCAGGCTACCCAAATTTTTTTTATGCATTTAAAATGTTGTTTGACACTTATTTGTGTTTAAATATGTTCAAACTTGTTTAAATCATAACAGTAATATTTTTTTATAAAACAGTAATAATTTTTTTAAAAATATCATCAAATTTGTTATTTGAAAATATTTATGAATATGAAAAAATATCATCAAATTTATTATTTTGAATATATCATGAGTTCATGGGTCGGCGGCGGCGGCCGGTGGAGCGGGGGAGGGTGCGGTGGGTCGTCGACGGCGGTTGAGTACGGGAGGGTGCGGGGGTCGGCGGCGGCGGCCGGTGGAGCGGGGGGTGCTCGGCGGCGAGGGGGACTAGATCTGGCGAGGTGGGATAGCGATCGAGATGGAGGGGGATCGAGATCGAGTGTCCATGAAATTTGAAAACATTCAAGAGTTCAAAAAGTGCCCATGAAATACAATCGAGCAATGAAGGCTACGATTTAAATACAATCGATCTTAGCTAGCTATCTGTTCACAATCTTCTTGCCCTTCTTTTTCGCAAATGGAGTTCTTTTGTGGAACGGACGTCCTTTAGGTAGGGTGGTCGTGCTTCTTCTTGTGGTGTATGCTGCTACTACATCATCGTCGTCATGTTCGATCCTCGGGTCGCCGTACTTGTCGAAGTCTTGCTCATTGGCTACTCCATCCATTCCGATGATCTTCCTTTTGCCTCTCCTCACGACAACACGACTGGGCTTTGACGGGTCGGTAATGAAGAAGCATTGGTCAACTTGGGAAGCCAGTACCCATGGCTCATTTTTCGCGGTGACGTTTGCGCCCGCGGTCTTGGATTTGGCTTCGGGTATAACCATGGTGGTGAAATACTGGTCTTATTTTAGGACGCTCTTGGCCCATCTGACACGGAACATCGGGACCTTCTCTCCAGCGTAGCTCAGCTCCCAGATCTCCTCGATCCTTTCGTAGTATCTATCCTTGTCGTTACCGGTGTAGGATTCCATCGTTACCCCAGAGTTCTGATAACCATCGCTCTTCATGTCCTTGGCCTCGGTGTAGAATGTGTAGCCGTTGATATCGTACGCCTCATAGGTCATCAGGTTGTGCTCGGCGCCCTGTGACAAGGCGAATATGAGTTGTTCTTCCGCGGAAGAATCCTCATGTAAAGGGTACAACAGAAGCTTCTGCTTGAACCAACGCGTGAAACATGAGTTGTGCTCTTTGATTATATCTCCGTCCGTCCTCTGTTGGCCTCGGCCATTGTACGTCTTCTCAATAAAGGTTTTGTGCTCTACCACCCAAGGATCGACCACGTCTATGTGTTGTAGCGCGACTAGGTTTGCTCTTTCAAAGTCGGCGAGTCGACCCTCGAAGTCGACATGCATTTCGCGGCGACCCTCACGGTGACCCCATCCAGCGAGCCTGCCGAGGTGCCTGTTGATGGGTAGACCAACGGGGTTCTCGATGCCTAGATAATTCGTGCAGTAGGAGATGCACTCTTCGGTCAGAAAGCCCCTGGCTATGCTTCCCTCTGGACGTGACATGTTGCGAACGTATCCTTTGATGACACCATTCATCCTTTCGAACGGCATCATGCTGTGCAGAATGTCGGCCCGAGTTGGATGATATCGTCCACGATATGGACCAGCAGATGCACCATAACATCGAAGAATGCGGGCGGGAAGTACATCTCAAGCTCGCATAGTATCACCACGATCTCTTCCTGTAGCCTTTTGAGTTGACTCACGCCAACCGACTTCCAAGAGATGACGTCGAAAAAGTTGCATAGGCCAAATAGCGTTTCACGGGCGTGCGCGTCCATGATCCCACGGATTGCAACTGGAAGTATCTGCGTCATCAGCACGTGACAGTCGTGAGACTTCATCCCGCTGAACTTCAGCTTCATTGGGTCTAGGTATCTGCTTATCTTCCCCGCGTAACCGTAAGGAAGTTTTACTCCTACGAGGCAGGTGAAAAACTGCTCGATCTCCTCCTGAATTAGAGTGAAGCACGCGGGAGAGTAGTCATTTCCGGTCTTCTTGGCCTTTTTGCCTTTGCGACGACTTTCCGTGTCCTGCTTCGCCTCATCATCATCATCATCATCATCATATATAGCGTGAAGCTCCTGCCTGATGCCCATTGATTTCAAGTCTGCCCTTGCTTTCGGCCAATCTTTGGTCCTCTCTGGCATGTTGAGCAGGGTACCAAGCAGACTCTCGCACACGTTCTTCGTGCTATGCATGACATCAAGGTTGTGAGGCACACGGTGGATCTTCCAGTACGGCAAGTCCCAGAAAACAGACCTCGTTTTCCATACCTTCAGCAGCGGCTCTGGCGCCTTTCGCTTCTTTCCCGGCTCTGGCGCCTCTTGCTTCTTTCCCGGCAGTGGGCAATCTTTCCAATTTTTCAACACCTCGTCTATTTCCTCGCCGCTCCACGTACGGGGGCGTCCTCGGGGTTCGGTTTCACCATCGAACAGATCCTTGCGTTTTGTCCACAGGTCATCGTCGCGAAGCCACATTCGATGTCCCATGAACACGGTTTTCGAAGACCCGGGATCTCTATCTAGCTGGCGATACGTTGTGTCATCCATGCACCTGACGCATCCAGAAAATCCGTGGGCCACCTGCCCCGCGACATATCCGTAACCGAGATAGTCGTCCACCGTCGTGAGCAGCACGGCTCTCATAGGGAAATATTCTTTCTCTGCGGTGTCCCACGTATTGGCTGGCATTTTCCACAGCGTGTCAAGCTCCTCTTTCAGCAGCCCCAGATACAGATTGATGTCGTTCCCTGGTTGTTTCGGTCCTTCAATTAGCATACTCATGTGAATGTACTTCCTCTTCATGCACAACCAGGGGGAAGGTTGTACATCCACACAAACACAGGCCAGGTGCTATGTGTGCTTCTCTGGCTGCCAAACGGATTGACTCCATCGGTGCTCGCGCCCAGCACGATGTTCCTTGGATCGTTCCCAAATTCTAGGTCTTCGAAGTTCAACGCTTGCCACTGGCTTGCATCCTTAAGGTGACTCAGTATCTTGTCTTTTTTATCTATCTCCGGATCATTTGCGTCATCTTCTCGCTTCTTCTCCTCCCTATCCGCGTGCCAACGCAGGAGCTTTGCTACCTTAGGGTTCGCGAAATACCGGTGCAGACGAGGAGTGATCGGAAAGTACCACACCACTTTTCGAGGAGCTTTCTTCCTCTTCTTGTATCGAGTGACGCCGCACACCAGACATATGGTAGACTCCGCGTGCTCGTCCCAATAAATGATGCAATTGTTCATGCACACATGGTATTTCACGTGCGGTAAATCCAGAGGACACACGATTTTCTTCGCCTCCTCGAAACTGGTCGAGCACTTGTTCCCCTTGGGAAGACGTTCGTGCCAGAATGACATGTTCTCGTCGAAGCATGTGTCGGTCATTTTGTGTTTTACCTTCATCTCCAGAGACATGAGCGTTACTTTCAGGCGGGTATCCTCGGGCCAGCATCCTTCATACAATGGAGTAACCGCGTCTAACTCCACTTGATCCATCTTGGCTTTCTCTCGGGCGGCAGCTCTTGCGTTATCCGTCTGCTTGAGAAGCAGCTCTTGAATATGAGGGCCCCGCACCCAGCCCATCGATGGTCCAGCGTCGTCTGCTCCACCGGCATCATCATCTTCATGATCATGCCCGTTGTCTGCTCCGGCATCTTCCTCATCATCATGTCCTGCATCTTCTACATGATGACTGTGTACAGCATCACCGTCGTGATCATCTCCTAGGGATTCTTCGTCTTCTCGCCCGCCCGAGCCGCGGTGGTTATCTTGCTGCCCTTCCTCATTTCTTGCCCGGCCCCCATGGACGACTTCGTAGTCATCTTCATCACCTTGCCACCGATAGCCATCCATGAAACCACGCAAGAGCAGGTGGTCCCGCACCTGCCCGGAATCCGGGTCCGTAATAAGGCTCTTCAGCTTGCACCTTCGACACGGACATCTTATCTCCGTCTCGTTCTTTTGAAGCATCTCGGCCTTCGCGGAGCTCAAAAACCTATTCACGATGCCTTCGATCATCATGCGGACCATGGTCGCCTGCGAGGTAGAGCAAAACGATATTTTAGAACCAAGAAAAAATTTGGCATGACTTTCCCTAAAAATAGGACCAAAAAGAATGCTTAATGCCAAAATTCTCGCCGAAACGGAAATGAATCAACATTCCGCCAAAATATTGGCAACTATCACATTTCAAATACCGGTACACCTCCAAACACAAACACATATGCAACACCACAAACATATGCAACACCACGAACATACATAGATCTAGCTAGGCCATAAAAAGTGCATGTGCACATTGTTGTAGGGAGAACAACATAAATATAGCTTCCCCCCTTACTTACCTATCAAAACAAGGTAATTTAACAACTTATTTTGAATGAATCTATGGTGGAAATGAGGTGACAAAGAGGAGGCACCCGAGACAAGGAGGAGGTGGAGAGAATGAAGTGGGGAGAAAGTGAGTGGGTAGGAGTGGCTGTCCAAAATATCTTGTTGGTGCCCACTTACTAATGGCGCACCACCTCAAAATGCGCCATTAGTAACCCAGGTTACTAATGGTGCACCTTTTGGTGATGCGCCATTAGTAGTTTTGCAAAAAAACATACTAATGGCGCACTGTCCCAAAGTGCGCCATTACTAGTTTAAACTAGTAATGGCGCACTGTGGAACAGTGCGCCATTAGTAGTTTTGCAAAAAAAAGAATAAAAAATATAATAAAAAAACAACAATAGTGGCGCACTCTATGACTGGTGCGCCATTACTAGTTACAACTAGTAATGGCGTACTTTGTCTGGATGCGCCATTAGTATGTTTGGAAAAGGAAAAAAAATTGATACTAATGGCGCACCCTAAGCCAGGTGTGCCATTAGTGTATTCAACTCTAATGGCGTACCAGAAGGTGGTGCGCCATTAGTATATACTAATGGCGCACCGCTTGTCTGGTGCGCCATTAGTGTCAATCCCATCTATAGCCCTTTTTCTAGTAGTGACATCACAGACGGAACTAAAATCTGAACCGCGTTTGATGCATTAATCATCGCAAACGTTTTGCACCTTTTTTATGGTTTTTTACACCACCATTTGCGGTTAATGCATCGCACATAGTTTCGTCAAAGGGTCTCTGATCGTAGTGTCGCGTTAACAGCATCCTGCACTAGTGTTGACATGAAGAAATCAATAGCAATAAACTGAACGATCAATATGCTAAGCTAACGGATGGGTCTTGTCCATCACATCATTCTCCTAATGACACGATCCCGTTATCAAATGACAACTCATGTCTATGGTTAGTAAACTTTAACCATCTTTGATCAACGAGCTAGTCTAGTAGAGTCTTACTAGGGACACAATATTTGTTTACATATTCACACATGTATTTAAGTTTCCAATCAATACAATTCTAGCATGAATAATAAACCTTTATCATTAATAAGGAAATATAAAATAACAACTTTATTATTGCCTCTAGGGCATATTTCCTCAGTCTCCCACTTGTACTAGAGTCAATAATCCAATTCACATCGCCATGTGATTAACACCAATAGTTCACATCGTCATGTGATTAACACACATAGTTCACATCGCCATGTGACCAACACCCAAAGGGTTTACTAGAGTCAATAATCTAGTTCACATCGCCATGTGATTAACACCCAAAGAGTACTAAGGTGTGATCATGTTTTGCTTGTGAGAGAAGTTTAGTCAACGGGTCTGTCCCATTCAGATCTTTATGTATTTTCTAAATTTCTTTGTCTACAATGCTATGCATGGAGCTACTCTAGCTAATTGCTCCCACTTTCAATATGTATCCAGATCGAGACTCAGAGTCATCCAGATTGGTGTCAAAGCTTGCATAGACGTAACTCTTTATTACCTCCATAACCGAGAAACATTTCCTTAGTCCTCTTTAGGTACCTAAGGATAATTTTGATCGTTGTCCAGTGATCTACTCCTGGATCACTATTGTACTCCCTTGCCAAACTCATGGCAAGGCACACAACAGGTCTGGTACACAACATGGCATACTTTATAGAACTTATGACTGAGGTATAGGTAATGACTTTCATTCTCTCTCTATATTCTACCGTGGTCGGGTTTCGAGTCTTACTCAACTTCACACCTTGTAACACATGCAAGAACCCTTTCTTTGACTGGTCTATTTTGAACTTCTTCAAAACTTTATCAAGGTATGTGCTTTGTGAAACTCCTATCAAGCGTCTTGATCTATCTCTATAGATCTTGATGCCCAATATATAAGCAGCTTCACCGATGTCCTTCATTGAAAATTTATTATTCAAGTATCGTTTTATGCTATCCAGAAATTCTATATCATCCCCAATCAACAATATGTCATCCACATATTATATCAGAAATGCTACAGAGCTTCCACTCACTTTCTTGTAAATACAGGCTTCACCATAAGTCTATATAAAACCATATGCTTTGATCACCAGGGCAGCTGGCGCGCTCTGGTGCTTCGTGGCCACCAGGGGCACCCCCCTGTGATGTTTTTAGTGCCATATATTCTCGAATATTCAGGAAAAATCCGTGTTAACATTTTAGATCATTTGGAGAATTTTTATTTTTGGGCACCTTTTTATTGCATGGATAATTCAGAAAACAGAGTATTCATGGCACTTATTTCTTTTAACTAAAAGTAACAGAAAATAAAGAGTGGGTACAGAAGGTTGTGTCTACTAAATTCATCGACCACATGCCTCTCGAAAATGATCCATTAATAAGGCTGATCAAGTCTTACTAACAACCACTTTCAATTAGCATGAACCCGATTTTTTCATAAAACACTTAGTTACCTCAACGAGGATGTGCATATCCCCAACAATAAGTACTTCATATTTCCTTTTGGCACTAGGTATAGGGAGTTGAAAACCTCCAATAGTGATTGTTAGAGTTTTTCCAATAGCATTAATACCATTTACTTGCAATTGCTTCTTCGGAAAATGTTGTATGCTCATTATCATTTATATGAAAAGTGACCTTGCTTTTGTTGCAATCAATAACAGCCCCTTGATACGTCTCCAACGTATCTATAATTTTTGATTGTTCCATGCTATTATATTATCCTTCTAGGATGTCTTATGGGCTTTTATATACACTTTTATATGATTTTTGGGACTAACCTATTAACCCAGAGCCCAGTGCCAGTTTTTGTTTTTCTCCTGTTTTAGGGTTTTACAGAAAAGGAATATCAAACGGAGTCCAATTGACGAGCCAATTTTTGATGATTTTTTCTGGACCAAAAGAAGCCCCCGAAGTAAAAGAGTTGGGCCAGGAGAGCCACGGGCTGCCCACGAGGGTGGGGGCGCGCCCTCCTATCTCGTGGACAGCCCGGAAGCCCCCCTGACTTGTGCCCTACGCCAAAAAATCCTATAAATGTTGAAACCTTAAGAAATTAACCTAGATCAGGAGTTCCGCCGTCGAAAGCCTCTGTAGCCACCGAAAACCAATGTAGACCCCGTTCCGGCACCCTGCAGGAGGGGGGAACCCTCACCGGTCCATCTTCATCATCCCGACGCTCTCCATGACGAGGAGGGAGTATTCCACCCTGGGGGCTGAGGGTATGTACCAGTAGCTATGAGTTTGATCTCTCTCTCTCTCGTGTTCTTGAGATGGCACGATCTTGATGTATCGCGAGCTTGGCTATTTTAGTTGGATCTTATGATGCTTCTCCCCCTCTACTCTCTTGTAATGGATTGAGTTTACCCTTTGAAGTTATCTTATCGGATTGAGTCTTTAAGGATTTGAGAACACTTGATGTATGTCTTGCACATGTTTATCTTTGGTGACAATGGGATATCATGTGATCCACTTGATGTATGTTTTGGTGATCAGCTTGCGGGTTCCGTGACCTTGGGAATCTATGCATAGGGGTTGGCACACGTTTTCGTCTTGACTTTCCGGTAGAAACTTCGGGGCACTCTTTGAAGTTCTATGTGTTGGTTGAATAGATGTTTCTGAGATTGTATGATGCATATCATATAATCATGCCCACGGATACTTGAGGTGACAATTGAGTATCTAGGTGACATTAGGGTTTTGGTTGATTTGTGTCTTAAGGTGTTATTCTAGTACGAACTCTATGATAGATTGAACATTACTACGGACTCTTGAATAGATCGATCAGAAAGGATAACTTTGAGGTGGTTTTGTGCCCTACCATAATCTCTTCGTTTGTTCTCCGCTATTAGTTACTTTGGAGTGACTCTTTGTTGCATGCTGAGGGTTAGTAATATGATCCAATTATGCTATCCTTGTTGAGAGAACTTGCACTAGTGAAAGTATGAACCCTAGGCCTTGTTTCCTATCATTGCAACACCGTTTATGCTCACGTTTACCACTTGCTACCTTGATGTTTTTATATTTTCTTATTACAAAAACCTATATCTACCATCCATATTGCACTTGTATCACCATCTCTTAGCCGAACTAGTGCACCTATACAATTTACCATTGTATTGGGCGTGTTGGGGACACAAGAGACTCTTTGTTATTTGGTTGCAGGGTTGCTTGAGAGAGACCATCTTCATCCTACGCCTCCCACGGATTGATAAAACTTAGGTCATCCACTTGAGGGAAATTTGCTACTGTCCTACAAACCTTTGCACTTGGAGGCCCAACAACGTCTACAAGAAGAAGGTTGCGTAGTAGACATCAAGCTCTTTTCTAGCGCCGTTGCCGGGGAGGTTAGTTCTTGAAGGTATATCTTTAGATCTTGCAATCGAATCTTTTAGTTTCTTGTTTTATCACTAGTTTAGTTTATAAAATTAAAAAAATGGAATTAAGGTTACCTCATATGCTTCATCTTTTTAATATCTATCGTGAAAATGATGGGAAGGAAAATTGTGCTCAAGTACTAGAAGAAGAATTACATAGAATGCTTGGCACTAAAGACTTGAATGATGCGCATTCTTGCAATATTGTTAGTGTGAATCCTTTGAATATCCATGGTACTAATGATGATTGCACTAGTCATGATGAAAATATCTCATATAAGCATGTTGATTTTTGTGGAGTGTATAGAGTTTGCAAGTACATACCAAAGAGGGAAGATAGATTTTGCAAGAGGCATAAGTATTTAGAAACTAAATGGTTGCTACAGATTCTAGATGATTGTGCTGAAAATTTAAAATGTCTTAGCCGTACTTGTGAAGTTTGCAATGAACGTGGTCATTTCATTACCCAATGCGAATTGTTTCATGATCGAATTGTGTCCAAAAATTGTGATGACTTGATTTCCTTTGCACATCATAATGAACTTATATTGCTTTTAGGTTATGAAGAAATTAAATGTAGAACTAAGTTTCTTCCAGGATTTGCCATTGATAAACTTCTTGGTTTTGATATAGAGGAATATATATGTATTGTGCGGTGAATTGCATTGAAAATCCTTATATTGCCAATTACCTTAAGTCAAGAAAACAAATAGGAGATGAAGAGAATACTAATGAAAGGGAAGAGATTTCCCAATATCCTCCTATTATTTCTTATGATGAATCAGGTAACGAGGAGGAGCCTCCCATTCTACCAATCTCATTAAGAAGGAGCTCCAAAAAGAAGATTAAACTCATACTTAATGTGAAGAAGAAAAAGAAAATACGGAGAAGCAAAGACAAAAAGGTATCCCTTCCAAATGATTTTGCTCCTATTGATGATGATATTGCTATACTATCGGTGCTATCCATACTATTAACGATGAGATTGATTATGCTTATGATATGTAAAGGCCCAAGCTTGGGGATGCTATGTTTGATGAGAATGATATATTTGAGAATTTATTTGCTGCAATTAATGTTTGTCCCAAGCTTGGGGAGGCTACGTTTGATTAAGATGATATTTTTAACCTCCCAAGTTTTGATGAGCAAAGCTATTATGATGAAAGCATGCCTCCTATTTATGATGATTATTGTGATGCCACTTATGCTATAAAAAGTAGTGATGATTATACAGATAAAACTTGTCATGATTATGATTACCCTTTCTCTGAGCATTACCCTTTTAATGTGGAAACAATCTATAGTATTCAAGTCTCTTATGATACTCCCACTACTATGAATGAGAAGAATTTTGCTTATGATGGGAGTAGTAAAATTTCTTTGCAAGTAGATCATGAAAAGAATGCTTTATGTGCTGGTTATATTGTTGAATTCATTCATGATGCTACTAAAAATTATTATGAGAGAGGATCATATGCTTCTACATATTGCAATAATATCAAGTTTCCTCTCTATGTGCTCAAAGTTTTGAAGTTATGCTTGTTTTGCCTTCCTATGCTAGTTGATTATTGTCCCCATAAGTTGTTTGCTCACAAAATCCCTATGCATAGGAAGTGGGTTAGGCTTAAATGTGCTAGTCATATTCTTCATGATGCTCCTGTTATGTTTCAATTCCTATCTTTTATGCGAGCATCATTGAAATCATCATGCCTAGCTAGGGGCGTTAAACGATAGCGCTTGTTGGGAGGCAACCCAACTTTATTTTATTTTCTTTGCTTTTGCTTTTGTTTACGAATAAATATTGCATCTACCTTCATTTTAGATGCGGTTTTGTGTTTTAGTTAGTGTTTGTGCGAAGTAGAACCTTTGGGAAGACTTGTGTGAAGTTTATATGATCTTGCTGTGAAAACAGAATCATTAGCTCTCGCTAGAATGATCATCAGATTTTACTGGAGCGTGCTATTTAGTTTATTCTTTTTGCAGATGATTAATAGACAAATTCCTCACGTTTACCAATTTATTTTGAATTTTTTGGAGTTACAGAAGTATGCGAAACCTGTAGATTACTACAGACTGTTCTGTTTTTGACAGATTCTGTTTTTTGTGTGTTGTTTGCTTATTTCAATGCATCTATGAGTAATATTGGGAAGTATGAACCATAGAGAAGTTGGAATACAGTAGGTTTAACACCAATATAAACAAAAAATGAATTCATTGCATTACTTTTGAGTAGTGGTTTGCTTTCTTATACTAACGGAGCTCACGAGATTTTTGTCTAAGTTTTGTGTTGTGAAGTTTTCAAGTTTTGAGTATTGCTTTGATGGACTATGGAACAAAGAGTAGCAAGGGCCTAAGCTTGGGGATGCCCATGGTGCCCCAAGTAAAATTCAAGGACAACCAAAAACCTAAGCTTGGGGATGCCCTGGGAAGGCATCCCCTCTTTCGTCTTCATCCATGGGTAACTATACTCGGAGCTATATTTTTATTCACCACATGATATGTGTTTTGCTTGGAGTGTCAATTTAGTTTATTTTGTTTTTCTTTATGTTTGAATAATATCCCATGATCTAAAGTTCTTAAATGGTAGAGAGTCTTCACATAGTTACATAATTATTCAACTACTCATTGATCTTCACTTATATCTTTCGGAGTAGTTTGTTGTTTGCTCTAGTGCTTCACTTATATCTGTTAGAGCACGGCGATGGTTTTATTTTGAAGAAATAGATGAACTCTCATGCTTCACTTATATCCTTTTTATAGTCTATTAAAACAGCATGGTAATGTGCTTTGGCTATAAAACTAGCCTTTGCATGATAGGCATCCAAGATCAATGTAGTAAAAACTTTCATACTAAGTGCATTGAATATGATGAGAAGTTGGATGCTTGATAATTGTTTTGAGATATGAGGATAGTGATATTATATTCACGCTAGTGGAGTTATTATGAAATTGAGAAATGCTTGTGTTAAGGTTAGTGATTCACATCGCATGCACATATGGTGAACCGCTATGTGACGAAGTTAGAGCATGAGGTATTTGTAAAGTGCCAACCTTTGTGTGGAGGTCGGGGGCGCGCGATGGTTAACTCCTACCAACCTCCCCCCTAGGAGCATGAGTTGATTGCTTTGTTTTGATGACTCGTAGATTTTTGCAATAAGTATATGAGTTCTTATGACTAATGTTGAGTCCATGGATTATACGCACTCTCACCCTTCCACCATTGCTAGCCTCTCTTGTACCGCGCAACTTTCGCCGGTACCATACACCCACTATATATCCTTCCTCAAAACAGCCACCATATTATTCCTCAAAACAGCCACCATACCTACCTATCATGGCGTTTCCATAGCCATTCCGAGATATATTGCCATGCAACTTTCCACCGTCTTGTTCATAGGACACGCATCATATTGTCATATTGCCATGCATGATCATGTAGTTGACATCATATTTGTGGCAAGGCCACCATGCATAACTTTTCATACATGTCACTCTTGTTTCATTGCACATCCCGGTACAGCGCCGGAGGCATTCATATAGAGTCATACTTTGTTGTAGTATCGAGTTGTAATATCGAGTTGTAATGAAAGTGTGATGATCATCATTATTAAAGCATTGTCCCATGGGAGGAAAGGCTAAATCAATAAAGCCCCTCCGCACAAAAAAAGAAGAAAAAAAAAGAAAAAATAAAGACCAAAGAAAAAATGAAAGGCCCAAAAAGAAGAAGAAAAAGAAAAAGAAAAGAAAAAGGGACAATTGCTACTATCTTTTTTCCACACTTGTGCTTCAAAGTAGCACCATGTTCTTCATTGTAGAGAGTCTCATGCTTAGTCACTTTATATACTAGTGGGAATTTTCATTATAGAACTTGGCTTGTATATTCCAACGACGGGCATCCTCAAATGCCCTAGGTCTTCATGAGCAAGCAAGTTGGATGCACACCCACTAGTTTCTTTTGTTGAGCTTTCATACATTTTTTTAGCTCTAGTGCATCCGTTGCATGGCAATCCCTACTCACTCACATTGATATCTATTGATGGGCATCTCCATAGCCCGTTGATACGCCTAGTCGATGTGAGACTATCTTCCTCCTTTTTGTCTTCTCCACAACCACCACTCTATTCCACATAGTTCTATGTCCATGGCTCACGCTCATGTATTGCGTGAAAGTTGAAAGGTTTGAAAGAATAGAGTATGAAAAGAAGTGCTTGGCTGAAATCGGGGTTGTCCATGATATGAATATTTTGTGTGATGAAGAGGGAGCATAGCCAGACTATATGATTTTGTAGGGATAACTTTCTTTAGCCATAGTATTATGAGAAGACATGATTGCTTTGTTAGTATGCTCGAAGTATTATTATTTCTTATGTCAACATAGACTTTTGTCTTGAATCTTTCAGATCTGAACATTCATGCCACAATTAAGAGAATTACATTGAAAATTATGTTGTTTAGCATTCCACATCAAAAAATTTGTTTTTATCATTTACCTACTCGAGGACGAGCAAGAATTAAGCTTGGGGATGCTTGATACGTCTACAACGTATCTATAATTTTTTATTGTTCCATCCTATTATATTATCCTTCTAGGATGTCTTATGGGCTTTTATATACACTTTTATATGATTTTTGGGACTAACCTATTAACCCAGAGCCCAGTTCCAGTTTCTGTTTTTCTCCTGTTTTAGGGTTTTACAGAAAAGGAATACCAAACGGAGTCCAATTGACGAGCCAATTTTTGATGATTTTTTCTGGACCAAAAGAAGCCCCCGAAGTAAAAGAGTTGGGCCAGGAGAGCCACGGGCTGCCCACGAGGGTGGGGGCGCGCCCTGAGCAGGGGGGCGCACCCTTCTATCTCGTGGACAGCCCAGAAGCCCCCCTAACTTGTGCCATACGCCAAAAATCCTATAAATGCTGAAACCTTCAGAAATTAACGTAGATCGGGAGTTCCGCTGCCGAAAGCCTCTGTAGCCACCAAAAACCAATCTAGACCCCGTTCCGGCACCCTGCCAGAGGGGGAAACCCTCACCGATGGCCATGTTCATCATCCCGACGCTCTCCATGACAAGGAGGGAGTAGTCCACCCTCGGGGCTGAGGGTATGTACTAGTAGCTATGTGTTTGATATCTCTCTCTCTTTCTCGTGTTCTTGAGATGGCACAATCTTAATGTATCGCGAGCTTGGTTATTTTAGTTGGATCTTATGATGCTTCACCCCCTCTACTCTTGTAATGGATTGAGTTTTCCCTTCGAAGTTATCTTATCGGATTGAGTCTTTAAGGATTTGAGAACACTTGATGTATGTCTTGCACGTGTTTATCTGTGGTGACAATGGGATATCATGTGATCCACTTGATGTATGTTTTGGTGATCAACTTGCGGGTTCCGTGACCTTGGGAATCTATGCATAGGGGTTGGCACACGTTTTCGTCTTGACTTTCCGGTAGAAACTCCGGGGCACTCTTTGAAGTTCTATGTGTTGTTTGAATAGATGTTTCTGAGATTGTGTGATGCATATCGTATAATCATGCCCACGGATACTTGAGGTGACAATGGAGTATCTAGGTGACATTAGGGTTTTGGTTGATTTGTGTCTTAAGGTGTTATTCCAGTACGAACTATATGATAGATTGAACGTTACTACGGACTCTTGAATAGATCGATCAGAAAGAATAACTTTGAGGTGGTTTCGTACCCTACCATAATCTCTTCGTTTGTTCTCCGCTATTAGTTACTTTGGAGTGACTCTTTGTTGCATGTTGAGGGTTAGTAATATGATCCAATTATGATATCCTTGTTGAGAGAACTTGCACTAGTGAAATTATGAACCCTAGGCCTTGTTTCCTATCATTGCAACACCGTTTATGCTCACGTTTACCACTTGCTACCTTGATGTTTTTATATTTTATTATTACAAAAACCTATATCTACCATCCATATTGCACTTGTATCACCATCTCTTTGCCGAACTAGTGCACCTATACAATTTACCATTGTATTGGCTGTGTTGGGGACACAAGAGACTCTTTGTTATTTGGTTGCAGGGTTGCTTGAGAGAGACCATCTTCATCCTATGCCTCCCACGGATTGATAAAACTTAGGTCATCCACTTGAGGGAAATTTGCTACTGTCCTACAAACCTATGCACTTGGAGGCCCAACAACGTCTACAAGAAGAAGGTTGCGTAGTAGACATCACCCCTGCAGTGTTAAAAAAGGGCCTACCAAGGATAATCGACATGTTGTCGTCCTCGGGCATATCAAGTATAACAAAGTTTGTTAAGATAGTAACATTTGCAACCACAACAGGCTCATCCTCACAAACACCAACAGGAGTGTCAGTTGATTTGTCAGCCATTTGCAATAATATTTCAGTGGGTGTAAGTTTATTCAAGTCAAGTCTTCTATAAAAAGAAAGACATAACACTAACACCAACTCCTAAATCACACAAAGTAGTTTTCAGATAGTTTGTTTTGATGGATCAAGGTATAGTTGGTATTTCAGGATCTCTTAATTTTTTATGTACTCCATCCTTAAAAGAATAATTTGCAAGCATGGTGGAGATTTTAGCTTCAGGTAGATTTCTTTTGTTGGTGACGATGTCTTTCATGTATTTAGCATAAGGGGGCATCTTTAAAATATCAGTCAAATGGGTACGCAAAAAGACTGGCCTAAGCATTTCAGCAAAGCGTTCAAGTTCTTCATCATCCTTTTTCTTAGTTGGTTTGGGTGGAAAGGCATGGGATTCTGAACCCATGGATCTCTTTTCTTACCATGTTTTCTAGCAACAAAGTCTTTCTTATCATAGCGTTTATTTTTAGGTTGTGGGTTATTAAGATCAACAACATGTTCTATCTCAACATCATTGTCTGGTTATTTATCATTATACGGTTGAGCATCTATAAGAACATCATCATTGTCATTATCATTATCACTAAGTGAATGTTCATTACCAGACTGAGTTTCAGCATGAGAGATAAAAACATCATTATCATCATGTGAAGGTTTTTGTACCTCAGGTTCTCTAGAAGTATGCAAAGTCCTATCATTTTTATTTTTATTTCTAGACGAACTAGGTGTATCAGCATTGGTTCTTTGAGAGTCTTGTTCAATTCTTTTAGGGCAACCTTCTGGATAGAATGGTTCCCGAGTCATTTTACCTCATCTAGTCATTAGTCTAACAGCACTATCATTCATATTATTATTCATTTCATTGAGCAACTCACTTTGAGATTTAGCAAATTGTTATAATTGAGTTTGAACCATAGAAGCATGTTTTCCTACTCCTCTTACATCATTGGTGATTCTAAATAACAAGTCACTCAAGAGGGCAATCATATCAGAGTTTTGTTTTAATTGTTTCATAACACAGGCATTGAAATGATCTTGATTTCTAATGTAATTGTCAAATTTATACAAGTATTGACTAGGAGGTCTATTATGATGGATATCACCTTCATCAAACTTTAAGAGAGAATTTACCTCCACCACCGGTGGTGGTGTGTCGAGACCATGTATTTCTTCAATAGGTGGTAAATTCTTAATATCTTTAGCTTTAATACGCTTTTATTTCATGCATTTCTTTGCCTCTTGCATGTCTTCGGGACTGGAAAATAATATACCCCTCTTCTTTGGAGTGAGTTTAGCAGGTGGTTCAGGAAGTGTTCATTCATCATAATTCTTCAATATATTATTCAGTAATTCCTCAGCTTGTTCAATAGTTCGTTCCCTCAAAACACAACCAACACAACTATCTAGGAAGTACCTAGAAGCATCAGTTAGTCCATTATAGAAGATATCAAGTATTTCATTTTTCTTAAGAGGATGACCAGGCAAAGCATTAAGTAATTGGAGAAGCCTCCCCCGAGCTTGTGGAAGACTCTCTTCTTCAATTTGCACAAAGTTAAATATTTCCTATAAGGCAGCTTGATTCTTATGAGCAAGAAAATATTTTCCAGAGAAGTAGTAAATCATATCCTAGGGACTACACACACAACCATGATTAAGAGTATTGTACCAAGTCTTAGCATCACTCTTTAACGAGAACAAAAATAACTTGATGACATAATAGTAGCGATTTTTCTCATAATGAGCAAATAGGGTGGCTATATCATTTAATTTAGTAAGATGTGCCACATCAGTTTAGTTTCATAGCCATGGAAAGGATCAGATTCAACCAAAGTAATTAACTCTAGATCAACAGAGAATTCATAGTCCTTATCAGTAACAAAGATAGGTGAAGTAGCAAACTTAGGATCATATTTCATTCTAGGATTCAAAAAAATTCTTCCAACTTGCATACTAATTTCTTAAGATCATCTCTATCCTTGCAAGCAATAAAGTCCTCAACTACATCTCCCTCCATAACACAACCTTCAGGTATATCAGACAATTTATATCTACGAGAGCTAGGTCTAATAGTTGTTTCATAGTTTTCAGTTTCAAGGACCTCATCAGTTCCAACAGTCTCATTAGTTTCAGCATTCTCAATATTTTGAGCTCTAGCAAGTTGTTCATCAAGAAATTCACCTAGTGGAACAGTCTTATCAAGCAAGGTGCTAGCATCATCAATAGCATCATTTATACCATCATTCATAGCATAAGTAGCATCATAATTACTTGCGACACATCAGGATTAATAGCAGGTGGTGGTGTTGCAAGCTTACTTATAACATAAGGAGAATCAAGTGCATAGCTAGATGGCAATTCCTTACCTCCCCTTATCTTAGAGGGAAAGATCTTGGTTTTAGTATCCTTTAGATTCTTCATAGTGATAATCAGATATAAATCCCAAGTGACTCAACAAATATAGCTATGCTCCTCGGCGACGGCGCCATAAAAAGGTATTGATAACCCACAAGTATAGGGGATCACAGCAGTTTTCGAGGGTAGAGTATTCAACCCAAATTTATAGATTCGACACAAGGGGAGTCAAAGAATATTTTTAAGTATTAGCAGTTGAGTTGTCAATTCAACCACACTTGGAGATTAAATATGTGCAACAAAGTGATCTATAGCACAATAGTATGATAGTTTTGATAGCAGTAGTGACGGTAACAGTAGTAGCAATAGTTTTGTAGCAATTATAACAATAGCAACAACAGTAGTAACTTAGCAAGATCAATATGTGGAAAAACTCATAGGCACTCGATCGGTGATATCGTTGGATAATATTCATAATATAACAATTATAACCTAGGGCAACACAGAACTAGCTCCAGTTCATCGATATAATGTAGGCGTGTATTCCGTAAATATTCATACGTGCTTATGGAAAGAACTTGCATGAATGTTTTGTCCTACCCTCCCATGGAAGCAGGTCCATAAGGAAACTAAGGGATATTAATGCCTCCTTTTAATAGAGAACCGGATCAAAGCATTAACAGATAGTGAATACATGAACTCCTCATACTACGGTAATCACCGGAAAGAATCCCAACTGTTGTCACCTTGGGGTATGCAGATCCTAACACATAGTAGGTGCATATGAATTGCAAGATCGGATCAAGAACATAGATATAATGGTGATAACATAAACGGTTCGGATCTGAAATCATGGCACTCGGGCCCTAGTGACAAGCATTAAGTATAGAAAAGTCATAGCAACATCAATTTCAGAACATAGTGGATACTTGGGATCAAGCCCTAACAAAACTAACTCGATTACATGATGAATCTCATCCAACCTCTCACTGACCAGCAAGCCTACGAAGGAATTACTCACTCCCAGCGGCGAGCATCATGAAATTGGTGATGGAGGATGGTTGAAGATACCGAAGATGAAAGACCTCCCTCTCCGGAGCCCCAAACGGACTCCAGATTTGGCCTCCTGATGAAGAAAAGGAGGTGGCAGCGGCTCCGTATCGTAAAACACGATGAAACTTCCCCTCCTATTTTTTTCTTCCAAAAATGGGAATTTATAGTGGCGGAGTTAGGACCAGCGAAGCCCCGTCTACTGGAATAAGGATCTTTGCCGTTAGCCAGCTCTTTGCTGTCTGCTAGCTGACGGCAAAGAAGGTCTTTGCCATCAGGTTATGGAAAAATAACGGCAAAGAAAGAGCTGACGGCGAAGGTAATGTTTGCCGTCAGCTAGCTCTTTGCCGTCTGCTAGCTGACGGCATAGAAGCTCTGCCGTCTGCTAGCGGACGACAAAGAGGGAGGGTGTCGTACTAGCGAGGGCCACCTAACGGCCACTTTCTTTACCGTCTGCTAGTGGACGGCAAAGAAAGTGGCCAGCTAACGTCCGTTAGCTAGGCTCTTTGTCGTCCACTAGCAGACGGCAAAGAGCTGTGACCTACACTAAAAAGCAGCCAGCCCCACGTCCCTTTCTCTTTCTCTCCCCTCTCTCTCCCTCCCTCATCACACCCGCGCCGCCACCCCGCGCCCGAGCCGCCCCCGTCGCTCCGCCGCCCCGCCCCGCCACCCCGCTCCGGTGCCCCTCCCCGCCGCCTAGAGCCGCCCCGCCACCCCGCCGCCCTGCCCCGGCCGCCCCCGCCGCCTTGCCCCGCCCCGCTCCTCCGGCGCCCCCTCCTCCATCCCAAACACCCGCTGCCGCGCCTGAAGGTGAGACATCCCTCTTTTTCTTTTTCCTTCTTCTATTTTTTAGATTTAGTTTAATTTAGTTTAGGTTTAGTTTTTGTTTTTTAGCTTTAGATTTAGTTTAGTTTAGGTTTAGTTTAGGTTAAGAAGAAAGAAGAAAGATGGAAGAAGAAGAAGAAGAGGAAGAAGAATAAGAGGAGGAAGAAGAAGTTTTGCTATATGTATGAGATGATGTAGTTTTGCTTTTTAAATGCATGCTAATTTAGTTTACCCAGGGACGAGCGGTTTAGGGGGTTCCTCGGTGTCGATGGTACCTTAAATAGCAAGTATTGTCAGTGCGAGGTACATGTGGCCGTTGGTGTCGAATACTACATCCACGTCCCACAAGTGACACAGGGGTCCTGCATCCTGCAACAACAATTCTCGGCGTCGATGGCGGTCGAGCACCATCGCGAATTTGTCTGGCAGCCTTTGAGATGACGATTCAAAGCTAAGTGTTGAAACTTGAAACACCCAAATTGACTCAAGTCGGTTTGGTTGTTTGAAATTTCAAAACTTGGCTTTAATCCTCGTCGCAAAGGCTGCCAGACAAATTTGCCAAGGTGTTCGACCGTCATCAGCCATCAGAACTATTATTGCGGGACGCCGGGCGCCAGCGTCACTTGTGGGACGTGGATCTAGTGTTCAACGCCGAGCGCCTCATGTATCTTGCACAGATGATACTTGCTATTTAGGGTTCTATCGATGCCGAGGAACCCCTAACCTGCTCGTCCTGTTGTAAATATTTAGTTAGGTTGATGGAAAAAACAATATTGCTATGAAACTCATCTTTCGATTTAAATGCTGTTTTTTCGTCGCTGCGAGGGTCTAGTGTTCGACGAGCTCTGCCCTTGCGTTCGTGGGTTAACACAAATGACATCTCCTACCCCCTTGATTTTCTCTGTTTCGGTCTTCGTGCCGATGAAACTTGCTAGCTATAGGTGTCTTCAATCATCAATATGCGTGACCACTATGCATCTCCCGTTTGAAAGGGTTACATCTATAAATATGCATGCATTTGCATATTTATAACCGTGATTCTTTCGAATTGTCCAACATTATCCAAGGGCAGCCCGAGTATGTGTAGATTGGGTTCGTTTTCCCATAAGCTCTGCTCCAGATCCGATGCAGAATGTGGTCAGTGCCTCCCTGTTGTTCTCCGGGTACACATCATCTTTGCTTATTGCCGAGACGTGTATTAGAAGAACAACGGGGAGGTGATGCCGAAATTTTGCGTTGGATCCGGAGCAGAGCATGGGAAACCGAACCCAATCTACACATACTCGGGTGGGATTAGGACCTATCTTTACCTATTAGCGTCTAGGTTCCCTGGACGTAATAAAAGTGACAAACTCCATTAACTGATGAATATATACATGCTAATTTTTATATATATTTCTTATGTGTCCAGTAGCTAGGCAAGATGACTGATCGTGCATGGATGTACACCGGTCACACTAGTCAGAAAGACATGACCACTGAATGGCTCACAAAAACCAAGGGGTTTCTGAGAGCCGCATTTGCAAATGGCCAGAGGACAACCTGGTGCTCCTGTGCCGGGTGTAACAATTGGCACAAGAGGACAGAGGATGAAATGGGCAAACACCTGAAGAAGAGGGGTTTTACGCCAGATTATACGGTGTGGACATTCCATGGCGAGTCTGTCCAACGTGCCAGAGTTGAGGTGCTCCGTCGTTGCACCGACGAGCATGGTACCGGGATGCAAGACATGGTGCAAGACTTTGATGATGCTCGGGACTCGGACGATGAGATTGAGGAATCTGCAAAGGCCTTCAATGAAATGTTGGAGTTTTCAAAACGTCCTCTCCATGAGCACACTGAGCTTTGTCAGCTGGATGCCTTCTCACAAATAATGGCTCTGAAGGATCAATTCAACTTGGGCAGAGAATGCTACGACGCAATGATGACAGTATTTGGACGGTTTTTACCCGAAGGCCATGTACTACCTGCAAACCTATACCGGTCAGACAAAATCCTCCGTGCTCTTAAGATGTTGTATGAGAAGATACATGCCTGTGAGAAAGGATGTGCCTTATTTAGGCTTTAGTATGCAGACTTGAACTATTGTCCCATTTGCAACTCATCCAGGTATGTTGTGGTAGACAATGGTATGGGTGAGAAGACGTAGACCAAAATCCCCGTTGATGTTCTTCGATATATGCCAATCGTACCAAGACTTCAACGTCTTTTCATGGTCGAAGAGACGGCAAGACAGATGACATGGCAAAAAACAGGCAAAAGAACCCAACTAGATGCATATGGGAAGCTAATGATGGTGCACACATCGGACGGTGAAGCATGTAAGAGCTTCGATGCATTACATGATGACAAAGCGGCAGATTCAAGGCATCCTTTAGTCGGCATCAGCACAGATGGGTTCAGTGTGTTTGGTCTGACGGCAGCCCAATACAGTTGATGGCCCGTATTTGTATTTCCACTCAATCTCCCCCCCGGACAGATTATGCAAAGAAATACTATTTTCTTGACATTGATAATTCCAGGGCCCAACTATCTGGGGAAGAATATGAATGTGTACATGCAGCCGCTGAAGGGAGAATTGCAAGAAGCCTGGGATAATGGGTTCAAGACATACGAGCCTTTAGCAAACAGAACTTCATAATGTGTGTCTGCTACATGTACTCGACACATGACTTCCGGCGTATGCGCTATTCGTTGGATGGTGTGTGCATGGAAGGTTCCCATGCCCCACATGCAAGGGAGCTCTTGAGTTTCATTGGCTTCAGGCCGGTCGCAAGTTTTCTTGCTTCGACATGCATAGAAAGTTCCTGGATCATCGCCATAAGTTCAGGAAAGACAAGAAGAACTTCATCAGAGGTAGAGTTGTCAAAAACTCTGCACCACCCGCGTTGACAGGCCAAGAGACACTAGATCAGTTGAACGCTCTCGAGCCAGATCCAGAGCGTCCAGGGTATTTCAAGGGGTATAATTCGAAACACGCCTGGACTCACAAGACATGCTTGTGGGATCTGCCTTACTTCAAAGACCTCATTTGCTCACACAACATCGACGTGATGCACACTGAGAAGAATATCGCTGATGCACTCTTTGGTACATTGTTCGGCATAGATGGGAAGTCAAAGGATAATACTAAGGCTAGAGTCGATCTGGAGGCGCTATGTGATAGGCCATTACAAAACATGAAAGAACCGAAAGGAAAGTAGAACTGGACAAAGCCAAAGGCATGGTTAAATCTTGGAAGGCCAGTGTGACGCCCCCGATTTGACCGTACACTAATCATGCACGCAAATGTGTACGGCCAAGATCAAGGACTCACTGGAAGATATCACAACACAACTCTAGACACAAATTAAAATAATACAAGCTTTATATTACAAGCCAGGGGCCTCGAGGGCTCGAATACAAAAGCTCGAAAGCACAAGAGTCAGCGGAAGCAACAATATCTGAGTACAGACATAAGTTAAACAAGGTTGCCTTAAGAAGTCTAGCACAAAAGTAACAACGATCGAAGAGGCAAGGCCTCCTGCCTGGGACCTCCCAACTACTCCTCGAAACCGAACTCCATGTAGAAACATCCTCGGGATCATCTGGTTCCTGGACTCCATCAATCTGGTTGCATCATCCGAGAAGAAGGAACAAGGGGGGAAAAGGGGGAGAAAAGCAACCGTGAGTACTCATCCAAAGTACTCGCAAGCAAGGATCTATACTACATATGCAAAGATATATGTGTAAAGGGGCAATATATGTGGGTTAAACTGCAGAAAGCCAGAATAAGAGGGGGGTTAGCTAATCCAATCGAAGACTACGCTTCTAGCAACGTCCAACGTCCATCTTGCAGCAGAGGAAGAGAGTAGCTGGAAGTAACAAGTATCCTCGCTTCTGGCAGCCTCCGTCTTGCAGCAGTAGAAGGGAAAAGATGGTAAGTTCACCAAATAACATTGTATAGCATAAACCTACTCGGCGATCCTCCCGCACATCACCCGGTGAGAGAGAAACCACCGAGTTATCTCTGGCACTTGTAAGGGTGTGTTTTATTAAGTATCCGGTTCTAGTTGTCATGAGGTCGGAGTACAACTCCGGGTCGTCCTTTTACCGAGGGACACGGCTATTCGAATAGATTAACTTCCCTGCAGGGGTGCACCACATAACCCAGCACACTTGATCCCATTTGGCCGGACACACTTTCCAGGGTCATGCCCGGCCTCGGAAGATCAACACGTCGCAGCCCTACCTAAGCACAGCAGAGAGGTCAGTACGCCGGTCTAAGTCCTAGGCGCGCAGGGGTCCGGGCCCATCGCCCAACGCACACCTGCACGTTGCGTACGCGGCCGGTAAGCAGACCTAGCCTCTCCTAATACCAGAGTAGGCTTTCCAGTCCAATCCGGCGCGCGCCGCTAAGTCGCTGACGTCAAGAAGGCTTCGGCTGATACCACGACGTCGAGTACCCATAACTATTCCCACGTAGCTGGTTAGTGCGTATAGACCAAATGGCCAGACTCAGATCAAATACCAAGATCCCGTTAAACGTGTTATTATGAAATAACCGCGGACAACGACCAGGGCCAGGCCCACCTGTCTCCTAGGTGGTCGCAACCTGCCCTGTCGCTCCGCCACAAAGTAACCAATAGGGGACTGTCGGGAACCCAGGCCCACCACTACCTGGGTGGAACCACCTGCCCCTTCAGCCCCCATCTCCGAACCATCATCATGTGTATGTATATGAGTATGTATAATATACCCGTGATCACCCCCAAGTGATCACGGCCCGATACAATAGCAGGGCAGACGGACAAGGGTGTAGGGCCACTGATGGAATACTAGCATCCTATACTAAGCATTTAGGATTGCAGGTAAAGTATCAACAGTGGTAGCAACAATGACAGGCTATGCAGCAGAATAGGATTATCGAAAGCAGTAACATGCTACACTACTCTAATGCAAGCAGTAGAGAGAAGAGTAGGCGATATCTGGTGATCAAAGGGGGGGGGGGCTTGCCTGGAAGCTCGGCAGCCAAAGTGGGGTCGTCAACACCGTAGTCGATCGGGGCAGCAGCAGCGTCGGTCTCGTAGTCTACCGGAGAGAAGAGGGGGAAGAAACAGTGAATACAATGCAAACAGATGCATGACGATGCATGACATGACATGTAACGGTGCTAAGTGTGCCCTAATGCAGTATGAGGTGATACCTATGAAGGGGGAAAACATTCGGGAAAGTATTCCCGGTGTTAGGCATTTTCGGGCAGATGAAACGGAGGGGAAAGTTGCATGTTCGGTATGCTAGGGATGTGTGGTGGACGAACGGTCTGCGTATTCGGATGCGTCTCGAAATTCTGAGCAACTTTCATATATAAATTATTTTCATCCGAGTTACGGTTTAAAAGATATGATTTTTTTAAAGTTTTTATTAATTTCTGGAATTTAATATTAATTAAATTAATTCAAAAAATGATTTATGACATCAGCATGACATCATGCTGACGTCATCATGGTTGACTGGTCAAACTGACCAGTGGGGCCCGTGTGTCATACAGTGATAAGCCTAATCTGGGTTTATCTAATCTAATTACTATTTAGTTAAACTAACTAGTTAATTAGATTAATTAAATAGGATTAATTAACTTAATTAATTTGTTAATTAATTAGTTAATTAATATATTTATTTAATTATTTATTTATTTTTATTATTGTTTTGTTTTTTTGTTTTTTACTTTTCTTTTTTTTTTGTTCTGGGGGGCGGGCCCCCCTTGTCATTGGGCCATAGGCCTTAGCGGGCGCTGGGCGGGACGCATGTGCTTGCGCCCGCACCCGAGGCGAGAGGGCGCGGCTGGGCATGGGCTCCAGCCAGTGCGGCGTTGGAGCAGAGGGCGGCCAGCGCCGGCGAGCGCTAAGAGGGCCGGCGGCCGGAGCAGGCTGCACGGGCGGGAGCAGCACGGGGAGGGCCGCGGTCGCGGCGGCGGCGGGCGCTCGGGCCACGGTCGGAGCGTCGGCGGCCAGGGGCGCGCGCGAGTGGAGCGGGGCGGGGAGCGGCGCAGGGGCCGCTGGGTGCGGCCGGGCGGCATGGCGGCTGCGGTTGAGCTGAGCCTCCGGCAGCGGCGCGTCAGCAGAAGGGGCAGTAGGGCCGGCTAGCAGTGGTGGGGGCGTGAACGGGACGACTGGGAGGCGCAGGAGCGCGCCACAGACGGTGATGCGCCGGGAGCAAAGCTCCGGCTATGGCGAACATGGACGAGGACGGAAGCGGCAGAAATTCGACACGGATCGACGGGATATGTGCAGGAATCGGTCGAGGGGCTCACCCCGGTGTTCGTGGACGAGGTAGGGAGGTCGGGGAAGCGCTCGGGGAGGTGCGAGGGTGGCCGGAGATGCTCGGGGCGGCCGGTGATGCAGATCGTCCGAGGGGAGGGGCGACGGTAGCCGTGGCAGTTTTCACCGATGAGGGCCACGATCCGAGGAAGGGGGCATCCGTGGCTCTGGAGGCGTCGAGGCACTCATTGACGCACGAGGTCAGGGAGGTCGGGCAAAGGGGGCGGCGCTGGGCGCTGAGTCCATTCGATCTAGAACGGGATCGAGGGGTGGGGGAAGAGGTGAGGGAGAGTGGGGGCTCGTTGGGTAGGGTTCCGTCGGCGTGGGGATAAGCGGGGGTGTGGGAGGGGCCGACTGGGTCGGCCAGGCGGCCCGGTAGCCTTCTAGGCCGAGGCCCAGCTGGGG
>LR738711.1:585396194-585413785 GCA_902687465.1 Secale cereale | reverse complement strand
GGGCTTTTACTTTGTTTTGTTTTGTTTTAATTCTTTTTAGTCTTTCCTTTTATTTATTTCTTTTCTATTTTAATTTTAGTTCCTTTTATTTTAGGTAATATAAAAATTACCACTAGCACCTAAATTAGTACTTATAAATATACTAATGCCATACTAATTCTTATCCCTAAATAAAATAGATTAATATTTTATAATTTATGTAATGAATTTAATTAATTGGTCAAGCCACTGTTTTATTTATCTTAGTGCATTTAGTAATTTTATTAAAAAAATGATTTCTCCACCAATATTATCTATGAATTATTTGCCACAGTTTGTACCTTTTAGTTTTTGAATTTTGAAAACTTAAAACTTTGACCTTGATTTAAATTTGAATTTGAACCGGCTTTGACTCGAGTGAGATTAGCAATAGTAATGATGGTGACATGGCATCATTAGCAGGGGATTACTGTAGCTTAATTATCCGGGCGTCACAGCCAGCTATGAGGGAAATTATCTTGTGGGTGCAACAACAGTTGATGTTCCCCGATGGGTATGCAGCAAATCTAAAGAGGGGAGCGAGTCTTGATAAATTGAAGATATTTGGTCTCAAGAGTCATGATTGGCACATATGGATTGAGCGGGTAATGCCGGTGATGTTGTGTGGCTTCCTCCCTGAGGATGAATGGCTAGTACTGGCAGAGCTGAGCTATTTCTTCCGTGTTCTCTGTGCGAAAGAACTATCGCCTGGCCTGCTAGAAGAAATGGAAGAGTTGGCGCTGGAGTTGATCTGCAAGTTAGAGAAGAACTTTCCGCTAGGCTTCTTTAATCCGGTGCAGCACTTAATTTTGCATCTCCCAACCGAGGCAAGATTGCGGGGGGTCGTGCAAAATCATTGGTGCTACGCCACTGAGAGGATGCAGAAGACGCTATGAGCAAAATGTAAAAATAAAAGTAGAATTGAAGCATCGATGGCTGAGGCATTCATTACCGAGGAGGCGGCAAACTTCGTGGCAGCACACTGCGAAGCCAAAAATCATCATTTGCATAATCCGAAGCCTCGGTACAATGCTGACGAACCTAAAAAGGGTGGATCTAACCTCAGCCTATTCAAAGGGGATCTCGCACCAGTCGGTGCTTCTAATTCCTTAACGTTGGATTTCGAGGAATGGCAGATCATTTCGTTGTATATCTTCGCCAACCTAACAGAAGTGCAGCCATACATCGAGTAAGTTCTCGGTACATTGTTTCGCAACTTCTAATTCCTTTGAACTGCTCTTATTCCCGGATAAATTTGATACAGTCGATACATCGCCATATTCTCGTATGGAGCGGTAATCCAAAAGGATTCCGTCGAAGAGTATGAGCTTCTGGCAAAGCATGTATGCGGCTATCCCGGTTTTATCTCTTGGTTCAGACAAACGGTAATTTCCATTAGGCAATTTCATTTCTTCGTCTAATTTCGGGCTAATGCAAAAATCTCTTTATATTAAACTTGTAGGCTAATTCAGAGCTTATGGATGCCAAATTGAGACAAGTCGCTAATGATTTTGACTATAAGGTCCATTCATTTGACAAATATGACATCAACGGGTATCGCTTTCGTACCTATGGAAAAGAGCTATCTATGGCCGACCGAAAGTCTACAAATTGTTGTGTCTCTGCTATTGGCGAAGGAGATACCAAGTATTATGGAAGAGTTGACGCAATTTATGAACTTCAATTCAATGGTGCAAACCCACCAAACGTCGCAGTCTTCAAATGTTATTGGTTCCAGTTGAAGGAGACTAGAAGGACTCATTAACATATAGGGATAGTGGAAACCAATCAAAGCACCCATTTGGATGTTCCCGATGTCTATATTATGGCTCAACAGGCAACCCAAGTTTTCTATCTACTGTGGGCCTGTCAAAGTGATCCTAATCTCAAAGGTTGGGATGTCGTATATGAAGTGCCGCCACGTGTTAGACCACCTCCCCCCAATGAAAATGATTATGAACCTCACATTAATCCAGACACATATGAAGAAGAATTCTTCCAAGAAATGCGTCTTTTCAAAAAACGTTTCAAGAGCCGCTCTACTTCACCCCAGAACATTGAAGTAGACAGCGACAGTGAACCCGACTTCACCCCTCAGCCGAAACAAGAAGAGCCTGAACTAGAAGAGGTTACTGCTGCGGATGACCTGTCAATGCTTGACAGATTACGTAGAGGTGGCCTTCCACATGATGATGCATTTATTAATGATGATGATGATCACGTCATTACTGATAGTGATGATGATGATGCATTGATTGATCCATAGGCATTTATTGAACCAGATTATGACTAGGTATTCAAAAATTTATGTTGTACTTGATTTATATAGTTACTTGTATAATTGTATGATTTATATAGTTACTTGTATAATTTTCTAACTTTTTATGATTGTTTGTTATACATAGTGCCATGGTCTTGATATCCATCCCCGTCGGTCCTCGCCCGCTTTATGATTCAGATGTGGTAAATCCTATATTATAACTATTTGTTGCATTTCACATTTATGACAATTATGGCCATCAAGTTCACATAGAGATATTTTAATCTAGGAGGTATGTGAATCGGAATTTGCAACCGACCCTCTTGTTGAGAAGTTAAATTTAGTTGAAAAATAAAATGAGCATTTGAAAGAAAAAATTATAAGAATTGAAGAAGAGAAGATGATATTGGAGTTGTATGTTGCCGATGTCGTCGATGATCGCAAGGTGAAGATTAATGCAATGCGCTTGAAGATGGATACAATGCGCTTGAATATTAAGAAGATTAGAAAATATGCCATTGATAATGAGGCTTGGTATCATTATGTCGTTGGATCAATTGTTACCTTTGTTGCGATCTTCATCGCATTTGTTGTGATGAGGGTAAGTTTTCTCTAGTGTTTTGCTTAACAAATGCATACTTATCTTATTTACCTAGCTAGTCTTCTTCTTCTTCTTCTTCTAACTTTCTTCTTTCCCAATTTGCAGATTTGCTTTAGATGAGGAAGGCTTGCATTGATGGAGTCTACTCTTCTCCTTGTGCTTCCTTTTCTTTGGATTTTGTAGGATGAACGATGTTAAACTTGCTACCTATATATGTATGTATGGATGAAACCATTGTATGCTTGTTGTTGGATATGTTGGCTAGCTATATATGGACTTTTGATTTGGTATGTATATGTGTTGGATGATCATATCCATATGGGAGGGATATGATTTGGTATGTATATGTGTTGGTATGCTTGTTGAAAGTATTTTCAAATGTGTATATATATCTGTGAAATTCTGTGAAATTGATTGAATTTAAGAAAAAACAGAAAAAGGGGCTATACAGGAACTTTGCCGTCTGCTGGCAGACGACAAAGAGCTTTGCCGTCAGCCAGCAGACGACAAAGCTGCCACGTGGCAGCTAACTGTGCAACCTGAGGTGCACTTGGCTGCCTATATGGCATGCTTTGCCGTCGGCTGGTAGATGGCAAAGAAGTTTGCATCTTTGCCGTCAGCCAACAGATGGCAAAGAATGACACGTGTCAGCTACCTGGGGGCACCTGGGATAACCACTATGACGTCCGCTCGTAGACGACAAATACCTTTGCATCTTTGTCGTCTGCTAGCAGACGGCAAAGCACGTCGTTAACCCCTAACGGACCTAACTTGCCGTCCAACCTCTTTGTCGTCCGCGGGCTGATGGCAAAGGCCTTTGCATCTTTGTCGTCTGCCAGCAGACGGCAAAATACCCTTTACTGGAGCTCGTTCAGCCGGACGGTTTGCCGTCTACCAGCTGACGGCAAAGACCTTTGCCGTCCGCAAGGCATGCCTTTGCCGTCCGCTATGGCTGACGGCAAAGATCCCGATTCCTGGCCCCACAAGACACCAGGGCGCACCTGGGGGGCTAGCGTGCCCTGGTGCCTCGTGGACAGCCTGGGCACCCCCTTCATGTGGTCCCGGTTCCAATTTTCTTTCTTTCATTCCATAAAAAATCTCCAAAAAGTTTCGTCTGATTCCGAGAACTTTTATTTCTGCACAAAAACAACACCATGGTAGCTCTGCTGGAAACATCATCAGTCCGGGTTAGTTTCATTCAAATCATGCAAATTAGAGTCCAAAATAAGAGCAAAAGCATTAGGAAAAGTAGATATGACAAAGACGTATCACTGGCCGCAAGCTCCGCTTTGGAGACAGAAGGCTATGAAATGAAGGAAAAAGCACAGTGAAAGAAAACGCAAGATGGCCGTCCCCCACCCACCAAAACCGAACAACGAGCCCAGTACCAACCGAGAACTTCACCAGAGACCTGAACTCATCACGAACCAGCAGAAGTTGGAGCCAAAACTGAGAAATAGGCCCCCAGAGCCAGAGATATCCAACAGAGGATGAAAAGAGGGGAAGTATTTAGCTTTAAGAATACGCAACGAGAGAGCATTAGGATCGGAACGAAGAATCCGCGACCACCATTTAGTAATTAGGCACTTGTTCATAATAGATGTATTAAGGATCCCAAACCCCCAAGATCTTTCGGTTTACACATAAGCTTCCACTTGACAAGCCTGTACTTCTTTTTATTGTCCGCGGAGTTCCAGTAAAAGCCCCTCCTATGCTTGTCAAAACCAGCATGGATCCCCTCCGGAAGCCGATGAAAGCCCATTAGAAACATTGGGAGGGAAGTCAAGAAGGTGTTGATCAAGGAGACACTGCCAGCCGTCGAGTTATACCGACCCCTCCAAGGCAGCACCCTGTTACCCACCTTAGACATAGATAACAAGAAATCCTTGGACAAAAGTTTTAGGGAGGAGATTGGCAATCCTAGATATTTAAGAGGGAAAACACCAAGGGAGCAGCTGAGAAGGTCAACCACCCGTTTAGCCTCCACGGGAGAAGCACCTAGCATAAGGACCTCACTTTCCAAAAAAATAATTTTGAGACCGGACATCTCTTCAAAGCAAAGTAACAAGAATTTAAGGTTAGCCAGGCAATGATCATCGTTTTGGACCATGATAATGGTATCATCAGCGTATTGAAGATGGGAGATACCAGCCGGCGGAAGATTAGAGCAAACCGGGAGGCTATGGCCCGAGGAAGCAACCCTATCAAGAATGCAAGAGAACACGTCGACGCGAAGCTTTCACTTGGAATCACCTAGTGGGCAAGAGGAAAAACAACACCAGTGTTGAGCTCCATGACTGCACCTCCAAGGAAGGGTGTGATGCTGAGGAGCGCCGCCGTGGTCGCTCAAACACGAGGTCTGTGCATGCATTTTTCTAGAGACCACCCAATCAAACCCAACCTCTCACATCGACACACCGCTACAACCGAGACAACTCAACGAAGCCATGATCACTGCACCTTGCGCCATGCCGATGTAGTCGACGAGAACCACCTGAAGATGGCGCACATAAGGGGCAGAGCAAGGGGGTTGCATGTCACCGTGCACATACCCAAGTAGAGGTCATCGCATATGTGTGATAGGCTAGTTGGATCTGGCACCCTGACATGCCGATGGGCACAACACGGGGTCAAGGGGACCTCCGTCGCCGCCAGATGAGCAGGAGACCGAAGATGTCCAGGCAATTAAGGAGGTCCGCCCACAAAGAGGTCCAGATATGTGGTGAAGAGCCATAGAGATGGTGAGGATGAGGTAGTTGAAGCAGAATTGTTTCTCGTGAGGAGCATCATTGACGAAAAAAGGGTTGAGGAAGCATGGTAGGATGGGGAGGACGGGACGATGGCAGGAGCGGCCGGCAGCCACCTTCAACTGGGAGGCATCATCCTCCGATGACAAAGGGAGGATGGGTGAGGGTTGCTAGGTGACAGTGGGCAGCCTCTCAAGCCGCTTAGGCAGATTAACACGTGTTGAGCTCCATGGCCTTTGGCTCGTTTCAGTGCTTATAGTCGTTACTGGGTGGTTTATAGACTTGGATGTGATTTTTTTTTTATTTCTCATGTTCGTTGTCTGATGAATAGATTGAAAGTTTTTCAAAAGGAAAATGAAAAATGAAGCATCCTTCAAAATCGTTTTGGAGTTTGTAGATAATGACGATTACCTTGCTAAAGTTGCTCTGAGGTCAAATCCACTAACATTCCCTCGTCATCGAAAAGAAAAAACCCAAAGAAGTACCAGACCAATCGCACTCAAATCATACTATCTGCCTAACATTAAAAGTCAACTACCTTCAAACCAGAAGTCCAGAAGTGAGCTCGTGCCAGCCACCGACAACAACAACCTCAACCTTCTCCGATCATCATTCCTAGTGGGGAAGCGGCAAAGCAAGCAACCAGCGCGCCATCCGTTTTGATCCCCCCTACGAACCCACGGGACCATGGCCGCGCCCACCGTCGCCAAGTCGCCGCCGGCGCTCGTCCCTCCGGCGGGGCCCACCCCGAGCGGCGTGCTCCAGCTCTCCTCCATCGACAAGACCGCCGCCGTCCGCGTCTCGGTCGACTTCATCCAGGTCTTCCCCCCGTCCTCCGACTGGGGCGGCGACGACAAGGTGGCCACGATGCGCCAAGGGTTTGCGAGGGCGCTGGTGCCTTACTATCCGGTGGCCGGTCGGATCGCGGAGCCCTCCCCGGGCGACCTCGTGGTGGACTGCACCGGCGAGGGCGTCTGGTTCGTGGAGGCCACGGCGAGCTGCTCGCTCGCCGACGTCAACGGCCTCGAGCGCCCGCTGCTCATCCCCAAGGTGGAGCTTATCCCCCGCCCTCCCCCCGAGGAGAATCTGGAGGACCTCGTCCTCATGGCGCAGGTTCGCACGCGACGCGATTACTTAATTCAACAAAAGAGAAACAAGACCCGGATGAGAGTGACGAATCTAGATTCCTAACTCGGCGCTGCTGTATTGTATTTGTAGGTCACGAAATTCACCTGCGGTGGATTCGCCGTGGGGATCTGCTTCAGCCACCTGGTGTTCGACGGGCAGGGCGCCGCGCAGTTCCTCAAGGCGGCGGGCGAGCTGGCCCGGGGCTTCCCGGCGCCATCCGTGGCTCCCGTATGGGACCGCGAAACGATCCCGGACCCACCCAAGCTGCCGCGCGGTCCACCGCCGTCCTTCACGGCGTTCAGCTTCGTGACCCAGGTGGTCGAGATCTCGCCGGAGAGCATCCTGCGAATCAAGGACGAGTTCAAGGCCGCCACGGGGGAGACCTGCTCCACCTTCGACGCGGTGACGGCCGTGGTCTTCAAATGCCGTGCGCTGGCGGTGGAGCTCCCCGACGCCGCTGAAGTCCGCCTTGGCTTCGCCGCCAGCACGCGGCACCTCCTCCAGGGCGTGCTGCCGTCAGTGGATGGCTACTATGGCAACTGCGTGTACCCGGTTGGGATCACCCGGAGCAGCAAGGCCATCCGGGAGGCGGCGCTGCCCGAAGTGGTCGGCGTGATGCGAGAGGCCAAGGAGGCGCTCAAGGTGAGGTTCACGGACTGGATGCACGGCGGCGCCAAGGACGACCACTATAATGTGCCGCTGGATTACGGCACCGTGACGGTGTCAGACTGGAGCCGCGTCGGCTTCAACGAGGTGGACTACGGCTTCGGCCAGCCCGGATACGTGTTCACGCTCAACGACGATGTCAACATCGTCGCGTCGGTCATCTACCTCAAGCCCCCGGCGCCCAAGCACGGGATCCGGCTCATGCTTCGCTGCGTGGAGGAGCCACACGCCGCTGTGTTCGCCGACGAGCTTGCCAAGTACGCTTAGCTGGATGCTGCTTCTTGGCCATGGCCGAGTACATGTTCTCATATCTGTAACACCTTCTCACTGTACTTCTTTACATCGGTGTGTGCAATGTTTTCATTTATTTAGGTCACATTCTGGTGCTTTGTGCAGGTATAAAACACATTAGTATCACTGCCATGTGTTGATTTCTTTTCAATGTGGAAAAATTGTAGGCTGTCAGCCACGAGAATGAATAAAATCCAGTTTTTGGTGGGGCAATTGCATTCATGATTTCATATGCTTACCAAATTATTTTAATTTGAAGCCATGCCTTGATGGGAGTTATGGAAGTCAGTAGTTTTGTAGGAGCTCTCTGTTTCTGATCTCATTACCTATATGTTGATTGATGATTCATAGGTTTTAACATATGAAAACTCAAATCCAATTCTTTCGTGGGTCGTGATTCACAAACACAAATAATCCAT
This sequence comes from Secale cereale, assembly GCA_902687465.1. NCBI lineage: Eukaryota > Viridiplantae > Streptophyta > Magnoliopsida > Poales > Poaceae > Secale > Secale cereale. Next base: position 585,405,655 of record LR738711.1, on the reverse strand, counting down.
AATGTTTTAGGCCGGTAGCCACAAGAAGTACTTTCACACTGGTCAGCTGAGTAAGATAAAGTATTTCTCTGAGGGGAGGATTGAATAGAGAATCCTAGAACAGATGGTTCTGGAGAAAATTTGCAACAGATTGAAGATGGTCCTGTTCAACCAAATTAATCAGAAGGCACCGATGTGTCGTATGAGATGGACTCACGGATCATCTGCCCAGCTATCTGTCACTATTCGCCATGCAGGTATTCGCCTTTTTCTTCACGATCTCAAGATGTGACTTGAGCATTGAATTCTATAGAAGTATTGAGTATTGACATACTCGTTTATAGAAATATAATGTCATGAAAGTTTTCAATGCTAATCTGCTGATATCATTATCCTGCTAAATGACATGTTCAGTTTTTAGAATGTTTGACGATGCAGAACAGCAACTGTCGGGACTGGAGTATGTAGTAACAAAACAAATGTTGATAGAAATCTTCATTCAAGACACTTATTACTTTTTGCTGCTTTAACTCTGGTACAGTTTGTGGTGCCTTTCTACACGCCAAATTACAAAGTTGTTACTTCTTTTTCATTTCTAAGAAAAGGCAGCAGTGCAGCTTGTCAATTGTCCTGATTTAAAGCTGGAATAAGAACTATATAGACCAGGTAGCTAGCCGGCAGAGTAAACCAGAGCAAACAGAAAACAACATGAAAATATACAGTGATAGAAACAATTGTAGTCTTAAGATTGAGTCAATCTACTAAATCTTATGCAATCAAAAAGGCAACACTGTCACAGCTTTCATGATGCAATTGAGATTTTGAAGAGAGGAAATCGACACTAAAATCTTCTTTTAGGAGTAGAAAATAACAAACAGAACTACAGAAATTAAACACAGAATGAAACAAATCTTCTATAATATAGAGCAAAAACCATTTGAATTATTTTTCTACAAGTTTAAGTAATTTGTATAAATCATTTATTTTTCCAACTGATTGTTGCATGTTACTTAATACTATGAAATTAGTTGAGATCCCATGCAACTTATCCCATGCAACTTATCATGTTACTGAATTGCAGTTCAATACAATTGCAGTTGGAAATCATTTATGAATTGACGTGATTCCATAAATGTATTGGAGTACTTATCACGTCAATTAGTTGAGATCCCATGAAATTGCAGTTCAAACCTGATGAAAGGAGACTACGACAAACTTGCATTCCAGCAGTCGGAAGTATATCATAAAAAATCAAAGTAAACTCCAATACAATTGCAGTTCAAATCTGAAGACAGACCATGACAAACTAACATTCCAGCAGTTGAAGTATATCGTAGAAATTCAAAATAAACTTAGATCAATTTAAATCATGCATATGTTTATTGCTTTCAGGATAGGATTCTCTTGACTTATGGTGCTAATCTGATAACATAGTTGAATGGAAAAGTCACCTGGCATGTTTTGTAGTTTGGCATGGTAGGTCTCTTCAGCTATGTCATAGTACCTAAAAAGGTAGAACTACCTTGGGACTAAGCAAAGCAATGTAGTTCAACCAAATGACAATAACTAATACAAATAAACTTATATAGTTCACTACCAGGCAAATAATATCAGAAATGCGAAGTCTTACAGAAAACAAGAAAAGAGCGAAAGGGAAAGAAACGAGTTCGACACACTAATGGGAAACCCGCTGTTCCTCGTCGATCGAGCGAGAAACTACAGGACGAAAACCGATTAGTACCCTACAACCCACAACACCAAATGAGTTCTAGGAACTGGTACACCACAGGGGCAGCAAGATGCCAGTTATTATTTGGAGACTCCGAAGATTCAGATAGCGATCAGATGTAGAATCATCATACCTCCCTGTCCACACACAACATTAAAAAAAGGTTAGCATCATTTCATAAAATGTCAATTAGCACATTCTAATCTCAAAAGCTTCCACTTACAAGATTTTGTTATAAGTTGTCCAGTCAGTGCGAAGGGAGAATCTGCACAAACATGTCTTTGAGGTCTTCGCACGCAGCCATCTTTTCCAAAATCCTATCGTTGGATATCAATTCTGGTGACAGATTGCTCCCGGTAGGCTGCGGTTCATTTGAAAACAGTAATTTGGACATGTGATCCTTGGTAGCTTGTCTGTCATATTTGACCTTCTCCTTTGTTCCTTCTGCAATCAGGTTGTATGTGTACACAATCTTCTCCTGGCCGATTCTATAGGCTCGGCCAATCGCCTGCCTTCCAACAGAAGGATTCCAGACGACATCAAGGAGAACTACGCGTGATGCACCAATCAGTGTTATGCCTTCACAGCAGGCCTTTGTTGATGCAAGCATCACCTTAGCCTCACTGTTCATGTCGTTGAAGGCTTCCATCAAGGCTTCGCGCTGTTTAACACGCACGTTTCCACTCATGAGTAGGATCTCCTTGCCTTCTGTCCAGTCTAGCTCTGTGGTAAGCTGGTCCATGATGAGGGCCAGTGGCTCAAGGTACTGACTGAACACCAACACTCTTTCCTTGAGTGCTTCGCAAAGACGGATGATCTCGAAAACAAACCATGTCTTCACTCCTTCGCATGGGTTCAGCCGCACGCTCTTCATCTTGTCCACAACAGCTGCTTCTGTGTCTGACAGTTTTGTGCTTGTCACGAGGAACGGGTGTATAGATGCAAGCGATATCTTGTATTCTGCGTCAAGAAAACCCTTCCCTGCACTTTCCTCCATCATTGCGATGATTTCCTTCTGACGAGGAAGAGGGTTGAGGATCACAACAGATTCTCTCAGTCCTGGAAGAGACTTCTGAAGAATGTCACCATTATGGATGTGCACAAAAGGGCCCAGCTTTTCCCGGATCTCAGTGATGTGTTCATCCGTGATGTTGCTTATCCTTAACGAACTCCAGAATTCTTTGCCTTCATCCTCCTCCAAATGAGGTGCTGCTGTTCTTGATTGGCTGGTTGAAGCAACGCCTTTCTTGCCGAGTCTTGTGCAAGCAAAATCTTTGGCAAACTTGGGCTTAACCAGGCACAAGATGTTGTACAGCTCTAGGAAGTTGTTCTGGAATGGAGTCCCTGACAGGATTATCCGCTTTTCGGTGCTGACCTCTGCGAGGACTTTCCAAATGAGGCTCTTCTTGTTCCTTGGTGTGTGGCCCTCGTCGAGGACCAGCAAGCCGGGCTTCTCAAGAAGCAGGTTCCTCTGCATTTCTCCATCCTTGCCTTCGCCCTTGGCAAGATTCCTGTAGAGCGAATAGCTTAGACCAATGATGCTACTCCCTTCATACCAGGATGCTAGCTTGAGCATCATCTTGGATTTCTGGCTCAGTTTCTTCATGGCCAGCTTCTGGCCCAGACCATGATCCTTGGAGACCAGTTTCTGGATGGTCTTGTCTTGATCCCACTGGATCTCACTGGAACTCAGGACATGGAATGGGAGCTTGACATTCCATTTACTGAACTCCTGCTCCCATGTAGCCAGCATACCCCTGGGGGCAATGATAACTGGCCTGCAGTGCGGGAAGAGCTCCAGGTAAGATTGCACAAATGTGATTGCTAGCCGGGTCTTGCCGGTCCCCGGGGCATGAGAGATCACACAGCCACTTGTGGTGTCAGTGTTCATGGTGTGCCTCAGCTGCTCAATGTCGATCCCTCCTGCAAGTTTCCTCCACATGAACTCGAACCCTTCCCGCTGGTGTGGGAACATGTCTTCCCGTACCCCAGGAATGAGATCCCAGACGACGCCAGTTTTATCAACTCCCAGTCCCACGTTGCTTGCTCCTTCATATCCAACTGATTTCAGGATGTCATCAACGAACAAGTCAAGCTTATCATGATCCACTGCTGGCTCCCTATCCGTCGACTCCTTGGCCTGTTGAATTGAAGAGGTCAGGGGAGGGAAAGGTTGATGGAAACACGTTCCAACGTACACATGCTGAAGCCAAATTTTGCTTACCATGGAGGGAAATACGTGTCTAATTTCGATTTCGATGTAATCACATTTTCGGCATCGAACACCTATTTGATCATCGTGAAAGAGATCATGCTTCCCTCGCTTGCAAAAAGTCCCTACATGTGCAGGAATTTCATGCTCATCGCTCTCCGCGTCCTGAATGAAAGAAAATGGGATCACTAGCTTGTTTGTAAAACTGAAACAAAAGTATTGTTCTTCACATTTGTAGGAGCATAAAACAGGGCCACAAATTGCTAGAAATATTAAACGTAATTGGTCCAAACCAAAAATTGTACCGGCACAATTGGACAATTAACAGGAGGAACAGATCAGATTATTTAGTTGTTACCTTGTGGCAAGTGTGAGAAGAAAGCTTCTTGGATTCGGCCTCCAAGTCCAAGGCCAAGTCACGTTGTGCCCACAGGTCGTCCAGATCAGTCTTCTCCGGCACCACCTCATCTTGAACCCCGAAGGAGAATACCAGAGGAAACGGATCGCCTCCCTGTTCTGGTGCAGGAACAGGGGCGTCCAAAGGAACAGAGGCGTTCTGAAGAGTGGTCTCGATTCCCTCGAAAATGGAGTAGAGCAGATCGTCGTAAGTCTCTTGGTCTCGCCCGTCCTGCCGCCTCGGAGGAACCAGGGAGCTCTTCTTGAAGGTGACATCGCCCTGCTGCTCCCATCCCTCCGCGGGGAAGTCCTTGTTCTTGCGGCCGGCCGCCTGCCGGCAGGACGCCGCTCCTTCTTTCTTTGCCCTCCGGGAAGCTCCCTGCTCATCAGCCTCATCGCCGCCGTCAGCAGCAGCATCATCTTCTTCCATGCGCTGCTTCTTCCTTCTCCTGGCGGCGGCCATTCCGCCGGGTTCTTCAAAGTCTTCATCGCTGTGGGCAGCATTTTGTCCTCGGCGCCGCCTCGTCGCCGTTCCGTCGTCTTCGTCAGAGTCATCGTCGGCGTTTTTTCCTCGGCGCCGTGGGTGCCTTATCCCCGTTCTGCCATGCCCGCGCCCGCCCTCATCACTGGACGACCGCGCTGGATGAGGCGGTGGTTTGTCTTTGTCGTCCTCCTCTGCCTCCGAGCTGGACTGCGACGGCGTGTCGACGCAGTACGGCTTTCTGCGGGTGGCTTGCCGGAGCAGCTTCGCGTCGGGGCATCTCCGCTTTGACCGCAGCCGCGACGCGAGGGTGCTACTGGTGGAGGCGGTGTCCGCCATCTTGGTGATGTACCACCCTTCAAACTTCCGCTTGAGGAAGATCTCTGCGCGGCTGCCGTCGCCGCCCGGCCGCGGCCCCGTGTACCGACCGGCGACCCTGGCATCGCTAAGCACGCGACGGCCCGGCTCTTCCTCCGCCTCAAATTCCTCGGAATCTTCTTCCCATTCTTCCTCCTCCTCCTCTTCTTCCTGCTCCCATTCATCTTCGTCTTTATCTTCCTCTTCCTCTTCCTCCTCTTTATCTTCTTCCTCATGCCCGTCCTCTGCACCGTCCTTATCATCTGGATCCAGCATCCCCACTTCCTCCCCCTCCTCCTCGCCATCGCCGCAAGCACCCTCTCGCCGACTCGTCCCAATTCCGTTGCTCGTTCCATCGGGGCCACCGCCGCTCGTACTCTCGTCAGACCTCGGGGCCTCCTTCTCCTCCTCGCTTGACAAGAGGAGAGAGGGCCAGTCGATGTCATCGACAGGCTCCTCCTTGACAGGTCCCGCGGCCTCGCCCACATCTTCTTCTTCGTCGTTGGGGATCTCGATGATCTCGGCGGGCTGGCCGCCGGTGCCCAGTGCGGAGGACGAGGGCGCGACCGGGTTTGGCACCAAATCCTGGGCGCTTTCCGCCTCGACGCGCTGGCTCACGGCCGAGGCGACCACCGGCGCGCGGTCGTCGTCGATCTCGATGATCTCGGCGGACTGGGCGCGGGTGGCTGGTGCAGCCGCCGGCTGCGAAGAGGACGAGGGCGCGAGCGGGTTTCGCACCAAATCCTGGGCGCTTTCCGCCTCGACGCGCTGGGTCCCGGCCGCGGCGACCTCCGGCGCGCGGTGGCCTTCGCCGCCGTCGTCGTCCTCGTCGATGATCAGGCGGCGGGGCCTGCGGCTGGAGAGATGGCCGGCGGACGGCGTGGTCCTGGTCGGCATCTCCTCGCGGCGGTGGAAACCGCAGGGGAGAGGACGAGGGTTTTTGTCCCAGCTAGTGTAGCCGTGCGAGTGTGGTCTGCCTGCTAGCTAAAATTGGGCGCGCGAGAGGGAGAGGTGGAAACGTGAAAGGGTTTCGGGTGATGGGCGCTGCGTGGGGTCCCGCCGGTCAGCGGAGTAGCCCTTCACTTTGAGAAAAAGAGCCACAGTAGCACGTCGCTGCCTGTTTGCCTCGAAGCATGATCTTGTGGCAAGGTAGGCTCATGCCACCCACCAGCCCAGAGCCATAGCTTTGAAATGACCACTCCAGCAATAATGGAACACCCTCCGATTCCAATTTGTCAATGCCAATGCAGGCACCCGGTAAGACATGGCACCGCCCTTGCTTTTACTTTACACACATAAAATCACGATTATGGAAGTTGCTCCCTTAATTTTGGATTTATCAACATAACGTTCCTCCATTGATTTTGGATTTATCGACATAACGTTACTCCCTGATTACTTGTAACATATATCTTTCTTGTTATCAATGAATATTTTGGTTTTATCGACATAATCGTTCCTCCGTTAATTTTGGATTTATCGACATAACGTTCCTCCATTATTACTCATAGCACATATCTTACCTGTTATCTATCGATGAATCATGACTACTCTTATGGTTTGTGTGAAATAACAGCGAGTCACACGGCTAAGAGCCCGACCAATGCAGTTGGCCCAAGCATGAGTTCGCACATGCACATTGTTCTTCAACCTGGCCATACAACAAGGAGTGTGACTATCACACATCTCAGTCATATGTTGGTGTCCTTGTATCTTCAGTAGCATTGTACGCCTACAGTTTCTACACATGTGGTAGGATTGAGATGGACCTATGGAGGTGAATAAGTCTCTACAAAATCTAGCTCCCTCTCTTACAAGTTTACATTTTGCGGAATAAAGGTTTGCCTAAATGTAACTACGATGAGTACAACCTAACACAGTGTTTGCAAGGAAGGGCCCAGAGTAAAATAGAAGTAATCTAGCTTGGATAAGGAAGAACTGAAAGTACCCGAAGACGAGGATGTATCCCGATGTGCATTTCCTGGGAAGCTAATCGGCGTTTGGAGATATGCGAGAACACCAAGGTCTCTTGACACCAGCAAGGTTCACCTTCTTCCCCTTGAGCCTTCACCATGAAGGCAAAGCCCAACCACTCCTGGTAAACCTTGAGACGATCTTTAAAACTCTACAAATGACGAGGAAATCCACATACTTGGTTCCTCATCTATGATTCCTATCGCCTAGGAGTCTCGAACCTCCATGAGTAACAAGATCAAATGGAAAAGCTTGAAACTTGCTTGAACCATGAAAATGGTTGGTCAAAAGAGAGAGGGAGAACAGATCTTGGCCAGCGCGAGCTCCTCTCTCAAATCCTCCCAAAGCTCTCAAGAATCAAAGGATTATGGTTGGAATGTGTCGGGAGTGTTCTGTCTCAGATATGAAACGTCTGGAATGAGTGCTCAACCTTATCCACAATACATGGAGTAGCTTATATATGTGGAGGGAAACTAGCCATTTTCCCGCTGAAAAACATATTGTCTGACAGTCCATCCCAGAAGGACCCAAACAGTCCGGCCTACCCTAGCAATCCTAGTCACCAACAGAAAGCAGGGCAAACCGAGTGAACAAACTGAGGGCCCGGATAGTCTTGGCCCGAATCCGCCCATGTAGTCTGGCATGTGAATCACCCTGAGGCCAAGAGTTGCCAGACAAGTCCAGAGAAGTCTAGACTAGGAATCTCCTTGAGGCTGAGAGTAGCTTGACAAGTCTCTGACTGTCTGATCTATGAATAAATCCCCAGGGTAAGAGCTATCAGACAAGTCCTAGACAGTTCGACATGTGTCCGGGCATAACTGAGAGTTGTTAGACAAGTAGCTTCATAGCCGGCGCTCGTCTCAGAAAGTATGTCCGACCAGGGAATCACCCCAAAGACAGGAACATGCGACCAGACCCGGAAAGTTCAGCCGGAATTAGCCCGGATGGTCTAGTTGGCCAAGAGTTTCCCTTTTTATGCGTTCAAACTTTTAGGGTTGGCATTGTCGGTGTCAAAACTAGCAGATCTTGGGTAGGGGGTCCCGAACTATGCGTCTGAGGATCGATGGTAACAGGAGACAGGGGATACGATGTTTACCCAGGTTCAGGCCCTCTCGATCGAGGTAATACCCTACTTCCTACTTGATTGATCTTGATGAATATGGTTACAAGAGTTGATCTACCTCGAGATCGTAATGGCTAAACCCTAGAAGTCTAGCCTATAAGATTGTTGTGATTCTGCTATTCTTGTCTCTACGGACTAAACCCTCCGGTTTATATTGAAGGAAACATGCCCTAGAGGCAATAATAAAGTTGTTATTTATATTTCCTTATATCACGATAAATGTTTATTATTCATGCTAGAATTGTATTAACCGGAAACATAATACATGTGTGAATATATAGACAAACAAAGTGTCACTAGTATGCCTCTACTTGACTAGCTCGTTGAATCAAAGATGGTTATGTTTCCTAGCCATAGACATGAGTTGTCATTTTATTAACGGGATCACATCATTGGTGAATGATGTGATTGACTTGACCCATTCTGTTAGCTTAGCACTTGATCGTTTAGTTTTACTACTATTGCTTTCTTCATGACTTATACATGTTCCTATGACTATGAGATTATGCAACTCCCGAATACCGGAGGAACACCTTGTGTGCTATCAAACGTCACAACGTAACTGGTGATTATAAAGATGCTCTACAGGTGTCTTCGAAGGTGTTTGTGGTGTTGGCATAGATCGAGAATAGGATTTGTCACTCCGAGTGTCGGAGAGGTATCTCTGGGTCCTCTCGGTAATGCACATCACTATAGGCCTTGCAAGCAATTGACTAATGAGTTAGTCATGAGATGATGCATTACGAAACGAGTAAAGAGACTTGCCGGTCACGAGATTGAACTAGGTATTGAGATACCGACGACCGAATCTCGGGCAAGTAACATACCGATGACAAAGGGAACAACGTATATTGTTATGCGATTTTGACCGATAAAGATCTTCGTAGAATATGTAGGAACCAATATGAGCATCCAGGTTCTGCTGTTGGTTATTGACTGGAGATGAGTCTCGGTCATGTCTACATAGTTCTCGAACCCGTAGGGTCCGCACGCTTAACGTTCGGTGATGATCGGTATTATGTGTTTATGAGTTTTGATGTACCGAAGGTAGTTCGGAGTCCCGGATATGATCACGGACATGACAAGGAGTCTCGGAATGTCCGAGACATAAAGATCGATATATTGGAAGCCTATGTTTGGACATCGGAAAGGTTCCAGATGAGTTCAGGCATTTACCGGAGTACCGGGGGGCTACCGGACCCCCCCCCCC
>LR738711.1:585350080-585396184 GCA_902687465.1 Secale cereale | reverse complement strand
CCCCCCCCGGGAGTGAAGTGGGCCTCATGGGCCTTGGGAGAGAGAGGAAGGGGCAGCCAGGGCTGGCCGCGCGCCCCCTCCCCCTCTAGTCCGAATTGGACAAGGAAGGGGGGGGGGGCGCCCCCCTTTCCTTCCTCCTCTCCCTTCCTTCCTTCCCTCCTACTCCTACTATTGGAAGGGGGAATCCTACTCCCGGTGGGAGTAGGACTCCTCCTAGGGCGCGCCATAGAGGGCCGACCCCTCCCCCTCCTCCACTCCTTTATATATGGGGGTGTGGGGCACCCCATAGACACATAAGTTGATCATTGATCTTTTAGCCGTGTGCGGTGCCACCCTCCATAGAAACACACCTCGATCATATCGTTGTAGTGCTTAGGCGAAGCCCTGCGTCGGTAACTTCATCATCACCGTCATCACACCGTCGTACTGACGGAACTCTCCCTCAAAGCTCTACTGGATCATGAGTTCGTGGGACGTCACCGAGCTGAACGTGTGCAGATCGCGGAGGTGCCGTACGTTCGGTACTAGGATCGGTCGATCGTGAAGACGTACGACTACATCAACCGCGTTGTCATAACGCTTCCAATTACGGTCTACGAGGGTACGTGGATGACACTCTCCCCTCTCGTTGCTATGCATCACCATGATCTTGCGTGTGCGTAGGATTTTTTTTGAAATACTACGTTCCCCAACAATGGCATCATGAGCCAGGTTTATGCGTAGATGTTATATGCATGAGTAGAACACAAGTGAGTTGTGGGCGATACTAGTCATACTGCTTACCAGCATGTCATACTTTGATTCTGCGGTATTGTTGGATGAAGCGGACCGGACCGACATTACGCGTACGCTTACGCGAGACTGGTTCTACCGACGTGCTTCGCACACAGGTGGCTGGCGGGTGTCAGTTTCTCCAACTTTAGTTGAATCAATTGTGGCTACGCCCGGTCGTTGTGAAGGTTAAAACATCACCTACTTGACGAAATATCGTTGTGGTTTTGATGCGTAGGTAAGAACGGTTCTTGCTAAGCTCGTAGCAGCCATGTAAAACTTGCAACAGCAAAGTAGATGACGTCTAACTTGTTTTTGTAGGGCATGTTGCAATGTGATATGGTCAAGACATGATGCTAAATTTTATTGTATGAGATGATCATGTTTTGTAACAGAGTTATCGGCAACTGTCAGGAGCCATATGGTTGTCGCTTTATTGTATGAAATGCAATCGCCATGTAATTGCTTTACTTTATCACTAAGCGGCATCGATAGTCGTAGAAGCAATAGTTGGCGAGATGACAACGATGCTACGATGGAGATCAAGGTGTCGCACCGGTGACGACGGTGATCATGACGATGCTTTGGAGATGAAGATCAAAGGCACAAGATGATGATGGCCATATCATATCACTTATGTTGATTGCATATGATGTTTATCTTTTATGCATCTTATTTTGCTTAGATCGATGGTAGCATTATAAGATTATCTCTCACTTAATTTCAAGGTATAAGTGTTCTCCCTGAGTATGCACCGCTGCGAAAGTTCGTCGTGCCGAGACACCACGTGATGATCGGGTGTGATAAGCTCTGCGTTCACATACAACAGGTGCAAGCCAGTTTTGCACACGCAAAATACTCGGGTTAAACTTGACGAGCCTAGCATATGCAGATATGGCCTCGGAACACTGGAGACCGGAAGGTCGAGCGTGAATCATATAGTAGATATGATCAACATGAGATGTTCACCATTGAAAACTACTCCATCTCACGTGATGATCAGACATGGTTTAGTTGATATGGATCACGTGATCACTTAGATGATTAGAGGGATGTCTGTCTAAGTGGGAGTTCTTAAGTAATTTGATTAATTGAACTTTAATTTATCATGAACTTAGTACCTGATAGTATTTTGCATGTCTATGTTGTTGTAGATAGATGGCATGTGCTGTTGTTCCGTTGAATTTTAATGCGTTCCTAGAGAAAACTAAGTTGAAAGATGATGGTAGCAACTACACGGACTGGGTCCGTAACTTGAGGATTATCCTCATTGCTGCACACAAGAATTATGTCCTAGAAGCACCGCTAGGTGACAAGCCTGCTGCAAGAGCAACTCCGGATGTTATGAATGTCTGGCAAGCTCGTTCTGATGACTACACGATAGTTCAGTGTGCCATGCTTTACGGCTTAGAATCGGGACTTCAACGATGTTTTGAACGTCATGGAGCATATGAGATGTTCTAGGAGTTGAAGTTAATATTTCAAGAAAATGTCCAGATTGAGAAATATGAGATTTCCAATAAGTTCTACAGCTGCAAGATGGAGGAGAACAGTTCTATCAGTGAACACTTGCTCCGAATGTCCGGGGTACTATAATCATATGACTCAACTTGGTTGCAAAGTTGACGAAGATAGTGTTATTGATGGATTTCTTCAATCACTGCCACCAAGCTATAAAGGCTTCATGATGAACTATAACATGCAAGGGATGCAGAAGACAATCCCCGAGCTCTCCGCTATGCTCAAAGCCGTGGAGGTAGAAATCAAAAAGGAGCATCAAGTGTTGATGGTTAACAAGACCACTAGTTTCAAGAAAAATGGCAAGGGAAAGAAGAGGAACTTCAAGAAGAATAGCAAGACAGTTGCTACTCCCACGAAGAAACCCAAGTCTGGAGCCAAGCCTGAAACTGAGTGCTTCTACTGCAAAGGGACTGGACACTGGAAGCGAAACTGCCCCAAGTATTTGGCGGATAAGAAGGATGGCGAAGTGAACAAAGGTATATATGATATACATGATATTGATGTGTACCTTACTAATGCTCGTAGTAGCACCTGGGTATTTGATACTAGTTCGGTTGCTAATATTTGTAACTTGAAACAGGGGCTACAGATTAAACGAAGATTAGCTAATGACGAGGTGACGATACGTGTGGGAAATGGTTCCAAAGTCGATGTGATCGCCCTCGGCACGCTACCTCTACATCTACCTTCTGGATTAGTTTTAGACCTGAATAATTGTTATTTGGTGCCAGCGTTAAGCATGAACATTATATCTGGATCTTGTTTATTGCGAGACGGTTATTCATTTAAATACGAGAATAATGGTTGTTCTATTTATATGAGTAATACCTTTTATGGTCATGTACCCTTGAAGAGTGGTCTATTCTTGTTGGATCTCGATCGTAGTGATACACATATTCATAATATTGAAGCCAAAAGATGCAAGGTTAATAATGATAGTGCAACTTATTTGTGGCACTGCCGTTTAGGTCATATTGGTGTAAAGCGCATGAAGAAACTCCATACTAATGGACTTTTGGAATCACTTGATTATGAATCACTTGGTGCTTGCGAACCATGCCTCATGGGCAAGATGACTAAGACTCCGTTCTCCAGAACAATGGAGCGAGCAACTGATTTGTTGAAATCATGAGTGTTGAGGCTCGCGGCGGGTATCGTTATTTTCTGACCTTCACTGATGATTTGAGCAGATATGGGTATATCTATTTAATGAAACACAAGTCTAAAACATTTGAAAAGTTCAAAGAATTTCAGAGTGAAGTAGAGAATCATCGTAACAAGAAAATAAAGTTTCTATGATCTGATCGTGGTGGCGAATATTTGAGTTACGAGTTTGGTCTTCATTTGAAACAATGTGGAATGGTTTCACAACTCACGCCACTCGGAACACCACAGCGTAATGGTGTGTCCGAACGTCGTAACCGTACTTTATTAGATATGGTTCGATCTATGATGTCTCTTACCGATTTACCACTATCGTTTTGGGGTTATGCTTTAGAGACAGCTGCATTCACGTTAAATAGGGCAGCATCTAAATGCGTTGAGACGACGCCTTATGAACCGTGGTTTGGCAAGAAACCAAAGTTGTCGTTTCTTAAAGTTTGGCGTTGCGATGCTTATGTGAAAAAGCTTCAACCTAATAAGCTCGAACCCAAGTCAGAGAAATGTGTCTTCATAGGATACCCAAAGGATACTGTTGGGTACACCTTCTATCAGAGATCCGAAGGCAAGATATTCGTTGCTAAGAATGGATCCTTTCTAGAGAAGGAGTTTCTCTCAAAAGAAGTGAGTGGGAGGAAAGTAGAACTTGATGAGGTAATTGTACCTTCTCCCGAATTGGAAAGTAGTGCATCACAGAAACTAGTTCCAGTGATTCATGCACCAATCAGTGAGGAAGCTAATGATGATGATTATGAAACTTCGGATAAAGTTACTACTGAACCTCGTAGGTCAACCATAGTACGTTCCGCACCAGAGTGGTACGGCAACCCAGTTCTGGAAGTCATGTTACTAGACCATGATGAACCTATGAACTATGAGGAAGCGATGATGAGCCCAGATTCCGCAAAATGGCTTGAGGCCATGAAATCTGAGATGGGATCTATGTATGAGAACAAAGTGTGGACTTTGGTTGACTTGCCCGATGATCGGCAAGCCATTGAAAATAAATGGATCTTCAAGAGGAAGATCGATGCTGACGGTAATGTTACTGTCTACAAAGCTCGACTTGTTGCGAAAGGTTTTCGACAAGTTCAAGAAGTTGACTACGATGAGACTTTCTCACCCGTAGCAATGCTTAAGTCTATCCGAATCATGTTAGCAATTGCCGCATTTTATGATTATGAAATTTGGCAAATGGATGTCAAAACTGCATTGCTTAATGGATACTTCAAAGAGGAGTTGTATATGATGCAATCAGAAGGTTTTGTCAATCCTAAAGGTGCTAACAAAGTGTGCAAGCTCCAGCGATCCATATACGGACTGGTGCAAGGATCTTGGAGTTAGAATATACACTTTGATGAGGTGATCAAAGCATATGGTTTTATACAGACTTTTGGAGAAGTCTGTATTTACAAGAAAGTGAGTGGGAGCTCTGTAGCATTTCTGATATTATATGTGGATGACATATTATTGATTGGAAATGATATAGAACTTCTGGATAGCATAAAAGGATACTTGAATAAGTGTTTTTCAATGAAAGACCTCAATGAAGCTGCCTATATATTAGGCATCAAGATCTATAGAGATAGATCAAGACATTTAATTGGACTTTCACAAAGCACATACCTTGATAAAGTTTTGAAGAAGTTCAAAATGGATCAGTCGCAGAAAGGGTTCTTGCATGTGTTACAAGGTGTGAAGTTGAGTAAGACTCAACGCCCGACCACTGCAGAAGATAGAGAGAAAATGAAAGGTGTTCCCTATGCTTCAGCCATAGGCTCTATCATGTATGCAATGCTTTGTACCGGACCTGATGTGTGCCTTGCTGTTAGTTTAGTAGGGAGGTACCAAAGTAATCTAGGAGTGGGTCACTGGACAGCGGTCAAGAACATCCTGAAATACCTGAAAAGGACTAAGGATATGTTTCTCATTTATGGAGGTGACAAAGAGCTCGTCATAAATGGTTATGTCGATGCAAGCTTTGACACTGATCCGGATGACTCTAAGTCACAAACCGGATACATATTTTTATGGGACAATTACATTTGAGCCCCTAGTTGTGTCACACCCGTGTGTTTTGCCCCTAAATTCAAAAAACCCTCGTTTCCGCCCAAGTTTGTTTGCTCTTCTTATGCTTTTTCCCTTTAACCGTTTGACTTTAACTTTGAAAGCATCATAACGAATTCATACTAACTCAGAAAATGCATATAAGATATCAAAATGTTCGAAAAAACATCACCTATATGTGCACGTCATTTGCATTCATGACAAAAGTGTTGAAAATCCAAAAAAATCATATGATCTCAAACCGAGGTATAGACTTTTCAGCATTGTTGTCATGAATGCAAATGACATGTACTTATGGGTGATGTTATTTCAAACATTTTGATATCTTATTTGCATTTTTCTGAGTTAGTATGAATTCGTTATGAAGTTTTCAAAGTTGTGGTCAAACGATCGAAGGGCAAAAGGATAAGAGGAGCAAACGAGCTTGGACAGAAACGAGGGTTTTTCGAATTTAGGGGCAAAACACATGGGTGTGACACAACTAGGGGCTCAAATGTAATTGTCCCTATTTTTATTGAACGGTGGAGCTGTCAGTTGGTGCAGTTCTAAGCAAAGCGTCATGGCGGGATCTACATGTGAAGCGGATTACATAGCTGCTTCGGAAGCAGCAAATGAAGGAGTCTGGATGAAGGAGTTCATATTAGATCTAGGTGTCATACCCAGTGCATCGGATCCAATGAAAATCTTTTGTGACAATACTGGTGCAATTGCCTTGGCAAAGGAATCCAGATTTCACAAGAGAACCAAGCACATCAAGAGACGCTTCAATTCCATCCGCGATCAAGTCAAGGAGGGAGACATAGAGATTTGCAAGATACATACGGATCTGAATGTTGCAGACCCGTTGACTAAGCCTCTCTCATGAGCAAAACATGATCAGCACCAAGACTCCATGGGTGTTAGAATCATTACTGTGTAATCTAGATTATTGACTCTAGTGCAAGTGGGAGACTGAAGGAAATATGCCCTAGAGGTAATAATAAAGTTGTTATTTATATTTCCTTATATCATGATAAATGTTTATTATTCATGCTAGAATTGTATTAACCGGAAACATAATACATGTGTGAATATATAGACAAACAAAGTGTCACTAGTATGCCTCTACTTGACTAGCTCGTTGAATCAAAGATGGTTATGTTTCCTAGCCATAGACATGAGTTGTCATTTGATTAACGGGATCACATCATTGGTGATTGATGTGATTGACTTGACCCATTCCGTTAGCTTAGCACTTGATCGTTTAGTTTTACTGCTATTGCTTTCTTCATGACTTATACATGTTCCTATGACTATGAGATTATGCAACTCCCGAATACCGGAGGAACACCTTGTGTGCTATCAAACGTCACAACATAACTGGGTGATTATAAAGATGCTCTACAGGTGTCTCCGAAGGTGTTTGTGGTGTTGGCATAGATCGAGAATAGGATTTGTCACTCCGAGTGTCGGGGAGGTATCTCTGGGCCCTCTCGGTAATGCACATCACTATAAGCCTTGCAAGAAAATGACTAATGAGTTAGTCACGAGATGATGCATTACAGAACGAGTAAAGAGACTTGCCGGTAACGATATTGAACTAGGTATTGAGATACCGATGATAGAATCTCGAGCAAGTAACATACCGATGACAAAGGGAACAACGTATATCGTTATGCGGTTTTGACCGATAAAGATCTTCATAGAATATGTAGGAACCAATATGAGCATCTAGGTTCTGCTGTTGGTTATTGACTGGAGATGAGTCTCGGTCATGTCTACATAGTTCTCGAACCCATAGGGTCCGCACGCTTAACGTGCGGTGACGATCGGTATTATGAGTTTATGAGTTTTGATGTACTGAAGGTAGTTCGGAGTCCCGGATATGATCACGGACATGACGAGGAGTCTCGGAATGTCCGACACATAAAGATCGATATATTGGAAGCCTATGTTTTGACATCGAAAAGGTTTCGGATGAGTTCGGGCATTTACCGGAGTACCGGGGGGCTACCGAAACCCCCCGGGGAGTGAAGTGAGCCTCATGGGCCTTGGGAGAGAGAGGAAGGGGCAGACAGGGCTGGCCGCGTGCCCCCTCCCCTTCTAGTCCAAATTGGAAAAGTAAGGGGGCGGCACCCCCCTTTCCTTCCTCCTCTCCCCTCCTTCCTTCCCTCCTACTCCTACTATTGGAGGGGGGGGGGGATCCTACTCCCGATGGGAGTAGGACTCCGCCTAGGGCGCGCCATAGATGGCCGGCCCCTCCCCCTCCTCCACTCCTTTATATATGGGGTTCGGGGCAGCCCATAAACACACAAGTTGATCATTGATCTTTTAGCCGTGTGCGGTGACCCCCTCCACAGAAACACACCTTGGTCATATCGTTGCGGTGCTTAGGCAAAGCCGTGCGTCGGTAACTTCATCATCACCATCATCACGTCGTCGTACTAACGGAACTCTCCCTCGAAGCTCTACTAGATCGTGAGTTCGTGGGACGTCACTGAGCTGAACGTGTGTAGATCGCGGAGGTTCCGTACATTCGGTACTAGGATCGGTCGATTGTGAAGACGTACGACTACATCAACCGCGTTCTCATAACGCTTCCGCTTACGGTCTATGAGGGTACGTGGACGACACTCTCCCCTCTCGTTGCTATGCATCACCATGATCTTGCGTGTGCGTAGGATTTTTTTTTTGAAATACTACGTTCCCCAACATATATATGCACCGGAGGGACCTAGGGTTGTACATGATCACCTTGCAGAGGAAGGAAAGTATTACACCCGGACTCTGAACTTGCTATTTTACACACAGGGAGTCCTATCTGGATACGGGAGATAGTCTTCATCGATAATCTTCTCGGCCCACCAGTCCGGCCCATAATGAACGATCTGGCCACGTGAGGACCCCTTAATCCAGGACCCCCTTAGTAGCCCCTGAACCAGTCTTCAATGACGACGAGTTTGGCTGACGCACTGTCTTCGACATTGCAAGGCGGGTTCCTCCTCCCGAACATATTGAAGAAATATTCCCTACAAAAGGTACTGTGTCCGGCTCTGCATGGTTAGTACAACCCTTAGCCTCGAAGGCAAGGTATCAAAAGACGGATAATGTGTCTTTACTGACAACCTTTCAGCGAAGCGTCAAGTCTGTGCCTTTAACACACATATCGCACCGTTTTCTTGGCCCTGGTTTCACGTTTCGAGGTATAGCCTCATTGGCACGTCTTGTCAAAACAGAGATCGTGCCCGCTTATTACAGGATCCTTATCAACGTGACATGAGCATCTTAACCGCGCCCTACGCACGACCTCGTTGGGAACCGGCGAGGTTTACGGATGGTGTGGGGGCGTTTATCATTCACCGCTTATAAAAGGACCCAAAGTTTTACCCTTTATCCCCACGCTCTCCTCAATCCCTAGATATCCAATCTCCTCAGCCTCCAGCGCCCACATCTCCTACGCCCTCAATCCTTAACTCCTCCACCACCGCCGCCGTATCCAGCAATGGCTGGCTCCGGCTCCAAGGGCAAGTGGGAGGCATCTTCGATCATGGAGAAGACCGTGAAGAGCCTCCGGAGCGCGGGCTATCTTGTCGACGATGTGGCGCATCGAGTCCCCGACAAGGACCAAGTGATCCCCGTCCGTAAGGAGGGTGAGAGGGTTGCATTCCTCTCGCACTTCATTCGGGGGCTGGGATTTCCTCTCCACCGCTTTGTGCGGGGAATTCCATTTTTCTACGGGCTAGATTTCCACGATCTATCCCCGAGTTAATTCCTTCACATATCCGCTTTCATAGTGGTGTGTGAAGCATTCCTCCGAATCTCCCCACACTCCGGCCTCTGGCTCAAAACCTTCAATCTGAAGCCGAAGGTGGTCGACGAGCAGCATGCTGAGTGCGGAGGTGCTATGATAAGCAAACTCCCCAATGCTACCTGTCCAAAGGGGGCGTTCGTGGAGGCGAACAAGATTTGACAGTAGGAGTGGTTTTACATCACTGAGCCCCGAGACACCAAGTGGGCGGCTGCTCCTGCATTCAGATCTGGTCCCCTGGAGAGGCTAACCTCCTGGACCGATAAGGGCCCGAATTGGGGATCTCAGACGGAGGTTATAGCCCTCCAAAAATGCATCTCTGACATGATCTCCAAGGGCACCCAGCTCACTAACGCGGTCCAGGTAATGCTTGCCCGTCTCGTCCTCCCCTGCCAACCCCGGGGCTCCTATCTATGGGAGTTCAATCTGGAAGGATCCTGGCCCTTGAAGCACCTCTTCGGCTCTATGCACGAAGATATCTGGAAGCACCTCTTCAAGGCCCAGAAGGGGTGGCCGGTGGAGACTGAAGACAAGGGCTTCAACACTGTCCTCACTGCATCAGAGGTATTTGAGATTTCCGCCGAACATATATCCCTTCCATGTTTTAATTATAACAGGAGTTTGGGTTTTTGCGTTCAATCCAGGCCTGGACGAAAAAGGCGAAGTGGATCAAGTGTCTGGCTCCCCTACCAGAAGAGCCAGAGACGTCTCGAGTGATGGCGATGTTTATTCCGGCGCCGTACAAGGCGCCGGAGAAGAAGGCCAAGAAGAAGGGCAAGGAGGTCAAGAGCGACCCCCGGCCTGCCGGCCCTAGTCCAAGGAAACAGGCTCCCAACTCTCTCCAGAAGAAGAAGAGGAGGAGGCAGAAGAAGAAGACTCCCCCGTCCTAGCCAAGGGGAGGAAAAGAGTGGCCCTTGCTGACGCAGGCACGACCACGCCCAGGAAGAAGCTAACTCTTTCTGTTAGTTCGAACTCATCGTTCGAACACATTTATCGAGTTCAGCCCAGGATCAAGCCCCAGACCGAATCGCAAGTATTCAAAACTACTTATGTTCGGAAGATTTTCCTTTTTTGGCATCTAATATTTATTTTACCTTTATGTAGTCCTCCGCGCGACATCCCCGTGGCTTCACTGTCCTCAGGGAATTCCCTGGCGCCCGGAGAGACGGAGAGCGGTACGCCTCTGCGGGGCTTGTTGCCCATCGTGGGGGATACCGAAGTATCCTCACTACAAACTCCCCCTATTCCAGCAAGTGGGAGTGGGGCAGATGAGAGGGCGGCCGAGGTCAATCCCTCAGCCACGGTCGACCTGGGGGAGTGATCCCCATGGCGACCGAAGACGGGGGGCCCAAACAATCCGAGGCTCCGCCGAACACTATTCTGGAGTCCAGGGCGGTTCCGGAATCAAGGGTCCAGCCCCCCGTAATGGGGGAGGGAGCAATTGCTCCTGCTGCGCCTACCGTCCCTCTGGAGGCGCCGAACACTCTGGAGGGAGCACTGCGGCTTCCATCATGGAGGAACACCGCACTCTGATGAGTGCGGTCATGGGGAAGATTCAGTCCGTCAAAGGTGGACTGAACGAAGCCGTCAACAGCCTTCTAACAGGCTTTGAGGTATGTGATGTAATGTTCTGTAAAGAGAACTTTTGTCTTTGTTTTAGATGTATATATATATATATATATATATATATATATATATATATATATATATATATATATATATATATATATATATATATATATATATATATATATATATATATATATATATATATATATATAGACAGTAGTCCCTGATGCTTTGTTTGATTCTGAACAGAATCAGGCAAAGCATCCATGTTATAGCATAAGATAGAGATGACCTGTGAATTTGATGCTTGAACATGTTGCGCTAGTTACGACATCTGCCCACGCCGCAGAGGTTTCCGAGTTAAATCGAAAACTTAGACTAGCTGATGAAGATCTCGACCACGTCACCAAATGTTTTGACGAAACGCAAGGTATGTGGGTTTAGGAAATCTAAATTTTAACACACTATATGTCCGAACATGTGGTAATACATGTTATATTTTTTTTGTGAAATAGCTGACGCAGCTGCGGTTGAGGCTCTGAAGGGCGAACTTGACACGACCAAAGAGGAGGCCGGAGCGAGCAAGGCAGCCACTGATAAAGCAGCTGCCAACCTGGAGGCCGAGAAGGCCATGCGTCAACAGCACGAGACTCGGGTGATCGAAGTCGAGGTTGAGCTCCAAGATGCAATTTGCAAATGCGACACCTTGGGGAAGAATTTGGAGCAAGCGTCCGAACTCGCTACGACAGTTAATGCTGCCAAGGAGGCGCGAACTACATCGCGCGGTGCTCGGGAGGAGATAAAACAAGCGTGTCAGATAGCAGCTGGTAAGGTTTTTCTCTTGCAGAGCATCTTCGGAGGTCAGAGGTATCTTGGGCTGACACGATTGTGGAGTTCTCCAGGCGTGTTTGCGGATCTCCTGATGAGCATCGCCGACGCCACCCAATACTTCCAAGCTCAAGAAGGGAACAACACGAAGAAGCTGCTTTGGTTGCAGTTCCTTGTGCCCAACCATCCGGTGCCCCTCAACAACCAAATGAAGCAGCTGGTCAAGCTGCACCCGCTGATCCGATCCCGAGTAGTTACTTCGGGTTGGTGAAGAGGCTCGTCGATGCGAGTCCGTGGGTCGACGCTGTCAAGTGCTCGGCCTGCATAGAGGGTGCTCGGATGGCCTTTGCCCGCGTGAAGGTACATTGGGCGAAGATGAAGGCCGCGGAAATACCACAGCTGGCCTTCCAGAAGGCAAAGATCATCGTAGACCGGGAAGGTACTTTGACGATGTCGTAGAAGGAGCCCGCCTTGTAGAGGGCCAATGCTCAAAGGATATAGCCTTTGAGTTATTAGTATTCGGGTTTTAAGGACTAAGCCAATGTGATGATGTATATATATTTTGCACTTTTATATTGATGAGAGGCTTTTCCCTCCTGTGCGGCTGTTTATGTAAATCTGAAAGTTTCCAGTCATCGGCTTCAGCCCCCATGTAAATATTACACAGGTGTTCGGTAACACGCATGAACACTCTTTATCCAACGTATTGGTCTGTATAGGAGGTGTTTGCGTAGCGAACCAGGCAACCGGACTATGCGGCTTTATCGCTTTCACTTAGCCATAGGAGCTTGACTAGTGGGGCTAAGTACTAGCCCCTGGTGCGTACCAGGCCTTTCAAATTATAGTGCCTTTTTGACGCGGCTGGGCGAAGACCAGCCCCTCGTATAACATGGAATGTATCGCTATTGATCATAGTACAACACTAGGTCACCGAATCGCTTGACCAGCTCTCGCCTTATCATGACAGCCACTTTTTGGCTTTCTCTACTGAGGTACTTGACCGGACGAACCAGAAGTACAATCGCAGTAGTTCTCCCTTTACTACCTTAGCCGAACAATGCGGAACGTAAGGTAGCAAGCACAGGAGCCGGGCAACCCAACTATTGACCAAAGACATGATTCGGAGCCGATGCATATAACGCAATATCCGGGATGCCAAACAGTTCCCTATAGGTGTTCGGACTTTTGTAGGCATGCCAGGCTTAGTACAGCCCCTGGTATTAAGTCCAGGTATTAGGGCATACGCGGCGATCTGTCTTGGGGGTAGAGAATACAGGTGGTGAAAATAAACAATAGCCCCAAAAAATATTGGAACCAAACTGCCTCTTTTATATCCCGTTTAATACGGCGAGCTGCGAGGTTACAGATATTGCCGATAATAGCCTCGGGCATTTGGCATGCCAACAAATAAGATATGAAAAAAATAAGAAGAGTAAAAAGGTTTACACAAAGCCCTAATCTATGGGAAAGAAATTTCAACCAGTGGCCCTGCTGCACGTCTGCGCCTTTTTCTCCATGGTAATTTGTCCTTGAGAAGGAGAGTTGTAATGGCCGCCTATAAGAAATAAAAAAGGAAAAGAGCAGGATTCTGTAAAAGAGTACCCTGTACGGCCATAGACAATGTAGGTTTTTAAATTAACCCGAAGAAGATATATTTTAGAGTCCGAATAGGGTCAAGCTGAACTATGGACTAATGATGTGATGTATGCCCCTATCGCCGCCCAAGGTATTTTAAAGGCATAACTGTGTACGCGAGGTACGTAAGCTGCTACCTTATGGGGAAGTCGACAAGGGCACAACTGCTAACCGAGCTCAGGTTCTTCTGAGCTGCCGCATTCTAGTGCGAACCGGGCACGTTTAGCCGTATCCGTAGTCTTGACGACTAATGAGCTGTTTGACCTAAATAAGCCGCTTTGGACCTCGGCCGCTAGGGCCGCAAGGTCTTCCTCCGTACCGAGGGAACGCTCCACGTTTCCATTGACCTGATAACGCCACGTGGTCCAGGCATTTTGAACTCGAGGTAGGCATAATGCGGGACTGCGTTGAAGTGGGCGAAGGCCGTTCTTGTGAGTAGTGTGTGATAGCCACTACGGAATGGAGCGATGTCGAATACTAGCTCTTCGCTTCGGAAGTTATCGGGGGAACCGAATACAACTTCCAATGTTAATGAACCTGTGCAACGGGCTTCGACGCCTGGAATCACTCCTTTAAAGGTAGTGCTCCTGGGCTTAATTCTTGATGGGTCAATCCCCATCTTGCGGACAGTGTCCTGACATATCAGATTGAGACCGCTGCCGCCATTCATAAGGACCCGAGTAAGATGGTATCCGTCTATTATGGGGTCGAGCACTAAGGCCGCCGAACCTCCGTGATGGATACTTGTTGGGTGATCCCTACGATCAAAAGTGATCGGGCAAGCCGACCATGGGTTGAACTTGGGGGCGACAGGCTCGACGGCGTATACGTCCCGGAGTGCGCGCTTGCGCTCCCTCTTGGGGATGTGGGTGACGTAGATCATGTTCACCGTTTTTACCTCTGGGGGATTTTTTTTCTGCCCCCCTGTGTTCGGCTGGCGAGGTTCATCCTCGTCTTCACTTTGGGGTCCTTCTCCCTTGTGTTCGGCGTTTAGTTTTGTGAGGACCCCGTCTCGTAAGTCGTGATCACCGAATGCACGTGTACAGTGATCCCAGAGATCAATGCTCACTGAACACACAGAAGCTGAATAACAAGAGTCTTACATCCATACATACCGTGTTACATAAATAGGACCATAATGGTCAAGTCTTGAGTATATCATCGCAGCGGAAATCTTCGAAGACAACTGGGACCCCTGCCATCTGCCTTAACCCTATAGGCATTCTGACTGGGAAGCATCCTAGCTCGCATGCTCGTCACCGAGAAATCTTCATCATAACCTGTTCTCTCATACCTGGCCAATAAAATAACCAGTGGCAAGCCAATGAGTACATTGAATGTACTCGCAAGCAACCCAAGTGTGATAACAGAATAATTATGCAAGGCTCTACTGCTAGGTTGGCAGTTTTGCGGAAAGCTAGTTTTTCATATGCAAGTATGATCAACATGTAACATGGATATGCATGTGTCTGTAACAAGTATCAGGAGGTCACAGACATCAATATCGAGAAAGAGTTGTAATCAACTCGTGCTCAAGCTCATTGTGACTTCCTCAATAATCACATCAATAATATCTCTGAATCGTGTTGTTTCCTCACACACACACACACCAGGTTCCGTAAACACTGGACGTAGCCCAAGAGCGGTTACCCAACTGTCCATGATCGTGGACACGGCTATTCGAATAGTTTTACACTCTGCAGAGGTTGCACACTTTACCCACAAGATCCGGGGAACTTCCGTGTCATCCACGACCCGCGGTACCTTAGGTACCCGGGGTAAGCACCCGATCACTATCTTTCCCTAGACGACACTAACATAGTGTCCACTCGATTGGTAGCAGCCCCGTGCCAAACATTTCACATCTCAAGGTTTGTGGAGACTCGCTCCGTATTCATCACACATCACAAGCACGGGGTACCAACGGTGTGTCCGGTGCCCTGTAAAGACAGTCATGGCCGCCTATCCAAGCGCGACCCCGTCCCAAGAGTGACCTCATGTCACCCCCGTCACTAGTAATGCGGGCACCATGCTAGTATCGACCTAGGTAATCAATAATGCCCTTTCCCATATAAGGGTAGAGTGGTTGCGCATGTAAGGTTGGAATAACGGTCGCAACTTAAACCAATCCGTTTTCAAAACAACACACACACTTGCCTCGGTACACCACTTCGTCATCAAGTGGTTACCCATCTCACTATCTCCCTTGGGCATAAATGGCACCCGACGGGGTTTTCGAAAAGTCTTTTGAAAGCATCCTGCCTCCGCCACCATGCATATACCCGTCCCATTTGCGTAGCCACTATTAAAGCAACCTAACTACTCCCACCCACATAACCCTCAAAGGAAGGTAGGGTCATGTTTGATGCAAGTTTCAACAGTAAAGTAACGAAGGTAGCAACCAAAGTGGTTTCCACCTCAACATGATTCCGATGCATTGAATAATAAGGTGTTATGAGACATGCATAAAAGGTCTCTTGAACATGGTCAAAGGGCTGCTTGCCTTATTCTTCTGAG
The DNA here is from genome assembly GCA_902687465.1 of Secale cereale. Lineage (NCBI taxonomy): Eukaryota > Viridiplantae > Streptophyta > Magnoliopsida > Poales > Poaceae > Secale > Secale cereale. Next base: position 585,380,328 of record LR738711.1, on the reverse strand, counting down.
TCTTCAAACCTTCTGGTCCATCTCCGAATACTCCGTTTATTACGTCAACTAACGATGGAAACAATCATAATAAGCAACACCATCAAAGCAAAAATAAAAGTGCTCTAAAAATAGGAGTTGGACTTTTCTAGGATACCTCTGGTCATATTAGAAATGACCAAGGTGGTTTCATAGGTGTTGGATCAATAGGTAGTTTGGAGCATTTCAATATGATGGAACCAAAGGGTTTATGGATTTGGAAGAAGTATACATAAATATTTCCTTGAATGATGAGCAAAGGTACCCATCATCAAGTCATGATTTTAGAAGTATTTAGGAGTTGGTTTCACTGGATTTGAATTTGAAATGAATTTCCTAGGATTTTGCAAAGCTGATAAATATGAAGAAATGGCTCAATATTTGGTGGGGTACAGAAACTATTATTAAAAATGTTCCAAAACTAAGTTTGGACATGACAAGCATCTAGGAATTTGAATCACTGAATTTGGATCAAGATTGAGCTCTTTGTGATTTTCTAAAGTTCATCACAGAAATGAAATAAAGGCATTTGATAAATATTTGTGAAAGAAATGTTTCTGGAATAATGTGCATGTTGCACCATGTGATAGAGCATGATTTATGGAGCCATAGGAAATTTGAATCATGCAATTTGGAGTTCATTTGAATATTTGGGAGATATTTGAAGTTGACTGGATAGAGAAAAGGAAAAGGAAAAAGGGGCTTTACCCTTGCGCACAGGGCGAGGAATAGCTGCACCGCGACTGGGCCGGCCCATCAGCACAGTAGCGCGCAGGGACTCGGCCACGTCGACAGCGCCCGCCAGGAAAGGCGCTTCCGCGCGGGGGAGGCGGGCTAGCCGAAGCCGCCTCCACTTAAACGGGTGGGCCTGGCCCCCGGGGTCGCTGACCTGCGGGCCCCTCCCGCAGGGTCATCCCCTACCTCCCGCGCCCGCGACGGAGGGGCTGGTTGCCGCGGCTGCGCGCCGGCCGGCGCCCGTCCCCGGCGGCAGGGGCCACCTCTGGCCAGGCCGAGGCCACCGGAGAGTTCCTCGGGGAGCGGCACGTCGGGGAAGCCCCTTGGGGCGGCAGGGGAGGAGCCGGAGCACCACCTTCACCTGACCATGGCGGTGGCCTCGTCGGTTGATGGTGGAGCGGGCACCACAGGGCACCGGAGCATGAGATAGAGAGTGGGGGAGCTCCGCCGGTCTGCTGTGGTTCTCCTGGTGGCCAAGGAAGAGGAGGAGAGGCCCTGGTTCACCAGTGCCGGGCAGAGTCCGACGGCGGCTCACCGGCCATGGAGGGACAAAGAGGCCACGGGAGGAGGAGTGGGGTGGTTCAAGAGGATCAGGAGAGGGAGAGGGAGTCCATCGGAGCCGCGAGGGGGCTCGGGGCGGCCTATAAATAGGTGAGCGCCGGTCCATCGAACACGCCTGCGCCGGCGAGGCCCTTGCTGTCGTTGTAAGCCACGGGGGCACCAGCGGGCATGTCCAGGGCGTTCCTGGAGCTGGTCCACGCCTAAAGGAAGAGAGAGGAGGAGCGGGGAGGCGTCAGAGGGCCGCGCGTGTGAGCTTGCTCACTGGAGCGCTCGGGCGGCCACGGCGCGCGTGCGAGCAGGAGTGAGGGAGGAGGAGAGAGGAGGGGGCCGACCGCCCAGTGTGTTGCGGACGTCGAGGCCGCCTCGGGGGACACAAGGGGGGAGGCCCTAGGTGGTCGGGGCTGGTGATTGGAGGCGGCTGCAGTGCTCCAGAGCACTGTAGCGCGCTCCAGAGCGGGCTTTTGGCTGCCAGTGGCGTGGCCTGGCGCCCAGGGCATGTCCAACGGTGTCCAAAGAGTAGAGGAAGTAGTAAAGAAAGGGGGAGGCAGTCTTGGATGCTCTGGGAGCCACTGGAGTGAGGAGAGACGTGAAAGAGGAGAAGAGTGTGGCTGTCCACAAGAGTAAAAATGGGGTTTTTACCCCCCAATCATTTAGCTGAGGACATGGGGAATTTACTGGGGGTAGGAGATGATCAGGGGAGGCTGTGGTAAGAAATTGAGGTAAAGGAAAATAGTAAAAGAGGTCCAACTACTTGTTTTGGCAAACTTGCAGGAGGTGTTTGATCAGTGTTTGGTCAAGCAAATGACTTCCAATTGGCATGGGACTTAACAGGATCAAATGTCACATATAATTAGGCCCCTACACCAAATTTGAGCTTATTTGGGCAAAGTGGCCAATGTAACTTTGGTGAACCCTAGAAATCAACAGAAATGGTTTCACCATGTTTGAGTCAAGCAATTCATCTCCCCTTGATGCACCACTTGGTGTAGCATCATCATTTGGGGTTATGAACATGCCCACAAAGTTTGAGGCTCTAGATAAAAAGTTGGTAATGTAAAGTTGTTCAAATTTGCATTTGAACAGAAAGGGTTTTGGGGCACTTAGACCAAGTTATGCTTCTCCAAAACTTGTGCCATTTGGTCTAGATGCCTTATTAGGCCATTCTAGCATGTGCACCAAATTTGAGAGCATTTGGACAAGTTTGGCAATGTAAAGTTGCTCAAACTTCAAATATGGACAGAATGGTTTTGAAGGGGTTTGAGGATGTTCCCTTGATCTTCAAGGCATGAAGCTTTGCAAGATCATCAAATATGTCATATATGACATGATAGAATTTCCCTGGAATTTTTGGAGAATATTTCCTTTGTAAATATTTCAAAAGCTTGAAATATCCAGAAAGGGTTTTGGAAGGATTTGCCCAATATTTTGAACATGACCATGTGCTGAAACTCTTATATATGGACAATATATGTCCTATGAGTCTCCCTGAATTTTGGCAAATATTTTTGAAATGATTAAATAATTTTCCCTATTAAAGACCATTTCTGGCCTTAAGAAAAAGCTTTTAAATAAAATATAAAAATAACTTTTAAAATTATAACTTCGTGGTTTCTGGGAGTCCTATACCTAATAGGATTCAAATAAACTTTTTGAAAGATTTTTCACACCCTAAATAAGGTACTTGCAGTGCAAACCACAATTCAGGGGTTTTTGGAAAACTAATTTTAGAAAATACCATTTGGCCAAAATATTTTTATAAGAAAATTCTATACTGGTCTATACACATGGCATGATCATTGGGAAAAGGTTTTGGGTCAAGGAGATGAAGTATAAGTGTTGGAGGATTTATTTGAATTTTAGAGCACTAGCAAACATCAGACAAAAGTCAAATCAAGCAAAGTCAAAAACACTCAAAAGTTTTTGCAAATCCACATTTTTAACATGGAAATTAGCTTAAGCAATGTGATATGAAAATCAGGGTGTGACAGACCTACCCCCCTTACAAGAATCTCGTCCCCGAGATTCCCAGACTAGGCGTGGAAAGAAAAGCGGAGTCTTGGATACGGGGTAGTCTTCACTTCTCCTTGTTGGTTCTGCTTCTGAGCGGTGCTCCTTGGAATCCTGAAGTGCTTGATGGTATGGCTTCTTGCTTGATGCCTTCCTTGATGGAGGTTGCTGAGGGGTCTCTTGCATAGGTTAGGTTGGGTTAGCTGTCAAAGGCTCGGTGATCGATGTCCTTGCGGGCATCGGGCTAGCTAGGAGGTAAGAAGTACTTCCAGAGTGGGGGCTCATGGAAGATTTGGTGCACGGAGGGTATCTCAGGTGGTAGATCTAGCTGGGGAGCCGTCTACTACATGACTTGAAGTGATCTCAAAGGGTCCAATGAACCTTGGTGCGAGCTTCCCCTTGACGTGGAAATGCTTGGTTCCCTTCAGAGGGGTTACCCGCAGGTGCACGTGGTCCCCGACATGGAAACTCATGTCCCGACGGTGAGTGTCAGCATAGCTCTTCTGCCTTGACTTGGCTGCCTTCAAACGTTCTCTGACTAGTTGGACTTGCTCTTCCGCTGCGCGGAGAATATCCGGTCCAAAGACTAGTCCTACTCCAGCCTCTGACCAGTTGAGGGGTGTGCGACATCAGCGTCCGTACAACACCTCAAATGGTGCTATCTGAAGGCTCGACTGGTAACTGTTGTTATAGGAGAACTCGGCAAAAGGGAGACAATCCTCCCACTTGGCTCCATATGCCAAGACACAGGCTCGGAGTCATGACTTCGAGAATCTGATTGACTCGTTCAGTCTGACCTCCGGTCTGGGGGTGGAAAGCCGTGCTGAAAGATAACTTGGTTCCCAAGGCTTCTCGGAACTTCTTCCAGAACCTTGAGGTGAACTGGGTTCCTCGATCTGACACAATCTCCTTGGGAACATCGTGAAGACTTACGATTTGGTCGATGTAGAGAGCTGCCAGCTGGTTGCCATCGTAAGTGATCTTGACAGGAATGAAATGGACTACCTTGGTCAAATGATCGACTATAACCCAGATAGAGTCATGTCCTCTATCCGACCTTGGTAAACCAGTGACGAAGTTCATTCTGTCTTTATCCCACTTCCACTCAGGAGCCTTGAGTGGTTGAAGCAATCCGGTGGGTTGCTGATATTCAGCCTGACCCTTATGGCGCACATCACACTTTGCAACATAGGTTGCAAATCTCTCTTTTCATCTCATGCCACCAGAATCGTGCCTTCAAGCCTTGATACAACTGGGTGTGAGCGTTCCTTCGACATGGAAAAGCTCGGCTCCATAGAGAGGAGTGGTTTGCAGATACGCCCGGTCTTCAACGCAGAAGTTTCTTCTTGATGACAGTGGTCGGTGTAGATCTTCCTTCTTGATAGGGCGGTCTTCAAATGTCTTCCATCCAGCTGTCCATCTCTTCTGTGTCTTCGGGCAGACAAGTAGGCCATCAAATAATGATGTTACCCAACTTGTCCATTTGCTCCATGAGGTCTAAGGGGTACGCAAGGTAAGCTGAGGTATTGGTGGTGGTCTCGGTTGAGTATTTGCAAAGGCCTTCCTGACTCTGAGTCAAGGCCCGTGGTCAGAATCTGACCAGGTTGTGGCTCGGTGGGGCTTAAGGGTTTCAAGGATTCTAGTGAGTGAGTGAACTTATATCATCTTATCCTTAAGCACAGTTTCTGAGATGCCAATAGCTCTTATCTAGTACTCCAAACGGGAAAAGCATCTTCTCGCATAGACCAACTTTAATCACCTCTCATTGCCATACATAACCTCAGGATTCTCAAGAGACGGTCTAACAAGATTATACTTGTATAAGATCCCCAAATCCATATGTACGTCTACCTCTATAATCCAAAGGTAGATCATACATGCTGCTGAGCTTAAATTAAACTCCACAATCCAAGCACTCAACCTATTCTTGCAAGGCTCACGGTAAGGCATCTCTATTCTAAGGAAACACGTCATATGCTACTCCAAGATTTTGTTTCCTTCCTATAGATCACCTCCAATAGCCCAGTAATTCCCATAAATCACCATATAATCCAACAATCCTACAAACCCGATGTCTACGGTGCTCCACAAGATCTCAAGTCCCTATAATACCCAAATACTTGGAAAGACTATGCATCACGATAGTATGTCCACCAAATTCTCGTCATCCGGGTCAAGTAAACTCCAAGATCACGATTATATAGATTCCTAAATCATCTCCGACTAATAATCCAATCTCCTAGGTTATTGTCCACCGAGAAGCATGGTATCATGATCAGGATCATAGGCCTAAATCCAATCTTACTCCGAACCATGCAGACATATCCAGCATTATACCAACCAGAATCACCTACATAAATCCAAATCTTATGCCCAACGAGAATTCATACATGCTTCCCAAAGTCATGATCCACCAATATGAAAACCTCACAATCCATCAAGGTCTCAGATAATTCCTCGAAGTCATTGATATAAACCACCAAGTCATATGTCCAATATCCTCGAACTGGTCTATCTATGGCATCGTCAGACCTCGTGCTATATTAGGATGAAAATGTGCTCACTCATCGTGGCCACTAGCTCCTTTACGAACCCAGTGCAAGGTTACAAAGGCTTAGCAGGTTCTCTCGCTTTACCATGGGTTAGGCACATGGTTAAGGATTCGTGCTGGAGTGTCTCGGGAAGTCTCAAAGGGTCTAGGAATGGGGTTACTGGTCTGGAGGGTTAAACATAACTCTACGGGGTTGCAATAGATCGCGGAGGTTGTAGCAGAAGTCTTCGGTGCCAGTTGGTTGCCGAGGTAGAATCCTTGGTGCATCTCGTCTTGTGGGTCTTCAATTGGATAGAGAGAGAATAGAGGGAAGAAGCAGCGTAGAGGAGGGAAAATGCCTAAAGGGGGTTCTATAGTGCAGGTGCAACAAACAGGTGCAAAAAGGTCGAAACAAAAGAAACAAGGCAAGGAAGGTGATATAGCCATGCACTTGTTGCCTAGGGCAAAAGCGCGACTTATATCAAAGCACAAGCAGATAAAAGCAAACAACACACAATCATGGTCCTATTCGAACCGTCATATGGACTCGACTGCGCATAGGGGGTACACGACTCATCCTACCCTAGGGGTTCTCGGACTCAGTGTCGTGACTTGTGCCTCGTGCAGTCTTCTGGGCTTCCTCAGGTGTTGCTATGTCCCTTATAGTTGCTTGATGAACAATCCAGGTCGAGCCTAAAGAATCTTCAACAGCTTCTCGCCTGATGAGGTGAGGCGGTGAAGGTGCCTCCTTGTAGCTGGTGTTGACTTGATCTTCTCTTGTCTCTTTAATCATGACGATGCCTTGTGCCTTCTGGGGCGTCGAGGGTACCAGGTAGGCAATCCATATGTAATAACAAGGCGTAATAGAGGTCCAACATGTCGGTTTCGTTGATGAGAACATCGACACCAAGAGCGGGGGACGAAGAGAACCGTTTTCCTGCTCACTATAGTGAGGCGGACCAAATGGCAAGGTTCTCATCCACCGGTGGTTGTCGATACAACAACGGTAGTGACAGGATTACTCTATTAGCGATGCATATCATGACTTTGCATAACCTATACCCTGGTCATTTATAGGCCAAAGTTGCACCATCTTGGGGGCTCTTGTCAAGGGTGTCCCCCATCTTCTGGGTCTTCATGTCCTCACTCATTGAGGATGTAATTTCCGTTGGTATCGTCTTGTCGTGGTGTCACCAATATTGCGTCCAGAAGAGGTGGGTGAGTGTTTGGCAAGGTGCACTCCATTGGGATTACAGAAAATCCAGTGGTCAGGGGCATAGGGGTTCTTGCGACCAAGGTTTTGAAGGGGAAGAGATCAAGTATAGCCTAGTTTTCGAAAAACTGAGAAGGGAAGAGAAGTATAGATAGTTTTGAAAACTAGTAGTAGTTTTGAAAATAGTTTTACCCTAACTAACGACCATGCTAACTAAGGCTTCCTACAGTCAGAATGGCTCTGATACCAGCTCTGTGGGGACCCCGACTCGTAAGTCGTGATCACCGAATGCACGTGTACAGTGATCCCAGAGATCAATGCTCACTGAACACACAGAGGCTGAATAACAAGAGTCTTACATCCATACATACCGTGTTACATAAATAGGACCATAATGGTCAAGTCTTGAGTATATCATCGCAGCGGAAATCTTCGAAGACAACTGGGACCCCTGCCATCTGCCTTAACCCTACAGGCATTCTGACTGGGAAGCATCCTAGCTCGCATGCTCGTCACCGAGAAATCTTCATCATAACCTGTTCTCTCATGCCTGGCCAATAAAATAACCAGTGGCAAGCCAATGAGTACATTGAATGTACTCGCAAGCAACCCAAGTGTGATAACAGAATAATTATGCAAGGCTCTACTGCTAGGTTGGCAGTTTTGCGGAAAGCTAGTTTTTCATATGCAAGTATGATCAACATGTAACATGGATATGCATGTGTCTGTAACAAGTATCAGGAGGTCACAGACATCAATATCGAGAAAGAGTTGTAATCAACTCGTGCTCAAGCTCATTGTGACTTCCTCAATAATCACATCAATAATATATCTGAATCGTGTTGTTTCCTCACACACACACACACCAGGTTTCGTAAACACTGGACGTAGCCCAAGAGCGGTTACCCAACTGTCCATGACCGTGGACACGGCTATTCGAATAGTTTTACACTCTGCAGAGGTTGCACACTTTACCCACAAGATCCGGGGAACTTCCGTGTCATCCACGACCCGCGGTACCTCAGGTACCCGGGGTAAGCACCCGATCACTATCTTTCCCTAGACGACACTAACATAGAGTCCACTCGATTGGTAGCAGCCCCGTGCCAAACATTTCACATCTCAAGGTTTGTGGAGACTCGCTCCGTATTCATCACACATCACAAGCACGGGGTACCAACGGTGTGTCCGGTGCCCTGTAAAGATAGTCATGGCCGCCTATCCAAGCGCGACCCCGTCCCAAGAGTGACCTCATGTCACCCCCGTCACTAGTAATGCGGGCACCATGCTAGTATCGACCTAGGTAATCAATAATGCCCTTTCCCATATAAGGGTAGAGTGGTTGCGCATGTAAGGTTGGAATAACGGTCGCAACTTAAACTAATCCGTTTTCAAAACAACACACACACTTGCCTCGGTACACCACTTCGTCATCAAGTGGTTACCCATCTCACTATCTCCCTTGGGCATAAATGGCACCCGACGGGGTTTTCGAAAAGTCTTTTGAAAGCATCCTGCCTCCGCCACCATGCATATACCCGTCCCATTTGCGTAGCCACTATTAAAGCAACCTAACTACTCCCACCCACATAACCCTCAAAGGAAGGTAGGGTCATGTTTGATGCAAGTTTCAACAGTAAAGTAACGAAGGTAGCAACCAAAGTGGTTTCCACCTCAACATGATTCCGATGCATTGAATAATAAGGTGTTATGAGACATGCATAAAAGGTCTCTTGAACATGGTCAAAGGGCTGCTTGCCTTATTCTTCTGAGTCTTCAAACCTTCTGGTCCATCTCCGAATACTCCGTTTATTACGTCAACTAACGATGGAAACAATCATAATAAGCAACACCATCAACGCAAAAATAAAAGTGCTCTAAAAATAGGAGTTGGACTTTTCTAGGATACCTCTGGTCATATTAGAAATGACCAAGGTGGTTTCATAGGTGTTGGATCAATAGGTAGTTTGGAGCATTTCAATATGATGGAACCAAAGGGTTTATGGATTTGGAAGAAGTATACAGAAATATTTCCTTGAATGATGAGCAAAGGTACCCATCATCAAGTCATGATTTTAGAAGTATTTAGGAGTTGGTTTCACTGGATTTGGATTTGAAATGAATTTCCTAGGATTTTACAAAGCTGATAAATATGAAGAAATGGCTCAATATTTGGTGGGGTACAGAAACTATTATTAAAAATGTTCCAAAACTAAGTTTGGACATGACAAGCATCTAGGAATTTGAATCACTGAATTTGGATCAAGATTGAGCTCTCTATGATTTTCTAAAGTTCATCACAGAAATGAAATAAAGGCATTTGATAAATATTTGTGAAAGAAATGTTTCTGGAATAATGTGCATGTTGCACCATGTGATAGAGCATGATTTATGGAGCCATAGGAAATTTGAATCATGCAATTTGGAGTTCATTTGAATATTTGGGAGATATTTGAAGTTGACTGGATAGAGAAAAGGAAAAGGAAAAAGGGGCTTTACCCTTGCGCACAGGGCGAGGAATAGCTGCACCGCGACTGGGCCGGCCCATCAGCACAGCAGCGCGCAGGGACTCGGCCACGTCGAAAGCGCCCGCCAGGAAAGGCGCTTCCGCCCAGGGGAGGCGGGCTGGCCGAAGCCGCCTCCACTTAAACGGGTGGGCCTGGCCCCCGGGGTCACTGACCAGCGGGCCCCTCCCGCAGGGTCATCCCCTACCTCCCGCGCCCGCGACGGAGGGGCTGGTTGCCGCGGCTGCGCGCCGGCCGGCGCCCGTCCCCGGCGGCAGGGGCCACCTCTGGCCAGGCCGAGGCCACCGGAGAGTTCCTCGGGGAGCGGCGCGTCGGGGAAGCCCCTTGGGGCGGCAAGGGAGGAGCCGGAGCACCACTTTCACCTGACCATGGCGGCGGCCTCGTCGGTTGATGGTGGAGCGGGCACCACAGGGCACCGGAGCAGGAGATAGAGAGTGGGGGAGCTCCGCCGGTCTGCTGCGGTTCTCCTGGTGGCCAAGGAAGAGGAGGAGAGGCCCTGGTTCACCAGTGCCGGGCAGAGTCGGACGGCGGCTCGCCGGCCATGGAGGGACAAAGAGGCCACGGGAGGAGGAGTGGGGTGGTTCAAGAGGATCAAGAGAGGGAGAGGGAGTCCATCGGAGCCGCGAGGGGGCTCGGGGCGGCCTATAAATAGGTGAGCGCCGATCCATGGAACACTCCTGCGCCGGCGAGGCCCTTGCTGTCGTTGTAAGCCACGGGGGCACCAGCGGGCATGTCCAGGGCGTTCCTGGAGCTGGTCCACGCCTAAAGGAAGAGAGAGGAGGAGCGGGGAGGCGTCAGAGGGCCGCGCGTGTGAGCTTGCTCACTGGAGCGCTCGGGCGGCCACGGCGCGCGTGCGAGCAGGAGTGAGGGAGGAGGAGAGAGGAGGGGGCCGACCGCCCAGCGTGTTGCGGACGTCGAGGCCGCCTCGGGGGACACGAGGGGGGATGCCCTAGGTGGTCGGGGCTGGTGATTGGAGGCGGCTGCAGTGCTCCAAAGCACTGTAGCGCGCTCCAGAGCGGGCTTTTGGCTGCCAGTGGCGTGGCCTGGCGCCCAGGGCGTGTCCAACGGTGTCCAAAGGGTAGAGGAAGTAGTAAAGAAAGGGGGAGCAGTCTTGGATGCTCTGGGAGCCACTGGAGTGAGGAGAGAGATGAAAGAGGAGAAGAGTGTGGCTGTCCACAAGAGTAAAAATGGGGTTTTTACCCCCTAATCATTTAGCTGAGGACATGGGGAATTTACTGGGGGTAGGAGATGATCAGGGGAGGCTGTGGTAAGAAATTGAGGTAAAGGAAAATAGTAAAAGAGGTCCAACTACTTGTTTTGGCAAACTTGCAGAAGGTGTTTGATCAGTGTTTGGTCAAGCAAATGACTTCCAATTGGCATGGGACTTAACAGGATCAAATGTCACATATAATTAGGCCCCTACACCAAATTTGAGCTTATTTGGGCAAAGTGGCCAATGTAACTTTGGTGAACCCTAGAAATCAACAGAAATGGTTTCACCATGTTTGAGTCAAGCAATTCATCTCCCCTTGATGCACCACTTGGTGTAGCATCATCATTTGGGGTTATGAACATGCCCACAAAGTTTGAGGCTCCAGATAAAAAGTTGGTAATGTAAAGTTGTTCAAATTTGCATTTGAACAGAAAGGGTTTTGGGGCACTTAGACCAAGTTATGCTTCTCCAAAACTTGTGCCATTTGGTCTAGATGCCTTATTAGGCCATTCTAGCATGTGCACCAAATTTGAGAGCATTTGGACAAGTTTGGCAATGTAAAGTTGCTCAAACTTCAAATATGGACAGAATGGTTTTGAAGGGGTTTGAGGATGTTTCCTTGATCTTCAAGGCATGAAGCTTTGCAAGATCATCAAATATGTCATATATGACATTATAGAATTTCCCTGGAATTTTTGGAGAATAGTTCCTTTGTAAATATTTCAAAAGCTTGAAATATCCAGAAAGGGTTTTGGAAGGATTTGCCCAATATTTTGAACATGACCATGTGCTGAAACTCTTATATATGGACAATATATGTCCTATGAGTCTCCCTGAATTTTGGCAAATATTTGTGAAATGATTAAATAATTTTTCCCTATTAAAGACCATTTCTGGCCTTAAGAAAAAGCTTTTAAATAAAATATAAAAATAACTTTTAAAATTATACTTTTGTGGTTTCTGGGAGTCCTATACCTAATAGGATTCAAATAAACTTTTTGAAAGATTTTTCACACCCTAAATAAGGTACTTGCAGTGCAAACCACAATTCAGGGGTTTTTGGAAAACTAATTTTAGAAAATACCATTTGGCCAAAATATTTTTATAAGAAAATTCTATACTGGTCTATACACATGGCATGATCATTGGGAAAAGGTTTTGGGTCAAGGAGATGAAGTATAAGAGTTGGAGGATTTATTTGATTTTTAGAGCACTAGCAAACAGCAGACAAAAGTCAAATCAAGCAAAGTCAAAAACACTCAAAAGTTTTTGCAAATCCACATTTTTAACATGGAAATTAGCTTAAGCAATGTGATATGAAAATCAGGGTGTGACAAGTTTGCCGGTCTGCTTGTAGGCCCAACAACTACAGTTGGTATGATTTGTAGGTTTGTCAGGGGTGCCATGCATTTGGCAGGACCTGTCTAGTATCTTGTCCATGCTGGATGGACTATCCCTGTTACCTTTAAATGGCTTCTTCCATTGGCCGAGCCTGGAGCCACTGAATCCGGCGTTTACCGATGTATCCTCTGTGTTTCCATTGTTGTTTCGGCGCTTATTCTTATTGCACCGTGGCTTGCCATTGCCGTCCCTAACTTCAGATGTGCCAGGGTCACTGGTACTATTGTTGCTACGAGCCAGCCATCTGTCCTCGCCCGCGCAAAAACGGGTCATGAGTGTTGTTAGGGCTGCCATTGTACTCGCCTTCTCCTGGCCGAGGTGTCTAGCCAACCATTCGTCCCAGACACTGTGTTTGAATGCCGCTAAGGCTTTGGTGTCCAGACAGTCTAAAATCTGGTTCTTTTTAGTTAAGAACCAATTCCAAAGCTTGCGGGCTGACTCCCCGGGTTGCTGGATTATATTACTTAAATCAGCAGCGTCCGGGGCCCGGACATAAGTCCCCTGAAAGTTGGCCCAAAAAGCATCCTCAAGTTCTTCCTAGTTTCCTATAGAGTTCTCTGGGAGGCTATTAAGCCAGTGCCGAGCTGGCCCTTTCAGCTTGAGGGGTAAGTATTTAATGGCATGGAGATAATCTCCCCGAGCCATGTGTATGTGAAGAATAAAGTCTTCTATCCAGATAGCTGGATCTGTTGTTTCGTCATACGCCTCAATGTTTACGGGCTTAAACCCTTCTGGAAATTCATGACCCATCACCTCATCGGTGAAGCATAGAGGGTGTGAAGCACCCCTGTATTTTGCGATTTCGTGGCGTAGTTCGGACGGTATTGGTGTTCGGTTTTGACTCCAAACTGGGATGTGACCGTTCTGTTTGGCTTGATAGCCATCGCCCCGTGTGTATGTACGTTCCCTTGGTCCATAGATTGATCTAGTCTGGCCAGCCTTTTTATTCAGGTCTTGGCATAGGTCGTACTTACGAGCCTGAGCCGCTGTATCCTTGCCTTTACGGTGAGGAGGTGCGAGCTTGTGTACGGCGTTACTTGCCGCTTTGTCCCATCCATTGGGTGGTCGGTCTGGTTGATCGGCCTGATCATACTTCAGCGGAATTGGCGCTGGGGCCTCGTCGTTGAATTGGGGCAACAATTTACGCTTAGGATAGTTTTTTGTTTGGCCTTTAGAGGCGTACCATTCTTCAGCGTCTAGCACATCATTCCTTCTGTGGTTGAGTATATCCTGTTTGGCTCTAAGCCGCCGCTGCTGCTTTTTCAGGCTCCTTGCAGTGGCAATGAGCTGTTCTTGAAAATACTTTTGTTCGAGCGGTTCTTCTGGGATGATGTATTCTTCGTCTCCCAGACTGATGTCCTCTTCGGAGACATGTTGATAGCTGCTGTTATCTGCGTCACTGTGATCGGTCAGCGGTTCATTTGGACTATGTTCGCCATCCTCCCGTTCATCCTGCTCTATCGCTGGCTCCACGGTGCTATCGGCTTGTTCGGGATCGTCATTGTCATCAGTGACAGTGTTGCTCTTTTTCCCTTTACAGGATCGAGATCGTTGCATCTGACGCCGGTGTTTGGGAGGTTCATCGACGGGCTTGTCCTGCTCTGGATTGATATCGCCGTCGCCCTCCTTTTCATGAGGTGTGTCCACCATGTATACGTCATATGTAGAAGTAGCCGCCCACCGCCCGGTTGCGGGCGGGTTTGTACTTAGACCGGCTTCGACATCGTGGTCCATCCCGTCGATGTCTTCGGGAGCGTAATCTAATAGGTCGGTTAAGTCCTCGACCATGGCTACCAAGTGGGTGGTGGGTGGGAAGCAAAATTCCCTATCCTCAGCCCCCAGTTCGAACTAGGCATAATCCGGCTGGGAATCCTCCGCTAGGGAGAGAGATTTCAGTAAGTCCAGCGCTTCATTTAAAGGCGTGTGCGTGGCATGTGTTCGGATATCTGCAGGGCTGAGTTCGGCAACATCCGCTCAATCGGGCCCAAAAGATGCAGATCCTGAGAGTTCAGAACTTGTAGTTGGAAACGTGTCCAGAGATCCGATGAGGGAAGTCCCGCTTAAGGCCGGACCTGTGTGCAGCTCAAGCGGTGCTGAGCTTGCGATCTCCGTGGCGGCATTAATCTTCCCGTCCTCAAATGAAGTGACCTTCTCTGGATCTAAGGCCAGAGCTGTTGTAGGTGTTACCCCTATACGGGGTCTGATGAAAGATCAAGGTCATGTTCATCATGGTGGCAGGGAGCAGCTGCCATGGGTGCGAATCCATTGAAGATAAAATCTCCATGGACATCATCGGTGTAGTTTAAGCTTCCAAACCCGATCTGATGACCAGGGGTATAGCTGTCAACCTACTCGAGGTGGCCTTTAGTGCTGGCGCGAAGCACGAAGCCGCCAAACACGAAGAGCTGGCCGGGGAGAAAACTCCCTCGTTGGTGGCATCGTTGGTGACGAAGCAAGCCATTGATCCTTCCATCGATGACACAGTGGAACTCTCAATGAAAGCACCAATGTCGATGTAAAACCAGCAGATCTCGGGTAGGGGGTACCGAACTAAGCATCTGAGGATCGACGGTAACAGGAGACATGGGGCACGATGTTTACCCAGGTTGAAGCCCTCTCGATCAAGGTAATACCCTACTTCCTGCTTGATTGATCTTGATGAATATGGTTACAAGAGTTGATCTACCTCAAGATCGTAATGGCTAAACCCTAGAAGTCTAGCCTATGAGATTGCTATGATTCTGCTATTTTTGTCTCTACGGACTAAACCCTCTGGTTTATATATGCACTGGAGGGACCTAGGGTTGTACATGATCACCTTGCAGAGGAAGGAAAGTGTCGGGGGAAACTGTCCTCCCACGAGCACCTATGGGACCGGAGCCCCTTCTACGTTGCGGTAAGGGAGCGGAGGGAGCACGAAGAGCAGATCGAGGAGAGCACGCGGGCAGTTTACCCAGGTTCGGGCCGCACGGATGCGTAAAACCCTACTCCTGCTTGGATTGTATTGAGTTCTTGAGCTCGGGAGCTTGAAAAGCTAGCTACACCAAGCCAGAGAGCTATCTAGGTTCCGAACCCTTTCTACGTTGTGCATGGGCCTCCTTTTATAGCTCAAGGGGTCACCGACAGGTGTCAACGTAGAGGAGGGTAAAAATGTAACTTTGGTGGTAGTTGTAACAGTGCGGGAATAGTGCGTGAATAGTGGATGAACAGTGGTCATCACCTAACTTTGACTGTGGGGGACAAGGGCATTAAATGCCCGTCACCGTCGACCTCAAAAGCACCCGCCCATGCGTCTCCGTTTGCCACGGCGGTAGCCTCGTCACCGTGGCGTGCCACCGTGTCCCCCAGGCTGCACAGCCATCCGCCACGCATCCCTGGAAGGGCCCCAGGGCGACGCGTGGGCCGATGAGCTGGAGCGCGGGCACACAGCGCAGGCTTCCCCCGGCAAGCACCTTGCCGGGGTCTTGATCCTGCCGGGCCCGGAAGCTTGTCGCTCCCCGGGTCCTGCCGGGGCGCAGGGTGCGCCGAGGCATGTCTTCTGAGATGCAGTCTTCTGGTCTTCCTGGCAAGCTCCTCTTGCTAGGGTCTTGTGTTAATGTGATAGTCTTGAGCCTGGGACGGCCTTCCCGGCAAGCTCCACTTGCCGGGGTCTTGATCTTCTGTCTTGTATACTTTGTTTTTCAATGGCTTAATAAGGACCGAAAAGGTTTCCGACAAGCACGTGGTAAGCCCTGCCGCGGGAAGCTGCTACTGCCCGTGCACAAGTTGGGGTACTAAGGTACCCCTATCTTAGTACAGCGACAGGAGCCCCCGGGCCTGGGCCACACACGGTGCCGAGCGCTGTTGGGCCAGGCCCAAAACAGTGCACGGGCACGCGCGGCCCACGGCGAGCCGTAAATCCCCTTCCGCATCCGCCGCGCCCCTCCCTAACGGCACGCGTCGATTGCGGCGTCGTGGGAGAGATCGTGGCCTCGTTCTTTAATGGGAAATGTGGAGCGTCCCCCACTTCCCCCTTAAAAGCAGAGGAAGCAGGGGCAGTTTCCCTCCTTCGTCTTCATTGCGTCTTCAACCTCCAGAAAACCTCCGCTGCTCTCTGCCTCCACCCCTCCTCCGCTATCTTCCGCATCCGCGGCGCCGTCGAGCTCCTCACCCCTTCCCTCGCCGCCTCCGCCATGGCTCCGAAGACCGAGAAGGCGAAAGCGGAGAAGGCCAAGCGGGAGAAGTCCGAGCAGGCGGCGAAGCTCGCCGGCCTGCGGAAGAGGAACGTGGTCTTCGCGCCGAGGCTCAGCGCGAGGGAGCTGTGGAACAAGTACTACCTCTTCTGGGCCAAGGAGACCAAAGCTCATCCCCGCACCAGAGTCTACCCCGCCGTCGCCAGAGATCTGTTTCCCGGCGGGTATTTCTTCTTTGCTGTCTTCTTCCATTGCGGGCTGTGCCCTCCGTTCTCGGAGTTTTTCTGTGACATTATGAACACATACGTCCTCCACCTCCTAGACTTCACCCCCAACGCCATCCTTACGATGGCGGTTTTCGCACATCTGTGCGAAAACTATGTAGGGATCCATCCCAATGTAGCGCTCTTTCGCCATTTCTTTATGCCTAGAGTAGAGGCCGGCGCTCCCCTCTCCGGCGGTATCTCCTGGATCTTCCGGTTGAACAAGAAAGATTCATATCTGAAAGGAGAACTCCGCGGCAAGTGGGAAGAATGGCGCGCAGATTGGTGTTGGGTAGTGGAGGACCATCCAGAGCCTTTTACTGCGCCGCACACAACAGCCATAGTGCGCGGCAGAGACTGGAGCGAGTTGGCCCCGGAGGACGGCAAGCTCAACATCGCCCTTATCAGGATACTTCGCCTCCGGGTAGCCAAACTGACCATCGGAGAGGTAGGGGCAGATTTCCTCCGCCGCCGCATTGCCCCTTTACAACAGAGGAAAAGGCCAGCATGGGAATTTGGCAATGCGGCGGACATTATGAGGCTGCGCCCGGGATTGAATTTCAACTTCACGGCTTTGGAGCTGAAGGGGATGGTCCGGGAGCTTTTCAAGCACGACCCGCCTCACCCGGAGTGGTTTAGATCTCCCCGGGGAGTGGTGCCGCTGTGCAACAGCACTGCCCGGGACTCCTTGCGCGCGGCGATGCCCGCGTGTGACTCCCATGGCGTCGACCCCACCTGGATAGAGCCTCCGCCGGACGCGATACTGAGTTTCTTCGACAACTTGGTCGAGGTGCCGAAGAACACCGATGAGAACAAGGGTCTCACCGGGCCACGACGGAGCGGGATATAGCCTATATTGCTTCCCGGATGGAAGAGGCCGCCGCAGCCGCAGCGGCGGGAGACTTCGGATACACCGTCGACGAGGCGCAGGCTGCGAACGAGGCGTGCCAAGCAGAGGAGGCAGAGATCCGCAGGCTGCTCAAGCTTCCACCCGACGAGCTTGCCGGGGTTCCTTCCCTGAGGCATGCCGGGATTCCCGGGGTTGTGAGCGAGGCCGCCGCCGGGGGCGAGGTTGCCGGAGGGAGTAGGACCGCCGGAGGGAGCGGGGCCGCCGGAGGAAGCGGGACCGCAGGGCAGGATGCTGGACCCAGCGGGCCTGCTGGGGAGGAGGAGGAAGACGTCGAGGCCGATGAAGACACCGGCGGATCTCTAGGACTCGACGACGACGCCTCCTCGTCGTCGGAGAACTCCCCACCTCCAGCAAGTCCCAAGCAAGCGCCGGGGAAACGCCTCCGCAAGGGGGCTACAGCGACGAGGACGCATGCGCCTCGACAGCAGCCTGCTCGCCGGGCGGCGCGCGCCACCAGAGCGAGCCAAACCGCGACGGAGGCGCCGCGTGCACCAGCCGCGGCGGAGGCGCCCCGCGCACCAGCCGCGGCGGAGGCGCCCCGCGCACCAGCGCAAAGCGGAGGGGGATCCTCCCGGAGCGAAGCGGCCGCTCCGCCTGCTCCTCGGGCCTCGGCGTCAACAGAGGCGGGGTCTTCACAGCCCCCAGCCCCGGGGACCGCCAAGCGCCCGAGGGAGCCTTCTCCTCCTGCTCCTCGCGTGGGAGCACCTCAGGTGGAGTTCGATTTCTCCGCCCTCAGCTCCGACGATGACGAGGAAGAGGAGTAAGTACTTGCAATTTATAACTTCTTCAATTCTGACTTGGTCTTTCTTGATGATTCTGATCTTGTTTTTGTTTTGCTTTCAGGTCCCTGGCCCAACGGATGGCGAAGCGGGCCAAGATCCCCGTGGTTGAGGTCGAGGACGACTCGCCCGTCGCGGCGACTGGGGACGCGCCGGCGACGAACTTGCCGGATCAACCCGCTGCTCCGAGGAGCAGCCCCCAGCGCAGCCCCCAGCGTAAGTCAGGTCTTGAGCTTCCTGCTCGTCGGGCGCACTTGAGGTTTTTGCTTGTGCTAATATCTTGTTTCTTCGTTTGTCTTGTGCAGAAATGGAGCCGCAGCCGCAGGAGCGCCCGGAGACTGCCTCCGGCGAGCCACAGGTTCCACCCTCCCCGCCAAGGGTAGAATCCCCGGCGAGGGAGAATGCTCCGACGAGGACGGGCACCCCGCCAAGGGCGGGCTCCCCGCCAAAGGCGAGCAGCCCGACGAGGGCGGCCACCCCGCCAAGGGAGGGCACGAGCGGCCCTCCGCCAGCAGGGGCCACCGCTCCACCGCCAAGGGAGGACCCTCCGGCGAGGGAGCCGGTCGTCGAGGAAGTCCGCGAAGGTAAGTCTTGTAGCTTCTTCTTCTTGAACTTGTCTTTTTGGATATTTGTTTGATCTTTTCTTTTCTTTTTCTTCTGCTAGATCCTCCTGTGCCGGACCGGATGGAGACCGAGGTCACCGGCGAGGAGGGCGCGCAAGGCGACGGCGGCAACGCCACTGCCGCTGAGGGCATGGCAGGAGCTGACGAGCCTGCTGCTGAGGAGACTGCCCCGACTGCAGACGCCGCGGCCGGGGAGGAGGGCGGCGACCACACTGCTGGCCCGGAGGCAGCAGGAGCGTCAAGCGCTGCACCGGCCGCCGACCCCTCCGCCGCCAAGGAGCAGCCAGGGATCTATCTCGAGGCCCCCAATGGCGTCTTCATACAAGTCCCTTGGGGGTCCTCGTCGCGAGCCCCCGTGGAGGGAGAGACCTACGACGGAGAGGTCCTCGCCTCCGCGGGGTTGAAGATTGTTGCGGCGCCTGGCGGGAGCGACGAGCCCGAAGAGGAGAAGCTTCTTCGCCAGCTCCTGGCCCTTTACCGAGCCAGGCAGGCGAAACTGGAGTCCCGGGAAGCCCTCACCGCCAAGGCTGGAGCAGACTTGGAGAAGCGCGCCGCGGAGCTCCGCGCCGCCAACTAGGCGGCCCTCCGCGACTTGGCGGAGGAGCGTGAGAGGCTTGCCAGAGAGCAGCAATAGTTTCTTCTGGAGAAAGCTGAGGCCGAGGAGCAGCAGCGACTGGTTGGTGAAGAGCTGTCCCGGCGAGAAGGAGCGCTCAACCAGCGGAAGGTTGAGCTCGACGCCCATGACGACGAGCTCACCGTCCGGGAGCAGGCTCTTGGCGGGGCCCTGAAGGAGGCAAAGGAAGCTGCTGCCGCTGCGGAAACCGCCAAGAGGGACCTAGAGCTCAAGGTGGAGCAACTGGAGCAGTACCTGAAGGCGAGCGAGGACAGGGTCACCGCGCTCAACATAGAGCGCGAGAAAGACGCCCATACCAACTCAGACCTCCAGGTACGCCTCTCCAAGAAGGGCGACGAGCTTACCGCCGCCAAAGACTCAATCGCTGACTTGGAGTTGAAGGTCTCCACCTTGAAAGATTCACTCGACGCCGCCCGGGACCGCGAGACCAAGATGAAGGAGGAGCTCCGCAAGGAGCGGGAGCTGGTAGAGAGCGCCGCCACCTCCGCAAACAACTTCAACCGGGCGGTGGAGCAATGGACGGAGGAGCTGGTCACTTCCGCCGCTAATATCGACAAGGAGCTGATGGCGCTGAGGGTGGAGCACCTCGTGTACTCTCCGGACCCGAATCTCCCCCACAGCGCCAAGCTAAGTCTTTTCTTCAGGGGAGTCGCGTCGGCGCTTGCACGGCTGCAGGAGAAGCTCCCCGCGCAGCTCGCCGAGGAGTCGCGCCAGCTCTGCGCGGGCACTTTGGAGCGCGTCCTGACGAAGATTGTTTACCGCAACCCTGGCATTAATCTCGTCAACGTACTCCGCAGCTTGCCGGCCGACGCAGATCAGGAGGCGCTGAAGGCGCAGGTCGCCCACATCATCGCCAAGGTGAACAAGATATCCAGGCGTGAAGGCGATCGCGTAGATTAGGCCTCTTTCTTTCTATTTCCTTTGCCGCTGCAAAGTGTGCCATGAACATGAATCTATTAGTCATTGCAACAAGTTATTTCTGTAATATATTATCTTATTTCTGAGCAATCAATGTGGTGTTATCTCCCTTGCTTTTGGTCCTTCACTTTGTATGCTTTCAACCCTACGCTTCTAGGGGACTTGCCGGCAAGGGGCCCTTGCCGCGAGCGCTGAGTGCTGGACTCTTAGCAGCCTGCTGGCAAAGGGCTTACCGGCAAGCAACCTTGCCGCGGCTAGTCGCAACACACTTAGCTTGCTGAGCGAACTCGAAAACGAAGCAAGGGCGCGACACTTGTCGTAGCTCACTTAAGTCGTTGAGCATACTCGAAAACAAAGTAAGGGTGCGGCTGGCCACGGGTAGGTTCCTCCGCGCACAGGTTTTCCATACAAAGTGTGGTTGTTCAAGGAAGATAACTAAAATTTTAAAAATTTGAACTGCTCAAATTCTGGTAACTTAGCTTTCATATATCGCTTGTTCCCCGACAAGGCTCCTCTTTCTTGAACAGCACTTGGTTCACCCTCCATCTCCTTCCCCCCCCGGCAAACTTGTGCGCGAGGAAGTCCCCTTCTGCTTAAGAGGGAAAGAAAAAGAGGAGGAAAAACGAACATAGGGCCTTACGGCTTGCTATCGCTTACCGGGGATGTGCTTTGCACAAGGTGCCAAATAATGCATGCAAATAACAAAGAAAGGCATGGAAATGGCAAATAGTGCGAAACATAAAAAGCTTTACTGATGCACGGGATCTGCGCCCGGCTTTGTACAAAGGTTTACATGCAACAGCGGCAAGACTCGTACAAAAGGTGGTTGCCGGAGCGGATCACGGCAACCGTGCCTTATGGGTGAAACTTGCGAAGATGCTCTATGTTCCAGGAGTTGTTCACTGGTAAGCCTTCTTCGGTCTCAAGGCGGACAGCGCCGGGCCTTGTGACTTGTCTCACCCGATAAGGGCCTTCCCACTTCGGCGTCAACTTGTTGGAATTCTTGGCGGACTGAACACGCCGAAGAACAAGGTCGCCTTCCTCGAGACTCCTGGCCTTGACCTTGCGGCTATGATAGCGGCGCAAGGCTTGCTGGTATCGAGCAGCTCGTACAGCAGCCTGGAGACGTTCCTCCTCGAGGAGCAATGCATCATCTTGGCGCAGTTGCTCTTGCTCGAGCTCATCATAAGCGAGCACTCGAGGAGATCCGTATACGAGTTCCGTGGGGAGAACTGCCTCTGCTCCGTAGACTAGAGCAAAGGGTGTCTGTCCGGTGGCTCGACTTGGTGTCGTTCTGATTGACCAAAGAGCCGCCGGTAACTCCTCTATCCAGTTTCTTCCGCACTTGTGCAGCCTGTCGAAGGTTCTCGTCTTGAGTCCGCGCAGCACTTCAGCATTGGCCCTCTCCGCTTGACCATTGCTCCTCGGGTGAGCAACAGAAGCGAAACAGACCTTGGCGCCAAGGTCTTGGACGTACTGCATGAAGGTGCGTCTAGTAAATTGTGTGCCGTTGTCGGTGATGATCCTGTTAGGGATCCCGAAACGGCAAACAATCGACCTGAAGAACTTGACTGCTGACTGTGCTGTCACCTTTCTCACTGGTTCCACTTCTGGCCACTTTGTGAACTTGTCGATTGCAACGTACAAGTACTCAAAGCCCCCGACAGCACGGGGGAAGGGGCCAAGGATATCGAGCCCCCAGACCGAGAAGGGCCAGGACAAAGGGATCGTCTGGAGAGCTTGAGCTGGCTGGTGAATTTGCTTTGCATGGAACTGGCACGCTTCACACTTGGTTACTTGTGCAGTTGCATCTTGGAGGGCTTCTTGCCAAAAGAACCCTTGCCGGAAAGCTTTTCCAGCAAGTGCCCTTGCGCCAATGTGGTGGCCACATATGCCTCCATGTATCTCTGCCAACAGCTTCTGTCCATCTTCTCTGGAAATGCACTTCAACCTGACACCATTGAGTCTTCTTCTGTACAGTTCATTATCAACGAACTGGTACATACTTGACTGCCTGGTTATTTTCTCTATCTCTTCTGGGTCGTCGGGAAGTTCTCCAGTTTGCAGAAAACGGACGATCTGCTGTGCCCACGCCGGAGCCCGAGGCTCAACGGCAAGGACTAAAGGCATGAGGGCCGCTGCGGGAACCTCAGCTTCTACGGCAAGAACCTCTGGTTCTGCCGGAGCTGACGGTTCCCCGGCAAGCCTGCCGGGGCAAGGCTTGTCGGGAACGCTTGCTTCAACTGTACAGACCCTTGGGTCTGCAGGAGCAAACTGTTCCTCAGCGTTTTGGTTGTTGATCTTGGGGACCTTGGCGGCGGCTTCAGGAAGATCCGCCGGCAAGTAGTCGCCAGAGATCAACTTTCTCTTCTTACTTTGCCCAACTGATGGTGTAACGGATGGTTGAGTTAGCTTGAGCAGGAAGGTTCCTGGTTCCACAGGTAACTTCATCGCCGCACACTTTGAAAGGCCATCTGCAATATCGTTCTGAGCTCTCGGGACATGCTCCATTTGCAGACCTTCAAAGTGCTCTTCAAGCTTTCTCACTTCATCAACATAGGCTTCCATCAAAGGGCTCTGGTAGCTCTTGTTAACTTGTCGGACCACCAACTGAGAATCTCCCCGCACAATCAATTTCTTGATCCCAAGTTCAGCTGCAATTCTGAGGCCGGCAAGCAAGCCTTCATACTCAGCAGTATTGTTTGTCGCTTGTTCCTTGGGAAAGTGCATCTGGATAACATACTTGAGGTGCTCTCCGGTGGGCGCTATGAGTACCACGCCGGCACCGGCGCCTTGCAGCGAGAAGGCCCCGTCAAAGTACATTACCCACTCACTACTCGCTTCTCGTACGGGGATGCTTGTCTCTGGAACTTCTTCATCTGGCGTTGGGGTCCATTCAGCTATGAATTCTGCTAAAGCTCGGCTCTGTATAGTTGAAGTACTCTCAAACTTGAGACCAAAGCTTGACAGCTCCAGTGCCCACTCGACGATCCTGCCTGTTTCCTCTGGATTCTGCAATATCCTCTTCAACGGAAAGCGAGTGACCACTGTTATCGCGTGTGCTTGGAAGTAATGGCGCAGCTTTCTCGAGGCCATGAGGAGGCCAAAAAGCAACTTCTGCACCCCAGAGTATCTTGACCTAGCCCCCTGCAAGAGGGAACTTACAAAATACACTGGGCGCTGCACCATCTTTTTTCGCACTTCTCCTTGTTCCTGCGCAGACTTGTCCTTGTCGGAGCCAGAGCTTGTCGGGGAAGCCCCCTGCTTGTCGCTGGATCCACTTGCTGGTGGTGTATACTCCTCGTCGGCCTCCCTCTCCGCTACTAACGCAGCACTAACCACTTGATTGGTTGCTGCTAGGTACAGCAGCAACTTCTCTTGTGGCCTAGGTGCGACAAGTATTGGAGTGGAGGATATGTATCCTTTCAAGTCTTGCAGCGCTGCCTCCGCTTCCGGAGTCCATTTCATAGGACCTGCCTTCTTCAAGATTTTGAAGAAAGGTAGGGCGCGTTCTACAGACTTTGAAATGAACCTACTGAGGGCAGCTACACAACCTGCAAGTCTCCTTACGTCCTTGACGCGCTTCGGGGCTTCGATCTGCTCGATGGCTTTTATCTTGTCGGGATTGGCTTCAATCCCTCTCCGGGACACAAAGAACCCGAGAAGCTTGCCGGAGGGGACTCCAAAGACGCACTTCTCGGGGTTCAACTTAAGCTGGATCTTGCGCAGATTCTCAAATGTTTCTTCCAAATCCTGGATCAGCGTATCCTTGCTCTTGCTCTTCACCACTATGTCATCCATGTAGGCTTCTACATTTCTGTGGATCTGTGGCTCAAAAGCAGTGTGCACCACCCTTGCAAATGTCGAGCCTGCATTCTTCAATCCAAAGGGCATGCGTATGAAGCAATATGTGCCGCATGGAGTGATAAATGCAGTCTTCTCTTCATCTTCCTTGGCCATGAAAATCTGGTGGTAACCTGAGTATGCATCAAGGAAGGAAAGCAGCTCACATCCGGCGGTGGAGTCAACAATCTGGTCAATACGTGGCAAGGGAAATGGATCCTTGGGACATGCTTTATTCACATCGGTGAAGTCTATACACAGTCTCCACTTCCCGTTAGCTTTGCGTACGACAACTGGATTGGCTAACCACGTTGGATGGATGACGCCTCTAACCAGGCCTGCTGCTTCTAGCTTCTTGATCTCTTCGGCAATGAATTCTTGGCGCTCCACGGCTTGCTTCCTGACCTTCTGCTTGACGGGCCGCGCATGAGGACAAACAGCAAGCTTGTGCTCAATCACCTTCCTGGGAACGCCGGGGATGTCAGATGGTTGCCACGCAAACACATCGACATTCGCCCGCAGGAAGGCAACGAGCGCGCTTTCCTATTTGCTGTCAAGCGTAGCACTGATGGTGAAGGTACCACCAGTGCCGTCCTCCTTGGCGGACACCTTCTTGGTTGCCGGTGGAGCGGCCGTCCCCTTCTTGCACTTGCCGGTGGAGCTCGATGGGACGTCCTCGACGGCAGCGCAGCACTCCGAGGAGGTGCGTTTGCCGGAGTGGGCCCCAGAGCACTTGCGGGACTTGGACTTGGTCTTCTTCCCCCCGGGAGCTTCAGCGGCAAGTGTGTTGCTCTCCGCTGCGGCTGCTGCGTCCCGGTATATCTTGTCGGTGCAGATAAGCGCGTCCTTCTTGTCGCGAGGGACAGAGATGACGCTTATCGGCCCCGGCATCTTGAGTACGTTGTAGGCATAGTGGGAAGCTGCCATGAACTTGGTGAGGGCAGGACGTCCAAGTATCCCATTGTATGGCAATGGGATATCGGCAACATCAAAGGTTATCCTCTCCGTTCTGAAGTTAAGCTCCCCGCCAAAGGTCACTGGCAAGGTGATCTTCCCCTTGGGCTTGCTCCTTCCCGGGTTTATTCCTTGGAACGAACCGGTTTCTTCGAGCTCGCCGTCTGGGATCTGGAGTTTCTTGATCACAGCTGAGGAGATCAAGTTCAAGCCGGCCCCGCCGTCAACCAACATTTTGGTGACCTTGAGGTTGCGGATGGTTGGTGAGACCAACATCGGCAAGCACCCGACCGCAGTGGTGCGGTCAGGGTGATCCTCAAGATCAAAAATGATGGGCGTGCTGGACCACTTCAGGAGCCTGCGTGACTCAACGGGCGGCTCAGCTGCATTTACTTCCCGCACCCACTGCTTGAGTTGGCGGTGGGAAGTATGCAGAGAGGCGCCTCCGTCGACACACAGGACTTCTGTGGCCTTCTGGAACTCCTGCTCGCTGTTATCGCCCTCCTCCATGTCGTCGTCGTCGTCTTCTTCCTCATCCTTGTCGCGGCCCCGGGGAGGTCGATCTCCTTGCCGCTGCTTGGCCTTGCCGCGGCGTCCTCCCCGGCCATTGAATGGCCGCTTCTTGCTTGGCTCTCCTCCGCCACCTTGAGCCTTCTCCTTGTCGCGACGCTCGTACTCAGCCTTCTGCTGTTCTACGAGGTACTCGACTCGCTTGCAGTTCGAAAGGTCGTGGCCCTTGGTGCGGTGGATCTTGCAATATTGCTTGTCGGAGCCGTCCTACTTGTCGGCTGCCGCTACAGGGGCAGGCTCCTTGCCGGAGCCGCCAACCTGTGCTTTCTTGGCGGGAGCCTCCTTGCCGGACTGCTCGACGACCAGCACTTCTTTGCTCTTCTTTCTTCTGTTGTTTCGCCGCCGGCTCTTCTTTGCCGGGGCGGCGTCCTCGCTGTCGCTTCCCCCTGCACCAGTATCCTCTCCGGGGAGTCTCCTCCCCTCTTCGGCGCGCGCGCACTTGTCAGCTAGAGTGTAGAGCTCGCTGACATCCCGGATCTTCGTCATGGCCATCTCCTCCCGCATGCGGCGGTTACGCACGTTCTGGTGGAACGCGCTGATAACCGCAGCAGGGTGGACGTCGGGAATGTTGTGCTGCACGCGGCTGAATCGTTGAATGTACTTGCGCAGGGGTTCTCCTTCCTTCTGGGCCAAGATGTGGAGATCACTCTCCTGGCCGTGGGGTTTGTGGCCGCCCGTGAAGGCACCAACAAATTGGTGGCACAGATCTGCCCACGAAGAAATGGAGCCTTCCGGCAAGTGCATAAGCCAAGAACGGACGTTCGGCTTAAGCACTAGCGGGAAGTAATTGGCGAGTATCTTCTCGTCGCGTCCCCCGGCAGCCTGCACCGCGATGGTGTAGATGCTGAGGAACTCCGAGGGGTGCGTCTTGCCGTCGTACTTCTCGGGTACGTCGGGCTTGAAGTTTTTCATGCTGGGCCACTGGACACGCCGGAGCTCACGGGTAAACGTAGGGCAACCTGCCACGTACGGCAAGTCGCCTGGCTCACCGGGCGCGGGTGTGTCAACAGCGGTCCCAGCGCGCTGATCCGATTGTCGCCGGGCTTCTCGTCGGCGCTCGATTGTCGTCCGAGCGTCTTCTTGCCGCCGGTCGTCGAGGACTTGGCGCTGGTCCCGACGAGCCCGCGGATCCGACGACGCCGTGGAATCGTCGTCGACGTTAATCCGGCGGGGTGGCGTCTTCTGCTTCCGCGGCGGGGAGTGCACGGTGGTTGCACCCCCGGCGGTCTTGTCGCCGTCGGCCTTCGTCTGCTCGACTTTCCATGGCCGCGACGTCGCCGGCTGCTGCGGCGTGTCGTTATTGGCGAAGGCGATGAGGCTTTGAATCGTCGCCCTCTAGTCTTCGGCCTTATCTGCCGCTGGAGGGAAATCGAGGAGCAGTTGCGCTCTTGCGAGAGCTTCTGCTGGAGAGGAAGGGAGCGGGGGCGAGCGGTGCGAGGAGCGGGATATGCTCGGACTCCTAACAGGGTTAGAAGGAGCAGTTTCCCGCCCCGGCGACCGCGCCTTGCTCGTGCCATGACGATGGCCTTGAGCGTCCCGCGATCCTCCGGCTTGTCCTTGGCCCAGCAAGCGGATGGTACCTCCCGTACCACGGCGCTGGTGGCCAGTCGTCTGCTGAGATGGACGTGGCGCGTCTACGGACACCGAGGCTCGGTCGTCCGTCTTGTCCTTGGATTTGGTGGCGCCGCGAATTTCCTCGCCGGCGACCACCCTTCCGCCAGCATCTCCTCCACCAACCGTTGGTTCTGGTGGTGGTGGGATCGATGCAGACGGGCCTGCGACCTCCGAAGCCTTCTTCTTCGGGGCCATGCTGTTGCTGATGAAGTTGATGTAGCTGGAGAGGTTGATGAAGAATGCGCCCGCGTGAGCGCCGGATCAGGTTCGCACAACCTCGACGCCCCCTACCTGGTGCGCCAAAGATGTCGGGGGAAACTGTCCTCCCACGAGCACCTATGGGACCGGAGCCCCTTCTACGTTGCGGTAAGGGAGCGGAGGGAGCACGAAGAGCAGATCGAGGAGAGCACGCGGGCAGTTTACCCAGGTTCGGGCCGCACGGATGCGTAAAACCCTACTCCTGCTTGGATTGTATTGAGCTCTTGAGCTCGGGAGCTTGAAAAGCTAGCTACACCGAGCCAGAGAGCTATCTAGGTTCCGAACCCTTTCTACATTGTGCATGGGCCTCCTTTTATAGCTCAAGGGGTCACCGACAGGTGTCAACGTAGAGGAGGGTAAAAATGTAACTTTGGTGGTAGTTGTAACAGTGCGGGAATAGTGCGTGAACAGTGGATGAACAGTGGTCATCACCTAACTTTGACAGTGGGGGACAAGGGCATTAAATGCCCGTCACCGTCGACCTCAAAAGCACCCACCCATGCGTCTCCGTTCGCCACGGCAGTAGCCTCGTCACTGTGGCGTGCCACCGTGTCCCCCAGGCTGCACAGCCATCCGCCACGTGTCCCTGGAAGGGCCCCAGGGCGACGCGTGGGCCGATGAGCTGGAGCGCGGGCACACAGCGCAGGCTTCCCCCGGCAAGCACCTTGCCGGGGTCTTGATCCTGCCGGGCCCGGAAGCTTGTCGCTCCCCGGGTCCTGCCGGGGCGCAGGGTGCGCCGAGGCATGTCTTCTGAGATGCAGTCTTCTGGTCTTCCTGGCAAGCTCCTCTTGCCAGGGTCTTGTGTTAATGTGATAGTCTTGAGCCTGGGACGGCCTTCCCAGCAAGCTCCACTTGCCGGGGTCTTGATCTTCTGTCTTGTGTACTTTGTTTTTGAATGGCTTAATAAGGACCGAAAAGGTTTCCGACAAGCACGTGGTAAGCCCTGCCGCGGGAAGCTGCTACTGCCCGTGCACAAGTTGGGGTACTAAGGTACCCCTATCTTAGTACACCGACAGAAAGTATTACACCCGGACTCTGAACTTTCTATTTTACACACGGGGGAGTCCTATCCAGATACGGGAGATAGTCTTCATCGATAATCTTCATGGCCCACCAGTCCGGCCCATAATGAACGATCCAGCCACCCGAGGACCCCTTAATCCGGGACTCCCTTAGGCATATTTTAACTTAAGTAATAAGGACTAAGCAAGCAATGAAGTTAGCATGCATGATATCAAGGGTAGTAAGCAGTGGAAAAATACCAATCTTGCAAGTAATAAGGATGTAAGGTTTAGAGAATGCAAACACTCCTGATGTGAAGCTTTTTCCCATTGTTTGGATAGTTCACACTATCTTACGTCCATGTAATGGAGTCTTCGAACCAAGCAGTTCTAGGATCCATTGATATTGGTTGTGTCACCCACCAAGCGGCCCACAAAGCAAAACCAACCAATTCCATCATGACTTGCACTTAGAAACCCCATAAGGGGTAGATCTTCACAAAGTAAGCGATCTCCATGCTTGTACAAGATTTTGTATCCTCCGCATGTAGAACTCGATAGGATCAGAAGTGACTCTTAACCAGATAGGATGTTCTCACCATCCAAGAGTTAAGCATAGAAAGGTCACTCATGGAGAACCCTTGATGCTTTTGGCACGAGGTGTTTTCAAGCCCCCAAGGGGTTGGGGATTGAAGGAGATTTGGTGAATCCCTCCCCTTCACCCAATCCTCTCAGAACCCCACCAATGTCAAATCACATCCTCTACAATTTGGTAGACAATTATGGGTATAGGGTATTTGCAAATTAACTGAACATCGATTAAAAATACAATCTTTACAACTTCAAATGATCATACTAGAAGAAATGTACTTGCAACAAAGGTACAACTGTTGGGGAACATAGTATTTCAATTTTTTTACCTATGATCACGCAAGATCTATCTAGGAGAAGCATATCAATGAGCGGGAGAGTGTGTCCACGTACCCTCATAGACCGAAAGCGGAAGCGTTTAGTAACGCGGTTGATGTAGTCGAACTTCTTCACGATCCGGCCAATCAAGTACCAAACGCACGGCACCTCCGCGATCTACACACGTTCAGCTCGGTGACATCCCTTGTACTCTTGATCCAGTTGAGGCTGAGGGAGAGTTTCATCAGCATGACGGTGTGGTGATGGTGTTGATGAATTTACCAACGCAGGGCTTTGCCTAAGCACTGCGACAATACGACCGAGGTGTATAACTATGGAGGGGGCACCACACACGGCTAAAACAATTGTCAACTTGTGTGTCTTTGGGTGCCCCCTGCCCTCATATATAAACGAGCAAGGGGAGAGTCCGGCCGTCCCCTATAGGGCGCGCCCCAAGTAGGATTCCTACTAGGAATAGGTTCCTAGTAGGTTTCCAACAAGGGAAGAGAGGGGGTAGGAAGGAGAGGGCGAGAGGGAGTGGGAAAGAGAGGGGGCGCTGCCCCCTCCTAGTCCAATTTGGACTCCTCATGGGGGGGG
>LR738711.1:585233249-585343920 GCA_902687465.1 Secale cereale | reverse complement strand
GGGGGGGGGTACACTTTTTGTACCCCTATGACTGTGCACGGGCAGTCTGAGCCACGGGCACCGCCGCACCAAGCAAGGCAAGGGAGGTAAGCCAGGGTAAGACCGAAGCTCAAGAGCACTAGAACGACACCAAGGACAAGACCACAAAGAGCAAAGGGACGAAGCGGGTTACCCCGGCAAGATCCTTGCTGAGAGCCAGTTTTAGTAGCCCCGGCAAGACCCTTGCCGCGGCAAGTCGCCCCACGCCTACGGAGCAAATCACCCTTGAGTCCACTGCCCCCATGGGGCAAGGATTCGGGAGACATCCCCGTAGTGGCATGCAGATCTTTGTGGAGACATTCAAGATCAGATACGCACTAAGAAGACGACGACCCTTGGCAGGATTCTAGCCGAGGGAGATCACAAGACCTCCGGCAAGCGCCTTGCCGGGGATGGCAGCAGGCGCCGCGGCAAGACCCTTGCCGGGGCCCCGGCAAGGACCTTGCCAAGGACATCCATAGGGCCACCATCAGGCCCACGCTGACTAAACTTCCACCGCCTTATGCAGCTGCCGACCCAACCAACTGGGCAGGCACCTGCGTGGCGGCATGCAGATCTTCGTGAAGACCCACCATTGAGCCACCTCAGCTGCATGCCTACCTACATGGCATCTCAGGCATCGCTGGCCAGGGCGCGTGTCGACACAAGAAGGAGCGGCGACGGACAAGACAGATCTCTCCCCCGTCCCCGATAAAGCAAGGACACCTAAGCAAGACGCATTAAATGCGCCTTGTCATGTAATGCGAGGGATAACCTCGCATCACTATACCCTTTCCACCTCCTGTGTGCCACTGTGGCAACCCCTTTTTCTATAAAAGGAGGCCCGAGGCGACCAGGAGGAGGATTTGGCTTTTTGGAGCTCCTCACGCCCCATAGCTAGCTGAAGAACACAGATATACAATCCACCAAAGTAGGAGTAGGGTTTGACGCATCCTCGCGGCCCGAACCTGGATAAACGAACTGTGTGCTATCTGTTTGATCCGCTCTTCTCTCAACCCCGCGCCCCGCTAAACATAGTAGGGATTCTTGTGATCCTGTAGGTGTCGTTCCCACCAACATCTTTGGCGCGCCAGGTAGGGGGCGCAGTTGTGAGAATCGGCTTTAGCAGTTAGTTCGACGCTTCTTCATCATCATGGCACCCAAGAAGAAGACGACGGTGGCGGTTGGCCAGTCGGAAGCTGGACAGCCCGTCCCGACGCGGGAGAGCATCAGACCGGTCGCCGAAAGGACCCGGGGCGCTGCTCGCGAACACCAACACCGTCCCAGCAGCCGGAGTTTGGGAGGTGGCGATGTTTGTGCGCCTGGTAACAGGCCACACACCGCCAAATCCAAAGACGGAGCCAGGCCCTCCGCGGGTGGCGCGGGGCCTTCCAAGATCGCTGCCGCATCACCCGAAGGCAACGCAAGGGCCTCCAGGACTCCCACGCCGGTGCCAATAGCACGCTCCTCCCAAGCAGCGCGCGACGAACGGTGTCATCACACCGAAGATCCCAAGCGTCGCCGCGGGAAGAGCCCCGAGTGCCACTCCCGAGACGTAGAAGACCTGCCCGCCCGCCGAAGCGCTGGTGAAAATGGCATGCGACCGCGGGATCGTGATAGAGCTCCTCCTGACATGGTGAGGAGTCGAAGTGCGTCACGGTCCATGCAGGTTTCGCTACCGCTAACCCCAGCAGAAGTCCTGGCGCGCGCGCAGTTGCTCCTCGACTTTCCTCCCGTTACGGGGAAACTCGACGAATGGAGAGCCACCATCCGAAGCCTTGTCGCGGTCGCCAACAAGGATGAACCAAGTCCAGCGAAGCCCCCGGGTCGACGCTCCGATGGGGTCCCACGCACCAGTTGCGGGAGGACCGGCAGCACCGTGGCCACGGTGCATTCGCCTCCTCCTCGCCCGGTACCGCGTGTGTCGACTCGTCGAGACGTCGTGGGTGACGACATCTCCATAGCATCGTCCGACCCACGGACCCACGGCGACCAGCGTCATGTTCTTCAGAAGCGAGCTCATGAAGACGCTCGAACCACCATCGAGTGCCGGCGCGAAGCGCGCCACCAGTTAGACAGGCGAGCAGGACCTGCTGTGAACCGCCCAACACTGGAGAGCCCTGGAGGTCTACCTTACGAGGTAGGCTGTCCGGCTTTTACCCATGAGCTGCGGCAGTTCCAGTGGCCCACTCACCGCACCTTCAAGCCTGACGTTGGCGAGAAGTACAACGGCAAGACCCACCCGTCGGAGTTCCTCAGCATCTACACCATCGCGATGCAAGCTGCCGGAGCCCGCGACGGTAAGGTGCTTGCGAATTACTTTCCATTGGCTCTTAAACCCAACGCCATGTCGTGGTTGATGCACTTACCGGTAGACTCTATTTCCTCCTGGTCGGATTTGTGCCATGAGTTTGTTGGCGCCTTTACTGGAGGTCACCAAGCCCCTGGTCAAGCAAGTGACCTGCACGTCATTCTCCAGAAGGGAGGCGAGAGTCTACGCAAGTATATACAGAGGTTTAGCCGGGTACAGTACAATATCCCTGATGTTCACCCTGCCGCCATCATCAGCGCGTTTCATCAGAACGTGCGTAACCACAAGATGCGCGAAGAGCTGGCAATGAACAAGGTGAAAGACGTGGCAGAACTCTATGTTCTTGCTTACAGATGTGCCCGGGCTGAAGAGGGAGGGAAATACCCCGGCGAAGATCGCGGCGCGGAAACCGACTCTTCAAATGAGGATGCTGCCGCCCCGGCAAAGAAAGGCCGGCGCCGCAATAGGAAGCGCAAAGGTAAAGCCGTGCTTGCCGTCGAGGGATTTGATGATGCCGGCTCCGCCAAGAAAACCAAGGCGGATGACCCCGGCAAGGAAATTGCTGGGTGTGTCGCCTGTCGGGCCTTGGCGGCTGCCGAGAAGCCAGGAAACTCCGACAAGCAATACTTCAAGATCCATCGCACCAAAGGCCATGATCTCCAGAACTGCTGACAGGTTGAGCTCCTTGCTGAGAAGCAGAGGGCTAAATATGAGAGGCGGGACAAGGAGAAGGGCCAGGACGGTGCTGACGGGTCCGGCAAGAAGCGTGACGGCCAAGCAGGCCGTCTCGGCAAGGATAAACAACAGGAGAGGCCCGCCCGGGGTCGTGACAGAAAGCCAGAAGACGACGATCACGAAGAGGACGACAAGTGCGGCGTCCAAGAGTTTCAGAAAGCCACAGAGGCCATGTGCATCGATGGCGGCGCCTTGCTGCATACTTCTCACCGCCAGCTTAAACAGTGGGCGCGTGAGATTACAGCGCGAAGCCGTCGTCTGGTGCCCAAAAGCTGCTGAAATGGTCCAGCACGCCTATCATTTTTGACACTGAGGATCACCCTGATCGCACTACTGTGGTCGGGTGCTTGCCATTGTTGGTTTCACCGACAATACGCAACCTCAAGGTGACAAAGATGCTAGTCGATGGCGGGGCCGGTCTAAACTTAATATCACCTACCGTGACCGAGAAGCTGCAGATTCCTGACGGACACCTCGAAGAGACGGGTACGTTTCAGGGGGTCAACCTGGGAGAAGTCAACCAAAGGGGAAGGTCACGCTGCCCGTGACTTTTGGAAGTGATCTGAACTACAGGACAGAATGGATCGTGTTCGATGTTGCCAAGACCCCCTTGCCTTACAACGGTATCCTTGGCCGCCCAGCGCTGGCCAAGTTCATGGCGGCGTCACAGTACGCCTACAACACCCTGAAGATGCCAGGACCTGTGACGATCATCACCATCCCCTCCGATAAGAAAGATGCGCTGATTTGCGCTGACCAACTATACCAACAAGCAGTTGCAGCAGCTGCCGCCACTAGGGCACTTGCTCCTGCCACTGGAGCCCTAGGGGGGAAGAAGAAGAAGAAGACCGGTGAGACCTCGGACACCCACTCCGGCAAGCGCACCTATTCGGAGTGTAGTGCTCCCGTCGAGGACGTGCCAGAGAGCTCCACCGGTAGAAACAAGAAGTCCAGGGCCACACCGCCGGGAACCAAGAAGGTTTCTGTCAAGGAGGACGACACATGAGGGGCTTTCACTATAAGCTCCACCCTTGACGACAAATAGGAAGACGCGCTCGTCACCTTCCTGCGGGCAAATGTCGATGTGTTTGCATGGCAAGCATTCGACATCCCCGGTGTTCCCAGGGAGGTGATTGAGAACCACCTTGCTGTTTGTCCTCATGCGCAACCCGTCAAGCAGAAGGTCAGGAAGCAAGCTTTGGAACGACAAGAGTTCATCACAGAGGAGATCCGGAAACTGGAAGCAGCGGGTTTGGTAAGAGCAGTGCTCCATCCAACGTGGTTGGCCAATCCAGCGGTAGTGCGCAAGGCAAACAGGAAGTGGAGGCTGTGTATTGATTACACATATATCAATAAGGCTTGTCCCAAAGACCCCTTCCCGTTGCCGCGCATCGACCAGATTGTTGACTCCACGGCTGTGTGTGACCTGTTGTCATTCCTCGATGCCTACTCCGGCTACCATCAGATCTTCATGACAAGAGAAGACGAAGAGAAGACATCATTCATCACCCCATGTGGTACGTATTGTTTCGTACGAATGCCTTTCGGGTTGAAGAGTGCTGGCTCAACGTTTGCAAGGGCAGTCCAGATTGGTTTTGAACCCCAGCTCCATAGAAATATGGAGGCTTATATGGATGATATAGTGGTCAAAACCAAGAACAGG
Organism: Secale cereale; assembly: GCA_902687465.1. NCBI lineage: Eukaryota > Viridiplantae > Streptophyta > Magnoliopsida > Poales > Poaceae > Secale > Secale cereale. Next base: position 585,339,193 of record LR738711.1, on the reverse strand, counting down.
GCAACCCTTATACCGGATTTACAAGAAACATTTGCAAACCTACGCAAGATCAATCTCAAGCTGAACCCTGAGAAGTGCGTCTTCGGTGTCCCGTCCGGCAAGCTTCTCGGGTTCTTTGTGTCACAGCGTGGGATAGAGGCCAATCCGGACAAGATCAAAGCTATAGAACATATTGAAGCACCCAAACGGGTCAAGGATGTGCGTCAGCTTGCTGGCTGCGTTGCCGCCATGATCAGATTCATTTCCAAGTCTGCCGAGCGCGCCCTTCCTTTTTTCAAGATTTTGAAAAAGGCAGGCCCAATGGAGTGGATGCCAGAAGCCGAAGCAGCATTGCAAGCTTTGAAGAGGTATCTTTCCTCCACGCCAGTACTAGTTGCGCCTAGGCCACAAGAACCGTTGCTGCTATACCTGGCAGCAACGAACCAGGTGGTCAGCGCCACACTAGTGGCGCAGAGAGAAATTGATGACAAGGTGATAGTAGCGACAGAGCCTGATGCCGTTGGTGCAGAGACGACACAGCCGGTTGGAGTGGCGCCAAGGAAGAAAATGATGCAGCACCCGGTCTACTTTGTTAGCTCCCTCTTGCAGGGGGCTAGATCAAGGTACTCCGGTGTGCAGAAATTGCTCTTCGGCCTTCTTATGGCCTCGAGGAAGCTGCGTCACTACTTCCAGGCACACGAGATCACTGTCGTCACTTGCCTCCCTCTGCAACGGATATTGCACAATCGAGATGCAAAAGGAAGAATTGTAGAGTGGGCACTGGAGCTGTCCAGCTTTGGACACAAGTTTGAAAGTACCTCGACGATTCAAAGCCGAGTCCTGGCGGAGTTCATTGCAGAATGGACCGCGACGTCTGATGAAGAAGCCCAGGAAACTGCTCTCCCCGGCAAAGAAGCGAGTTGCGACTGGATCATGTACTTTGATGGAGCTTTCTCCTTACAGGGCGCCGGGGCTGGCGTACTGCTTGTCGCGCCCACCGGAGAGCACCTCAAGTACGTGGTCCAGATGCACTTCCCCAGGGAGGTATCAACGAACAATACTGCCGAATATGAGGGGCTGCTTGCTGGTCTTAGGATCGCGGCAGACCTCGGAATCAAGAAACTCATTGTCAGGGGCGATTCGCAGCTTGTCGTCAAACAAGTCAACAAAGATTACCAGAGCCCGTTGATGAAGGCCTACGTCGATGACGTGATAAAGCTGGAAGAGCGTTTTGATGGTATATAGGCGGAGCACGTTCCCCGAGCAGAGAATGACATCGCCGATTACCTGTCAAAGCGCGCTGCCCTCAAGTTACCTGTGGAACCAGGTACCTTTGTGCTTCAGCTTTCTCAACCATCTGTTGATCCATCAACAGAGCAAAACAAGAGGAGGAAATCAGGGCCCGGCAAGTACTTTCTCGCCGAGCTCCCCGGAGCCGCTGGCAAGGATGTTGCCGGGGACACTGAGCCCGCCACGGGACGGCTAGCTCCGGCGGAGTGTCAAGCTCTTGCCGTCGAGACAGTCGCTCCTATAGCGGAGGAAATGCCTTTAGTCCTCGCCGTCGAGCCCCAGGCTCCAGCGTGGGCACAACATACCGTCCGATTCCTCCAAACTGGGGAACTTCCTGAGGAGCAGGAAGAAGCGGAAAAAGTAGCCCGTCGATCTGCTATGTACCAGTTCGTCGATGACGTCCTGTACAGAAAGAGACCGAACAACGTGAAATTGAAGTGTATCCCTCGAGAGGAAGGACTGGGGCTGTTGGCAGAGATACATGGAGGCATATGTGGATCCCACATAGGGTCAAGAGCCCTTGCCGGCAAGGCATTTCGGCAAGGCTTCTTCTGGCCCACTGCCCTCCAGGATGCGACGACAGTGGTCACCAGGTGTGAAGCGTGTCAGTTCCATTCAAAGAAACTTCATCAACCAGCTCAAGCCCTTCAAACCATTCCTCTCTCCTGTCCCTTCTCGCTCTGGGGGCTCGACATACTGGGCCCTTTCCCCCGCGCTATTCGGGGCATTGAGTACTTGTACATCGCAATCGACAAGTTCACAAAGTGGCCAGAGGTGGAGGCAGTGAGGAAGGTCACAGCCCAGTCAGCCGTCAAATTCTTCAAGGGACTAGTGTTCCGTTTTGGTGTACCCAATAGGGTCATCACTGATAACGGCACACAGTTCACAAGCCGCACCTTCATGCAATATACCAAAGACCTCGGCAGCAAAGTCTGTTTCGCTTCCGTTGCTGACCCACGAAGCAATGGTCAAGCTGAGAGGGCAAATGCTGAAGTACTGCGAGGCTTAAGGACAAAGACCTTTGACAGGCTGCGCAAGAGTGGAAGGCGCTGGATTGATGAGTTGCCGACGGTTCTTTGGTCGATCAGAACGACGCCAAATCGAGCCACCGACCAGACACCCTTTGCCCTAGTATACGGGGCAGAAGCAGTTCTCCCCACTGAATCATATACGGGTCACCTCGAGTGCTCGCTTATGATGAGCTTGAGCAAGAGCAACTACGGCAAGATGACGCAACGCTCCTTGAGGAAGATCGTCTTTGGGCGGCTGTGAGAGCAGCACGCTACCAGCATGCCTTGCGCCGCTACCATAGCCGCAAGGTCCGTGGCCGAAGCTTTGAGGAAGGCGACCTTGTTCTTCGGCGCGTTCAATCGTCCAAGAATACCAACAAGTTGACGCCAAAGTGGGAAGGCCCTTATCGGGTAATACGAGTCACCAGGCCTGGCGCAGTCCGCCTGGAGATCGAAAATGCCGTTCCGGTGAGCAACTCCTGGAACATTGAGCATCTTCGCAAGTTTTACCCGTGAGGCGCGGCTTGCCGGGCCCCCCGGCAAGCCACCTTTTGTACAAGCCTTGCCGACAAAGCATGTAACCCTTTGTACAAAGCCAGGCGCAGACCCTGAGCATAAATAAATGAAACGCTGGCGCCCTAAGTTATAGCATGCATGCTAGGTCGAGTCTCGTCCTTGGTTAGGGTTGATAGTGCTTAGCGGCGGCTAACCCCTAGCTTAGAGGTCGAGTTTGCATCTCTTTGTCTTTCTTTTATCTTCTTTGGTTCACAGGACACACAGATATCCTTGCCGAAACCACTTGGGGAGAAAAAAAAGGAACAGACCAGCATCCAGACCCCGGCGAGCCAGTATTGCCGGGGGCTACAAGAGCAAAGATTCACCCGCAGCAAACCGAAGTTGCCGGGAGCTGCAAATTCAGATAAGTTTCCATCCCTTATCATGCATTCCCTTACGAACTGGGGTATGTGAAACCTCGTTTTATCCTTAGGCTACCGTGCTCTCCTAACTCTAGGCCCTAGGGCTCGTTCCTGGGACCGAGTTTGGTCGTAGTCGCGGCAGCAAAAGGGTAAAACAAGGAGCCTAAACCCACTTCATCCCTGCCTCCGCCAAAGGCGTGAGAAAGGTCGAGCGAAGTGGGGGGATGGCGAGGCCTGTTGCCGGGCAAGAAAATGTTTATCTTAGAGATATTAGGGATTTATTCCCTGTTGTGGGTTCTACATGCGAACAAATGACCCGACAAACATCCCTTTTTCACTAAAAACATCCCGCCCAGGTACAGTACATAGGGAATGAAAAACATGAACAAGGGGACTAGAAGTTTTAAATTTGACAGACGCCCGAAGGCTTACAAACTAAAAAGAGATAAGATGCCCGTAATCCCTTTCTTGTCCCTCACCTCAGGAGGCAGGTCAAGGAGGTGAGAAGGGCAAAGGGAGCGCCTAGGCGAGCTACGGGTGGCAGAAGACACCGAGAGAACATCTTGGTGGCCGCCCAAAGGCTGGATGGTGATGGCGGCGCCGGAAGCAGAGCTCGAAGACGAGGCAGCAGGACGTCAGTACGCGTCGAAGGCGTCGGTGCCTGCGTACTCTGACTTGACGGCCTTGACACCCGCCCTCTTCCTCTTCCGCAGCCCCCCAACGCCAGCCGCCCAAGAAGACGGCCCCGATAAGTTCAAGGAGCCGGCGACACGGATGATGGGGTCACCGGTGCCGCATGGAACGGCGCCCGACACCTAGTCGGACCCGTTATCCTGCCGCCTACCACCCTCGTCGTCGCTGTCGCTGTCCTCCTCGTCACTCTCACTCGAGGAGGAATCTTCATCATTAGAAGAGCTCTCCACGCAGCACCTTGCACGAGTCCCGAAGTGCCCGAAGACCTTGACGGAAAGAAGGCCACCCTCCATCAACTTAAAATGGAGAGTGAGCCCATCCGTCAAGCTGTGGATATGAGCAAAACGTGTTCCATCCCCGACGAAGATACATCACATTTGGAGCAGGGAAGTCGACGCGGACCCGCGTGCCACTGATCCTGCAGCCCCTCAGGTGCAGCCGCAATGACTCCGGCGGATCCAGCTCCATCTCCCGCGCAAATGGAGTCGGGAGACGAAGGCGACGGCACGGCGGCCGGTGCAACCTGACGAAGAACTCACAAGGGTCATCCCCAACATGGCCCTCCATTGGAGGAGGAACTGCTGGCGGGGGCGAGGCCGGCGGGCCACGCCGTCCGCCTCTTCCCCGAGCGCCCATGCCTCGCCCACGGCCTCGCCCCCTCCCCCTTCCCCTCGCGGTCGGCTCTGCCACCGCAGGCGCAGGAGAAGGAGGGACACGTTGTCGAGTGGCGACCCTCGCCGCCACCGTTGAAGGGCCGGGATTTCCTCTCTCCATGACGAATGGAAGAGAGGAGCAGAAGCTGAAGGAGGAAGAAGATGGAAGAATGCGGGACGCCATCCCTCCCCTCCCGCTATTTATAAAGGAACGGGGTTGGGGCTCGACCACCCCGCTCGGCCAATCAAGACATGGAAGGCGCAGGGAGCCAGGACCGACCCGCCCCCAACCAGCGACGGCCCGGTTTCCCGCCTCCACCGTTTGCCACCCCAAGCACATGGGAGACACGTGGCAGACGTGCAGAACCGAGGGGACGGGTGAGGCGACCTCTCCCCACCCCGTGATCGTGGGGAGTGGACGCCTTGGGGACCGCGCCTCGGCCCCATTCAGTAAATGGGCCGTGCCTCCACGCCTCCCTCCATTTATGGGGAAGGCGCGAACCGCCATTTACTACGACGTGACGCATGCGTGCAAAGACCAACCCCACGCATGCCGCTCACGTCACACACACTTCCCCACACCGCGCCACGCGCGGGAGTCGTGGGAAGCGCAGCGCGCGAAAAGTCTTACCACGGTAAAAACCGTCCTGCCTGCCCGCGCACCGTTCTGGGCCTAGCCCAACAACGCGTCGCGCTTATGTGTGGCCCAGGCCCGGGGGCTCCTATCGGTGTACAAAAAGGGGGGGGGTACACTTTTTGTAACCCTATGACTGTGCACGGGCAGTCTGAGCCACGGGCACCGCCGCACCAAGCAAGGCAAGGGAGGTAAGCCAGGGTAAGACCGAAGCTCAAGAGAACTAGAACGATACCAAGGACAAGACCACAAAGAGCAAAGGGACGAAGAGGGTTCCCCCGGCAAGATCCTTGCCGGGAGCCAGTTTTAGTAGCCCCGGCAAGACCCTTGCCGCGGCAACTCGCCCCACGCCTACGGAGCAGATCAACCTTGAGTCCACTGCCCCCATGGGGCAAGGATTCGGGAGACATTCCCGTAGTGGCATGCAGATCTTTCTGAAGACATTCAAGATCAGATACGCACTAAGAAGACGACGACCCTTGGCAGGATCCTAGCCGAGGAAGATCACAAGACCTCTGGCAAGCGCCTTGCCGGGGATGGTAGCAGGCGCCGCGGCAAGACCCTTGCCGGGGCCCCGGCAAGGCCCTTGCCAAGGTCATCCGCAGGGCCACCATCAGGCCCACACCGACTAAACTTCCACCGCCTTATGCAGCTGCCAACCCAACCAGCTGGGCAGGCACCTGTGTGGTGGCATGCAGATCTTCGTGAAGACCACCCTTGCGCCACCTCAGCTGCCTGCCTAACTACATGGCATCTCAGGCATCGCTGGCCAGGGCGCGTGTCGACACAAGAAGGAGCGGCGACGGACAAGACATATCTCTCCCCCATCCCCGATAAAGCAAGGGACCTAAGCAAGACGCATTAAATGCGCCTTGTCATGTAATGTGAGGGATAACCTCGCATCACTGTACCCTTTCCACCTCCTTTGTGCCACTTTGGCAACCCCTTTTTCTATAAAAGGAGGCCCGAGGTGACCAGGGGGAGGATTCGGCTTTTCGAAGCTCCTCACGCCCCATAGCTAGGTGAAGAACACATATATACAATCCACCAAAGCAGGAGTAGGGTTTTACGCATCCTCGCGGCCCGAACCTGGATAAACGAACAGTGTGCTATCTGATTGATCCGCTCTTCTCTCAACTCCGCGCCCCTCTAACCGTAGTAGGGATTCTTGTGATCCCATAGGTGTCGTTCCCACCGACAACAATGTTAATGATGATGTTCATGTTGATGCTCAACCTAGTAATAACAATGATGTAGAGATTGAATCTGATGTTGATCTTGATAACCCACAATCAAAGAATCAACGTTATGATAAGAGAGACTTTGTTGCTAGTAAGCTGAAAGTGCAACTAATCCCCGGGTGGTTTTGGTAATTAATAACAACATATATATCATTGAACTAATAGTTACTTGAGAATCATTTCAGAGAAGTTCAGTGATATGGGTATGGAAATGTCTGAAGAAGTGGACCCCTCAAAATGCTAAGGCAAGCATTGGCAAAAGCTCAAGACTCCATTTTTGGTTTAGTGATCCAAGATCACATTGAGTCCATAGGAAAAGCCAATACTATTAAAAGGGGATGAGGTTGTGTTGATGATCTGGTTGCTCAAGTGCTTAGTGATTTAGCTCCTTCAACTATCAGCAATTTTCACTACTAAACACACTCATAAGAAATCTCGGACAAACCGATTCTTCCAATTCAGTCCCACCGAGATGAACCACCTCAGCTATTTTCCAAACCCTAGAAATTTCGGTCAATCCGATTTTGAGTTCGGTCTCACCGAAACTGGACTGCCAACCTTCTGTAACCGTTTGTCATCATTTCGGAATATCCGAGTTGTTGATTTCGGTTCCACCGATTCTGGCAAGTTCCTACCTTTGACTCATATCGGACAAACCGAGATGGTATTTTCGGTCCCACCGAAAACCCCAACGTTCACTATATTTGAACTTTCGGTCTGACCGAGTTTCAACTTCGGTCTCACCGAGATTGCTCAATTATGTGTGTAACGGTTGGATTTTGTGTGGAGGCTATATATACCCCTCCACCCCTCTTCATTCGTGGAGAGAGCCATCAGAAAGTACTACCACTCCTACCTTACACTTTCTGAGAAGAGAACCACCTACCCTTGTGTTGAGATCAAGTCATTCCATTCCTACCATATGAAACTTGATTTCTAACCTTCCCAAGTTGCTTTCCACTCAATCCTTTCTTCCACCACAGCCATACCAGTGAGGAGAGTTGAGTGTTGGGGAGATTATCATTTGAAGCACAAGAGCAAGGAGTTCATCATCATCAACAACATCTATTACCTTTTGGAGGGTGGTGCCTCCTAGATTGGTTAGGTGTCGCTTGGGAGCCTCCGTCTTCGAGATGTGGAGTTGAACCAAGAAGTTTGTAAGGGCAAGGAGATCGCCTACTTCGTGAAGATCTACCCCGAGTAAGGCTAGTCCTCCGTGGGCGTAGGCCATGATGGAATAGACAAGGTTGCTTCTTCGTGGACCCTTCGTGGGTGGAGCCCTCCATGGACTCGCGCAGCCGTTACCCTCCGTGGGTTGAAGTCTCCATCAACGTGGATGTACGATAGCACCACCTATCGGAACCACGAGAAAAATCTCCGCGTCTCCAAATTGCGTTTGATCTTCTCCACCTCTCTTTACTACATGTGCAATTTACTTTCCGCTGCTTATACTCTAGAATTGCATGTGTAGGGTGATACTTGTCTTGATCGTAATTGTGAAACTGCCAAAAACTGTTCATGATCAAAAGGCAGAAATTTTATATTTACAAGTAGTCTAATCACCCCCCTCTAGACATACTTTCGATCCTACAAGTGGTATCAGAGCTTTGGTCTCCATTGTTTTGGTTTCCATTGCATTGGACTCCATAAGCTTGGTTTCACAACCTTGGAGAGTATGGCGTCTAGTGAGGGTAATTATCATAGAGGTCCTTACTTTGATGGTACAAATTTTGCTAGTTGGAAGCATAAAATGAAAATGCATATTCTTGGTCATAACCCAGCCGCATGGGGCATTATTTGTGTTGGTATGCAAGGTGAATTCTTCGAGGAAGGAAAAGTTCCGGATCGCGAAGCTACACCGGAAGAGTTGCGGATGTTGCAAAACAATGCTCAAGCTTGTGACATTCTCTTCAATGCTTTGTGTCCCGAGGAGTTCAACAAAATCAGCCGTCTTGAGAATGCTAAAGAGATTTGGGATACTTTGGTTGAAATGCACGAAGGTACCGAGTCTGTGAAGGAATCAAAGCTAGATATTCTTCAAGGTCAACTTGACAAGTTCAAGATGAAGGATGGTGAAGGAGTCGCTGAAATGTACTCTAGGCTTGCTCTCATCACAAATGAGATTGCCGGCTTAGGAAGCAAAGAAATGACCGACCGATTCATCATCAAGAAGATTCTAAGAGCTTTGGATGGAAAATATGACACCGTGTGCACTTTGATCCAAATGATGCCAAACTATAAGACTCTCAAGCCAACTGAAGTCATTGGAAGAATTGTCGCTCATGAGATGACACTTAAGGATAAGGAAGAGCTTCACAACAAGTCAAGTGGTGCTTACAAAGCTACAAGTGATGCTCCCACAACCTCAAGTGACAAGTTAATTTCCAATGAAGAGATAAGCCTAATGGTTAGGAACTTCAACAAGTTCTACAAGAATAGAGGCAAAGAAAGAAGCTCAAAGTCTAGATCATATGATGAAAAGAGATCTTCTAGTCGTGATCGAAACTGCTACAATTGTGGAAGACCCGGACACTTCTCAAATGAGTGTACGGCTCCCCACAAGAGAAGAGAAGAATCTCCAAGAAGAAGAGCAAGAGATGAGTCACCTCGGAGAGAGAGAAGGAGTAGAGATGATCGTTATGAACGAAGACCCTCTCGGAGAAGCAAGGATTCGGAAAGGAAAGACAAGTCATCAAGGAGCTACACAAGAAGAAGACATCAAGCTCATGTAGGTGAATGGGTCTCCGGCTCCGACTCCGACAATAAATCCGATGGAAGCTATCACTCCGACTCCGACTACAGTCAAGATGAAGGTGTTGCCGGACTTGCACTCATATCCTCCAACTCCAACTCCTACGACTTATTTGATTCACCAAATGAGGGAATTGGAAGATGCTTCATGGCTAAAGGCTCCAAGGTAACACACCGTGAATTCATTGACTTTGATAGTGATGAGGATGACTTGCTTGGTGAAGATGAGCTCTTGCATGATAAATCTAGTGAGCTTAGTAACGATGAAAATGCTAGTAGTCTTTATAGGCAAGAAGAGTCGAATGACAATGCTATGAAGGAGATTGAGCGTCTAACTAAAGAACTAAACACTCTTAAGTTAGCTCATGAAACAACTCAAGAAGATCATAGAGAGCTCCTAAGATCTCATGAGAAGCTACGCTTCGAGAAGCTCACTCTAGAGCAAGAACATGAGTTTCTAAAAGCGATCAATGACAATCTTCGAAAGAAGAGTTCTTCATATCTTGCCAAACGACTTCTCTTGTCTAATTTCTTGCCACCTATTAAGACTAAGCATGACAAGCATAAGAAAAATTCTTCCTCTAGTAGTAACAATAACCATGTTAAATCTAATATTGTTGCTTCTAGTAGTTCTCTTGATTCCACTAACAATGTTTCAAGCCAAGTTACACTTGAGCAAGAAAATAGCTTATTGAAGGAAATCATAGAGAAAGGTGTCTACAAGAGTCTTGCCGGAAGCAAGAACTTTGAGGAAATTGTTCGCAAACAAGGAAGGCACCGGAAGAATCAAGGGATTGGTTTTGAGCGAAAGTTCAACGCCGAAGGTGTTGAGTGGGAAGAAGGTCAATACCCTACTCCACAGTTTGTTTCTCAAAAGGAGAAGTATGATCCTACTTCTTCCAATGTGGAACAAGCTCAAGATGACCTTCCACCACAAGACCACAAGCTAAAGGCCAAGGACAAGCTTCAAGAGGAGATTGATGCATTCATTGAAGCACCTCAAGCCATGGTCAAGTGGGTTCCCAAGGACACATCAAGTTCTACTTCGTCAAGCTCAACTACAACCCCAAGGATTCCCATCAAGATGATGTGGATCCCAAAGAAGAAGAACTAGAAGGATCTTGAGGGTGACTCCACCAACATACTTCACTCACATTCATTTTGGCAACTTGTGCAAACAACTTCCGCATCATGCACTAGTTCATGGAGTCACAAACCCTCTTGTTGGTAAGTCAAGGGACAATGTAATCATTGCTTTCATGGACATCATCTTTTGTGAACTTCAATCTATGTCTATGGATATTCTTGTTTGTTCCTTGTGGGACTAACCCATGTAGGTATTGAAAGTGCCCTAATCCAAAGGATAGCTCCCAACTCTTGATGATCTACATCAACATTGAGCATCCACATCTTCAACATCTACATGAAGTCTTCTACGACAACCCAAGGTTAGTTTGACCCTTTAAAAGGGGTTCTCACATCTAGGGGGAGCTTTGCTCTAAAAATTGAGCTAAAGCATCTCCAAATGATGTGAACACATCAATGCTTTATGTAAAAGTGGTAACCCCACTTGTGCTAAAACGATGAGTATGACCTATGATCAAATGTTCTCATTTGACTCCTAAGTCAAGATACTCATATAAAGATGACCTAGTCATCGACAAATTGTGTGCTAGTAGCTAGAGTTTTGGTTGTGCATGTTTGACACATATTTCATTTGCTATCTTATTGTGTGAGCATGTTGAATGCATGATTTTATCCATTCAAGGACATCCATTTGTTGTTTTGATTGTTTTGATTTTTCTGGCCAAATGGATGGACAAGAATGCCTAAGCACCTCCCCTAGCTATCTATGCTTTCTTGTCTCAAATTCTATTCATGCTCATATCACAACTTTGAACAAGTCAATTTCGGACCCTCCGAGTGAGGAGCACTCGGAGCCACCGATCCGTCTAAGGCTAACTTCCAAAACCTTCTAAGTCAATTTCGGTCTGACCAACTTCTCCATCTCGGTCCAACCGAAACGCTTAGACTGATCTAGGTTTCATCTCGGTGAAACCGAGTTATAAATCTCGGCGTGATCGATATGTGTAACTGCACAGCAGTTATCCATTTCGGTGTCACCGAGTTTTTCAACTCGGTCCCACCGACAGCATGGGGATATAAATACTGAGGGCAGCGCGCGATTATTTCTTCAAACCGTTTCGCCCTCAAGTCCCCTGCTGCCATCGCCCTGGTCTTCGGATCGTCGCCGTCGTCGCCTGTGCGCCCTCGCCGCAGGTCTCCGCCGCCGTCAACGGTCTTCTTCTCCGCGCCGTTGCCGCCGTAGAGGGACTCTACCAAGTTAGGGTGAGTCTCGATACCTCTCGTGCTCCCCATCTGATTCTTGCATGATTGGTTTGCCCTGCATCTAGCCACGTTTGAAATCTTCCTTAACATCAGATCAGATCGTTTTAGTTTCGAGCGAAATTCTTAGGTTTAGGTTTCCACGGAACACATCTCGGTGAAACCGAATTTAATTTTTCGGTGTGACCGATTTGGCCTCTGGCCATTGCACTGCACTTTCGGTCTAACCGAGTTGTGCAAATCGGTGTGACCGAAACTCAGTTTTAGTGAAACCCTAGTTTATCGGCAGGACCGAAACCCATTTCGGTCTGACCGAAAGTGGTGTGTAAGTTTCTGTTATACACTTCGGATTCACCGAAACTGAAAATCGGTTTGACCGAAATGCATTCTGTGAAAACTCAAAACTAAGATTTGAACTCATTTTTTTTGCAAAAACTCTGCAGTTGTGATAACTCTTCTACTCTGCCTATACCTTATCTATTCACAGGTTGTCAGCCATGTCAGATGCCAGTGACAGCCAGAACAGGTCTGAGTCACCGTTTGCAGAGATTCCAGAGGCAGATACTAGTCCTGAGGCTAGTAGTCCTAGTGATGATGGTGAGAGGAGTACTCCTAGTGGTTTGCCTCCTGCAGCCACCAGGACCAGAAAGCAGAGAAATTCTGATGATGAGGACTCTGACTTCATTGCTGAGGAAGTAACCTCCAAGCCCAAGAGAAAAGTTGTTGCCAAAGAGCACCAAGGGCTTCAGTCGAAGAAAGGCACCAGCAAGGTCAAGCAGTCAGCTGTTGCCAAGAAGCTGAACTTGGAAGAGCCAGCTCCAAGTAAGGTGAAGAAAACTTCCAAGAGGAAGAGAGTTGTGTATGCTGAACCTCATGCAGATGTAGCAGCTGAAGAAGAAGAAGAAGATGCACCCCAGCCTCCTCCTCAGAAGGCCAAGTTCATGGGTGATGCTATTAGGGCTCAAGCCACTTCTAAGCCCAAGAAGCCTGCTCAAGCCAAGGCAGCTCCAGCCAAGCCCAAGAGGACAACCAGGAACATCCCAGCCTCCGAGAAGAACAAAGGTGATATGCCACCGTCTGAGTCTGATGAAGAACATGTGTTGCTAAAGCTCCGTCCAAAACTGCCGCTCCACAACGATGCTCATCCTCAAGCCGAGGATATGAAGGCAAGGAAGGATAGAGGTCTCAGGCTATGGAGACAGTCTGATCCATATGCCGTGAGGAGAAGGACTGCTGTGGACCCCAGATTCCACACCAGAGAGCAGCAGGACTTCTATGAGACCGTGTTGATGGATAAGAAGCCTATTGTTACAGACACCAGGTATGTTGACTGGGAGTACATTGACAGTGAAGAGCACCGAGACTTCTTTCCCCATGTGCATGAGAGCTTCACTGCATGTGGAGTTGCTGACTTTGTGGGTCAGAAGCTGACAGATTGGAATGACGAGATGATCATGCAGTTCTACGCCACAGCCCACTTCTATCCTGATGGCAAGATCACCTGGATGACTGAAGGTCAAAGGTTTTCTTCATCTGTTGAAGAATGGGCAGAACTTCTGAATGCTCCAGTGCAGAGAGAGGACGACATTGATGTCTATGGGATTCCTAAGAAGAACCATGATTCCATGAAGAACATGTACAAGGAGATCCCCGCAACTGATTTGGAAGGGTGGAAGCTTGGCTCAGTGTACTATCTTCAGGCAGGTCTCACTACCACAAACACTATTCTGAGGCATACATTGATGCCCAAGTCTGGAGACCACCGCATGATCCGAGGCTATTCTATCAACATGCTGCACATTCTTGATGAGAAGGCACCTTTCAAGGTGATGGACTTAATGGTAGAGACCATTAAGAGGACTGCAGCTGACCAGAAGAGGTCGTGTGGATTTGCCCCGCAGATTCAGATGCTCATCAATGCCAAGTTTGGCACGGGCAAATTCATGTTGGATAGGAAGCACTTGCCACTGCAGCCAGAGCATGAAGATAACATTGTTGTGATGGATGAGGAGGATCCAACCTCAGTTGAAGCTCAAGCCAAAATTGAGGCTGCTAAGAAAGCTAAAGCTGATAAAGAGGCAGCAGCAGCAGCAGCTAAACCAAAGAGCTTCGGAGAGCAGATTCTTGAAGCTACTCAAAGGATTGAACAACGCCTGGCCAGCATTGAACAATCTCAGGAGAGCCTAGAGAGGATTGTTGACGACAAGATCCACGCTCTGGACGTGAAGCTGACTGAGATTCAGGTGACCGTCAACAAGCTTGAGGCAGACATGGAGGAAGCAAGGCAGGAGAGAGCAGAGCTCATGCAGGATGATCTAGTCCAGGACTCTCATCGCCAGACTGCTCAGGTTCCCAGAGGATCCAGATCAGCAGCTATTCCAGTGACTGACTCCAGGGCTACCACTTCAGCACCTCCTACAGCTCCAGCAGTTACTCCAGCTCCAGCTCCAGCATCCACTCCTCCAGCGCAGACATCAGAAGAAGTCTTCGCCGATGCCGTCATTTCTACTCCGACATCTACCCAGACGGGAGCCGCCAGCAGAGCCCACAGTGACGCTTAGCTCTATGCTTTTTCGAACTTTTTGGTAACTTGTTGCCAAAGGGGGAGAAATTGTATAGATCATAGGGCTTCGAGAGAGAGAGTGCTCTTTCGTTCTTTTGCCGGTTTTCTTTGAGATACATTTGGTTCTTTTGGTTCTTGAAACTTTAAGTGTGCTTGATACTACGTTTGATGCTACCTTAATGAGTGCTTAGTCATACTATGCTTTAATGTGTGCTTAATGCTTATCATATGCTATTCCTATCTTGTATGGCTATTTACTCTTGTCTTGGTGATTGGGTGCATGTTATTCATTCTTATCATTTTGTGCGCTCCACCAAGATGTATGTGACATGGAAGAGTGACCCATAATCCTAATCGATTGTGCATTTGCATTCAAACGCAAATTTTAAATAATGCACAAATTTAGGGGGAGCTCTTGCTTATCACATACTTCTCAAAGCGACGATATTATTCATTGATTATATCTTTTGTCGAAGCTTTGATCTATATGTTGTCATCAATTACCAAAAAGGGGGATATTGAAAGTGCAACTAATCCCCGGGTGGTTTTGGTAATTAATAACAACATATATATCATTGAACTAATAGTTACTTGAGAATCATTTCAGAGAAGTTCAGTGATATGGGTATGGAAATGTCTGAAGAAGTGGACCCCTCAAAATGCTAAGGCAAGCATTGGCAAAAGCTCAAGACTCCATTTTTGGTTTAGTGATCCAAGATCACATTGAGTCCATAGGAAAAGCCAATACTATTAAAAGGGGATGAGGTTGTGTTGATGATCTGGTTGCTCAAGTGCTTAGTGATTTAGCTCCTTCAACTATCAGCAATTTTCACTACTAAACACACTCATAAGAAATCTCGGACAAACCGATTCTTCCAATTCAGTCCCACCGAGATGAACCACCTCAGCTATTTTCCAAACCCTAGAAATTTCGGTCAATCCGATTTTGAGTTCGGTCTCACCGAAACTGGACTGCCAACCTTCTGTAACCGTTTGTCATCATTTCGGAATATCCGAGTTGTTGATTTCGGTTCCACCGATTCTGGCAAGTTCCTACCTTTGACTCATATCGGACAAACCGAGATGGTATTTTCGGTCCCACCGAAAACCCCAACGTTCACTATATTTGAACTTTCGGTCTGACCGAGTTTCAACTTCGGTCTCACCGAGATTGCTCAATTATGTGTGTAACGGTTGGATTTTGTGTGGAGGCTATATATACCCCTCCACCCCCTCTTCATTCGTGGAGAGAGCCATCAGAAAGTACTACCACTCCTACCTTACACTTTCTGAGAAGAGAACCACCTACCCTTGTGTTGAGATCAAGTCATTCCATTCCTACCATATGAAACTTGATTTCTAACCTTCCCAAGTTGCTTTCCACTCAATCCTTTCTTCCACCAAAGCCAAATCAGTGAGGAGAGTTGAGTGTTGGGGAGATTATCATTTGAAGCACAAGAGCAAGGAGTTCATCATCATCAACAACATCTATTACCTTTTGGAGGGTGGTGCCTCCTAGATTGGTTAGGTGTCGCTTGGGAGCCTCCGTCTTCGAGATGTGGAGTTGAACCAAGAAGTTTGTAAGGGCAAGGAGATCGCCTACTTCGTGAAGATCTACCCCGAGTAAGGCTAGTCCTCCGTGGGCGTAGGCCATGATGGAATAGACAAGGTTGCTTCTTCGTGGACCCTTCGTGGGTGGAGCCCTCCGTGGACTCGCGCAGCCGTTACCCTCCGTGGGTTGAAGTCTCCATCAACGTGGATGTACGATAGCACCACCTATCGGAACCACGAGAAAAATCTCCGCGTCTCCAAATTGCATTTGATCTTCTCCACCTCTCTTTACTACATGTGCAATTTACTTTCCGCTGCTTATACTCTAGAATTGCATGTGTAGGGTGATACTTGTCTTGATCGTAATTGTGAAACTGCCAAAAACTGTTCATGATCAAAAGGCAGAAATTTTATATTTACAAGTAGTCTAATCACCCCCCCTCTAGACATACTTTCGATCCTACATAAGCACAGTAAGGAAAGAGAACCACGGGTTCAGAAACCCATTCCTTTTCTTCCTAAACCATCCAAGAAAAAGGATGATGAGGATTTTGAGCACTTTGCTGAAATGATTAGACCATCTTTTTGCGTATGCGTTTGACTGATATGCTTAAAATAAATTCTTATGCTAAGTATATGAAATATATTATTACAAATAAAATAAAGATACTGGAAGTTGAAATTTCCACCATGCTTGCCAACTACACTTTTAAAGGTGGAATACCAAAGAAACTAGGAGATCCAGGAGTACCAACTATACGATGCTCCATTAAAAGAAACTATGATAAAACTGCTTTATGTGATCTTGGAGCCGATGTTAGTGTTATGCTCTCTCTTTATATTGTAGACTTGACTTGAATAAATTGACACCTACTGAAATATCTTTGCAAATGGCCGATAAATCAACTGCTATACCTATCGGTATTTGTGAGGATTTGCCTGTTGTGGTTGCCAACGTTACTATTTTAATGGACTTTGTTATCCTTGATATTCCCGAGGACGATAGTATGTCTATTATCCTTGGTAGACACTTTTTGAATACCGCAAGGGAAATTATTGATTGCAACAAAGGCAATTTCACTTTTCATGTTAATGGTAATGAGCATACGGTACACTTTCCGAGGAAACAACCTCAAGTCCACAGTATCAATTCTATTGGAAAAATTTCAATGATGATTATTGGAGGTTTTGAATTTCCTCTTCCTACTATCAAGAAGAAATATGGTATTCTTATTGTTGGGGACATACATATCCTCGTTGAGGTAACCTAGTGTTATTCGAAAATTCTTTGGTTCCATGTTATTCGGAAAGAGTTTATTAACAAGACTTGATCAACCTTGTTAATGGATTCCTTTTGATGAGCTTGAGATGGATGAATTTAGAAAGCACAACTCTCTGTACCCTCGTTTTACTTTCTATTATTTAGATTAAATAAAGAAAAAATAGTATTTTTTGTCTGTTTCCTGAGTTAACCGTGCAATAAAAAAATACCCCGGAAATAAAAGTTCTCCAAATGCCTCAAAAATGAAATATGATTTTTTCTAGAATATTTAAGAATATTTGGCACTCAGAACACATCATGGGGAGCCAGCACCTGGCCACGAGGGTACATGGTGCGCCCACCCCTGGGCGCGCCCCTGCCTCATGGGCCCCATGTGGCCCCCTCCACTTACTCCAGCACCCACACACTTCATCTTCCTCCAGAAAAAAAATCCTCCCACAGCTCAAACTTGTGTTCTAGCTCATCTTGCTGCCATTTTCGATCTCCTTGCTCAAAGCTCCATTCACAAAACTGTTTGGTGAGATTGTTCTTGGGTATGTGACTCCTCCAATGGTCCAATTAGTTTTTGTTCTAGAGCTTTATTTATTGCAAATTTTTGCTGCTTAGGTGACCCTGTTCTTGAGTTTGCATGTCAAATTTATGTGGTCCCAAGTAGTTATAATGCATGATATAGTCTCTAGGCACTTGTGGGAGTAGTTTCTATCAATCTTGTTGATTTTGGTTCACTTTTATTTTGAGTCACTAAAAATTTCAGAAATTTTCAGAGAAAGAAAATGATGAGTAGATTGTTGAAAGGCTCTTCTAGCCAAAGCTCATAGGATAAGCAGAAGGAGGAGTATAAAAAGCACAAATACAATCTTCCTCGCACTGCGGAAGTTCGGCCCTGTGAATGGCCTTGAAGAGGTTCAATCACACATTATTACATCGAAAGTCCTCGAAGAGGCAATATCCATTACACAATAATGGCTGAAGGCCATCTAATAAACTAAACTGCAGAAGCTATGAAGAGTAGTTGAGTCCATCCAACTCCACGACAAACATTGAGTGCACGACAACGACCTATCACACCTTAATCTTCGTCTGAAAACTCTGCAACATGATACGTTGCAGCCATGTAGGTCAGCACATTGAATATGCTGGCAAGGACACACTGTAAAAGATAATGAGCAAGTGCCTACAACTACATGCATATTTGGCTGGTGGAGGCTGTAATGTTTATTTTTGCAAAAAAGCTATTTTTTTTGTACAACAAAGGAATGTATCAATTTAGCTACTTAGTTAAATTTAAGCATGAACAATTGAGTATGGTTCCTCCATCTCAATCCCAAACCAAAGTTGTTATTAACCCAACAATTTAATAAAGTGATGAGATCAGTCCATCATTCAAATACCAGGATACTCAAGACGTCCTTAACCGGGGACACGGCTACTCATGAATAGTTTGTACACTCTGCAGAGGTTTGTGCACTTTTCCCCACAAGACTCGATCTCCTCCATTTTATTTTCTCCCACTTCATGGTGTTTAAGGAACGGATGACCGAGACATAGTCTTTCAGAAGCATTAACTCTTTACCATGGGTAGACCGTACCACCCACATCTGCTACATCTGCTAGTCTACCACTGAAAGAGGTCACAGAACTTACTCAACTATGCCAGATCCCATAATGGCTTGTGGCTGCACACGGAAGTTCCTAGGCATGAATGATAAATGATCCCTTTGAGCATCGGTGGCATTCCATAGGATAATCACACGGGCCCTCCGGTATTTCCTACGACAACACTGAATTCTCCAGGTGCCCTGCAACCAATCCACCCAGATGTGTATTAAATTCCACCTTAAATAAACCCTTAGCTGTTATTACACTCACAACTTTCATGATATCACTCATTCCAATCCACGTCTACAAGCATGGCTAAGCAATAAGTAACAAAGCGTAAATTCCCTTGCGTTGATTTCAAGTCATTGGGTTCCTACCTCATGAACTACACAACAACATATTATGCAACTAGTGCTACGCATGCAAGTGTTTGAGGATATAACTAATGCAGTAAAACTGGGTATTGGAAAATATGATCAAAGTATGAACTTGCCTTGCTGACGATCGCTGAAACCTAGTACCTCGTAGTAGTATGCTTCGCACTTCGGGAATTCTATCGCAATTAAACAATAGCATACATAAGCACTCTAACAAAGATGCACGGGTAAATCTCAAATAATAAGATCAAATCTGAAAGTTCAACTGCAGAGCTTCGATTTGCAAAAAGAATCGATCGAATCGGAGCTACGGAACTGAAACTACGGTCAAAAGAACTTGAAATTCAAATCTTCTTGAAACCAAATTTTAACTTGTCAAAACCTTGTTCAAGTTGATTAAACAGGAAGAGGGGCTCGAGACGAAGTATTTGGCGTTCGTTTCAGTGGATTTGGACAAACGATTTAGAAACGGCGAGGGTTTGAAGTTCAGGGGCTAATCTGCGATAAAAATAATCGCAGATAGGTCCCTGGACAAAAAAAAGTACAAAAAAACTACGGCGCGAACGTTCGTTAACAGAGACGAATGGACGAACGTATTCGTTAAAACGAACTAACGAGCGAACGCTCGCGAAATAACAAAACAAAAAAAAACGAACCGAACCGAACCGATCTAAAAACCAAAACTAGGGTTTCTAAAAAAACGATCTAAAAAATGGCGGTTTACCTCGCGGGTCCGGTCGGGCGGCGGGTCGGGCGGGTCTGGTGTCGGGCGCGGCGGCGGCGGACTGCGGCGAGGCGATGGCGACGGTGGCTCACGGTGTCGGCGGGCGGCGGCGACGGGCAGGCGGTGGGTGTGGGCGAGGCGGCGGTGCGGGCTTCACGGCGGCGGGGCGACGGCGGCGTGCGGCTGGCGACGGCGAGACGGGCAGGTGGCGGTGGCGGGGTGGCTCGAGGGGACGACGGCGGCGGCTTTTATAGGAGGGGGGTCGGGCTCGCCTTGGGGAAGGGGCAAGGTGGCGGCGGGGCAGCTTCGGACTCCCGCCGGAGTCCGGGCGGCTCACGGCGACGGAGGCGGTGGCTCGGGCGGGCCGGCCTGCTCGGCTGGGCCTTCGGCCCAGTCGGGCGGGAAAACTTTTTTTAAAATAGATTCCGCCGAAGAAAAAAAAATCCTAAATAAATATAATTTTTTTCTAAAAATGCCAAAAACAATTTTCACCGTCTAAATAAAAATTTTAGAACAAAGTAAACATTTTCTTGGCCTAAAATGCAGTTTTGATAAATGCATATTTTTTCTGATTCAAATTAAATTGCAATAAAATCCGAATAAATTGTTTATTTGATTTTAACATTTTCCCTCCAATATTTTTTTTATTTTGGAGAAGTCATATTATCTCCTCTCATATATTTTGATATTGAAATATTTTGGAGAGAAAATATTTAAAACCAAATGATCCTCTTTTCAATATTTGAGAAAATTCAAATACGAAAATAATAAAATCCCCAACTCTCTTCGTGGGTCCTTCAGTTGCTTAGGATTTTTAGGATCCAAACAAAAAATGCATATAAATTATGATATGCATATGATGATCTATGTATAACATTCCAAATTGAAAATTTGGGATGTTACAAACATACCCCCCTTAAGATGAATCTCGCCGTCGAGATTCGTGTTGGCTAGAAAATAGGTGTGGGTGGTCCTGGCGTTGATCATCCTCTTGTTCCCAGGTGGCTTCGTCCTCTGTATGATGGCTCCATTGTACTTTGCAGAACTTGATGACTTTACTGCGGGTAACTCTGTCGGCAAACTCGAGAATCTTAACGGGCTTCGCTTCGTAAGTGTACCGCCCCGGACACACCCGCCGGTGGTCGTTACTCCTGGCGGGATCTAGACTGGCCTCACATATCAATACTAGTCTTTTCTACGCACTTTTTCCTCACTCATGCGCACCCGGGAGCAACTTCCCAGTCGGTCACCCATCCTGAAACTACTCCAAGCTGAGCACGCTTAACTTTGGAGTTCTTTCCGAATGGGCTCCCGGAAAAGAAGGAATTCCTTATTGATATGAGTAGTCTATCATCCCTAATAAGCCAGGCTATCACATACACCCCCATTCAGAGGAACCGACGTCCTCGTCGGGCCACAAGAACGTTCCCTCTTGGCACAACCGTCTGTGCTTCCAGGACAGCACATGTGCCATGCCGTGTGCCATGACGGGTCACAGACGTCATGCACAACATGACTGCAAACTGTCCGCAAACATCCGTGTAACCATGAGGGTCAGCTCTGATACCAACTTGTAACGCCCCGGACACACCCGCCGGTGGTCGTTACTCCTAGCGGGATCTAAACTGGCCTCACATATCAATACTAGTCTTTTCTACGCACTTTGTCCTCACTCGTGCGCACCCGGGAGCAACTTCCCGGTCGGTCACCCATCCTGAAACTACTCCAAGCTGAGCACGCTTAACTTTGGAGTTCTTTCTGAATGGGCTCCCGAAAAAGAAGGAATTCCTTATTGATATGAGTAGTCTATCATCCCTAATAAGCTAGGCTATCACAGTAAGTCAGGTCGCTCTCTAACTATATTGCTTCCAGGGGCACTGTATCACGTAATGGAATATCGGCCATCTCTGCGTGACACTTCTTCAACTGAGATACGTGAAACACATCCTGAACTCCGAACAAAGTCTCGAGCAACTCTAGCTGATAAGCTACTTCTCCCTTGTGCTCCAAAACTTTGTACGGTCCCACAAATCTTGGTGCCAATTTACCCTTAACTCCGAAACGCTTAACTCCTTGAAGCGGGGACACACGAAGATACGCTCTATCTCCAACTTCATAGATCACCTCCTTGCGTTTCGTATCCGCATAACTCTTCTGCTTGGACTGGGCTGCCTTAAGTCTGTCACAGATCAATTTGACCTTCTCTTCTGACTCTTTGATCAAATCGGGTCCAAATAATTGACAGTCTCCAACTTCATCCCACATCAACAATGTTCTGCACCTCCTTTCATACAAAGCCTCGAAAGGGGCCATTTGCGAACTGGTTTGATAACTGTTGTTGTAAGAAAACTCTACGTGCGGTAAGTTATCATCCCAGCTAGATCCATAATCGAGCGCACAAGCTCTCAGCATGTCCTCCAGAATCTGATTGACTCTCTTGGTCTATCCATCTGTCTGTGGATGAAAGGTTGTACTAAATTCAAGCCTACTACCTAAAGTCTCGGGCAACTGCTTCCAAAACTTTGAGGTAAACTGTGTTCCTCTATCTGATACAATGGTCCTTGGAACTCCGTGCAGACATACGATCCTGGTCATGTATATCTTGGCCAACTTGGCACTCGTGTAAGTGGTCTTCACGGGGATAAAGTGAGCTACTTTCGTCAAACGATCAACTATCACCCGAATAGAATCTTACCATGAACGTGTCCTGGGTAGTCCCGTGATGAAATCCATTCCAAGTTTATCCCACTTCCATTCGGGTATAGGTAACGGCTGTAATTACCCTGTTGGTTTCTGGTGTTCACCCTTGACTCTCTGGCAAACATCGCACACTACTACATACTCGGCAATGTCCTTCTTCATTCCGGTCCACCAGAAATTCTGCTTCAAATCCAAGTACATCTTGGTGTTGCCTGGGTGAATCGGATATGGCGAATCATGAGCCTCTCGGAGAATCAACTTCCTAATATCAGGATCATTGGGCACATAGATACGCTTCTCAAACCAAAGTGTTTCATATTCATCCACACGAAATCCTTCTGACTTTCCTTTGACCATTCTTTCCTTTATTTTTGTAATCTCTTTGTCCATCTTCTGGGCGTCTCGAATCTTTCCCAACAACATGCACTGAATTTCCAATGTGGCAATATAGCCTCTAGGGACTATTTCCACCTGCAAATTCCTAAGATCATCGACTAACTCCTGGGGTAAACCTTCGGAAATGATTGTGTTAACATAACTCTTGCTGCTTTGAGCATCTGCCACGACATTGGCTTTTCCTGGATGATAATGCAACCTCATGTCGTAATCCTTTATAAGCTCCAACCATCTCCTTTGCCTGAGATTCAGCTCCTTCTGTGTGAAGATATAGTTCAAACTCTTATGATCCGTGTATACATCACAACGGTTGCCAATAAGAAAATGTCTCCAGGCTTTGAGTGCATGCACTACAGCTGCTAACTCTAAATCATGCGTAGCATAATTCAACTCATGTGGTCGAAGTTGGCGTGAAGCGTCCGACACAAATCTTCCGTGTTACATAAGAACACCTCCAAGTCCATGACGAGAAGCGTCACAATACACTTGGGAATCCTTGCATATATCCGGTAGAATCATCACTAGGGCTGTAACCAAACGTTTCTTCAATTCCTGAAAACTGGCCTCACACTCTTCGGTCCACTTATACTTAGTCTCCTTCTTCAATAACTCTGTCATGGGTTTCGCAATCTTCGAGAAATTCTCAATAAATCTCCGATGATATCCTGCGAGTCCAAGAAAACTGCGAATTTCTCCAACTGAGGTGGGTGCCTTCCATTCTGTGACTGCCTCAACCTTGGCAGGGTCTACGGATATACCATCTCTTGATATGACATGCCCAAGGAATTCAACTTCCTTCAACCAAAACTCACACTTACTGAACTTGGCGTATAACTGATGTTCCCGGAGCTTCTCGAGAACTAAACACAAATGTTCCTTATGCTCCTCTTCATTCTTGGAGTATATCAATATGTCATCAATGAATACTACCACAAACTTATCCAAGAACTCCATGAATACCTTGTTCATCATACTCATGAAATAGGCAGGGGCGTTAGTCAAACCAAATGACATAACTGTATACTCATAAAGCCCGTACCTTGTGGTAAAAGTTGTCTTGGGTATATCCTGTTCTCGGATCTTCAGCTGATGATATCCCGATCGCAAATCGATCTTAGAGAATACATTGGCTCCTTGCAGCTGGTCAAACAAATCATTGATCATCGGCAGTGGGTACTTATTCTTGATTGTAACCTCGTTCAGTGCACGATAGTCAACAACCATTCTCAATGATCCATCCTTCTTTTCGACTAGGAGCACTAGGTCTCCCAACGGCGATGAACTTGGTCGTATGTAACCCTTATCCATTAACTCCTTGATTCGCTTCTTGATCTCCTCCGAATCATTAGCGGGCATCCGGTATGGTCCCTTAGATATTGGTCCAGTGCCTGGTAATAGTTCAATTAAGAACTCTGTGTCTCTATCCGGTGGCATGCCGGGTAACTCCTCCGGCAATACATCAGAGTAATCCTTCACAACTGGCAGTTCTTACTGAACAACTCCCTTGAGTGCATTCACATGCGCTTTCCTGGGTGTGTGCCTCGACACATACTTGATCCTCTTTCCTTTCGGGGTGGTGAGAAGAATTGATCTACTGGCGCAATCGATGTTCCTCCAAACTTGGATAGCCAATCCATTCCTATGATCACATCCAAACCTTGGGATTCCAAAAGAATAAGGTCCGTAGGAAATACATGTCTTCGAATGGTCAATGTCACTTGGTAGCATCCATGGCTTGCCATATACCCTGCTCCAGGGGAACTTACTAACATGGGTGCCCTAAGGGCTATGGTGGGCAACTTATACTTTTACACAAAACCCCTTTATATGTATGAATGCGATGCACCAGTGTCAAAAAGAGTAAGGGTAGTAAATGCATTAATCAAAAACTTACCGACTACTACGTCGGGCTTCTCGTCAATCTCCTCCATATTGACGTGGTTCACTTGTCCTCTAGTGAACGGGTTGGGCTTCTTTTCTGAGCTTCCATTGCCTTTCGCATTCTTTGACTCGGGGCACTCAATAGTGTAGTGTCCGGTCTTCCCGCACTTGAAACAAGTAATGTGACTCAGATCCTTCTTGGCGGGTGTTCAGGGAGTGGTACAATTCTGATTGTTGCTTCCTCCATTCCCATTGCCATTCCTAGCACCACTTTGGTTGTGTGCATTCCCTCCATTATTAGAATGGCCTCCATGGTTATGGGTGGGATGGTTGTGTCCTCCTGATTATGGGGTATAGCGGGGCTTCTGCTGGGCTCCGGAGTTAAACTTCCCAGCTCCATACTTCCTCTTGCGGTTGTCAATCTGTTGCTGATTTCCTTCTAGCATAACAGCTTTGTCCACTAGCTCTTAATAGTTGTTGTAGGTTGCTAGCATTATCTGCATACTCATCTCATCATTGAGTCCTTCTAGAAACTTCTCCTGCTTCGCGGCGTCAGTGGACACGTCATCTGGCATGTAGCGAGATAACTGCCTAAAGTCATCTACGTACTACCCCACAGTACGATTTCATTGGCGCAAGTTGCGAAACTCACGCTTCTTCAGGCTCATGGATCCTGCTGAGACATGTGCGGTGCGAAAGGCTTGCTGAAACTGATCCCAAGTAATTACAGCAAGTGGGTAGGTGGCCGTGTAGTTCTCCCACCAAGTGGCTGGTGGTCCCTCAAGCTGATGTGCAGCGAACCGCACTCTCTCTTCATCTGTGCATCCTGCAGTTGCTAGATCTCAGTCCATCTTACGGAGCCAGTCATCTGCAACTATAGGCTCGGTGCTACTAGAGAACATCGGTAGTTGCAACCTTAAGAACCGGGTCAAGTTTTCATGGGGAGGTGGAGGTGGGTTGTTATTGTGGTTGTTTTTCTGGTTCTGGACAAGGAGTTGCATCAAAGTGTTCTGCTGCTGGATCAACTGGGTGAGCTCAGGGGGAAACTCAAATCCGGGCTCATGTCTCGAAGGCATATGAGGGGTTTAGAGGGGAGAGATTAGAATAGAATGAGGTTTAAGGGAAATCACTACCCATATGCACATGAGACAAACAATTTCATATCATATCACTCAATTTCAAACAAGAGCAACCAAAGATCCTATTACAAAGCTAGCGAACGATTCTAACTAATCAGATTAATACTAATGATTACGGGGTGGTCATCTAATCACCGTCATCTGAAGACTCCATGATATTTGCTCCAGCTTCATCTTCATAGTCACTTTCATCACTGTCGGTGTCGTCTATCAGTATGTAGTTCTCCATAATAATTCCTATCTTCGGTTTCGGCTTCACTGTGCCAGTTCCAACCTTCTTCTTCAGTGCTTCATTTTGCCCCAATAGTATGGCAATTTCCTCTTCATACCCATCTCTTACTGTCTTGAGTTCTTCTTCTAGTTCCGTATTTCGAGTTATCACCATGTTGGTCTTCTGCATAAGTGCGCACATCTGATTTTCATTGCATTGAATATGTTGGTCCATCTCCTGGATGTATGTTGCAATGGATCCATCCTTCCTGCTGCGAAGCATCTCCCATTGCTGGTCTCTACATCCACAAATCTGGTAGATGGTGTCTTCAAGGTCCTTGTTGTAGACTTCACATATGCATCCAAATGTGATGTGAGCTACCATACTCTTTCCCAAGCTCCATGTCGGTGCGTCGAATTCTAGCTCCAGTGGCTCCATGAATGGTGCAATAGTTCTCCCAAGTACACTAACTTTGATCTTCCAGCATTCCTCTTCCGACGGTATTGCGTAGAGATCTCCATTGATACTTGGTATTCCAATGTGCAAGTATCTAGTGACTTCCTTCAAGTGCTTTCCGAGAGGGGTGTCATCGTCTGGCTGAGTGAACTTGGTCACTGCGTCCGACATCTGTAGAAAAGAAAATAGAGAAGAATTAGAATGAGTAGAGAAGAATTAGAATTAGTAGAGGAGAACATCCTATGGCTTATCATAGTGGTCGCGTCCTACAGTCAACCTGGGCTCTGATACCATCTTGTAGCAACCACGGTTCCAATGAACCGAAGTCTCTGTGCTCAGTGTCATCCCTGGATCAGCATGCTGACACACACAGTACTCGAGGATTTATAACAGAGGTTCAATCACACTTTATTACATCGAAAGTCCTCAAAGAGTCAACATCCATTACACAATAATGAATGAAGCCATCTAATAAACTAAACTGCGGAAGCTATGAAGAGAAGTTGAGTCCATCCAACTCCACGATAAACATTGAGTGCATGACAATGACCTATCGCACCTTAATCTTTGTCTGAAAACTCTGCAACATGATACGTTGCTGCCATGTATGTCAGCACATTGAATATGCTGGCAAGGACACACTGTAAAAGATAACGAGCAAGTGCCTACAACTACATGCATATTTGGCTGGTGGAGGCTGTAAGGTTTATTTTTGCAAAAAGCTAATTTTTCCTACAACAAAGGAATGTATTAATTTAACTACTTAGTTAAATTTAAGCATGAACAATTGAGTATGGTTCCTCCATCTCAATCCCATACCAAAGTCGTTATTAACCCAACAATTTAATAAAGTGATGAGATCAATCCATAATTAAAATACCAGGATACTCAAGATGTCCTTAACCGGGGACACGGTTACTCATGAATAGTTTGTACACTCTGCAGAGGTTTGTGCACTTTTCCCCACAAGGCTCGATCTCCTCCGTTTTATTTTCTCGCACTACATGGTGTTTGAGAAACGGATGACCGAGACACAGTCTTTCAGAAGCATTAACTATTTACCCTGGGTAGACCGTACCACCTACATCCTCTACATCTGCTAGTCTACCACTGAAAGAGGTCACACAACATACTCAACTATGCTAGAGCCCATAATGGCTTGTGGCTGCACACGGAAGTTTCTAGGCATGAATGATATATGATCCCTTTGAGCCTGGGTGGCATTCCATAGGATAATCACACGGGTCCTCTGGGATTTCCTAGGGCAACACTGGATTCTCCAGGTGCCCGGCAACCAATCCACTCAGATGTGTATTAAATTCCACCTTAAAGAAACCCTTAGTTGTTATTACACTCACAACTTTCATGATATCACTCATTCCGATCCACGTCTACAAGCATGGCTAAGCAATAAGTAACATAGCGTAAATTCCCTTGGGTTGATCTCAAGTCATTGCGTTCCTACCTCATGAACTACACAACAACATATTATGCAACCAGTCCTACTCATGCAAGTGTTTGAGGATATAACTAATGCAGTAAAACTGGGTACTGGAAAATATGATCAAAGTATGAACTTGCCTTGCTGACAATCGCTGAAACCTAGTGACTTGTAGTAGCATGCTTCGCACTCCGGGAATTCTATCGCAATCAAACAATAGCATACATAACCACTCAAACAAAGATGCACGGGTAAATCTCAAATAAGAAGATCAAATCTGAAAGTTCAACTAAAGAGCTTCAATTTGCAAAAGAGTCGATCGAATCGGAGCTACGGAACTGAAACTACGGTCAAAAGAACTTCGAATTCAAATCTGCTTGAAACCAAATTTTAAATTGTCAAAACCATGTTCAAGTTGATTAAACAGGAAGGGGGGCTCGAGACGAAGATTTTGGCGTTGGTTTCACTGGATTTGGACAAACGGTTTAGAAACGGGAAGGGTTTGAAGTTCAGGGGCTAATATGCGATAAAAATAAACGTGGATAGGTCCCTGGCCATAAAAGGAAATAAAAAAGAAAAAACCTACGGCGCGAACATTCGTTAACAGAGACGAACAAACGAACGTATTCGTTAAAACAAACTAACGAGCGAACGCTCGCTAAATTACGAAACCGAAAAAAACGAAACGAACCGAATTGATCTAAAAAAAACTGAAACTAGGGTTTCTAAAAAACCGATCTAAAAAAATGGCGGTTTACCTCGCGGGTCGGGTCGGGCGGCGTTTCCGACGGGTTGGGTGTCGGGCGCGGCGGCGGCGGACGGCGGCGAGGCGAAGACAACGGTGGCTGGAGGCGTCGGCGGGTGGCGGCGACGGGCAGGCGGCGGGTGTGGGCGAGGCGGCAGCGTGGGCTTTGCGGCGGCGGGTCGACGGCGGAGGCGTGCGGCGGGCGGCTGCGGCGACGGGGAGGCGGCGGTGGCGGGGTGGCTCCAGGGGGCGGCGACGGCTTTTATAGGAGGGGGGTGGGGTCGGGCTCACCTTGGGGAAGGGCAAGGCGGCGGTGGGGCGGCTTCGGACTCCTGCCTGAGTCCGGGCGGCTCACGGCGACGGAGGTGGTGGCTCGGGCGGGCCGGCCTGCTCGGCTGGGCCTTCGGCCCTGTCGAGCGGGAAAACTTCTTTTTTTTCTTTAAATATATTTCTCCGAAGAAACAAAATCCTAGACAAATATAAAAAATTCTAAAAATGCCAAAAACAATTTTCACCGTTTAAATAAAATATTTTGAACAAAGTGAACATTTTCTAGGCGTAAAATACAGTTTTGAAAAATGCATATTTTTCTACTTCAAATAAAATAGCAATAAAATCCAAATAAAATTGTTTATTTGATTTTAACATTTTTCCTCCAACATTTCTTTTATTTTGGAGAAGTCATATTATCTCCTCTCATATATTTTGATATTGAAATATTTCGGAGAGAAAATAATTAAAACCAAATGATCCTCTTTTCAATATTTGAGAAAATTCAAATACGAAAATAATAAAATCTCCAACTCTCTCTGTGGGTCCTTGAGTTGCTTAGAATTTTTAGGATCCAAACCAAAAATGCAAATAAAATATGATATGCATATGATGATCGATGTATAACATTCCAAATTGAGAATTTGGGATGTTACAGCCAAAAGCCTAAGCTTGGGGGAGTACGCATCTCACCGACATTACATTCATGTTCACACACTCATTCCAGTAGTCGGTGCACATACTTTTTCATTGTACCATCCATGCTTGTTTATTTTCTTTTCCAAGTCTTTTTCTTGTGTGTTAGAAAAAACCTTAAGAAAAACAAAAAAAAAATAGTTGTAGCTTTTAGCTAGTTTACTTTCCATGCCTGTAGTAGTAATAATTAAAAGAAAACCCAAAAATATTTTTCGTTCTTCTTTTACTTGTTGGGAGCTTTCTCGTGTAAATAGTTATAGTTTCATTTCTCCAGGGGTCGAGAGGAGAAGACCATGATGAAAATGTTGAGCGGCTCTCATATGCATTATTGTTGATTTAACCAAGAGCCATATTACCTTGTCTTCTCCCTTGTATTAAATGCTTGCAGATTCTAGCTTAGTCCAATGCACGTGCACTATTATTATTATCCACACCATTCGGTCGTGCAAGTGAAAGGCAATAATAACAACATATGATGAACTGATTGAGATGAGAGAAGCTGGTATGAATTCGACCTATCTTGTTTTGTAAATATGAATAGTTCATCGTTCCTGTTTTAGCCTATTATGAATGAAACATGCTTGCAATGACAGTTAGAGATTATAGTTGCTCATGCCATGCTCAATTAGCTAGGAGTTTATAATGGTTTACCTTGCGTGCCAACATGCTATTAAAATGGTTGTGATGTGGTATGATAGAGTGGTATCCTCCTTTGAACGATTCAAGTGGTTCGACTTGGCACATGTTCACGCATGTAGTTGAAACAAATTCAACATAGCCTCCATGATATTTATGTTCATGGTGATATATATCCTACTCATGCTTGCAGCCATTGTCGATTAATTTTAATGCATGTTCATGACTGTTGTTGCTCTCTAGCTGGTCGCTTCCCAGTCTCTTTCTAGCCTTCACTTGTACTAAGCGGTAATACTGCTTGTGCATCCACTTCCATAAACCCGAAAGTTATTCCATATGAGTCCACCATACCTTCCTATATGCGGTATCTATCTGCCGTTCCAAGTAAACTTGTATGTGCCAAACTCCAAACCTTCAAATGAAATTCTGTTTTGTATGCTCGAACAACTCATGTATCAATTAGGACTGTCTATATCTTCCATGCTAGGTGGGTTATTTTCACGATGAGTGGACTCCGCTCATCATTCATGAGAAAATGGATGGTAACCGGGATGCCTAGTCCCATGCTCAAATCAAAATAATTAAACAAAACTCCCCCAGGGCTATTGTTATTATGGACGGTACCCGTTGTTTCGGGCCAGCCGTGGAGTCTGCATGTTGGTGGTGGGGGAGTATAAACCTTACCATTCTGTTTGGGAACCGCCTATAATGTGTGTAGCATGGAAGATATCGAGATCTCTTGGTTTTTATGTTGACAATGAAAGTATACCGCTTAAAATATTATTTATCTCTATTTCAAAACCGAGCTCTAGGACCTCTACAAATCCTTGCTTCCCTCTGCGAAGGGCCTATCTATTTACTTTTATGTTGAGTCATCATCCTCTTATTAAAAAGCACCAGTTGGAGAGCACCGCTATCATTTGCATGCATTGCTATTATTTACATTGAGTATGACTGGATCTCTTTTACCATGAATTACAATGTCTAGTCCGTCCTTGATCTTCAGAGGTGCTCTGCATTTATGTTTTGCAGTCTCAGAAAGGGCTAGTGAGATACCATCTTGTTATATCATATTATGATTGTTTTGAGAAAGTGTTGTCATCGAGGTTTACTATTATTGCTCGCTAGTTGATTATGCCATTGATATGAGTAAACATGAGACCTGAAAGTTATTGTGAATGTGGTTAGTTCATAATCTTTGCTGAAAACTTGAATGTTGGCTTTACATATTTGCAACAACAAGAGCAAACAGAGTTTGTAAAAGTTTTTCTTTATCACTTTCAGTTTGTCAACTGAATTGCTTGAGGACAAGCAAAGGTTTAAGCTTG
This sequence comes from Secale cereale, assembly GCA_902687465.1. Taxonomy (NCBI): domain Eukaryota; kingdom Viridiplantae; phylum Streptophyta; class Magnoliopsida; order Poales; family Poaceae; genus Secale; species Secale cereale. The sequence continues at coordinate 585,307,684 of LR738711.1, read as the reverse complement.
GGGGAGTTGATATGTCTCCAACGTATCTACTTTTCCAAACACTTTTGCCCTTGTTTTGGACTCTAACTTGCATGATTTGAATGGAACTAACCTGGACTGACGTTGTTTTCAGCAGAACTACCATGGTGTTATTTTTGTGCAGAAATAAAAGTTCTCAGAATGACCTGAAAATCAATGGAGAATTATTTTGGAATATATAAAAAATACGGGCAAAGGAATCAAGACCAGGGGGCCCACACCCTGTCCACGAGGGTGGGGGTGCGCCCCCCTGTCTTGTGGGCCCCCTGACACTCCACCGACCTTAGCTCCGACTCCATATATTCACGTCCGGGAAAAAAATCAGGGAGAAGGATTCATCACTTTTTACGATATGGAGCCGCCGCCAAGCCCTAATCTCTCTCGGGAGGGTTGATCTGGAGTCCGTTTGGGGCTCCGGAGACTGGAGATCGTCGCCGTCGTCATCATCAACCTTCCTCCATCACCAATTCCATGATGCTCATCGCCGTGCATGAGTAATTCCATCGTAGGCTTGCTGGACGGTGATGGGTTGGACGAGATTTACCATGTAATCGAGTTAGTTTTGTTAGGGTTTGATCCCTAGTATCCACTATGTTCTAAGATTGATGTTGCTATGACTTTGCCATGCTTAATGCTTGTCACTAGGGCCCGAGTGCCATGATTTCAGATCTGAACCTATTATGTTTTCATGAATATATGTGAGTTCTTGATCCTATCTTGCAAGTCAATAGTCACCTACTATGTGTTATGATCTGGCAACCCCGAAGTGACAATAATCGGGACCACTCCCGGTGATGACCGTAGTTTGAGGATTCATGTATTCACTAAGTGTTAATGCTTTGGTCCGGTACTCTATTAAAAGGAGGCCTTAATATCCCTTAGTTTCCAATAGGACCCCGCTACCACGAGAGGGTAGGACAAAACATGTCATGCAAGTTCTTTCTCATAAGCACGTATGACTATATCCGGAATACATGCCTACATTACATTGATGAACTGGAGCTAGTTCTGTGTCACCCTATGTTACAACTATTACATGAGGAATCGCATCCGACATAATTATCCATCACTAATCCAATGCCTACGAGCTTTTCACATATTGCTCGTTGCTTAGTTACTTTACCACTGCTACTGTTACAATCACTACAAAACTGGTACCGTTACTTTTGCCACCGTTACCGTTACTTCCATACTACTTTGCTACTAAATACTTTGCTACAGATATTAAGTCTTTCAGGTGTGGTTGAATTGACAACTCAACTCCTAATACTTGAGAATATTCTTTGGCTCCCCTTGTGTCGATTCAATAAATTTGGGTTGAATACTCTACCCTCGAAAATTGTTGCGATCCCCTATACTTGTGGGTTATCAGGAACGTACTCTGGTTGACCTACGAGGTTCTGTAGTAACTTGATCTGAAGTTTCATGATCATCATCATTAGATTCCTCACTGATTGGTGTAGGAATCACTGGAACTACTTTCTGTGATGAACTACTTTCCAATTCGGGAGAAGGTACAATTACTTCATCAAGTTCTACTTTCCTCCCACTCACTTATTTCAAGAGAAACTCCTTCTCTAGAAAGGATCCATTCTAAGCAACGAATACTTTGCCTTCGGATCTTTGATAGAAGGTGTACCCAACAGTTTCATTTGGGTATCTTATGAAGACACATTTCTCCGACTTGGGTTCGAGCTTATCAGGCTGAAGCTTTTTTCACATAAGCATCGCAACCCTAAACTTTAAGAAACGACAACTTGGGTTCCAAACCACAGCATAAGGTGTCGTCTCAAAGGATTTAGATGGTGTCCTATTTAACGTGAATGCAGCTGTCTCTAAAGCTTAACCCCAAAATGATAGTGGTAAATCGGTAAGAGACATCATGGATCGCACCATATCTAATAAAGTACGGTTACGACATTCAGACACACCATTACGCTGTGGTGTTCTAGGTGGCGTGAGTTGTGAAACTATTCCACATTGTTTCAAATGAAGAACAAACTCGTAACTCAAATATTCGCCTCCGCGATCAGATCGTAGAAACTTTATTTTCTAGTTACGATGATTCTCTACTTCACTCTAAAATTCTTTGAACTTTTCAAATGTTTCAGACTTGTGCTTCATCAAGTAGATATACCCATATCTGCTCAAATCATCTGTGAAGGTCAGAAAATAACGATACCCGCCGCGAGCCTCAACACTCATTGGACCGCATACATCAGTATGTATGATTTCCAATAAGTTAGTTGCTCTCTCCATTGTTCCGGAGAACGGAGTTTTAGTCATCTTGCCCACGAGGCATGGTTCGCAAGCACCAAATGATTCATAACCAAGTGATTCCAAAAGTCCATCAACATGATGTTTCCTCATGCGCTTTACACCAATATGACCTAAACGGGAGTGCCACAAATAAGTTGCACTATAATTATCAACTTTGCATATTTCGGCTTTAATATTATGATTATGTGTATCACTACAATCGAGATCCAACAAAAATAGACCATTCATCAAGGGTGCATGACCATAAAAGATATTATTTATATAAATAGAACAATCATTATTATCTGATTTAAATGAATAACCGTCTCGCAACAAACAAGATCCAGATATAATGTTCATGCTCGACGTTGGCACTAAATAACAATTATTTAGGTCTAAAACTAATCCCGATGGTAGATGTAGAGGTAGCATGCCGACGGCGATCACATCGACTTTGGAACCGTTTCCCACGCGCATCGTCACCTCGTCCTTAGCTAATCTTCATTTAATCCGTAGCCCCTGTTTCGAATTACAAATATTAGCAACCGAACCAGTATCAAATACCCAGGTGCTACTACAAGCATTAGTTAGGTACACATCAATAACATGTATATCAAATATACCTTTGTTCACTTTGCCAACCTTCTTATACGCCAAATACTTGGGGTAGTTCCGCTTCTAGTGTCCAGTCCCTTTGCAGTAGAAGCACTCAGTTTTAGGCTTGGCTCCAGACTTCGGTTTCTTCGCGGGAGTAGCAACTGGCTTGCTATTCTTCTTGAAGTTCCCCTTATTTCCCTTGACCTTTTTATTGAAACTAGTGGTCTTGTTAACCATCAAAACTTGATGCTCCTTTTTGATTTCTACGTCCGCAGCTTTGAGCATAGCAAAGAGCTCGAGAATTGTTTTCTGTATCCCTTGCATATTATAGTTCATCACAAACCCTTTATAGCTTGGTGGCAGTGATTAAAGAACTCTATCAATAACACCATCTTCATCAACTTTGCATCCAAGTTGAGTCATGTGATTATAGTGCCCAGACATTCTTAGTAAGTGTTCACTGATAGAACTATTCTCCTCCATCTTCCAGCTATAGAACTTATTGGAGACTTCAATTCGGGAATTTTCTTGAAATATTAACTTCAACTCTTGGAATATCTCATATGCTCCATGACGTTCAAAACGTCTTTAAAGTCCTGATCCTAAGTAGTAAAGCATGGCACACTGAACTATCGAGTAGTCATCAGATCGAGCTTGCCAGACGTTCATAACGTCCGGAGTTGCTCCTGTAGTAGGCCTGTCACCTAGTGGTGCTTCAAGGTCATAATTCTTCTATGCAACAATGGATAATCCTGAAGTTACGGACCCAATACATGTAGTTGCTACCATCATCTTTGAATTTAGCTTTCTCTAGGAACACATTAAAATTCAAGGGAACGGTAGCACGGGCCATTGATCTACAACAACATAGACATGCAAAAACTACCATGACTAAGTTCATGATAAATTAAAGTTCAACTAATCATATTACTAAAGAATTCCCACTTAGATAGAGATCCCTCTAGTCATCTAAATGCCAAATCAACTAAACCATGTCCGATCATCACGTGAGAAGGAGTAGTTTTCAATGGTGAACATCTTATGTTGATCATATGTACTATATGATTCACGTTCAACCTTTCGGTCTCCAGTGTTCCGAGGCCATGTCTGTACATGTTAGGCTCCTCAAGTTTAACCCGAGTATTCTGCATGTGAAAAACTGTCTTACACCCGTTGTATATAAACATAGAGCTTATCACACATGATCATCACGTGGTGTCTCGGCACGGCGAACTATCGCAACGGTGCATACTCAGGGAGAACACTTGTACCTTCAAAATTTTGTAAGGGATCATCTTGTAATGCTACCGTCGTACTAAGCTGTAACATCCCAAAATTCTAAATTTTGGAATGTTATATTAAATAGATAGTTTTAATTGCTTGTGTGATGTGCTGTGTGAAATTTGAAACTTTTGAAAGTTAAATGAGAGGGAATGAAATGACTTTCCCAAACTTTCACTTTGCATTTATGATCTCCGTAAATTCAAATTTATTTCAACACAAAATCTTGGAGTGAAGATAATATGACTTCTTCCATTTGATGAAATGAAAAGGGTTTGAAAAGATTTGAATTCTACTTTGAAATATTTCAAATTCAGAGACTTTATGCAGCTCAATGATTTTCATGAGAGAAGATAAAACGACTTGTTCAAATTATAAGAAATATGAGCTGGAAGTTCTATTGAAATATTTTGAAATCCATTTTCAAATTTGGAGTTATTTGATTCTTATTCAAATTGTTTTTCTCCAAAAAATGAAATATATGGAAAATAGGGTAAAATGATTTCCTACAATAGAAAATAGGAGAAAAATGAGTTAAAAGTAATTTTGGTATTTTAAAATATTTTATTTTGGTTTCAAAATAAACCAATGGCACTGTTTGCTTTACTTAAAATTTTGTGGATTTTATTTAACTCTAGAAAAATGTTCATATTATAGAAAAACCTTTTCTGAAAATTTTGATATATAATATGCCATATATGATTTTTTTATTTGTCATTTTATTTTATATTTGTTGTGTGTGTTTTAAAGAAAAAACCTCCGCCAAACTGGGCCGGCCCAGCTAGCCAGCAAGGCCACGGCCCAGCCAGCCCAGCGCCGCGGACCGCCTTCCCCGACCCCGAGCCAGCTCGTCGCCGGTGTCCACCACCGCCACGGCTGCTTGCCGTGTCCGCCCCGGCCTCTCATCGCCCCCTCGCCTAAGAAGCCCCCGGCCCCCTATTTAAGCCACCGCCGCGGGGCCCGTTTTTCCCTCGTCCCGCACTCGCCTCACTGCCGTCGCAAACCGCCCGCCGCCGCCGGCGAGCTGCTCCACCACCGCTCGCCTCGCCACAGCAGCGTCCCGCGCTGCCCCGCTGCGCTCCACCACACCGCCGCCTTAGCCACCGCCTCCACTCTCGTCCGCGCCGCCGCCCGCGAAGCCGCGCCGACGCCGAAGTCCGCGGGAGGTCACCGCCAGCTCGACCCGATCCGCCACCGAAGCCCGATCTGCTGCCGTTTTTTTTAAACCGCCGAAACGGTACGAACTGCCGGACCGCCCCGGTCTAATTTGGATTAGATCTGTTTTGTTTTAAAAACCAACTTTTGTATATTTTTAGTTAGATCTATTCAGAGAATGTTTGTTGTTAAGAACTAGTTGAGGAGCGTTCGTTAGATAGTTTTTTCTTTTCTGTTTTAATTTTCGTTCAGGGACATATTTGCAGTAATTTTTATTTACAGTTTAGTCCCTGACCTTAGAACAGTCATAACTTTTCAATCGTTTGTCCAAATCCAACGAAACCAACGCCAAATTCTTCGTCTTGATCTCATCTATGCAGAGAACCAAACTAAAAATACTTTTGAAAGTTTTAAAATTTGAATTCAAATAGATTTGATTTAAACCTCTTTTTGTCATAACTTCAGTTTTATAACTCCGTTTGAGTTGATTATTTTTGCAAATCGAAGCTCTTGACCTAAACTTTTTGATAAGGCCAAATTCACCTAATTTTAGTACTGTTAGAAATTATTTTATGCTGCAAGAGTTATTTGCTTGGTTTTGAAGTTTTCCGAAGTGTTTTCTTCGTTCTTTCCGATCTTCTGAGTGATTGCTTATGTGTGGTTATTATTGCTTGCTTACGATAGATTGACCGGAGTGTGACGAGTAGATCTATCATGAGCTACAAGTGCGAATAATCTTCATCAATAGTACAAGGCAAGTTCACACTTTGATCATACATTCCAATACCTAGTTTTTACTTGCATTAGTTATACCCTCAAAGATTTGCATGAGTAGGACTTGGATACATGTGAGATTGCTTTGTAGTTAATGAGGTAGGAACCCAATGACTTGAGATCAACCCCAAGAATATACGCTTTGTTACTTATTTCTTAGCCATGCTCGTAGACGTGGATTGGTATGTGAGATTCATGAAAGTTGCGAGAGTAATATTATCTAAGGGAAACTTAAGGTGGCTACTTTAATACACATCCGGGTGGATTGGTTGGTGCACCCTGGAGCACCCAGTGGTTTGCCCGGGCACCTAGAGAACCCAATGTTTGCCCTAGGGAATCTCGGAGGACCCGTGTGATCACCCTATTGGAATGCCACCCAGGCTCAAAGGGATCATATGATATTTTCATGCCTAGAAACTTCCATGTGCAGCAACAATCCATTATGGGCTCTGGCATAGTTGAGTATGTTGTGTAAGCTCTTTCAGTGGTGTACTAGCAGATGTAGGGGCAATATAGGTGTACCGGTCTATCGAGGGTAAAGAGTAAACGCTTCTGAAAGACTGTGTCTTGGTCATCCGGTTCTCAAACACCATGTAGTGCGAGAAATTTAACGAAGGAGACCGAGTCTTGTGGGTAAAAGTGCAAAAACCTCTACAGAGTGTACAAACTGATCATGATTAGCCGTCTCCATGGTTATGGACTACTTTGAGTATCTAGAAGTGGATTATTTATTGATCTCAACACTCTGTTTAATTAACTTGTTGGGTTATTAATGACTATGGTAAACTTTGGGTTTGAGATGGAGGAACCATTCTCAATATTGCTTAACTAAAGTGAGTAGTAAATAAAAATATTCCTTTGTTGTACGGAAAAACTAGCTTTATGGAAAAGTAAACCTTACAACCTCCACCAGCCCAATATGCATATAGTGATAGATTTTGTTCATCATTATTCTATGGTGTGAATTTGCGAGTATATTCAATGTACTGACCTACATGGCTGCAACGTCTCATGCTGCAGGAATTTATTCGACGAGTAAGTGAAATGTTAGGGTTGCGATGTCTGCACTGATACGTCTCCAACGTATATATACTTTTTGATTGTTCCATGCTATTATTTATGAAGTCTTGGATATTTAATGGGCTTTATGATTCGCTTTTATATCATTTTTGGGACTAACCTACTAAACCAAAGGCCCGGTCCAGATTGCTGTTTTTGTTGCCTATTTCAGGGTTTTGCAGAAAAAGAATATCAATCGGAGTCCAAATGGAATGAAACCTTCGCGATAGATATTTTTGGAGAAGATCACGCCAGAAGAACTTGAGAACCACGTCAGGGGAGCATCGAGAGGTCCTCGAGGGTGGGGGGCGCACCCCCTGCCTAGAGGCCCACTCGAGCATCCCCCGGTGCCCTCCTTCTTCCTATATAAGTCCACGTACCCCAGAAACTCCGAACACAGAGAGAGAAAACCCTAATTCCACCGCCGTACCTTCTGTTCTCGTTGAGATCCCATCTTGGAGCCTGTTCCAGAACTCCACCGGAGGGGGATCCATCACGGAGGCCTTCATCATCATTATCATCGCCCTCACCATGAGTTGTGAGTAGTTTACCACAGACCTTCGGGTCCATAGCCAGTATCTAGATGGCTTCTTCTCTCTCTCTGGATCTCAATACAAAGTTCTCCTCGGTCTTTGAGGAGATCTATTCGATGTAATCTCTTTTTGCGGTGTGTTTGTCGACATTTGATGAATTATGAGTTTATGATCAAGGTTATCTATGAAAGATATTTGGTTCTTCTCTGAAATTTTTATGTGTGCACATAATATCCTTGCAAGTCTCTTCGAATTATTGGTTTGGTTTGGCCTACTAGATCTATAGTTCTTGCAATGGGAGAAGTGCTTGGCTTTGGGTTCAATCTTGCGGTGTCCTTTCCCAGTGACAATAGGAGCAGCAAAGGCAAATATTGTATTGTTGCCATCGAGGATAAAAAGATGGGGTTTATATCATATTACTTGAGTTTATCCCTCTACATCATGTCATCTTGCTTAAGGCGTTACTCTGTTCTTATGAACTCAATACACCAGATGCATACTGGATAGCGATCGATGTGTGGAGTAATAGTAGTAGATGCAAGTAGGAGTCGGTCTACTTGTCTCGGACATGATGCCTATATACAATGATCATGCCTAAATAGTCTCATAATTATTCGCTTTTCTATTAATTGCTCGACAGTAATCTGTTTACCCGCCGTAGAATATCGCTATCATGAGAGAAGCCACTAGAGAAAACTATGGCCCCCAGGTCTATTCTCAACATATCAATCTACATCTACTTTATTTTTACCGCTTTTATTTGCTGTTATTTTAATCTAAAAATACCAAAAATATAAACTATCATCTCTATCAGATCTCAATTTTGTAAGTGACCGTAAAGGGATTGACAACCCCTTATTGCGTTGGCTGTGAAGTTTTTATTTGTTTGTGTAGGTGCGAGGGACTCGCGCGTGGTCTCCTACTGGATTGATACCTTGGTTCTCAAAAACCGAGGGTAATACTTACGCTACTGTGCTGCATCTCCCTTTCCTCTTCAAGGGAATACAACGCAAGCTCAAGAGGTAGCAGAAGTGAACTTAAAGAACAGAAAAAGTTTATGGAGTATATGAATAAAGACCTTGATGATATGTCTTAAGGAATTTTTTGGCTTGAAATCTCATTTTGCTCATCTTGAGAACTTAATTCCCCAAATTTCGGATAAACAGTCCACCTTGATGAATAAGATGGCTGCTAGACCGGAAGATCATGAAAATAAAGATGAAGATCTGAAAGTTATCGATGTGTCCCCTATTAGATCCTTGTTTTCTAGTATTAATCTTGATGAGAATAGGATTGGAGATGATTCTGCTTTAAGGTGTCCCAATGATTCGGAGTTTTTAGATCTGGATGCTAAAATTTCTAAAATTGGGAGTGAAGAGATTAAAACTTTGCATAGTGATGAACCCACTACTTTGGATTTAAAGGGATTCAATTATGATAATTGCTCTTTGATTGATTGTATTTCCTTGTTGCAATCCGTGCTAAATTCTCCGCATGCTTATAGTCAAAATAAAGCTTTCACTAAACATCTAGTTGATGCTTTGATGCAATCTTATGAAGAAAAACTTGAGTTGGAAGTTTCTATACCTAGAAAGCTTTATGATGAGTGGGAACCTACTATAAAAATAAAGATAAAGGATCATGAATGCTATTCTTTGTGTGATTTGGGTGCTAGTGTCTCCACTATCCCAAAAACTTTGTGTGATTTGCTAGGGTTCCATGAGCATGATGATTGTTCTTTAAATTTGCATCTTGCGGATTCCACTATTAAGAAACCTATGGGAAGAATTAATGATGTTCTTATTGTTGCCATAGGAATTATGTGCCCGTAGATTTCATTGTTCTTCATATAGATTGCAATCCTTCATGTCCTATTATTCTTGGTAGACCTTTCCTTAGAACGATTGGTGCAATTATTGATATGAAGGAAGGAAATATTAGATTCCAATTTCCATTAAGGAAAGGCATGGAACACTTTCCTAGAAAGAAAATCAAATTACCATATGAATCTATCATGAGAGCCACTTATGGATTGCCTTCCAAGGATGGCAATACCTACATCTATTTTGTATCGTGCCTAGCTAGGGGCGTAAAACGATAGCGCTTGTTGGGAGGCAACCCAATTTTATGTTTTTTGTTTTTGTTTCTGTTAGGGAATAAGTATTGCATCTAGCCTATTATTATATGTGGTTTCATGTTTTGTTTAGTGTTTGTGCCAAGTATAATCTTTGGGAAGACTTGTGTGAAGTTTATATGATCTTGCTGTGAAAAACAGAATCGTTAGCGCTCGCTAAAGTAGTCGTGGGATTTTACTGGTGTGTGATTTTTAGTTGATTATTTTTGAAGATGATTGGTAAACAAATTCTGCAAATTTACCAATTTAGTTTGAATTTTTTGGAGTTCCAGAAGTAGGCGAACCCTGCAGATTACTACAGACTGTTCTGTCTTTGATAGATTCTATTTTTCGTGTGTTGTTTGCTTATTCCGATGCATCTATGAGTAGTATTGGAGGATATGAACCATAGAGAAATTGGAGTACAGTAGGTTTAACACCAATATAAACAAACAATGAAGTCATTGATGTACCTTTGAGTAGTGGTTTGCTTTCTTATACTAACGGAGCTCAAAAGAATTTTCGTTTAAGTTTTGTGTTGTGAAGTTTTCAAGTTTTCAGTATTGCTTTGATGTACTATGGAACAAGGAGTAGAAAAGGCCTAAGCTTGGGGATGCCCATGGCACCCCAAGTAAATTCAAGATAATCAAAATCCTAAGCTTGGGGATGCCCCGGGAAGGCATCACCTCTTTCGTCTTCATCCATCGGTAACTATACTTGGACCTATATTTTTATTCGCAACATGATATGTGTTTTGCTTGGAGCGTCTTGTATAAGTTGAGTCTTTGCTTGTTAGTTTGCCACAATCTTCCTTTCTGGACACACCTATTTGAGAGAGTTAAATATGGCCTAGAAATTGTTAGAACACTCTATGTGCTTCACTTATATCTTTTGAGTTGAATAGTTTTTTCTCTAGTTCTTCACTTATATCTTTTAGAGCACGGTGGTGGTAATATTTTGTAGAAATTGTTGAACTCTCATGCTTCACTTATATATATTTGAGATCCTATTAAAACAGCATGGTAATGTGTTTAGGCTAAAGAAACTAGTCTTCACATGATAAACATCCAATGTCAATGTAGTAAAAAAGTTCACACCAAGTGCATTGAATAGAATGAGATGTTGGATGCTTGATAATTGTTTTGAGATATGAGGATAGTGATATTAGAGTCATGCTAGTAAAGTTATTATGAAATTGAGAAATACTTGTGTTAAGGTTAGTGATTCCCGTATCATGCACGTATGGTGAACCGCTATGTGACGAAGTTAGAGCATAAGGTATTTGTAGACTGCCAACCTTTGTGTCGAGGTCGGGGGCGCGCAATGGTTAACTCCTACCAACCTCCCCCTATGAGCATGCATTGATTGCTTTGTTTTGATGACTCGTAGATTTTTTCAATAAGTATATGAGTTCTTATGACTAATGTTGAGTCCATGGATTATACGCACTCTCACCCTTCCACCATTGCTAGCCTTTCTTGCACCGCGCAACTTTCGCCGCTGCCATAAACCCAATATATATCCTTCCTCAAAACAGCCACCATATTGTTCCTCAAAACAGCCACCATACCTACCTATCATGAATTTTCCATAGCCATTCCGAGATATATTGCCATGCAACTTTCCACCGTTCCGTTTATATGACACACATCATATTGTCATATTGCCATGCATGATCATGTAGTTGACATTGTAGTTGTGGCAAAGCCACCATGCATAATTTTTCATATATGTCACTCTTGATTCATTGCATATCCCGGTACACCGCCGGAGGTATTCCTGTAGAGTCATACTTGTTGTAGTATCGAGTTGTAATATCGAGTTGTAATAAAAAGTGTGATGATCATCATTATTAGAGCATTGTCCCATGTGAGGAAAGGCCAATAAAAAAAGAGATGGCCCAAAAAAATAGAGAGGGGCTAATAATAATAAAAAAAGGGAGAGAAAGCCCCTCCAAAAAAATGAGAGAAAAGAGAGAAGGGACAATTCCTACTATCTTTTTCCACACCTGTGCTTCAAAGTAGCACCATGTTCTTTATTGTAGAGAGTCTCATGTTTAGTCACTTTCATATACTAGGGGGAATTTTCATTATATAACTTGGCTTGTATATTCCAATGATGGGCTTCCTCAAATGCCCTAGGTCTTTGTGAGCAAGCAAGTTGGATGAACACCCACTAGTTTCTTTTGTTGAGCTTTCATTCATATTTAGCTCTAGTGCATCCGTTGCATGGAAATCCCTACTCACTCACATTGATATCTATTGATGGGCATCTCCATAGCCCGCTGATACGCCTAGTCGATGTGAGACTATCTCCCTCCTTTTTGTCTTCTCCACAACCACCCCTATTCCACCCATAGTGCTATATCCATGGCTCACGCTCATGTACTTCGTGAAAGTTGAAAGGTTTGAAAAGATAGAGTATGAAAACAAGTGCTTGGTTGAAATCGGGGTTGTGCATGATATGAATATTTTGTGTGATGAAGAGGGAGCATAGCCAGACTATATGATTTTGTAGGGATAACTTTCTTCAGCCATAGTATTTTTAGAAGACATGATTGCTTTGTTAGTATTGCTTGAAGTATTGTTATTTCTTATGTCAATATAGGCTTTTATCTTAAATCTTTAAGATCTGAACATTCATGCCACAATTAAGAGAATTACATTGAAAAACTATATTGGTTAGCATTCCACATCAAAAATTCTTTCTTTATCATTTACCTACTCGAGGACGAGCAGTAACTAAGCTTGGGGATGCTTGATACGTCTCCAACGTATCTATAATTTTTTATTGTTCCATGCTATTATTTATGAAGTCTTGGATGTTTAATGGGCTTTATCATTCACTTTTATATTATTTTTGGGACTAACCTACTAAGCCAAAGGCCGAGTCCAGATTGCTATTTTTTTTGCCTATTTCAAGGTTTTGTAGAAAAAGAATATCAAACGGAGTCCAAACGGAATGAAACCTTCGCGAGAGATATTTTTGGAGAAAATCACGCCAGAGGAACTTGAGAACCACGTCAGGGGAGCATCGAGTGGCCCTCGAGGGTGGGGGGTGTGCCCCCCTTCCCAGGGCGCGCCCCCCTGCCTCAAGGCCCACTCGGGCGTCCCCCGGTGCCCTCCTTCTTCCTATATAAGTCCACGTACCCCAGAAACTCCGAACACAGAGAGAGAAAACCCTAATTCCACCGCCATACCTTCTATTCCCATGGAGATCCGATCTTGGAGCCTGTTCGGGAGCTCCACCGGAGGGGGATCCATCACGGAGGCCTTCATCATCATCATCATCATCGCCCTCACCATGAGTTGTGAGTAGTTTACCACAGACCTTCGGGTCCATAACTAGTATCTAGATGGCTTCTTCTCTCTTTGTGGATCTCAATTGAAAGTTCTCCTCGGTCTTCGAGATCTATTCGACGTAATCTCTTTTTGCGGTGTGTTTGTCGAGATCCGATGAATTGTGAGTTTATGATCAAGGTTATCTATGAAAGATATTTGGTTCTTCTCTGAACTTTTAATGTGTGCTCATAATATCCTTGCAAGTCTCTTCGAATTATTGGTTTGGTTTGGCCTACTAGATCTATAGTTCTTGCAATGGGAGAAGTGCTTGGCTTTGGGTTTAATCTTGCGGTGTCCTTTCCCAGTGACAGTAGGGGCAGCAAGGCACGTATTGTATTGTTGACATCGAGGATAAAAAGATGGGGTTTATATCATATTGCTTGAGTTTATCCCTCTACATCATGTCATCTTGCTTAAGGCGTTACTCTGTTCGTATGAACTCAATACACTAGATGCATGCTGGATAGCGGTCAATGTGTGGAGTAATAGTAGTAGATGCAGGCAGGAGTCGGTCTACTTGTCTCGGACGTGATGCCTATATACAATTATCATGCCTAGATAGTCTCATAATTATCCGCTTTTCTATCAATTGCTCGACAGTAATTTGTTTACCCGCTGTAGACTATCGCTATCATGAGAGAAGCCACTAGAGAAAACTATGGCCCCCGGGTCTATTCTCAACATATCAATCTACATCTACTTTACTTTTACCGCTTTTATTTGCTGTTCTTATAAGCTAAAAATACTAAAAATATAAACTATCATCTCTATCAGATCTCACTTTCGTAAGTGATCGTAAAGGGATTGACAACCCCTTATCGGGTTGGCTGCGGAGTTCTTTTTTGTTTGTGCAGGTGTGAGGAACTCGCGCGTGGTATCCTATTGGATTGATACCTTGGTTCTCAAAAACTGAGGGAAATACTTATGCTACTGTGCTTCATCTCCCTTTCCTCTTTGAGGGAATACAACACAAGCTCAAGAGGTAGCATGCACTCAACCTTGCCGTTGGTGTTGAAGGCACTCCTCAAACTTATTTTTACTTCCGCTCTGTTGATTGAGGTAATAGTATTTACGTTACTTTTTACATGTGATTTACCTCTGTTATAAATCCTCGAGTACTGTGTGTGTTAGCATACCGATCCAGGGATGACTTAAGCACGGAGACTTGGTCCATTCGGTTCGGGTCGCTACAAGATGGTATCAGAGCACATGTTGACTGTAGGACATGAACCTAGAAATTGGCAAGCCCATAGAAAAGGATTTCCTTAAAACTATATTTTCAAAAAGATTCTTTACCACTCTTCTTTTCCGAGCTTTGTCAAATCTTTCCTTTTACCTTAAATAGCTAGACAATACCCTTTTTCATTCTGACCACTTCGGAGTAAAGAGGATTTCACCGTTAGAAGTGTTGAAGCTACAACAGTGGATACTCCGAAGATTTGAAGAGTTGACGACTTTGAAGAGATACTGACCTTTAGAATACCAAACCCCTGTTATGTACTTATGTTAGATGCGACGATTGTGAGCCGTCATTAGTTTGATGTTTTTCTGACGGCCACAAAATAAACCCATCTCTTCAAAACTATTATTTGTATTGAGGGTATCTCTCCCCATCTTCCGAATCTCATCCCAAAACCCTTGGACCCAATAGAAGATGAATGAAGATAGACTTGTATTATTTGGACCGATGCCCCTACCGGAGATAGAGCTATGGATACAAAACATTGAGGATCACTTCAGGAAAAATTTGATTGCAAGGAAATATGAAGTTCAATACGCTCTTCAGTACTTGTTTCTTGATTGCAACATGAATGAAGATAGACTTGTATTATTTGGACCGATGCCCCTACCGGAGATAGAGCTATGGATACAAAACATTGAGGATCACTTCAGGAAAAATTTGATTGCAAGGAAATATGAAGTTCAATACGCTCTTCAGTACTTGTTTCTTGATTGCAACATGGTGGAAAATGCATCAAGCCATACAAGGATGAAATGGAGCAAAAAGTTGGGAGGAATTCAAGAAGACTCTGTTAAAATCCCGTCTCATCCAAAAGCATGGTGACAACCCGAGGAAGAAACCTTGTGCATGCAGGATTTGTGGAGAAATAAGACACACCCAGGAGGAGCACAAGGATGAAGGCCCTCATTGTGAAGAAAATCATCCAGCTGAAGAATGCCCAACTGGCAGATTACTTGTTTCTTGTGTGAAGGAAATACCCACTGATATCTACTACACATCCTTCTTCTTGTAGACGTTGTTGGGCCCCCAAGAGCAGAGGTTTGTAGGACAGTAGCAAATTTCCCTCAAGTGGATGACCTAAGGTTTATCAATCTGTGGGAGGCGTAGGATGAAGATGGTCTCTCTCAAACAACCATGCAACCAAATAACAAAGAGTCTCTTGTGTCCCCAACACACCCAATACAATGGTAAATTGTATAGGTGCACTAGTTCATCGAATTGATGGTGATACAAGTGCAATACGGATGGTAGATATAGGTTTTTATAATCTGAAAATATAAAAACAGCAAGGTAACTAATGATAAAAGTGAGCACAAACAGTATTGTAATGCTTTGAAACAAGGCCTAGGGTTCATACTTTCACTAGTGCAAGTTCTCTCAACAATAATAACATAACTGGATCATATAACTATTCCTCAACATGCAACAAAGAGTCACTCCAAAGTCACTAATAGTGGAGAACAAACGAAGAGATTATTGTATGGTACGAAACCACCTCGAAGTTATTCTTTCTGATCGATCTGTTCAAGAGTCTGTAGTAAAATAACATGAAGCTATTCTTTCCGTTCAATCTAACGTATAGTTCGTACTAGAATAACACCTTAAGACACAAATCAACCAAAACCCTAATGTCACCTAGATACTCCATTGTCACCTCAAGTATCCGTGGGCATGATTATACGATATGCATCACACAATCTTTGATTCATCTATTCAACCAACACTAAGAACTTCAAAGAGTGCCCCAAAGTTTCTACCAGAGAGTCAAGACGAAAACGTGTGCCAACCCCTATGCATAAGTTCACAAGGTCACTGAATCTGCAAGTTGATCACCAAAACATACATCAAGTAGATCACGTGAATATCCCATTGTCACCACAGATAAGTGCATGCAAGACATACATCAAGTGTTCTCAAATCCTTAAAGACTCAATCCGATAAGATAACTTCAAAGGGAAAACTCAATCCATTACAAGAGAGTAGAAGGGGAGAAGCATCATACGATCCGACTATAATAGCAAAGCTTGCGATAAATTAAGATTGTGCCATCTCAAGAACACGACAGAGAGAGAGAGAGAGAGAGAGAGAGAGAGAGAGAGAGAGATCAAACACATAGCTACTAGTACATACCCTCAGCCCCGAGGATGAACTACTCCCTCCTCTTCATGGAGAGCATCGGGATGATGAAGATGGCCACCGGAGAGGGATTCCCCCCTCTGTTAGGGTGCCGGAATAGGGTCCCTATTGGTTTTTGGTGGCTACAGAGGCTTGCGGCGGCGGAACTCTGGATCTAGGTTATTTTGTGGAGGTTTGGGTATATATAAGAGGTGTTGGAGTCGGGAGCAAGTAAGGGGGTCCCCGAGGCGGCCACGAGATAGGGGGGCGCGCTCAGGGGGTAGGGCACGCCCCCCACCCTCGTGGTGGCCTCGGGACTCATCTGGTCCTTCTCCGGTACTCCTTGTGCTTCTTCTGGTCCAAAAACAACCTCCGTTGAGTTTCAGGTCAATTGGGTACTGTTTGGTATTCCTTTTCCACGATACTCAAAAACAAGGGAAAAATAGAAACTGGCACTGGGCTCTGGGTTAATAGGTTAGTCACAAAAATAATATTAAAGTGCATATTAAAGCCCATTAAACATCCAAAACAGATAATATAATAGCATGGAACAATAAAAAATTATAGGTACGTTGGAGACGTATCACCCACTACCCTGCTCAATGTCACATTTACCCCATGAGACGACGAACTATCTAGCAGAAGAAAGAAGCAATGAAAGAAGCCCTCGAGGAAATTTTAAAGGAATTTACGATGGAGGAAGGTATTGACGACCCTGATGGAGAAGGCCTAAACTGATTTTACTCCCGTGCTTGCTATTCATGTGGATAAGAAGGACATTTTTCACAGTATTGCATGAAGGAAAGCCAAGAAGTTGATATGTTTGGAAACTCATATTAAATGTTATGAGCTGTTGGATGATTGTGAGCATCTCTCTTGCTATCTCACCCAGACTAAAACCTAGAACCCATGGACCAGCTGACCCCAAACCTTCTCGGACAACCAATCACATTTCTCCCAAGGAAATACAGACATTATCCTGAGTAGCCCTTCTATCTTATACTTACAGATGACAACCCTTTACGAGTCTTTTCTCAAAGGCTCGGAAACGATCATGACCCTGACTAGCCATCTGGGTTACCCAAAGATCCTGAAGGACATGATGAAGCATATTCACCTTGAAGGGGATGCAGTCTACAAGGGTTATCCCTTCTTGGAGAATGGAGTTGAACTTTGATACATGGAGGTACACCTCCACCGTGTGAAAGGAGTTTTCCCAAAAACCATGAGTCAATACTTTTTCATCTCTCGAGTACCACAAACAACCTTCTTCGACTCTGTTCGTGAAGCTGCTTTCGAGGCCATACGTCAGATTGGAGAAATACTTGAAGCAAGACTTCATCACACTCAGGAATGCCTAAGTGGGGTGCATGCATAGATGATGGAGATGAAGCATACGACCAGCATGATGAAGCAAAAGATCGATGATTTCAAGAATCACATTGCACAATTTCAGAGGGACTGAACCATACTTAGCATGGACAAAGGAATAAAGATGGAAGGAATGCTTGACCCTACCAAACTATGTGGATGGCAGCCTTTGTAGTGAAGCACCTGTGAAATTTGAGTGTTGAATAGTGGTTCAGGATGTAATAAAAGATTTGATATGAGGAGAATATGAATTACGGATGAACCAGTGCATCTTTTTTGGATGATATTTTTCTGTGTGAACATGGGACCAATGTAAAGGAAAATGTTGCTCCAAAGAGTGGAGTTTGCACCAAATAAGTTGGAGTTTATTTTTGATATGATGCTTACCCCAAGGTATGAATGAAATAAGTACAATTTGAATTAAAGAGGGTGTAAAGCTGGAGTGTGGAGCAATAGTGACTCCAAGGATGAGTTAAGGATATACAAGTTCGGAAGTTGACCCATAAGCCGAGGACCTAAGGAGGCTACGTAATCACAAGGGAACCACAAGACTTGTCAAAAGTAATAAGTTTTTGCGGTAATGAAGCAAAGCACTTTGCCAGCGATTGTCGCAATGAGAAGGAGACTTGTGCTAAGTAGTTGAGCTGAAGCATGTATTGGAAATGTAGAAGATTTTTAACCAGTTGAGAATCAATAAAGTTAACATCAGGGTATTGATTTTGGATTTTATGAGTTGTTACTATACAGGCAGTGAGTGAAATCATGATATGTGGAATAAGATTTCGGAGAAACCAATGTTTTTCATTTTAAGGGTGGTAGAACCCGATACCGTTACCCGAATACAAGAACTGGTGGTTAGTTACGCCTGACTTTGGAATGGACAACTCAATGATAAGTTTGAGTAATTACATCTTAGTTTGTACCAACAGAAGGAAGGGGATACATTACAATTGGACATATTTAAGAATGCTAGGAAGCTGGATGTTGGAAGAATGTTCAGTTTCAACCCGATGATGAGACCGAGTGTTACTAGTGATGAGATGAGCCATAATCCACGGGCCCCAGGACCTGTCAAGAGGCAAGCACACTCTTGCTGAAGGAAAACCCCTGGTAGAAGTTACGACTTTATCAATAGACGATCGTATAGGTGTTTACGCAAAAACTGACGATTGTGAAGAAACGATAGATTGTTGTTTAGCTTGCAGAATCAATTGATTTATCCGAACTTAGTTCACCGACAAGAGAAATTCTGCAATGCTTGTGAGGATGACCGAGTGTTAGAATGCAAGATTCACTAAACCATATACAAGGTAATGATTTGGGTGCGGAATGGATTGATCACCATGCCGACTTACTCTTATTATTCATCTCTGTTATACGGGATGGTAAATCTGAGTGACTTACCTACAGTAGAGAGATGACGATGACAAAAGCTTGTTTAAACCTTAGAATGGTATGGCAGTTTTCCCTTGTATAAGGTAGCTGTTGCCAATCATAGGTCATACGGTGAGAATGAAGCCCAGACCCATTTTCTGCAGGGACCCAAATCAAATTGTTTGACGATCACCATGAGATATCGATAGTTGTTTAGTATTGGCGCCAGAGATGTCATCTACAAAGACCCAGTCTCAGAAGAACCGTACCATGATGAAAGGACACAAGAATAGAGTAAAAAGGTTAAGTCACTACCAGAAGAGCCTAGGGAAGGAATTATTCTGAAGATTTGAGAAGACCGACCCTGTCAATAATGAGGGCGGAGTACTTGATTTTTGATGGAACCATATCCATGATTCTAAGTGTGGTAGCACACTAGGCCATACCGATCAATGGATTTGTTAGGAGACCCCGAAGCCCAACCTATTTCTTGCTAGCCTCTTCGAATCTCGAGGACGAGATTCATATTAAGTGTGGTAGGTTTGTAACATCTCAAAATTCTAAGTTTTGGAATGTTATATTAAATAGATAGTTTTGATTGCCTGTGTGATGTGCTGTGTGAAATTGAGTGAAATTTAAAACTCTTGAAAGTTAAATGAGAGGGAATGAAATGACTTTCCCAAACTTTCACTTTGCATTTATGATCTCCGTGAATTCAAATTTATTTCAACACAAAACCCTGGAGTGAAGATAATATGACTTCTTCCATTTGATGAAATGAAAAGGGTTTGAAAAGACTGGAATTCAACTTTGAAATATTTCAAATTCAAAGACTTTATGCAGCTCAATGATTTTCATGAGAGAAGATAAAATGATTTCTTCAAATGATAAGAAATATGAGCTGGATGTTCTTTTGAAATATTTTGAAACACATTTTTAAATTTGAAGTTATTTGATTCTTATTCAAATTGTTTTTCTCCAAAAATAAAATACATTAACAATAGGGTAAAATGATTCCCTACAATAGAAAATTGGAGAAAAAAGAGTTTGAAGTAATTTTGGCATTTTAAAATATTTTATTTTGGTTTTTAAATAAACCAATGACACTGTTTGCTTTATTTAAATTTGTGGATTTTATTTAACACTAGAAAAATGTTCATATTATAGAATATCCTTTTCTGAAAATTTTGATATATAATATGCCATATATCATTTTTTTAATTATTTGTCGTTTTATTTTATTTTTGTTGTATGTGTTTTTTTAAACCCTTCGCCAAACTGGGCCGACCCAGCTAGCGAGCCAGGCCACGGCCCAGCCAGCCCAGCGCCGCGGACCGTCTTCCCCGACCGCGAGCCAGCTCGTCGCCAGTGTCCGCCGCCGCCACGGCTGCTTGCTGTGTCTGCCTCGGCCTCTCATCGCCCCCTCCCCCAAGAAGCCCTTGCCCCCCTATTTAAGCCGCCGCCCCGATCCCCATTATCCCCTCGTCCCGCACTGGCCTCACCACCGACGTAAACCGCCCGCCGCCGCCGGTGAGCTGCTCCACCACCGCTCGCCTCGCCGGGCCGCCGCGCTCCACCACGCCGCCGCCTTAGCCACTGCCTCCGCTCTCGCCCGCGCTGCCGCCAGCCGCGCATACGGCGGAGTCCGCCCGACCCGCCGGTGGTCACCGCCACCTCGACCCGATCTGCCGCCGAAGCCCGATCCGCTGCCCTTTTTTTAAAATCACCGAAACGGTACGAACTGCCGGACCGCCCCGGTCTTATTTGGATTAGATCAGTTTTGTTTTAAAAACCAAGTTTTGTATTTTTTAGTAAGATCTATTCAGAGAACGTTCGTTGTTTAGAACTAGTTAACAATCGTTCGTTAGATACTCCTTTTCTTTTTCTGTTTTAACTTTTTTCCAGGGACCTATTTGCATTCATTCTTATTTACAGTTTAGTCCCTGACCTTAGAACAGTCACAACTTTTCAACCGTTTGTCCAAATCCAACAAAACCAATGCCAAATTCTTCGTCTTGATCTCATCCATCCAGAGAACCAAACTAAAAATATTTTTGAAACTTTTAAAATTTGAATTCAAATAGATTTGATTTGAACTTCTTTTGGTTATAACTTGAGTTTTATAACTCCGTTTGAGTTGATTCCTTTTGCAAATCGAAGTTCTTGACCTAAACTCTCTGATAAGGCCAAATTCACCTAATTTTGGTATTGTTAGTGTTTTATGTTGCAAGAGTTATTTGCTTGGTTTTGAAGTTTTTCAAAGTGTTTTCTTCGTTCTTTCCGATCTTCTGAGTTATTGCTTATGTGTGGTTACTATTGCTTGCTTACGATAGATTGATTGGAGTGTGACGAGTAGATCTATCACGAGTTACGAGTGCGAAGAATCTTCATCAACAGTACAAGGCAAGTTCACACTTTGATCATAATTTCCAATACCTAGTTTTCACTTGCATTAGTTATACCCTCAAAGATTTGCATGATTAGGACTTGGATACTTGTGAGATTGCTTTGTATTTCATGAGGTTGGCAACCAATGACTTGAGATCAACCCTGGGAATATACGCTTTGTTATTTATTGCTTAGCCATGCTCATAGACGTGGATTGGTATGTGAGATTCATGAAAGTTGCGAGAGTAATATTATCTCAGGGAAACTTAAGGTGGCTAGTTTAATACACATCTGGGTGGATTGGTTGGGGTACCCTGGAGCACCCAGTGGTTTGCCCGAGCACCTAGAGAACCCAATGTTTGCCGTAGGGGATCTCGGAGGACCCGTGTGATCACCCTATTGGAATGCCACCCAGGCTCAAAGGGATCATATGATATTTTCATGCCTAGAAACTTCACAGCCACAAGCCATTATGGGCTCTGGCATAGTTGAGTATGTTGTGTGAGCTCTTTCAGTGGTTGACTAGCAGATGTATGGGGAATGCAGGTGTATCGGTCTATCCAAGGTAAAGAGTAAACACTTCTGAAAGACTGTGTCTCGGTCATCCGGTTCTCAAACACCATGCAGTGCGAGAAATTTAACGGAGGAGATTGAGTCTTGTGGGGAAGAGTGCACAAACCTCTACAGAGTGTACACATTGATCATGATTAGCCGTGTCCATGGTTATGGACAACTTTTAGTATCTAGAAGTGGATTATTTATTGAACTCAACACTCTATTTAATTAACTTGTTGGGTTATTAATGACTATGGTAAACTTTGGGTTTGAGATGGAGAAACCATTCTCAATATTGCTTAACTAAACTGAGTAGTATATAAAATTATTCCTTCTTTGTAGGGAAAAACTAGCTTTATGGAAAAATAAACCTTACAGCCTCCACCAGACAAATATGCATATAGTGATAGATTTTGTTCATCATTATTCTATGGTGTGAATTTGCTAGTACATTCAATGTACTGACCTACATGGATGCAACATCTCATGTTCCAGGAATTTTATTCGACGAGTAAGTGAAACATTAGGGTTGCGATGTCTGCACTCAACCTTGCCGTTGGTGTTGAAGGCACTCCACAACCTTGTTGTTACTTCTGCTATGTTGATTGAGGTAATAGTATTTACGATACTTTATACATGTGATTTGCCTCTGTTATAAATCCTCAAGTACTGTGTGTGTCAGCATACCGATCCAGGGATGACACTTAAGCACTGAGAATTGATCCATTCGGGTCGGCTCGCTACAAAGCAAAATAAGAAGCATAATAAGATAAACATCACATGCAATCAAAATATGTGACATGATATGGCCATCATCATCTTGTGCTTTCGATCTCCATCTCCAAAGCATCGTCATGATCTCCATCATCACCGGCTTGACACCTTGATCTCCATCGTAGCGTCGTGGTCGTCTCGCCAACTATTGCTACTACTACTATCGCTAACTCATAGTGATAAAGTAAAGCAATTACGTGGCTTTCGCAATTCATACAATAAAGAGACAACCATAAGGCTCCTGCCGGTTGTCGATAATTTACAAAACATGATCATTTCATACAATAACGTATAACACATCACGTCTGACCATTTCACATCACAACATGCCCTGCATGAAAAAGTTAGACGTCCTCTACTTTGTTGTTGCAAGTTTTACTTGGCTGCTACGGGCTTAGCAAGAACCGTTCTTACCTACGCATCAAAACCACAATGATTTTTCGTCAAGTGTGCTGTTTTAACCTTCAACAAGGACCGGGCGTAGTCACACTCGATTCAACTAAAGTTAGAGAAACTAACACCTGCCTGCCACCTATGTGCAAAGCATGTTGATAGAACTAGTCAAATGAACGCGGTCATGTAATGTTGGTCCGGGCCGCTTCATCCAACAATACCGCCGCATCAAAGTATGACATGCTTGTGACACCCCAAGACCGGTGCGCCAGGTGTCAGCTAGTTATTAGTTGCCGTTGCCATGTCATCTGCTTGCGTGTTGCATCTTGCCATATCATCATGTGTGTTGCATCAGCATGTTTTCGAAACTTGCATCCGTCCGAGTCTCGTCCTTTCCGTTGTCCGTTCTGAGCCCAGACACACTCACACGCGCCCGCGGCGCCTCCGAATATTTATTTTATGAGTGGCCGAAAAATGTTCTCGGAATGGGTTGAAACTTGGCGTGTTGTCTTATTATAGCATAGGTAGACGACCTATCAAGTTTCGTCGCGTTCGGAGCTCGTTTGATAGCCCAACGGATATTTATAGCGGCACTAGTCGCTGGTTAATTCGTCGGACGTTTTCGATCTCCGAAAACCCCCGCGGGCCTCTCTCCCTCTCCCCTCATCTCAGCCCAACTACTTCTACACAGCCCACCTAAGTCACCTACCTCCCCCTCCGCTCGGAGCCGCACGATCGAGATCGTACGGCTCGAAACTCTCCAAAAACCCCCCAAACCCTAGGCTTTTCCTATATAAAGGCCCCTCCATGCCAAAAATGGACTCCCCTAACCTCCACCTACCTCTAGCCCCCTCCTCCATCAAATTCCGTGCAAAACAACTCCCTCCTTGCCACTTGTCGCCGGCCAGCCAGCACCGCCGCCACTTGGCGCCACCTGAGTGGCCAGCCAGCCAGCCAGGCGCCTCCCCCTCCAATCCCGTCGCTCCACCTAGGCGCCTCCACGTCTCCCCGCGCCAGGCCCAGCCGCGGCCCGTGCCGAGCCCGATCCGGGCCGAGCGGCCCATCTGTGCCCCGCGCTCGCTGCCCGGCTCCCCGCTCCCGAGCTCGATTCCCCGCTCGGTTCCCGTGCGCCGCCGCCTCGCATCCTGCCGCCCAGGCCGGAGCCTCGCCGCCGGCAACCAGGCGAGCCCCGCCATCACGCCTCTCCTCCTCCCGCCCTTCTCCCTCTCGCGTTTCCCTCACCTTTGATCTCTCTCTCTGGAGCCTCGCACGAGTAATGAAGCAGCCGCCATGGAAGAGCCCCCCCGAGCTCTCCTTCGCCGGTTCTCGCAAACCCAGCGCCGCCGAGCCTTCTAGCTGCCGGAAATGGATCCGCCGTGGCTGGATCCGCCCGAATCCGGCCGGGGCCCTTCCATCTGTGCCGCCACCAAGCCCCCACGTCGCCGGAATTCTGCCATGGCTTGCTTCTTCCTCCTCCAGCGACCTGGACAACCCTGTCCAGTCCCGTCCCGGATCCGCGAGCCGAACAGATCTGCTGTACATCCCCGTTCTGTTTTTTTCGCTGGGTAATTTTGACTAAGTCCTTAAAAATCAGTATTTTGTTGGCATATTTGACTGTTGGTAACTTTTTGTGTGTATGCCCGTTTTGAGTGTATGATATGTCAAAATGATTGTGGTGATATGCTCTACACTTTGTTCCATTGTGCCATGCTCATTTGAGTTCATCTAGATGCTCTAATCTCTGATGCAAGAGTGCTACTTGTTATAAACTGCTGCTACTTGTTATTTTGTTGCCATGTTTATGATATGATAACTTGGTGCATGTTTATCCAAATGATGCAAATGATATGTCAAAATGTTCCTTGTGAAGAGTACTAGATGATGGTTGCTGTAGCATGCTTGTTTGAGTTCATATTGCCATGTTAATCTCTGTTGCAAAAGTGCATGTGGCTGTTAGGTTTTGTAACTTGTTACGAGATGCCTAGTTGAGGAGCTCGTTGCTATTGATGTGTTTGTCCCCATGTCACATGCCTAGATGTTTTAGATTCTCCATGATGTGTTCTTTGCTGTGGTGCAAACCATTTGCCATGATATGCTTTGAGGTGACTTAAACATGCTTGCAAACATGCCATGTTGTTATTGCTGTTTTAACACTTAGTGAAATTTCACTAAGTCTGGAATCTGTAATATCCTGATGCTATGTTTGCTTGATGCCCTAGTCAAATCCATGTTAGTTTTGGTGTGGGCATTGATCATTACTTGTTGTATATGTTATTGTCTATCCATTCATGCCCTCACTTGCTCATTTGGCCTGCTGTAGCTTATTTATTTTTTGCTCCCAAGTTGTTATAAAATATTGGTGTCAGGGTTTTAATGTCATGATCAAAATGTTGTAGCTTGTTGCTATTGCTCCATGCCTCCTATGGAGATGCTCCAATGGAGTTGTTTGCTGTATGATATGTCTACTTCATGTCCATGCTTCTTGTTATCATGTTTGAGTGCTGTAGCATATATATATATATATATATATATATATATATATATATATATATATATATATATATATATATATATATATATATATATATATATATATATATATATATATATCTTGCTCCAAAGTTGCTATGTGGCTGTTAATTTCAGCTTGTTGTTATATCTTGTTTCATGTGTATCTTTTAGCCCGTTGCTCCGTTTTGAGTGTTCCTTATATGAAACTTGTGTGATTTTGCGTGTAGAATCATAATATACTCTTGTTAACATGTTTGGAGTATGTTTGCTTGATGTTTGGGTGCATCTTGCACCGTTGCCATGCTTAACTTGTTTTGCTCATATCTTCTAGGCCGTAGCTCCGAATTAAACAAACTTTATATGAAACTTGACTAGAATTCCGTGTAGATCATGATGGTGCATGTTAACTTGCTGTTTAACAACTTTAACTTAAGGTTTGTTCAGATCTGGACTAATTTCAAACTATGCATATGAGGACTTACCGGATTTGTCTTAAGTAGCTTCCGGCCTCATTTAAACTTGTTGTTCTTATGTTGCTTCTCTGTGCTTCCTGCCTTGTCATGTTTTGCATCCTATATGGATCTGTCTTGCATCCTTCTTGCTTGAGCATATTGTCTGGTTCTTGTGTTGTTCTGGTGTGCTTCCTATGTTGTCAAGTAATGCATCCTAAGTGCATCTGCAGTGCATCATACCTTGCCATGTATTGCATCATATATAGACTTGTGTTATTTTTCTGTGCTTCCTACCTTGCCATGTATTTCTTCCTGTATAGACTTGTCATGCATCATACCTTGCCATGTAATGCATCATATATAGACTTGTGTTGTTTTGCTGGGCTTCCTACCTTGCCATGTTTTGCTTCCTGTATAGACTTGCTGTGCATCATATGTAGACTTGTCGTGCATCCTACTTGGTCGAGCATATTGTCATGTTCTTGTGTTGTTTTTCTGTGCTTCCTACCTTGTCATGTTATGCTTCCTGTATAGACTTGTAGTGCTTCCTATATAGAACTGTCTTGCATCATACTTGGTTGAGCATATTGTAATGATCTTGTGTTGTGTGTTACCGTATTGCTTGCTTCTTCTTGTTAGTGCTTGTTCTGTTGCGATTATGAGGATTCGTTCGTCTACCCGTGGTTCTTCTTCAAGGCTTCTTCTTCGTCTTCTTCATGGATCCGTTCTTCTTCCTTGCGGGATCTCAGGCAAGATGACCATACCCTTGGATACCTTTACTATCATTGCCTTTGCTTAGTTGTCTCGATGCTATCGTTATATGTCGCGCTACCCATCTTATTGTTAGCCCCTCTCCTTGTTGCCATGAAACCTCTAACCTTTGACACCTTCCTAGCAAAAACCATTGTTTGGCTATGTTACCCGCTTGCTCAGCCCCTCTCATAGCATTGTTAGTTGCAGGTGAAGATGAAGATCGTTCCAGGAGGGAACTTATTGTTGGAATATCACAATATCTATTATTAATATTGACACACATATATACTGGGCATGGGTGGAAGGCTTGGCCTTTTGCTCGGTGTTTTGTTCCACTCATGCCACCTTAGGCGCCGATAAACCGGCATTATGTTCCTTGATTTTGCGTTCCTTACATGGTTGGGTATATGGGGACCCCTTGACACTTCGTCTTTGAATAAAACTCCTCCAGCAAGGCCCAACATTGGTTTTTATTTGCCTCATAATAATAAACTTAATTAATTAATTGCATAGGGGGTCATGTCCCCGGGTTCTTAATTCTACATAACAGAGGGGGCCAGTACTGATGGTGTTGGTCCCAAACGGGGGTTATACGGGGCCACCATGGGGAAACTCGAGGATTGGTTTTACCTGTAGGATCGCCCATCCGGTCGTGGCCTGAGACGAGATACGCGCGGCTACTATCAGGGTGTCGGCATGCCGGGAGGTCTTGTTGGACTTGTTTTACCATTGTCGAAATGTCTTGTGCACCGGGATGCCGAGCCTGATCGGATTTCCCTAAGATAAGGGGTGATGATACTATATTTATCACTTCAGCTGATCGTGAGAGCTTGTGATGGGCTAAATTGGGACACCCCTGCAGGGTTATGATCTTTCGAAAGCCGTGCCCGCGGTTATGTGGCAGATTGGAATTTGTTAATGTCCGGTTGTAGATAACTTGACAGAGGATCCGAAGTAAAACACATATCTATGTGAGTAACCGTGACTGTCTCTTTTCACTTTGAGAAGAGAACACAGTGGGGTTATGTTTGACTCGTAGGTAGTTCAGGATCTTTAACGATCACTACTAGTTGCGACCGTTTGCGTAGATGCTCATCTTATTCTTGTACTCGTAAGTTAGCCACCATATTTTTGCTTAGCCGCAGCTGCAACCTCACCACTTTACCTCTTCCTACCCATTGAGCTTTGATAGTCTTCTCACCCATGGTTCTGTGATTGCTGAGTCCTCGTGGCTCACAGATACTACAACAATAGTTGCAGGTGCTGGTTTCCGATGTCTTGACGTGAGAGCGATGATCGTTGTTTGGAGTTCTTTCTTCTTCTTCTTCTTCAGTGTTGGGTTAGGTTCCGGGTCGGCAGCCTCGGATAGCAGATGGATGTCTTTGTGCTTTTATTGTTTGTATCCGTAGTCGGATACTTGTATTGATGTTGTTGTATTCATGTGACTTGTATGTAATGTTGTATCCCCTATGTATGTATGTATTGGTATGATGTAATGATATCCATCTTGCTAAGAGCCCGAAATGTGGTTGTGTACCCCAATCACGTAAGTGTCATGTGATCGGGATAGAATCGCATTTTGGGCCTGACAAGTTGGTATCAGAGCCTCGACCGACCATAGGAGCCCCCTTGATTTATCGTTGCTTGGACGTTGTTGAGTCTAGCAGAAAACTTTTTCGGAGTCTAGTTATATCGGAGAGTAGGAATTCTTTTACTCCCCTGCCCCTTCATCGCTCTGGTGAGGAATCTTGACGTAGGTGTTTTGAATTGCCCCTCTTCCCCTTCAATTTTTTTAGGATCTCGTTGTTAGTTTCGGTCGTTGCGTTGTTAGTTCTTTCATGTGGTGCTCTCTCATCAAGTGGATTCAACCCTCTTCTTCTTAGCAAGTTCAATACTCGGTTCCTTCCAACCGATGTTGTTTCCCCGTCCGTTGTGTTCTTTTTTTCAAATTCTTTCATCGGTGGTTCAACCTTTTTTTTCCTCATTTCGTTCATCCGGAGTATTTCATCAATTCTTTTCATTGTGTTCCTCTGAAGGCCATCATTTCAGAAGATTTCTTCGTTCTCAGTTTTCAACTTCGTCCTCCAAATATTCTTCTTGATGCCTCTTCGTTCGTCTCACATTCGTCCGGTGCTTCGTTCGAGTATTCTTTATTCAGTTCGCGATCTCTTCGTTCTCGTCATTCAATTGTTCTCAAGTGCTTTATTCTTCCCGGAGATTCATTCTCTTGTGTTCACTCAATCTCAATTCTTCACGGTGGCTTGTCCTCTTGCATCGTTCAAATTCATTCCTTACGGTGGTTCATTCATTTTATTCACTCGGCTTTAATTCTTATAGTGGTTCTCTCAAGAATTCTTTCCGGTGTCGTCATATCAATCCATTCACTTTATTCCAATCCTACCGGTGTTTCATGAAGATTTTCGCAAGTTAGCGATATATCCCTCTTTAATCTTTTCAACGTGAATAAGTGGTGTGCAAATCCATTGTTCATCAATTTAATTGGTGGAGGATAAGCATAACATAATTCTTATTCCTTTTTCATCAAGTTGATTTAATTCCTTCCTTTGGAGTTTATTCTTGATAAATAAATTCTAGTTCCAAGTCCTTTTATCTTTTCTTTTCCGGAGTTCAAGTTTTTCTCGTCGGACCCCGTCAAATCATCGCAAGGCTTTAATCTTATTTTTTTCACCCGTCATTTCTATATCATCATCCTTTCATTTTACCAGAGTTCTTCATGGTGGTTCTCAATCATTTAAGTCATTCTTCAAACGTTCAGCTAATTCTTCTGGAGCAGCTCAAGCATTCTTATTCTTTTTGCCTCTCGAGTGCAAATAATTCTCCGTATTCTTTGAAGTGGAGTTTTGCAATTTTTCTTTCTCAGATAATCCTTCTTTTGGTTGCGGCATAATTCACGTCAAGTTTTGAGATGTTTACATAAGTCCACGACAAGCTTATTCTTTTGTGGTTGTTTTTCTCAACAACTCCGTTCAAGTCTTTCCTTTATATTTCTCGTTCATGTCACTCATGCTCAAGTTGTCATCTTCTTCTCCGTTCTTTTAATTGCCTTCTTTCAATTCTTCCGGAGGCTTTGTGTTGTTACTCTTGTCGAGTATCGTTCCATCTCCTCAGGTTCTTGTCCTGTTCCATTCTTGTTCAACCGGTGTGCTATTTCTTTCAGTTTCAGGCGGAGTGCTGCCCGAATTCCTTCGTTCGAATTCCTTTCTAATCGGAGTGGTTTCGAATTAAATTCTTGTTCCTTCAACTCGTGCTTCATATCCATATCATTGGTTCTCGTCTTATGCCTTGATGCTTATTTTACCGGAGCTTCTCAAATCTCGTTCATCTCCGTTGTATCCTTTCTTTCCCGTTGTTCAACTCTCCAGGTTTTTGCTTTCAGTCTTTTGTCCTCGAAGAACTTTGTTCTTCCTTTTTCCTCCCGTCTCGTTCCTAAGATCTCGGGACGAGATCTCTTGTTAGTAGGGGAGTGTTGTGACACCCCGAGACCGATGCGCCAGGTGTCAGCTAGTTATTAGTTGCCGTTGCCATGTCATCTGCTTGCGTGTTGCATCTTGCCATGTCATCATGTGTGTTGCATCAGCAAGTTTTCGAAACTTGCATCCGTCCGAGTCTCCTCGTCCTTTCCGTTGTCCGTTCTGAGCCCAGACACACTCACACGCGCCCGAGGCGCCTTCGACTATTTATTTTATGAGTGGCCGAAAAATGTTCTCGGAATGGGTTGAAACTTGGCGTGTGGTCTTATTATAGCATATGTAGACCGCCTGTCAAGTTTCGTCGCGTTCGGAGCTCGTTTGATAGCCCAACGGATATTTATAGTGGCGCTAGTGGCCGGTTAATTCGTCGGACGTTTTCGGTCTCCGAAAACCCCGCGGGCCTCTCTCCCTCTCCCCTCATCTCAGCCCAACTACTTCTACACAACCCACCTAAGTCACCTACCTCCCCCTCCGCTCGGAGCCGCACGATCGAGATCGTACGGCTCGAAACGCTAAACCCCCCAAACCCTAGGCTTTTCCTATATAAAGGCCTCTCCATGCCAAAAATGGACTCCCCTAACCTCCACCTACCTCTAACCCCTCCTCCATCAAATTCCGTGCAAAACAGCTCCCTCCTTGCCACTTGTCGCCGGCCAGCCAGCGCCGCCGCCACTTGGCGCCACCTGAGTGGCCAGCCAGCCAGCCAGGCGCCTCCCCCTCCAATCCCGTCACTCCACCTAGGCGCCTCCACGTATCCCCGGGCCAGGCCCAGCCGCGGCCCTCGCTCGGCCCGATCCGGGCCGAGCGGCCCATCTACGCCCCGCGCTCGCTGCCAGGCTCCCCGCTCCCGAGCTCGATTCCCCGCTCGGTTCCCTTGCGCCGCCGCCTCGCATCCCGCCGCCCAGGCCGGAGCCTCGCCGCCGGCAACCAGGTGAGCCCCGCCGTCGCGCCTCTCCTCCTCCCGCTCTGCTCCCTCTCGCGTTTCCCTCACCTTCGATCTCTCTCTCTGGAGCCTCGCAGGAGTA
This sequence comes from Secale cereale, assembly GCA_902687465.1. NCBI lineage: Eukaryota > Viridiplantae > Streptophyta > Magnoliopsida > Poales > Poaceae > Secale > Secale cereale. Next base: position 585,276,109 of record LR738711.1, on the reverse strand, counting down.
ATGAAGCAGCCGCCATGGAAGAGCCTCCCCAAGCTCTCCTTCGCCGGATCTCGCGAACCCAGCGCCGCCGAGCCTTCTAGCTGCCGGAAATGGATCCGCCGTGGCTGGATCCGCCCGAATCCGGCCGGGGCCCTTCCATCCGTGCCGCCACCGAGCCCCCACGTCGCCGGAATTCTGCCATGGCTGGCTTCTTCCTCCTCCAGCGACCTGGACAACCCTGTCTAGTCCCATCCCGGATCTGCGAGCCAAAGAGATCTGCTGTACATCCCCGTCTCGTTTTTTTCACTGGGTAGTTTTGACTAAGTCCTTAAAAATCAGTATTTTGTTGGCATATTTGACTGCAGGTAACTTTTTGTGTGTATGTCCGTTTTGAGTGTATGATATGTCAAAATGATCGTGGTGATATGCTCTACACTTTGTTCCATTGTGCCATGCTCATTTGAGTTCATATAGATGCTCTAATCTCTGATGCAAGAGTGCTACATGTTATAAACTACTGCTACTTGTTATTTTGTTGCCATGTTTGAGATATGATAACTTGGTGCATGTTTATCCAAATGATGCAAATGATATGTCAAAATGTTCCTTGTGAAGAGTACTACATGATGGTTGCTGTAGCATGCTTGTTTGAGTTCATATTGCCATGTTAATCTCTGTTGCAAAAGTGCATGTGGCTGTTAGGTTTTGTAACTTGTTACGAGATGCCTAGTTGAGGTGTTCGTTCCTATTGATGTGTTTGTCCCCATGTCACATGCCTAGATGTTTTAGATTCTCCATGATGTGTTCTTTGCTGTGGTGCAAACCATTTGCCATGATATGCTTTGAGGTGACTTAAACATGCTTGTAAACATGCCATGTTGTTATTGCTGTTTTAACACTTAGTAAAATTTCACTAAGTCTGAATCTGTAATATCCTGATGTTATGTTTGCTTGATACCCTAGTCAAATCCATGTTAGTTTTGGGGTGGCCATTGATCATTCCTTGTTGTATATGTTATTGTCTATCCATTCATGCCCTCACTTGCTCATTTGGTCTGTTGTAGCTTATTTATTTCTTGCTCCCAAGTTGCTATGAAATATTGCTCTCAGGGTTTTAATGTCATGATCAAAATGTTGTAGCTTGTTGCTATTGCTCCATGCCTCCTATGGAGATGCTCTAATGGAGTTGTTTGCTGTAGGATATGTCTACTTCATGTCCATGCTTCTTGTTATCATGTTTGAGTGCTGTAGCATATATATATATATATATATATATATATATATATATATATATATATATATATATATATATATATATATATATATATATATATATCTTGCTCCAAAGTTGCTATGTGGCTGTTAATTTCAGCTTGTTGTTATATCTTGTTTCATGTGTATCTTTTAGCCCGTTGCTCCGTTTTGAGTGTTCCTTATATGAAACTTGTGTGATTTTGCGTGTAGAATCATAATATCCTCTTGTTAACATGTTTGGAGTATGTTTGCTTGATGTTTGGGTGCATCTTGCACCGTTGCCATGCTTAACTTGTTATGCTCATATCTTCTAGGCCGTAGCTCCGAAATAAACAAACTTTATATGAAACTTGACTAGAATTCCGTGTAGATCATGATGGTGCATGTTAACTTGCTGTTTAACAACTTTAACTTAAGGTTTGTTCAGATCTGGACTAATTTTAAACTATGCATATGAAGACTTACCGGATTTGTCTTAAGTAGCTTCCGGCCTCATTTAAACTTGTTGTTCTTATGTTGCTTCTCTGTGCTTCCTACCTTGTCATGTTTTGCATCCTATATGGATCTGTCTTGCATCCTACTTGCTTGAGCTTATTGTCTTGTTCTTGTGTTGTTCTGGTGTGCTTCCTATGTTGTCATGTAATGCATCCTAAGTGCATCTGCAGTGCATCATACCTTGCCATGTATTGCATCATATATAGACTTGTGTTGTTTTTCTGTGCTTCCTACCTTGCCATGTATTGCTTCCTGTATAGACTTGTCATGAATCATACCTTTCCATGTAATGCATCATATATAGACTTGTGTTGTTTTGCTGTGCTTCCTACCTTGCCATGTTTTGCTTCCTGTATAGACTTGCTGTGCATCATATGTAGACTTGTCGTGCATCCTACTTGGTCGAGCATATTGTCATGTTCTTGTGTTGTTTTTCTGTGCTTCCTACCTTGTCATGTTATGCTTCCTGTATAGACTTGTAGTGCTTCCTATATAGAACTGTCTTGCATCATACTTGGTTGAGCATATTGTAATGATCTTGTGTTGTGTGTTTACCGTATTGCTTGCTTCTTCTCGTTAGTGCTTGTTCTGTTGCGATTGTGAGGATTCATTCGTCTACCCGCGGTTCTTCTTCAAGGCTTCTTCTTCGTCTTCTTCACGGATCCGTTCTTCTTCCTTGAGGGATCTCAGGCAAGATGACCATACCCTAGGATACCTTTACTATCATTGCCTTTGCTTAGTTGTCTCGATGCTATCGTTATATGTCGCGCTACCCATCTTATTGTCAGCCCCTCTCCTTGTTGCCATGAAACCTCTAACCTTTGACACCTTCCTAGCATAAATCATTGTTTGGCTATGTTACCCGCTTGCTCAGCCCCTCTCATAGCGTTGTTAGTTGCAGGTGAAGATGAAGATCGTTCCAGGAGGTAACTTATTGTTGGAATATCACAATATCTATTATTAATATTAACACACATATATACTGAGCATGGGTGGAAGGCTTGGCCTTTTGCTCGGTGTTTTGTTCCACTCATGCCACCTTAGGCGCCGATAAACCGGCATTATGGTCCTTGATTTTGCGTTCCTTACACGGTTGGGTATATGGGGACCCCTTGACACTTCGTCTTTGAATGAAACTCCTCCAGCAAGGCCCAACATTGGTTTTAATTTGCCTCATAATAATAAAACTTAATTAATTAATTACATAGGGGGTCATGTCCCCGGGTTCTTAATTCTACATAACAGGGGGGGCCATTACTGATGGTGTTGGTCCCAAACGGGGGTTATACGGGGCCACCACGGGGAAACTCGAGGATTGGTTTTACCTGTAGGATCGCCCATCCGGTCGTGGCCTGAGACGAGATACGCGCGGCTACTATCAGCGTGTCGGCACGCCGGGAGGTCTTGCTGGACTTGTTTTACCATTGTCGAAATGTCTTGTGCACCGGGATGCCGAGCCTGATCGGATTTCCCTAAGATAAGGGGTGATGATACTATATTTATCACTTCAGCTGATCGTGAGAGCTTGTGATGGGCATGGTTCGGACACCCCTGCAGGGTTATGTGGCAGATTGAAATTTGTTAATGTCCGGTTGTAGAAAACTTGACAGAGGATCCGAAGTAAAACACACATCTATGTGAGTAACCGTGACTGTCTCTTTTCACTTTGAGAAGAGAACACGGTGGGGTTATGTTTGACTCGTAGGTAGTTCAGGATCTTTAACGATCACTACTAGTTGCGACCGTTTGCGTAGATGCTCATCTTATTCTTGTACTCGTAAGTTAGCCACCATATTTTTGCTTAGCCGCTGCTGCAACCTCACCACTTTACCTCTTCCTACCCATTGAGCTTTGATAGTCTTGTTACCCATGGTTATGTGATTGCTGAGTTCTCGTGGCTCACAGATACTACAACAACAATTGCAGGTGCAGGTTTCCGATATCTTGACGTGAGAGCGATGATCGTTGTTTGGAGTTCTTTCTTCTTCTTCTTCTTCTTCTTCTTCTTCAGTCTTGGGTTAGGTTCCGGGTCGGCAGCCTCGGATAGCAGATGGATGTCTTTGTGCTTTTATTGTTTGTATCCGTAGTCGGATACTTGTATTGATGTTGTTGTATTCATGTGACTTGTATGTAATGTTGTATCCCATATGTATGTATGTATTGGTATGATGTAATGATATCCATCTTGCTAAGAGCCCGAAATGCGGTTGTGCCCCAATCACGTAAGTGTCACGTGATCGGGATAGAATCGCATCTTGGGCCTGACAAGTTGGTATCAGAGCCTCGACCGACCATAGGAGCCTCCTTGATTGATCGTAGCTTGGCCGTTGTTGAGTCTAGCAGAAAACTTTTTCGGAGTCTAGTTATATCAGAGAGTAGGAATTCTTTTACTCCCCTGCCCCTTCATCGCTCTGGTGAGGAATCTTGACGTAGGTGTTTTGAATTGCCCCTCTTCTCCTTCAATTTTTTTAGGATCTCGTGGTTAGTTTCGGTCGTTGCGTTGTTAGTTCTTTCATCTGGTGCTCCCTCGTAAAGTGGATTCAACCCTCTTCTTCTTTGCAAGTTCAATACTCGGTTCCTTCCAACCGATGTTGTTTCCCCGTCCGTTGTGTTCTTTTTTTTCAAATTCTTTCATCGGTGGTTCAACCTTTTCCTCATTTCTTTCATCCGGAGTATTTCATCAATTCTTTTCATTGTGTTCCTCCGAAGGCCATCATTTCAGAAGATTTCTTCATTCTCAGTTTTCAACTTCGTCCTCCAAATATTCTTCTTGATGCCTCTTCGTTCGTCTCACATTCGTCCGATGCTTCGTTCGAGTATTCTTTATTCAGTTCTCGATCTCTTCGTTCTCGTCATTCAATTGTCCTCAAGTGCTTTATTCTTCCCGGAGATTCATTCTCTTGTGTTCACTCAATCTCAATTCTTCACGGTGGCTTGTCCTCTTGCATCGTTCAAATTCATTCCTTACGGTGGTTCATTCATTTTATTCACTCGGCTTTAATTCTTATGGTGGTTCTCTCAAGAATTCTTTCCGGTGTCGTCATATCAATCCATTCACTTCATTCCAATCCTACCGGTGTTTCATGAAGATTTTCGCAAGTTAGCGATATATCCCTCTTTAATTTTTTTCAACGTGAATAAGTGGTGTGCAAATCCATTGTTCATCAATTTAATTGGTGGAGGATAAGCATAACATAATTCTTATTCCTTTTTCATCAAGTTGATTTAATTCCTTCCTTTGGAGTTTATTCTTGATGAATAAATTCTAGTTCCAAGTCCTTTTATCTTTTCTTTTCCAGAGTTCAAGTTTTTCTCGTCGGACCCCGTCAAATCATCGCAAGGATTTAATCTTATTCTTTTCGCCCGTCATTTCTATATCATCATCCTTTCATTTTACCGGAGTTCTTCATGGTGGTTCTCAATCATTTAAGTCATTCTTCAAACGTTCAGCTAATTCTTCTAGAGCAGCTCAAGCATTCTTATTCTTTTTGCCTCTCGAGTGCAAATAATTCTCCGTATTCTATGAAGTGGAGTTTTGCAATTTTTCTTTCTCAGATAATCCTTCTTTTGGTTGCGGCATAATTCACCTCAAGTTTTGAGATGTTTACATAAGTCCACGACAAGTTTATTCTTTTGTGGTTGTTTTTCTCGACAACTCCGTTCAAGTCTTTCCTTTATATTTCTCGTTCATGTCACTCGTGCTCAAGTTGTCATCTTCTTCTCCGTTCTTTTAATTCCCTTCTTTCAATTCTTCCGCAGGCTTTGTGTTGTTACTCTCGTCGAGTATCGTTCCATCTCCTCAGGTTCTTGTCCAGTTCCATTCTTGTTCAACCGGTGTCCTATTTCTTTCAGTTTCAGCCGGAGTGCCGCCCGAATTCCTTCGTTCGAATTCCTTTCTAATCGGAGTGGTTCCGAATTAAATTCTTGTTCCTTCAACTTGTGCTTCATATCCATATCCTTGGTTCTCTTCTTATGCCTTGATGCTTATTTTACTGGAGCTTCTCAAATCTCGTTCATCTCCGTTGTATCCTTTCTTTCCCGTTGTTCAACTCTCCAGGTTCTTTGCTTTCACTCTTTTGTCCTCGAAGAACTTTGTTCTTCCTTTTTCCTCCCGTCTCATTCCTAAGATCTCGGGACGAGATCTCTTGTTAGTAGGGGAGTGTTGTGACACCTCGAGACCGGTGCGCTAGGTGTCAGCTAGTTATTAGTTGCCGTTGCCATGTCATCTGCTTGCGTGTTACATCTTGCCATGTCATCATGTGTGTTGCATCAGCATGTTTTCGGAACTTGCATCCGTCCGAGTCTCCTCGTCCTTTCCGTTGTCCGTTCTGAGCCCAGACACACTCACACACGCCCGCGGCGCCTTCGAATTTTTATTTTATTAGTGGCCAAAAAACGTTCTCGGAATGGGTTGAAACTAGGCGTGTGGTCTTATTATAGCATAGGTAGACCGCCTGTCAAGTTTCGTCGCGTTCGGAGCTCGTTTGATAGCCCAACGAATATTTATAGCGGCACTAGTCGTCGGTTAATTCGTCGGACGTTTTCGGTCTCCGAAAACCCCAGCGGGCCACTCTCCCTCTCCCCTCATCTCAGCCCAACTACTTCTACACAGCCCACCTAAGTCACCTACCTCCCCCTCCGCTCGGAGCCGCACGATCGAGATCGTACGGCTCGAAACGCTCCAAAACCCCCCAAACCCTAGGCTTTTCCTATATAAAGGCCCCACCATGCCAAAAATGGACTCTCCTAACCTCCACCTACCTCTAGCCCCCTCCTCCATCAAATTCCGTGCAAAACAGCTCCATCCTTGCCACTTGTCGCCGGCTAGCCAGCGCCGCCGCCACTTGGCGCCACCTGAGTGGCCAGCCAGCCAGCCAGGCGCCTCCCCCTCCAATCCCGTCGCTCGACCTAGGCGCCTCCACGTCTCCCCGTGCCAGGCCGAGCCGCGGCCCGCGCCCGGCCCGATCCGGGCCGAGCGGCCCATCTGCGCCCCGCGCTCGCTGCCCGGCTCCCCGCTCCCGAGCCCGATTCCCCGCTCGGTTCCCGTGCGCCACCACCTCGCATCCCGCCGGCCAGGCCGGAGCCTCGCCGCCGGCAACCAGGCGAGCCCCGCCGTCGCGCCTCTCCTCCTCCCGCTCTGCTCCCTCTCGCGTTTCCCTCACCTTCGATCTCGCTCTCTGGAGCCTCGCAGGAGTAATGAAGCAGGCGCCATGGAAGAGCCTCCCCGAACTCTCCTTCGCTGGATCTCGCGAACCCAGCGCCGCCGAGCCTTCTAGCTGCCGGAAATGGATCCGCCGTGGCTGGATCCGCCCGAATCCGGCCGGGGCCCTTCCATCCGTGCCGCCACCGAGCCCCCATGTCGCCGGAATTCTGCCATGGCTGGCTTCTTCCTCCTCTAGCGACCTGGACAACCCTGTCTAGTCCCGTCCCGGATCCGCGAGCCAAACGGATCTGCTGTACATCCCCGTCCCGTTTTTTTCGCTGGGTAATTTTGACTAAGTCCTTAAAAATCAGTATTTTGTTGGCATATTTGACTGCTGGTAACTTTTTGTGTGTATGTCCGTTTTGAGTGTATGATATGTCAAAATGATCGTGGTGATATGCTCTACACTTTGTTCCATTGTGCCTTGCTCATTTGAGTTCATATAGATGCTCTAATCTCTGATGCAAGAGTGCTACTTGTTATAAACTGCTGCTACTTGTTATTTTGTTGCCATGTTTGAGATATGATAACTTGGTGCATGTTTATCCAAATGATGCAAATGATATGTCAAAATGTTCCTTGTGAAGAGTACTACATGATGGTTGCTGTAGCATGCTTGTTTGAGTTCATATTGCCATGTTAATCTCTGTTGCAAAAGTGCTTGTGGCTGTTAGGTTTTGTAACTTGTTACGAGATGCCTAGTTGAGGAGTTCGTTGCTATTGATGTGTTTGTCCCCATGTCACATGCCTAGATGTTTTAGATCCTCCATGATGTGTTCTTTGCTGTGGTGCAAACCATTTGCCATGATATGCTTTGAGGTGACGTAAACATGCTTGCAAAGATGCCATGTTGTTATTGCTGTTTTAACACTTAGTAAAATTTTCACTAAGTATGGAATTTGCATTTTCCTGATGTTATGTTTGCTTGATGCCCTAGTCAAATCCATGTTAGTTTTGAGGTGGCCATTGATCATTCCTTGTTGTATATGTTATTGTCTATCCATTCATGCCCTCACTTGCTCATTTGGCCTATTGTAGCTTATTTATTTCTTGCTCCCAAGTTGCTATAAAATATTGCTGTCAGGGTTTTAATGTCATGATCAAAATGTTGTAGCTTGTTGCTATTGCTCCATGCCTCCTATGGAGATGCTCCAATGGAGTTGTTTGCCGTAGGATATGTCTACTTCATTTCCATGCTTCTTGTTATCATGTTTGAGTGCTGTAGCATATATATATATATATATATATATATATATATATATATATATATATATATATATATATATATATATATATATATATATATATATATGTATATATCTTGCTCCAAAGTTGCTATGTGGCTGTTAATTTCAGCTTGTTGTTATATCTTGTTTCATGTGTATCTTTTAGCCCGTTGCTCTGTTTTGAGTGTTCCTTATATGAAACTTGTGTGATTTTGCGTGTAGAATCATAATATCCTCTTGTTAACATGTTTGGGTGCATCTTGCACCGTTGCCATGCTTAACTTGTTATGCTCATATCTTCTAGGCCGTAGCTCCGAATTAAACAAACTTTATATGAAACTTGACTAGAATTCCATGTAGATCATGATGGTGCATGTTAACTTGCTGTTTAACAACTTTAACTTAACGTTTGTTCAGATCTGGACTAATTTCAAACTATGCATATGAGGACTTACCGGATTTGTCTTAAGTAGCTTCCGGCCTCATTTAAACTTGTTGTTCTTATGTTGCTTCTTTGTGCTTCCTACCTTGTCATGTTTTGCATCCTATATGGATCTGTCTTGCATCCTACTTGCTTGAGCTTATTGTCTTGTTCTTGTGTTGTTCTGGTGTGCTTCCTATGTTGTCATGTAATGCATCCTAAGTGCATCTGCAGTGCATCATACCTTGCCATGTATTGCATCATATATAGACTTGTGTTGTTTTTTTGTGCTTCCTACCTTGCCATGTATTGCTTCCTGTATAGACTTGTCATGCATCATACCTTGCCATGTAATGCATCATATATAGACTTGTGTTGTTTTGATGTGCTTCCTACCTTGCCATGTTTTGCTTTCTGTATAGACTTGCTGTGCATCATATGTAGACTTGTCGTGCATCCTACTTGGTCGAGCATATTGTCATGTTCTTGTGTTGTTTTTCTGTGCTTCCTACCTTGTCATGTTATGCTTCCTGTATAGACTTGTAGTGGTTCCTATATAGAACTGTCTTGCATCATACTTGGTTGAGCATATTTTAATGATCTTGTGTTGTGTGTTTACTGTATTGCTTGCTTCTTCTCGTTAGTGCTTGTTCTGTTGCGATTGTGAGGTATCGTTCGTCTACCCGTGGTTCTTCTTCAAGGCTTCTTCTTCATCTTCTTCATGGATCCGTTCTTCTTCCTTGCGGGATCTCAGGCAAGATGACCATACCCTTGGATACCTTTACTATCATTGCCTTTGCTTAGTTGTCTCGATGCTATCGTTATATGTCGCGCTACCCATCTTATTGTCAGCCCCTCTCCTTGTTGCCATGAAACCTCTAACCTTTGACACCTTCCTAGCAAAAACCATTGTTTGGCTATGTTACCCGCTTGCTCAGCCCCTCTCATAGCGTTATTAGTTGCAGGTGAAGATGAAGATCGTTCCAGGAGGGAACTTATTGTTGGAATATCACAATATCTATTATTAATATTAACACACCTATATACTGGGCATGGGTGGAAGGCTTGGCCTTTTGCTCGGTGTTTTGTTCCACTCATGCCACCTTAGGCGCCGATAAACCGGCATTATGTTCCTTGATTTTGCATTCCTTACACGGTTGGGTATATGGGGACCCCTTGACACTTCATCTTTGAATAAAACTCCTCCAGCAAGGCCCAACATTGGTTTTAATTTCCTCATAATAATAAAATTTAATTAATTAATTGCATAGGGGGTCATGTCCCCGGGTTCTTAATTCTACATAACAGGGGGGGCCAGTACTGATGGTGTTGGTCCCAAACGGGGTTATGCGGGGCCACCACGGGGAAACTCGAGGATTGGTTTTACCTGTAGGATCGCCCATCCGGTCGTGGCCTGAGACGAGATACGCGCGGCTACTATCAGGGTGTCGGCACGCCGGGAGGTCTTGCTGGACTTGTTTTACCATTGTCGAAATGTCTTGTGTACCGGGATGCCGAGCCTGATCGGATTTCCCTAAGAAAGGGGTGATGATATTATATTTATCACTTTAGCTGATCGTGAGAGCTTGTGATGGGCTAAGTTGGGACACCCCTGCAGGGTTATGATCTTTAGAAAGCCGTGCCCCCGGTTATGTGGCAGATTGGAATTTGTTAATGTCCGGTTGTAGAAAACTTGACAGAGGATCCGAAGTAAATCACACAACTGTGTGAGTAACCGTGACTGTCTCTTTTCACTTTGAGAAGAGAACACGGTGGGGTTATGTTTGACTCGTAGGTAGTTCATGATCTTTAACGATCACTACTAGTTGCGACCGTTTGTGTAGAGGCTCATCTTATTCTTGTACTCGTAAGTTAGCCACCATATTTTTGCTTAGCCGCTGCTGCAACCTCACCACTTTACCTCTTCCTACCTATTGAGCTTTGATAGTCTTGTTACCCATGGTTATGGGATTGCCGAGTCCTCGTGGCTCACAGATACTACAACAACAGTTGCAGGTGCATGTTTCCGATGTCTTGACGTGAGAGCGATGATCGTTGTTTGGAGTTCTTTCTTCTTCTTCTTCAATCTTGGGTTAGGTTCCGGGTCGGCAGCCTCGGATAGCAGATGGATGTCTTTGTGCTTTCATTGTTTCTATCCGTAGTCGGATACTTGTATTGATGTTGTTGTATTCAAGTGACTTGTATGTAATGTTGTATCCCCTATGTATGTATGTATTGGTATGATGTAATGATATCCATCTTGCTAAGAGCCCGAAATGCGGTTGTGCCCCAATCACGTAAGTGTCACGTGATCGGGATAGAGTCTCATCTTGGGCCTGACAAGTTGGTATCAGAGCCTCGACCGACCATAGGAGCCCCCTTGATTGATCGTAGCTTGGCCGTTGAAGAGTCTAGCAGAAAACTGTATCGGAGTCTAGTTATATCGGAGAGTAGGAATTCTTTTACTCCCCTGCCCCTTCATCGCTCTGGTGAGGAATCTTGACGTAGGTGTTTTTTATTGCCCCTCTTCCCCTTCAATTTTTTTTAGGATCTCGTGGTTAGTTTCGGTCGTTGCGTTGTTAGTTCTTTCATCTGGTGCACTCTCGTCAAGTGGATTCAACCCTCTTCTTCTTTGCAAGTTCAATACTCCGTTCCTTCCAACCGATGTTGTTTCCCCGTCCGTTGTGTTCTTTCTTTTCAAATTCTTTCATCGGTGGTTCAACATTTTCCTCATTTCTTTCATCCGGAGTATTTCATCAATTCTTTTCATTGTGTTCCTCCGAAGGCCATCATTTCAGAAGATTTCTTCGTTCTCAGTTTTCAACTTCGTCCTGCAAATATTCTTCTTGATGCCTCTTCGTTCGTCTCACATTCGTCCGGTGCTTCGTTCGAGTATTCTTTATTCAGTTCTCGATCTCTTGGTTCTCGTCATTCAATTGTCCGCAAGTGCTTTATTCTTCCCGGAGATTCATTCTCTTGTGTTCACTCAATCTCAATTCTTCACGGTGGCTTGTCCTCTTGCATCGTTCAAATTCATTCCTTACGGTGGTTCATTCATTTTATTCACTCGGCTTTAATTCTTATGGTGGTTCTCTCAAGAATTCTTTCCGGTGTCGTCATATCAATCCATTCACTTCATTCCAATCCTACCGGTGTTTCATGAAGATTTTCGCAAGTTAGCGATATATCCCTCTTTAATTTTTTTCAACGTGAATAAGTGGTGTGCAAATCCATTGTTCATCAATTTAATTGGTGGAGGATAAGCATAACATAATTCTTATTCCTTTTTCATCAAGTTGATTTAATTCCTTCCTTTGGAGTTTATTCTTGATGAATAAATTCTAGTTCCAAGTCCTTTTATCTTTTCTTTTCCAGAGTTCAAGTTTTTCTCGTCGGACCCCGTCAAATCATCGCAAGGATTTAATCTTATTCTTTTCGCCCGTCATTTCTATATCATCATCCTTTCATTTTACCGGAGTTCTTCATGGTGGTTCTCAATCATTTAAGTCATTCTTCAAACGTTCAGCTAATTCTTCTGGAGCAGCTCAAGCATTCTTATTTTTTTTGCCTCTCGAGTGCAAATAATTCAACGTATTCTATGAAGTGGAGTTTTGCAATTTTTCTTTCTCAGATAATCCTTCTTTTGGTTGCGGCATAATTCACCTCAAGTTTTGAGATGTTTACATAAGTCCACGACAAGTTTATTCTTTTGTGGTTGTTTTTCTCGACAACTCCGTTCAAGTCTTTCCTTTATATTTCTCGTTCATGTCACTCGTGCTCAAGTTGTCATCTTCTTCTCCATTCTTTTAATTCCCTTCTTTCAATTCTTCCGGAGGCTTTGTGTTGTTACTCTCGTCGAGTATCGTTCCATCTCCTCAGGTTCTTGTCCTGTTCCATTCTTGTTCAACCGGTGTCCTATTTCTTTCAGTTTCAGCCGGAGTGCTGCCCGAATTCCTTCGTTCGAATTCCTTTCTAATCGGAGTGGTTTCGAATTAAATTCTTGTTCCTTCAACTTGTAATTCATATCCATATCCTTGGTTCTCTTCTTATGCCTTGATGCTTATTTTACTGGAGCTTCTCAAATCTCGTTCATCTCCGTTGTATCCTTTCTTTCCCGTTGTTCAACTCTCCAGGTTCTTTGCTTTCACTCTTTTGTCCTCGAAGAACTTTGTTCTTCCTTTTTCCTCCCGTCTCGTTCCTAAGATCTCGGGACGAGATCTCTTGTTAGTAGGGGAGTGTTGTGACACCTCGAGACCGGTGCGCTAGGTGTCAGCTAGTTATTAGTTGCCGTTGCCATGTCATCTGCTTGCGTGTTACATCTTGCCATGTCATCATGTGTGTTGCATCAGCATGTTTTCGGAACTTGCATCCGTCCGAGTCTCCTCGTCCTTTCCGTTGTCCGTTCTGAGCCCAGACACACTCACACACGCCCGCGGCGCCTTCGAATTTTTATTTTATGAGTGGCCAAAAAACGTTCTCGGAATGGGTTGAAACTAGGCGTGTGGTCTTATTATAGCATAGGTAGACCGCCTGTCAAGTTTCGTCGCGTTCGAAGCTCGTTTGATAGCCCAACGAATATTTATAGCGGCACTAGTCGCCGGTTAATTCGTCGGACGTTTTCGGTCTCCGAAAACCCCAGCGGGCCACTCTCCCTCTCCCCTCATCTCAGCCCAACTACTTCTACACAGCCCACCTAAGTCACCTACCTTCCCCTCCGCTCGGAGCCGCACGATCGAGATCGTACGGCTCGAAACGCTCCAAAACCCCCCAAACCCTAGGCTTTTCCTATATAAAGGCCCCACCATGCCAAAAATGGACTCTCCTAACCTCCACCTACCTCTAGCCCCCTCCTCCATCAAATTCCGTGCAAAACAGCTCCCTCCTTGCCACTTGTCGCCGGCTAGCCAGCGCCGCCGCCACTTGGCGCCACCTGAGTGGCCAGCCAGCCAGCCAGGCGCCTCCCCCTCCAATCCCGTCGCTCGACCTAGGCGCCTCCACGTCTCCCCGTGCCAGGCCGAGCCGCGGCCCGCGCCCGGCCCGATCCGGGCCGAGCGGCCCATCTGCGCCCCGCGCTCGCTGCCCGGCTCCCCGCTCCCGAGCTCGATTCCCCGCTCGGTTCCCGTGCGCCACCGCCTCGCATCCCGCCGCCCAGGCCGGAGCCTCGCCGCCGGCAACCAGGCGAGCCCCGCCGTCGCGCCTCTCCTCCTCCCGCTCTGCTCCCTCTCGTGTTTCCCTCACCTTCGATCTCGCTCTCTGGAGCCTCGCAGGAGTAATGAAGCAGCCGCCATGGAAGAGCCTCCCCGAACTCTCCTTCGCTGGATCTCGCGAACCCAGCGCCGCCGAGCCTTCTAGCTGCCGGAAATGGATCCGCCGTGGCTGGATCCGCCCGAATCCGGCCGGGGCCCTTCCATCCGTGCCGCCACCGAGCCCCCATGTCGCCGGAATTCTGCCATGGCTGGCTTCTTCCTCCTCTAGCGACCTGGACAACCCTGTCTAGTCCTGTCCCGGATCCGCGAGCCAAACGGATCTGCTGTACATCCCCGTCCCGTTTTTTTCGCTGGGTAATTTTGACTAAGTCCTTAAAAATCAGTATTTTGTTGGCATATTTGACTGCTGGTAACTCTTTGTGTGTATGTCCGTTTTGAGTGTATGATATGTCAAAATGATCGTGGTGATATGCTCTACACTTTATTCCATTGTGCCTTGCTCATTTGAGTTCATATAGATGCTCTAATCTCTGATGCAAGAGTGCTACTTGTTATAAACTGCTGCTACTTTTTATTTTGTTGCCATGTTTGAGATATGATAACTTGGTGCATGTTTATCCAAATGATGCAAATGATATGTCAAAATGTTCCTTGTGAAGAGTACTACATGATGGTTGCTGTAGCATGCTTGTTTGAGTTCATATTGCCATGTTAATCTCTGTTGCAAAAGTGCTTGTGGCTGTTAGGTTTTGTAACTTGTTACGAGATGCCTAGTTGAGGAGTTCGTTGCTATTGATGTGTTTGTCCCCATGTCACATGCCTAGATGTTTTAGATTCTCCATGATGTGTTCTTTGCTGTGGTGCAAACCATTTGCCATGATATGCTTTGAGGTGACGTAAACATGCTTGCAAAGATGCCATGTTGTTATTGCTGTTTTAACACTTAGTAAAATTTTCACTAAGTATGGAATTTGTAATATCCTGATGTTATGTTTGCTTGATGCCCTAGTCAAATCCATGTTAGTTTTGGGGTGTCCATTGATCATTCCTTGTTGTATATGTTATTGTCTATCCATTCATGCCCTCACTTGCTCATTTGGCCTATTGTAGCTTATTTATTTCTTGCTCCCAAGTTGCTATAAAATATTGCTGTCAGGGTTTTAATGTCATGATCAAAATGTTGTAGCTTGTTGCTATTGCTCCATGCCTCCTATGGAGATGCTCCAATGGAGTTGTTTGCCGTAGGATATGTCTACTTCATTTCCATGCTTCTTGTTATCATATTTGAGTGCTGTAGCATATATATATATATATATATATATATATATATATATATATATATATATATATATATATATATATATATATATATATATCTTGCTCCAAAGTTGCTATGTGGCTGTTAATTTCAGCTTGTTGTTATATCTTGTTTCATGTGTATCTTTTAGCCCGTTGCTCTGTTTTGAGTGTTCCTTATATGAAACTTGTGTGATTTTGCGTGTAGAATCATAATATCCTCTTGTTAACATGTTTGGAGTATGTTTGCTTGATGTTTGGGTGCATCTTGCACCGTTGCCATGCTTAACTTGTTATGCTCATATCTTCTAGGCCGTAGCTCCGAATTAAACAAACTTTATATGAAACTTGACTAGAATTCCATGTAGATCATGATGGTGCATGTTAACTTGTTGTTTAACAACTTTAACTTAAGGTTTGTTCAGATCTGGACTAATTTTAAACTATGCATATGAAGACTTACCGGATTTGTCTTAAGTAGCTTCCGGCCTCATTTAAACTTGTTGTTCTTATGTTGCTTCTCTGTGCTTCCTACCTTGTCATGTTTTGCATCCTATATGGATCTGTCTTGCATCCTACTTGCTTGAGCTTATTGTCTTGTTCTTGTGTTGTTCTGGTGTGCTTCCTATGTTGTCATGTAATGCATCCTAAGTGCATCTGCAGTGCATCATACCTTGCCATGTATTGCTTCATATATAGACTTGTGTTGTTTTTCTGTGCTTCCTACCTTGCCATGTATTGCTTCCTGTATAGACTTGTCATGCATCATACCTTGCCATGTAATGCATCATATATAGACTTGTGTTGTTTTGATGTGCTTCCTACCTTGCCATGTTTTGCTTTCTGTATAGACTTGTTGTGCATCATATGTAGACTTGTCGTGCATCCTACTTGGTCGAGCATATTGTCATGTTCTTGTGTTGTTTTTCTGTGCTTCCTACCTTGTCATGTTATGCTTCCTGTATAGACTTGTAGTGCTTCCTATATAGAACTGTCTTGCATCATACTTGGTTGAGCATATTGTAATGATCTTGTGTTGTGTGTTTACCGTATTGCTTGCATCTTCTCGTTAGTGCTTGTTCTGTTGCGATTGTGAGGATTTGTTCGTCTACCCGTGGTTCTTCTTCAAGGCTTCTTCTTCGTCTTCTTCATGGATCCGTTCTTCTTCCTTGCGGGATCTCAGGCAAGATGACCATACCCTTGGATACCTTTACTATCATTGCCTTTGCTTAGTTGTCTCGATGCTATCGTTATATGTCGCGCTACCCATCTTATTGTCAGCCCCTCTCCTTGTTGCGATGAAACCTCTAACCTTTGACTCCTTCCTAGCAAAAACCATTGTTTGGCTATGTTACCCGCTTGCTCAGCCCCTCTCATAGCGTTGTTAGTTGCAGGTGAAGATGAAGATCGTTCCAGGAGGGAACTTATTGTTGGAGTATCACAATATCTATAATTAATATTAACACACCTATATACTGGGCATGGGTGGAAAGCTTGGCCTTTTGCTCGGTGTTTTGTTCCACTCATGCCACCTTAGGCGCCGATTAACCGGCATTATGTTCCTTGATTTTGCGTTCCTTACACGGTTGGGTATATGGGGACCCCTTGACACTTCGTCTTTGAATAAAACTCCTCCAGCAAGGCCCAACATTGGTTTTAATTTGCCTCATAATAATAAAACTTAATTAATTAATTGCATAGGGGGTCATGTCCCCGGGTTCTTAATTCTACATAACAGGGGGGCCCAGTAATGATGGTGTTGGTCCCAAACGGGGGTTATACGGGGCCACCACGGGGAAACTCGAGGATTGGTTTTACCTGTAGGATCGCCCATCCGGTCGTGGCCTGAGACGAGATACGCGCGGCTACTATCAGGGTGTCGGCACGCCGGGAGGTCTTGCTGGACTTGTTTTACCATTGTCGAAATGTCTTGTGCACCGGGATGCCGAGCCTGATCGGATTTCCCTAAGATAAGGGGTGATGATATTATATTTATCACTTCAGCTGATCGTGAGAGCTTGTGATGGGCTAAGTTGGGACACCCCTGCAGGGTTATGATCTTTCGAAAGCCGTAACCGCGGTTATGTGGCAGATTGGAATTTGTTAATGTCCGGTTGTAGAAAACTTGACAGAGGATCCGAAGTAAGACACACATCTATGTGAGTAACCGTGACTGTCTCTTTTCACTTTGAGAAGAGAACACGGTGGGGTTATGTTTGACTCGTAGGTAGTTCAGGATCTTTAACGATCACTACTAGTTGCGACCGTTTGCGTAGATGCTCATCTTATTCTTGTACTCGTAAGTTAGCCACCATATTTTTGCTTAGCCGCTGCTGCAACCTCACCACTTTACCTCTTCCTACCCATTGAGCTTTGATAGTCTTGTTACCCATGGTTATGTGATTGCTGAGTCCTCGTGGCTCACAGATACTACAACAACAGTTGCAGGTGCAGGTTTCCGATGTCTTGACGTGAGACCGATGATCGTTGTTTGGAGTTCTTTCTTCTTCTTCTTCAATCTTGGGTTAGGTTCCGGGTCGGCATCCTCGGATAGCAGATGGATGTCTTTGTGCTTTCATTGTTTCTATCCGTAGTCGGATACTTGTATTGATGTTGTTGTATTCATGTGACTTGTATGTAATGTTGTATCCCCTATGTATGTATGTATTGGTATGATGTAATGATATCCATCTTGCTAAGAGCCCGAAATGCGGTTGTGCCCCAATCACGTAAGTGTCACGTGATCGGGATAGAGTCGCATCTTGGGCCTGACAAGTTGGTATCAGAGCCTCGACCGACCATAGGAGCCCCCTTGACTGATCGTAGCTTGGCCATTGAAGAGTCTAGCAGAAAACTTTATCGGAGTCTAGTTATATCGGAGAGTAGGAATTCTTTTACTCCCCTGCCCCTTCATCGCTCTGGTGAGGAATCTTGACGTAGGTGTTTTTTATTGCCCCTCTTCCCCTTCAATTTTTTTTAGGATCTCGTGGTTAGTTTCGGTCGTTGCGTTGTTAGTTCTTTCATCTGGTGCACTCTCGTCAAGTGGATTCAACCCTCTTCTTCTTTGCAAGTTCAATACTCGGTTCCTTCCAACCGATGTTGTTTCCCCGTCCGTTGTGTTCTTTCTTTTCAAATTCTTTCATCGGTGGTTCAACATTTTCCTCATTTCTTTCATCCGTTGTATTTCATCAATTCTTTTCATTGTGTTCCTCCGAAGGCCATCATTTCAGAAGATTTCTTCGTTCTCAGTTTTCAACTCTGTCCTCCAAATATTCTTCTTGATGCCTCTTCGTTCGTCTCACATTCGTCCGGTGCTTCGTTCGAGTATTCTTTATTCAGTTCGCGATCTCTTCGTTCTCGTCATTCAATTGTCCTCAAGTGCTTTATTCATCCTGGAGATTCATTCTCTTGTGTTCACTCATTCTCAATTCTTCATGGTGGCTTGTCCTCTTGCATCGTTCAAATTCATTCCTTACGGTGGTTCATTCATTTTATTCACTCGGCTTTAATTCTTACGGTGGTTCTCTCAAGAATTCTTTTCGGTGTCGTCATATCAATCCATTCACTTTATTCCAATCCTACCGGTGTTTCATGAAGATTTTCGCAAGTTAGCGATATATCCCTCTTTACTCTTTTCAACGTGAATAAGTGGTGTGCAAATCCATTGTTCATCAATTTAATTGGTGGAGGATAAGCATAACATAATTCTTATTCCTTTTTCATCAAGTTGATTTAATTCCTTCCTTTGGAGTTTATTCTTGATGAATAAATTCTAGTTCCAAGTCCTTTTATCTTTTCTTTTCCGGAGTTCAAGTTTTTCTCGTCGGACCCCGTCAAATCATCGCAAGGCTTTAATCTTATTCTTTTCGCCCGTCATTTCTATATCATCATCCTTTCATTTTACCGGAGTTCTTCATGGTGGTTCTCAATCATTTAAATTATTCTTCAAACGTTCAGCTAATTCTTCTGGAGCAGCTCAAGCATTCTTATTCTTTTTGCCTCTCGAGTGCAAATAATTCTCCGTATTCTTTGAAGTGGAGTTTTGCAATTTTTCTTTCTCGGATAATCCTTCTTTTGGTTGCGGCATAATTCACCTCAAGTTTTGAGATGTTTACATAAGTCCACGACAAGCTTATTCTTTTGTGGTTGTTTTTCTCGACAACTCCGTTCAAGTATTTCCATTATATTTCTCGTTCATGTCACTCGTGCTCAAGTTGTCATCTTCTTCTCCATTCTTTTAATTGCCTTCTTTCAATTCTTCCGGAGGCTTTGTGTTGTTACTCTCGTCGAGTATCGTTCCATCTCCTCAGGTTCTTGTCCTGTTCCATTCTTGTTCAACCGGTGTGCTATTTCTTTCAGTTTCAGCCGGAGTGCTGCCCGAATTCCTTTGTTCGAATTCCTTTCTAAACGGAGTGGTTTCGAATGAAATTCTTGTTCCTTCAACTCGTTCTTCATATCCTTATCCTTGGTTCTCGTCTTATGCCTTGATGCTTATTTTACCGGAGCTTCTCAAATCTCGTTCATCTCCGTTGTATCCTTTCTTTCCCGTTGTTCAACTCTCCAGGTTCTTTGCTTTCACTCTTTTGTCCTCGAAGAACTTTGTTCTTCCTTTTTCCTCCCGTCTCGTTCCTAAGATCTCGGGACGAGATCTCTTGTTAGTAGGGGAGTGTTGTGACACCTCGAGACCGGTGCGCCAGGTGTCAGCTAGTTATCAGTTGCTGTTGCCATGTCATCTGCTTGCGTGTTGCATCTTGCCATGTCATCATGTGTGTTGCATCAACATGTTTTCGAAACTTGCATCCGTCCGAGTCTCCTCGTCCTTTCCGTTGTCCGTTCCGAGCCCAGACACACTCACACGCGCCCGCGGCGCCTCCGAATATTTATTTCATGAGTGGCCGAAAAACGTTCTCGGAATGGGTTGAAACTTGGCGTGTGGTCTTATTATAGCATAGGTAGACCGCCTGTCAAGTTTCGTCGCGTTCGGAGCTCGTTTGATAGCCCAACGGATATTTATAGCGGCACTAGTCGCCGGTTAATTCGTCGGACGTTTTCGGTCTCCGAAAACCCCCGCGGGCCTCTCTCCCTCTCCCCTCATCTCAGCCCAACTACTTCTACACAGCCCACCTAAGTCACCTACCTCCCCCTCCGCTCGGAGCCGCACGATCGAGATCGTACGGCTCGAAACACTTCAAAACCCCCCCAAACCCTAGGCTTTTCCTATATAAAGGCCCCTCCATGCCAAAAATGGACTCCCCTAACATCCACCTACCTCTAGCCCCCTCCTCCATCAAATTCCGTGCAAAACAGCTCCCTCCTTGCCACTTGTCGCCGGCCAGCCAGCGCCGCCGCCACTTGGCGCCACCTGAGTGGCCAGCCAGCCAGCCAGGCGCCTCCCCCTCCAATCCCCTCGCTCCACCTAGGCGCCTCCGTGTCTCCCCGCGCCAGGCCCAGCCGCGGCCCGCGCCGGGCCCGATCCGGGCCGAGCGGCCCATCTGCGCCCCGCGCTCGCTGCCCGGCTCCCCGCTCCCGAGCTAGATTCCCCGCTCGGTTCCCGTGCGCCGCCGCCTCGCATCCCGCCGCCCAGGCCGGAGCCTCGCCACCGGCAACCAGGCGAGCCGCGCCGTCGCGCCTCTCCTCCTCCCGCTCTCTCGTGTTTCCCTCACCTTCGATCTCTCTTTCTGGAGCCTCGCAGGAGTAAGGAAGCAGCCGCAATGGAAGAGCCACCCCGAGCTCTCCTTCGTCGGATCTCGCGAACCCAACGCCGCCGAGCCTTCTAGCTGCCGGAAATGGATCCGCCGTGGCTGGATCCGCCCGAATCCGGCCGGGGCCCTTCCATCCGTGCCGCCACCGAGCCCCCACGTCGCCGGAATTCTACCATGGCTGGCTTCTTCCTCCTCTAGCGACCTGAACTCCAGTCCCGTACCGGATCCGCGAGCCAAACCGATCTGCTGTACATCCCCGTCCCGTTTTTTTCGCTGGGTGATTTTGACTAAGTCCTTAAAAATCAGTATTTTTTTGGCATATTTGACTGCTGGTAACTTTTTGTGTGTATGTCCGTTTTGAGTGTATGATATGTCAAAATGATCGTGGTGATATGCTCTACACTTTGTTCCATTGTGCCATGCTCATTTGAGTTCATCTAGATGCTCTAATCTCTGATGCAAGAGTGCTACTTGTTATAAACTGCTGCTACTTGTTATTTTGTTGCCATGTTTGAGATATGATAACTTGGTGCATGTTTATCCAAATGATGCAAATGATATGTCAAAATGTTCCTTGTGAAGAGTACTACATGATGGTTGCTGTAGCATGCTTGTTTGAGTTCATATTGCCATGTTAATCTCTGTTGCAAAAGTGCATGTGGCTGTTAGGTTTTGTAACTTGTTACGAGATGCCTAGTTGAGGAGCTCGTTGCTATTGATGTGTTTGTCCCCATGTCACATGCCTAGATGTTTTAGATTATCCATGATGTGTTATTTGCTGTGGTGCAAACCATTTGCCATGATATGCTTTGAGGTGACTTAAACATGCTTGCAAACATGCCATGTTGTTATTGCTGTTCTGGAATCTGTAATTTCCTGATGTTATGTTTGCTTGATGCCCGAGCCAAATCCATGTTAGTTTTAGGGTGGCCATTGATCATTCCTTGTTGTATATGTTATTGTCTATCCATTCATGCCCTCACTTTCTCATTTGGCCTGTTGTAGCTTATTTATTTCTTTCTCCCAAGTTGCTATAAAATATTGCTGTCAGGGTTTTAATGTCATGATCAAAATGTTGTAGCTTGTTGCTATTGCTCCATGCCTCCTATGGAGATGCTCCAATGGAGTTGTTTGCTGTAGGATATGTCTACTTCATGCCCATGCTTCTTGTTATCATGTTTGAGTGCTGTAGCATATATATATATATCTTGCTCCAAAGTTGCTATGTGGCTGTTAATTTCAGCTTATTGTTATATCTTGTTTCATGTGTATCTTTTAGCCCGTTGCTCCGTTTTGAGTGTTCCTCATATGAAACTTGTGTGATTTTGCGTGTAGAATCATAATATCCTCTTGTTAACATGTTTGGAGGATGTTTGCTTGATGTTTGGGTGCATCTTGCACCGTTGCCATGCTTAACTTGTTTTGCTCATATCTTCTAGGCCGTAGCTCCGAATTAAACAAACTTTATAAGAAACTTGACTAGAATTCCGTGTAAATCATGATGGTGCATGTTAACTTGCTGTTTAAAAACTTTAACTTAAGGTTTGTTCAGATCTGAACTAATTTCAAACTATGCATATGAGGACTTACCGGATTTGTCTTAAGAAGCTTCCGGCCTCATTTAAACTTGTTGTTCTTATGTTGCTTCTCTGTGCTTCCTACCTTGTCATGTTTTGCATCCTATATGGATCTGTCTTGCATCTGCTTGCTTGAGCTTATTGTCTTGTTCTTGTGTTGTTCTGGTGTGCTTCCTATGTTGTCATGTAATGCATTCTAAGTGCATCTGCAGTGCATCATACCTTGCCATGTATTGCATCATATCTAGAATTGTGTTATTTTTCTGTGCTTCTTACCTTGCCATGTATTGCTTCCTGTATAGACTTGTCATGCATCATACCTTGCCATATAATGCATCACATATAGACTTGTGTTGCTTTGTTGTGCTTCCTACCTTGCCGTGTTTTGCTTCCTGTATGGACTTGCTGTGCATCATATGTAGACTTGTCGTGCATCCTACTTGGTCGAGCATATTGTCATGTTCTTGTGTTGTTTTTCTGTGCTTCCTACCTTGTCATGTTATGCTTCCGGTATAGACTTGTAGTGCTTCCTATTTAGAACTGTCTTGCATCATACTTGGTTGAGCATATTGTAATGATCTTGTGTTGTGTGTTTACCGTATTGGTTGCTTCTTCTTATTAGTGCATGTTCCGCTGAGATCGTGAGGATTCGTTCGTCTACCCGTGGTTCTTCTTCAAGGCTTGTTCTTCGTCTTCTTCATGGATCCGTTCTTCTTCCTTGCGGGATCTCAGGCAAGATGACCATACCCTTGGATACCTTTACTATCATTGCCTTTGCTTAGTTGTCTCGATGCTATCGTTATATGTCGCGCTACCCATCTTATTGTCAGCCCCTCTCCTTGTTGCCATGAAACCTCTAATCTTTGACACCTTCCTAGCAAAAACCATTGTTTGGCTATGTTACCCGCTTGCTCAGCCCCTGTCATAGCGTTGTTAGTTGCAGGTGAAGATGAAGATCGTTCCAGGAGGGAACTTATTGTTGGAATATCACAGTATCTATTATTAATATTAACACACCTATATACTGGGCATGGGTGGAAGGCTTGGCCTTTTGTTCGGTGTTTTGTTCCACTCATGCCACCTTAGGCGCCGATAAACCGGCATTATGTTCCTTGATTTTGCGTTCCTTACACGGTTGGGTATATGGGGACCCCTTGACACTTCATCTTTGAATAAAACTCCTCCAGCAAGGCCCAACATTGGTTTTAATTTGCCTCATAATAATAAAATTTAATTAATTAATTGCATAGGGGGTCATGTCCCCGGGTTCTTAATTCTACATAACAGGGGGGGCCAGTACTGATGGTGTTGGTCCCAAACGGGGTTATGCGGGGCCACCACGGGGAAACTCGAGGATTGGTTTTACCTGTAGGATCGCCCATCCGGTCGTGGCCTGAGACAAGATACGCGCGGCTACTATCAGGGTGTCGGCACGCCGGGAGGTCTTGCTGGACTTGTTTTACCATTGTCGAAATGTCTTGTGTACCGGGATGCCGAGCCTGATCGGATTTCCCTAAGAAAGGGGTGATGATATTATATTTATCACTTTAGCTGATCGTGAGAGCTTGTGATGGGCTAAGTTGGGACACCCCTGCAGGGTTATGATCTTTCGAAAGCCGTGCCCCCGGTTATGTGGCAGATTGGAATTTGTTAATGTCCGGTTGTAGAAAACTTGACAGAGGATCCGAAGTAAAACACACAACTGTGTGAGTAACCGTGACTGTCTCTTTTCACTTTGAGAAGAGAACACGGTGGGGTTATGTTTGACTCGTAGGTAGTTCAGGATCTTTAACGATCACTACTAATTGCGACCGTTTGTGTAGAGGCTCATCTTATTCTTGTACTCGTAAGTTAGCCACCATATTTTTGCTTAGCCGCTGCTGCAACCTCACCACTTTACCTCTTCCTACCTATTGAGCTTTGATAGTCTTGTTACCCATGGTTATGGGATTGCCGAGTCCTCGTGGCTCACAGATACTACAACAACAGTTGCAGGTGCAGGTTTCCGATGTCTTGACGTGAGAGCGATGATCGTTGTTTGGAGTTCTTTCTTCTTCTTCTTCTTCTTCAGTCTTGGGTTAGGTTCCGGGTCGGCAGCCTGGGATAGCAGATGGATGTCTTTGTGCTTTTATTGTTTGTATCCGTAGTCGGATACTTGTATTGATGTTGTTGTATTCATGTGACTTGTATGTAATGTTGTATCCCCTATGTATGTATGTATTGGTATGATGTAATGATATCCATCTTGCTAAGCGCCCGAAATGCGGTTGTGCCCCAATCACGTAAGTGTCACGTGATCGGGATAGAATCGCATCTTGGGCCTGACAATGCTAGTAAGCAGTATGACTATTATCGCCCACAACTCATTGTTTTCAACTCGTGCATATCATTTACACATAGATCTGGCTCTCATACCACTGTTGGGGAACGTAGTATTTCAAAAAAATTACCTACGATCACGCAAGATCTATATAGTAGAAGCATATCAACGAGCGGGAGAGTGTGTCCACGTACCCTCGTAGACCGAAAGCGGAAGCGTTTAGTAACGTGGTTGATGTAGTCGAACGTCTTCGCGATCCAACTGATCAAGTACCGAAAGCACGGCACCTCCGCGATCTGCACACGTTCAACTCGGTGACGTCCCTCGTACTCTTGATCCAGTTGAGGCCGAGGGAGGGTTTCATCAGCACAACGGCGTGGTGATGGTGTTGATGAAGTTACCGACGCAGGGCTTCGCCTAAGCACTGCGACAATATGACCGACGTGTATAACTGTGGAGGGGGCATCGCACACGACAAAAACAATTGTCAACTTGTGTGTCTTTGGGTGCCCACCTGCCCCCGTATATAAAGGAGCAAGGGGAGAGGCCGGCCGGCCCCTATAGGGCACGCCCCAAGTAGGATTTCTACTAGGAATAGGAATCCTATTCCTAGTAGGTTCCCAACAAGGGAAGAGAGGGGGAAGGAAGGAGAGGGATAGAGAGAGTGGGAAAGAGAGGGGGCGCCGCCCCCTCCTAGTCCAATTCGGACTCCTCATCGGGGGTCGCGCAGCCAGCCCTAGAGGCCCCTCCTCTCTCTCTCACAAGGCCCGTGTTGGCCCATTAGTTCCCCCGGGGGTTCAGATAACCCCCCGGCACTCCGATATTTATCCGGTGACCCCCGGAACTCATCCGGTGTCTGGATAACATCGTCCAATATATCATTCTTTATGTCTCGACCATTCCGAGACTCCTCGTCATGTCCGTGATCTCATCCGAAACTTCGAACAACCTTTGGTACATCAAAACACATAAACTCATAATATCGATCGTCATCGAACGTTAAGCATGCGGACCCTACGGGTTCGAGAACTATGTAGACATGACCGAGACACATCTCTGGTCAATAACCAATAGCGGAACCTGGATGCTCATATTGGCTACTACATATTATTCAAAGATCTTTATCGCTCAAACCACATAACAACATACGTTGTTCCCTTTGTCATCGGTATGTTACTTGTCCGAGATTCGATCGTCGGTATCATCATACCTAGTTCAATCTCATTACTGACAAGTCTCTTTACTCGTTTCGTAATACATCATCTCGTGACTAACTCATTAGTCTTTTGCTTGCAAGGCTTATTATGATGAGTATTACCGAGAGGGCCCAGAGATACCTCTCAGATACTTGGAGTGACAAATCCTAATCTTGATCTATGCCAACACCACAAACACTTTTGAAAACACCCGTAGAGCATATTTATAATCAGTCAGTTACGTTGTGACGTTTGATAGCACACAAGGTGTTCCTCCGGTATTCGGGAGTTGCATAATCTCATAGTTAGAGGAACATGTATAAGTCATGAAGAAAGCAATAGTAGTAGAACTAAACGATCATAGTGCTAAGCTAACAGATGGGCCTTGTCCATCACATCATTCTCCTAATTATGTGATCCCGTTGATCTAATGACAACACATGCCTATGGTAGGAAACATAACCATCTTTGATTTACGAGTTAGTCTAGTAGAGGCATACTAGGGACACTCTGTTTTGTCTATGTATTCACACATGTATCAAGTTTCCGGTTAATACAATTCTAGCATGAACAAAAGACATATATCATGATATACAACTTTATTATTTTCTCTAGGGCATATTTCCTTCAACAACTAGATTAGAATATGCACAAAAAAGCTTACATGATAATAGGAATATGAGAAAAGTTGGCTATATTGATAGTTTCTTGAACTCCAATTCTCATAGTTCAGAACAAGTCAAAACATATAAACATGTAAAGTGTCAGGTAATAGAATCAAGATGCAAATCAAAATATTGTGGGCAAAATTTATAGACCGTGTGAATCCCTTACTACATAGGAATGACAAGGTTAGAATTGCCAATTTCAGAGATAACACGTGAACCAAATTTCATGACCAAATTATATTGAAAACCAGGGAAGCATCCATCCCGATGTTGGGCAGTGTATGATATCTGGGTTCTTCCTCCAGTGAGAAGAGAAGCAGCTTTCCATCATGTATCTCGAGAGTGCAACACCCTCTAGAACTGCCAATAAGCAACACTCACTACTGCAGGAAGGTCCTAATGCGACACATGCATAGGAGACTATTCGACCAAACTGTGTGCAATGCATTAACCGCAAACGGTGTCGAAATAAAACCGTCACAAATAAAATGAACTGTGTGCGATGGTGGATCCATCAAGCATGATTCAGATTAGAGTTGCATGTGCGAATCATGGCATGCAGTTGATCCATATGAAGTGTTTGCAATGAGCATGCACAACAGAAACAGCAGGAACATCAAGGTGTGTGCGATAGACGGCATATAGGTCTCTTAGATGAACTGTTTGTGATTAGCCAAAACAACAGAAATGGCCAGCCAAATCAAGGTGTGTGCGATATATGACATAATGTCACTCGAATGAAGTGTTTGCAATGAGCCTGCACAACAGAAACGGTCAGCCAAATCAAGGTGTGTGGGATAGACGACATACAAGTCACTTAGATGAACTATTTGCGATTAGCCAAAACAACATAAATGGTCAGCCAGATCAAGGTATGTGCAATAGACGGTGACACATTCAAATTAAAAGAATCGTGCACGATAGTAATAATGAGCACCCATGGTTGATGGAACAAGTCGTGTGCTGACATTGCCGATTGCGGTCCATCCTAAGGTGCACACGCCACGTACGCATCCGAGAATGCGTGCCCATGTTACGCTATCCGGGAACTGTGCCGCACTTCAAAACATGAACCGTCAATAAATTTTGAGCTTGTTTCCTGTCACATTCCAAATTACCATGCTACATTTAATTGCAAACCTGTTCACACCGATAAAAACCAAATTTTTTCCACTTAGTAGCTTATTACCAGGTTATAAATAGTACCTACTCGAAAATGACTGCACATTCCTCCTCAATTCCTCATCAACAAACAAACAAGTGTTTCTTGATCGTTCCTTACATCTTCCTTGGCCCGTAGGAGGAGTTTTAGGTCAAGAAATGACCACGGAGCGGCGAGCATGGAAGCGGAAGCATCAGAGATGTCCCACCTCGTCGCGATATTAGTCGAGAGGTCCCGCCACGCCGCTGAAGCAGCACGGATGTCCCACCATGTCACCGAAGTAGTAGAGTGATTCGACCACGCAACTGAAGCAACACAGATGTCCCGTCGCACCGAGGAAGTAGCTGATAGGTCATGTCACGCTACGGGTCCTGGAAAGATCTCTCACAGGTAGGCGAGGGCTCTCACAGGCGCATTCGCAACGACATGCGCGCTGAGCTCAATAAGCTGAAGGATGAGATCTCCGGCTGGGCGAAGCTACTGGAGGAGATCAATGCCTTGTTTGACAAGGCGAGCAATGTCATCTGGGGACTAATTGGTGACAAGGCGAAGCTCTGCTCCTAGTGCGACCTGCATAGGAAGAAGATCGCCGGCACGACAAAGTGGCATGAGAAGACCACTGTCTTGTTGAAAAAGACGACTGCCATGGCCGAGGAACTTATGGACGCCAATTCCAAGCTCCGCATCAAGAGCAAAAGGCTAGTGGAGGGATATGTGGCTATTGTCAAGCGAAGCATTGAGGACGTGAAAGAGATCATTGCCGGTCACCGCGAGAACTCCCGTGGCATGGACACAATGGCGAAGATGGTGGAGGAGAGGTAAGAGGAGATGAATGTCGTGGAGGCAATGAAGAAGGAGTTGGAGGAACTCCGCACCTGCCTGCAGCAACCCATCATGAAGTAGAGAGCAGCAACCCAGATCGTTGTCTGCGTCTTGCTTCTTCTCTTGCCCCTATGTCTTTGAGGCGTTGCCGCATGTGGCATTTTAAAATATGTTCCTGAATATATGTAATAGCATTATTATCCATTGCCCTCGTCATCATATATAATAGTCTTGCTAAGTATCAATGGATGCTATACCCTACAACAAGATCTATATAAAATTTTCTTTTTAGATTTTCTTTTCTGTCTATTACATGTTATGTCACTTGACTAAGACTTTGTTAAATCTTGGTCGACTAAGACCTACCCACAAAATTAAGCACATATAAAATAGGGGCTCAGGCGACATTAATGGAGAAGTTGGGAGTGAGGTGGGCGACAGATGGAGGTCAAAGGGCTCGCCTCCCGGTGAGCCTGCACATCGGTCTGCTCGCATGCCTCCCTTCTACTCTAATAGCCACCCCGCACGGCGCCTCCTAGCCAATAGAAAGGGGAACACATGGTGGCACATAAGTGGTTAGTAGAACGCCCATGGTTTCCATAATACTTCTATTTCCGATGGTAACATGGCAGCTCTTTGTTCCAAAATAACTTTGTGGGTTGTTAATGTGTGAGTCTTCACAAATTGGGCAAAAACTTACCACGACATGTTGGTGCCATATCATGTCACCATGACGAAACCAAGTTTCACAATGTTTGCGGCCAAGCCACCACGCGTAGAAGTTTGAAATTCATTACCATTTCTTGCATGGGATCTAAAAATTCAACCAAGGACACATGTATGATTTTTAACCCATTTTGGTGCACTGGAGCATGTCATGTAGTTCAAATTTGAATTGTGCACATTAAATGGCTGGCAAACTCAATTAATGTATAAAAATGCCAAATAAACCCTGAATAATTCCAACTTTTAGCACGACGCTCCGATCGGTCTATGTTGCCTCTCTAGAAAATTAAAGGTGGGAATAGGCAGCGTATGTCATTTCGCCCACATAGGTGACATGTTCCCTGTAAGAACTGCTACTTGTGAGCTGTGTTGGGATTTCCTCCAAGCGGAGAAGATGAAGCAGTATAGTAGAGATAACTATTTCCCTTAGTTAAGAACCAAGGTCATCAATCCAGTTGGAGAACCACATAGAAACTCGTTAGCAACACATGCACACCCAAAAGCCAAATACTTGCACCCAACGGAAACAAGGGGGTTGTCAATCCCCTCAGCGGTTACTTGCAAGGATTAAATCTCGTAGTGGCAGGTAATAACGTAAATTGCAAAACAAAATAAAAGAAATAAAATTGCAGCAAGGTATTTTTTGTTTTTATATATGATAAAGGTAGACACGGGTGCCATATATAATTTTCACTAGAGGCTTCTCTCTCAAGAACATAACATACGGTGGGTGAACAAATTACTGTTGGACAATTTATAGAAAAGAGGATAGTTATGACGATATCCAAGGCAATGATCATGTTTATAGGCATCATGTCCGAGACAAGTAGACCGACTCCTGCCTGCATCTACTACTATTACTCCACCCATCAACCATTATCCAACATGCATCTAGGGTATTAAGTGTAAAAGAGAGTAACACCTTAAGCAAGATGACACGATGCAGACAAAGTAAACCCAATCAATATGAATAAACCCTATCATTTTATCCTTGGTGGCAACAATACGAATACATGTCTTGTACCCTACTTTGTCACTGAGATATAGGGCACCGCAAGATTGAACCCAGTACAAAGCACCTCTCCCATTGCAGGATAAATCAATCTAGTTGGCTAAACTAAACTGATAGATCAGAGAGAAATACAAAGCTATGATAATCATGCATAAAAGAATTCAGAAAAGAATCAATTAATGTTCATAGATAATCTGATCATAAACCCACAATTCATCGGATCACAACAAACACACCGCAAAAGAAGATTACATCGGATAGAACTCCAAGAAGATTGAGGAGAACAATGTATTGAAGATCAAAGAGAGAGAACAAGCCAGCCAACTACTAGCCATGGACCCTAGGTCTGTGGTAAACTACTCACACATCATCGGAAGGGAGCAAGGATGATGTAGAAGCCCTCCATGATTGATTCCCCCTCTGGTAGATGATGACCCACAAGTATAGGGGGTCTATCGTAGTCCTTTCGATAAGTAAGAGTGTCGAACCCAACAAGAAGCAGAAGGAAATGATAGGCCGTTTCAGTAAGGTATTCTCTGCAAGCACTGAAATTATTGGTAACAGATAGTTTTGTGATAAGGTAATTTGTAACAAGTAACAAGTAATAAAAGTAAATAAGGTGCAGCAAGATGTCCCAATCCTTCTTGTAGCAAAGGACAAGCCTGGACAAACTCTTATATAAAGGAAAGCGCTCCCGAGGACACATGGGAATTATCGTCAAGCTAGTTTTCATCACGCTCATATGATTCGCGTTCATTACTTTTATAATTTTGTATGTGGGTGGACCGGTGCTTGGGTACTGCCCTTCCTTGGACAAGCATCCCACTTATGATTAACCTCTATTGCAAGCATCCGCAACTACAAAAGAAGTATTAAGGCAAACCTAACCATAGCATGAAACATATGGATCCAAATCAGCCCCTTATGAAGCAACGCATAAACTAGGGTTTAAGCTTCTGTCACTCTAGCAACCCATCATGTACTTATTACTTCCCAATGCCTTCCTCTAGGCCCAAACAATGGTGAAGTGTCATGTAGTCGACGTTCAAATAACACCACTAGAGGAAAGACAACATACATCTCATCAAAATATCGAACGAATACCAAATTCACATGACTACTTATAGCAAGACTTCTCCCATGTCCCGAGGAACAAACGTAACTACTCACAAATCATATTCATGTTCATAATCAGAGAAGTATTAATATGCATAAATGATTTGAACATATGATCTTCCACCAAATAAACCAACTAGCATCAACTACAAGGAGTAATCTACACTACTAGCAACCCATAGGTACCAATCTAAGGTTTTGGGACAAATATTGGATACAAGAGATGAACTATGGTATGAGAGGAGATGGTGCTGGTGAAGATGTTGATGGAGATTGACCCCCTCCCGATGAGAGGATCGATGGTGTTGACGATGGTGACGATTTCCCCCTCCCAGAGGGATGATTCCCGGCAGAACAGCTGCGCCGGAGCCCTAGATTGGTTCCGCCAAGGTTCCGCATCGAGACGGCGGCGCTTCGTCCCAAAAGCTTCCTTCTTATTTTGTTTCCAGGGTAGAAGACACCTTATACCAGAAGAAGGGCATCAGGGGGCTGCCAGGTGGCCCACGAGGCAGGGGGCGCGCCCCCCTCGTGGACGGTGGGTGGCCC
Organism: Secale cereale; assembly: GCA_902687465.1. Lineage (NCBI taxonomy): Eukaryota > Viridiplantae > Streptophyta > Magnoliopsida > Poales > Poaceae > Secale > Secale cereale. Next base: position 585,244,181 of record LR738711.1, on the reverse strand, counting down.
CCCTCATGTGCTTTCTTCGCCCAATATTTTAAATATATTCCAAAACTGACTTTCGTGGAGTTTCATGACTTTTTGAGTTGTGCAGAATAGGTCTCCAATATTGCCCAGAATTCCAGCTGCCGGCATTCTCCCTCTTCATGTAAACCTTGTAAAATAAGAGAGAAAAAGCATAAGTATTGTGGCATAATGTGTAATAACAGCCCATAATGCAATAAATATCAACATAAAAGCATGGTGCAAAATGGACGTATCAACTCCCCCAATCTTAGACCTCGCTTGTCCTCAAGCGACAGCCGATATCGAAAAACATGTCCACATGTTTAGAGATAGAGGTGTCGATAAAATAAAATACGGACATGAGGGCATCATGATCATTCTTATGACAACAACATATATATATATATATATATGTATATACATATTGTCATATGATTTCTTATGCCGAAGTAACAATTTATTCACAACGTCAAGTATGAATCAAAAACTTCATTGAAAACTAACAAACTATGATCTCGGTCATTGAAGCAATTGCAATTTATGATAACATCGGAAAGAGTCAATATTAGAGCTTTTCAGGAAGTCCACATACTCAACTATCATTCAGTCTTCCACAATTGCTAATACTCACGCAATACTTATGGGTATGGAGTTCTAATTGGACACAGAGAAAGATAGGGGCTTATAGTGTTGCCTCCCAACCTTTTACCTCAAGGGTAACATCAACAATAATAGTTTGTGATAACTTACATCCAATTGGGTATATATGTCAGGATCTTTCCAACACAATGTGCTTGCCAAAAGATAAAATGTAAAAAGGAAAGCTGAGGATCGCCATGACTCTTGTATAAGGTATAAGGCAAAAATAAAAGATAGGCCCTTCGCAGAGGGAAGCAGAGGTTGTCATATGCTTTTATGGTTGGATGCACAAAACATTAATGCAAAAGAATGTCACTTTATATTGCCACTTGTGATTGGGACCTTTATTATGCAGTCTATCGCTTTTATTGCTTCCATATCACAAGATCGTATAAAGCTTATTTTCTCCACACTAATAGATCATACATATTTAGAGAGCAATTTTTATTGCTTGCAACAATGACAACTTACTTGAAGGATCTTAGTCAATCCATAGGTAGATATGGTGGACTCTCATGGCAAACTTGGTTTAAGGATGTTTGGAAGCACAAGTAGTATCTCTACTTGGTGCAAGGAGTTTGGCTAGCATGAGGGGAAAGGCACGCTCAACATGTTGGATGATCCATGACAATATACTTTATTTTGGATATAAGAAAACATAACCTATTACGTTGTCTTCCTTGTCCAACATCAACTTTTTAGCATGTCATATTTTAATGAGTGCTCACAATCATAAAAGATGTCCAAGATAGTATATTTATATGTGAGAATCTCTCTTTCTTTATTACTTCCTATTAATTGCAACGATGACCAAAACTATGTTTGTCAACTCTCAACAACTTTTATTCATCATACTCTTTATATGTGAAGTCATTGCTCTCCATAAGATCAATATGATCTCTTTAATTATTTCTTTTATTCCCTCATGATCATAGTGAAATAATCAAGCCCTTGACTCAAAACTAATCTTTATTATATATAGCTCACGGACTAGGATACATAGAAAGATCATAAAGCAAAGCTCAAAACTAGATCATACTAAACTTTATTCTACTAGACCAATATATTACCAAAAGGATCGAACTAAAAAAATGGTAAGGATAGAGGTGTGATGGTGATACGATACCGGGGCACCTCCCCCAAGCTTGGCAGTTGCCAAGGGGAGTGCCCATACCCATGTGTTTATGTCTCTTTCTTCGGAGATGATGGCACCTCCCCCTATCTTGAGTGCATCGCAAACCATCGGAGGCCTGCGGGGCACGGAGCCGTATGCCCTTGGCAGCCCTCAGGAGGGCACGAAGGCTGCGACGCTCTGAGCCGATCCTGCCGCTTCCCCTCTGGATCCTGCACCGGTCGTCGTGCCATCACAGTCTTCTCCCTAGTCACTCGCGCTTGCTGAGTACGGTCCCCTGATCAGGCCCGGGGCCCTGGATGATGAGGCCTTCACTACGTTGGGCCAAATCCAGACAGACCTTGATGATGCCAACAGGTGCCTCACAAAGGAGCGCCTGTGGTTGGTCTCAGGGTGGCTTCAAGCTGAAGCCTCCGTGAGGACGGTGTGGGTTCGGGCCAGCGCCGCCTGCAGAGAAAGCAAGAAGGAGGCCGATGAAGCCAAGGCCGCTCGCAAAGCGATGATGGCGCGTGCAACGTCCGTCTAGAAGCGTTGTGATGAGGCGGAGGCCAGCCCAAAGGCCCTGCAGGAGGAGCAAGCCATGCAAGTGCAGCAGCTTCAGCAGAAGGAGGATGACCTCAAGGCCCGTGATGCCGCATTGTTGAAGATAGCCGCCGAGCAGGCCACCAAGTGCGATCGCCTGACCAAGTTAAAGGATAAGGTGGCTGCGGCCCAAGCATCCCATGCCAAGGATGTCACTAATGCGACCACATGACTGGAGGCCAGGGATATGGCTCTTACTGCCACCGAGGAGAAAGCGGCCGCGGAGCACGACGCCTTCAGCTCCATGGAGTTCAGGGCCCGCCAGGTGTTGTGCTCCATCTGCAGGGTAGGATTCAAGGACCGCTCATGGCCCCTGAGGACGGCTATGCGGGGCCCTCCTTGAAGCTTGCCGAGGACCTCGAGGGTGCTACCAAACTGGTGGACGCCATCTTGGAAGCAGAGTGTCGTGCCTTTTGCTTCGAGACCGCGATGCACGTCTTTAGTCACCTATATCTTAACGACACCAGCTTCAACTTCGAGGCGGTGCTCGGTGCCATAGCTCACGAGTCTCGTGTTGCTACAACAGCAGCCGTGAAGGCCCACGCACTAGTGAAGAAGTTCGTTTTCTCTCTTGATGCCAAGCCTACGGCAGCGGAAGCAAGTGGCGGCGGCACCGGGGATAAGGCTGCGACCACCAAGGCGGGCGGCGGTGACTGTCCTTCCTCCTAATCTTTATCATGCAACACTAAAACTACCTCTGGAGGGGTGATATTTTAACTTGAATTTGTGCAACTGTTTATGTTTATAATAACTGTTTGGATTCCGCGCTTTCCTTTCGTGCTTAGTTTCCTTCATGCTTGCTTTGTGCTCTACACCGGCATAGCCCAGCCCGGTGCGTACCTCGACCGCCGTTGGAGCGACCGGAGACTAGGACAAGACCAAGGAGCGAGGGGCTACGTGACTAGTTAGGCCCCTGAGTCGCGATGCTCAGGGGTTCCCCTTGACGTGCGAGCAACCCTCATGAAGGAGACATAAGCGGCGGTCAGGTTGGCCTGGAGCCCTCTGAACTTTGATTGCAATTAGGGCGTTTGTGCTCTGCGTTGGTAGGGCCTAGTCCCGCACATACCTCAACCGCCGTTGGGGCTTCCAGAAACCAGGAGAGGACCAAGGGGCAAGGGGCTACGTAACCAGTTAGGCCCCTGAGTTCGCAATACTCAGTGGTTCCCCTTGACGTACAAGCAGACCATAGTCCTTCTGAGTTTTGATCGTCACGAGGGTATTGGTATTCTACATCGGCAAGGCCAGGTCCCGCGCATACCTCGACCACCATTGGGGCATCTGGAAACCAGGATAGGACCAAGGGGCGAGGGGCTACGTGACCAGTCTGGCCACTGAGTCGCGATGCTCGGGGGTCCCCCTTGACGTACGAGCCATCCTCATGACCTTCATACTTTTTTCCTATCAACTCTTGCCTAGGAGGGGCACGTGCAGACCAGGTACAAGGACCTGGTGCGGTGGCGTGCGCCAGGCCGTGCCTGAGCGTAGCCCCCGTGACCAGCCCCTCACGCGCTCATCCCGAGGTTAGTGCAACCCGAAGGCGCCCTCAATTGTTTATCCATCAGCGCGGAGCATGGGGCTACCACTGGCATGGGCATAGTCGCTCCTCAACCATGTCGTCCGCCAGCGCGGAGCATGGGGCTTGCACAAGGCACCTAGGCATAGCCGCTCCTCGGCAATGTCGTCCGCTATTGCAGAGCATGGGGCTTCCACTGGTGCGTGGGTGGGAGGTCCCTCTGGGGGAGTACTCCGGGGTGTGTACAACCCCACATGAGGACGTGTATATGGGCACTCGTGACGTCGCTGGACGGGTGGCAGTGGTAGGTTATTTCCTTTGGAAATGGCTGCCACATACCGAATTATGACCACTTAGTCACTTGGGGGCTTGACACCGCACCGACAGGTGACACGTCGCTTGGCTCGCCCGAACGACAAGGGAGGTTTTTCCTTAGTGATCTCTTGCTCCTTTATCTTGACTTGGTCTTCTTGATCCACCCCTTGATCCCTCAAAGGGCTAACTTCGTCTGCTTGGCGTGGTCATGGTCGTTGTAGGTTGCCTCCGTGCATGTGTACTGTTAGGGCAACACGTACCACGGTTTGTTGCACCGACAGAAGCCAGCGAGCCTTGCCCGAACGCGCTGTCGGGCGTCGTCGGGGTAGGCTCCAACATGTACACAGGCAACGGTTTTGGTGCTGGCTTGTTTCCGATATTTTTCTTGCTTCTTCATTAACCTATGATTGAATGAGGGCAGTTTCCGCTCTTCCCGCTTGTCGTTTGAGCCATCGTGGGGCAATTTTTGGGCCATGACTTGCTGGTCGCCCGTATTCGATGCTTATGGGATGGTAATTGCCTTTTTTTCCCATGTCAGCCCTACCATTTCTGCCACGTATACCGCATGCATTGCGCATGGTTGGTGGCAGAAACGTCGGATGCGGGAAGGAGCGCCTCGGTGGAAAGCTAGGCGTCGTGGATTGGTGCATATGGGCGGTCTCGATTCTGCGCGCCATTAGTAGTGCAGAGGGACCGGATTGGCGGAGCGGGGCGGTGGTCTCCAGAGAGAGGAGCCAGCCCCTAGCCAGCCCTGCTTATAAAACGAGGGGAGGTGGGTGAGGATTTAACTCGCATACATCTTCTTCCCTTCACTCGCCTCCTCCCCTTTCTAAATGGTGAGGGGAAGGGGATGCGTCGATGCTCCAGCGGTGGTGACGAGTGTTTCTTCTCGACAAAGTCTTCCTCCCACAATCGATGATGTGGGTGCGGAATCCAGCGTTCATGGCAGAGGATCATGACGAGGGAGCGGCCGCCCCCGGGGTCGATGAGGACGTGGTGGCGTTACGATCCTCCCTCCTCCGGTGGCTTCTGGGCTGCCTGAAGGTCACGTTGGGGACCAGCCGCTAGAATTTGTCGTCAAGTTGTGCGGATCCCATCGGGCCGCCTTCGACTCCCTACCCCTTTTGCAGGGTGATGGAGGTGGACCCACCGCCAACGCTGAGGCTCCACATGAGGGATTGCTGTAATGGCAGCATGCAGGTGAACACAGAGTTTCCGACCCCTCACGTTATGCTACTCCGACGTGGTTGGAAAACCTTCATGTGCGTCCATAGTTTGATGGCAGGGCAGATCCTCTGTCGGCGTCCTGGGAACCAGGGTACCCAGACTTGCATGTCTACGGGCCGCAGCACGCTCCTGTCACGGCCTGGTACGACCCAGCTGATCGACCAGATGCTTAAGACCCTCGCAAGGGGGCTGGACCTCGCGAGGAGAACAGTGTCAAGACTTCCTCAGGAGCGGCCTCGGTTAGGTTGCTTTGGAGGGGCGGAGAATCCAAGGCAAATCCTGCCTCAGGAGGAGGCAGTGACGCAAGCAGTGATGCACCGCGCCAGCGGGTGCCAGCGCGTGCCAGCGGCGCAGTTGCCGTTTTGGTGCAAGGGAGACAGCGCAGGCTCAGGTTCCCGAGGAGCAGGACAAAGGTTTCCCCATCGGTGCTACAAGACCGAAGACTGCAAGGACGACAGGGAGGATGTCAGCACCAAGCCCACCACCGCGTCATTGCCGGATCCCTTTACAGGCGTAGACTACTTTTGTCAGGGCAGGAACGTCCTTGTGTTCCCGCTCAAAATGGCCGTTGTGGGATCCCTTCCCGCCTAAACATTTTGGGGGAAGAGGACCCGGGCCGCCTATATAAGTAGCTAGGATCTCCACTATAGAGGGGAAAAAGGATCAGATCCAGAAACTCTGCCCTCGCACAAAGGAGCAAGAACCCTTGCCTCCTGACCCTCATGAGCTCAGGAACCACTGTACCCATCCATATTCAAGCCCTCCCAAGGCCAATCCACCAAAGCAGGAAGTAGGATTTTACACCGCAAGGTGGCCTGAACCTGGGTAAAATTTTGTGTGCTTTACTTGTTGTTCGCTTGAATCTCTTCACTGGACGAGGGTGAGACGCTAGGTAGACGTGAGTGGGAGAGATCTTCGTTCACGCCCCTGTGTTCGAACTTCTTGGGGTTGCGGAGCCCGTAATCGGACATTTGGCACGCCAGGTAGGGGCGTGTTGAAATCTCGCCTCTCCGACGTCCTCGTTCCGCTCTCGTCCGTCGACCCCGCGTCACCCCGCCTCAACGGATCGTGACCCCGATGGCGAAAGCGCATCAGACGCGCGCGGAAGCCCGCGACGCTCGCACCGCTCGAGCGTCGCCCTTCGGCCACGGGACTCGCCGTCACCCGGCCTTGATTGGGGCAGACGGCACGATGAGCACCACCGACCCGCCGCCTTGTGACCGGCAGCACCCACCGCCCACACGACGCCAAAGCCGCGCAGCAGCGTGGGCCGCCGAGCATGCATCAACAAGTTCACGGGATTGACACGCAATGGCAAACATGAGGACCGCGCTGGTGGTGGCGAGGAAGCCGCTAAGGTGCCGGTTACTCGATACCGGCCACGACGCGCTGCTCCTAAGGGTAGCCGATCTCCTCAATGCTGCTAGCACCGGAGCCGAGCCATTCTGCTTCCACACAACGACGCCAGGAATCGGGGGCCGCACCGGCCGTGCCCGGTCACCCGTGTGGTCAAGACCTACGGCGACCTACGAGGGCGACATAGGGTATGACCCCGTGAACCCTGCGTATGACGCCGCCCCTCTGCCTCAAAACACTTTGTACCCAGGTACCGCCCGCGCCGAGGAACCGTTAGGAAGCAACCGCAGGACTACGCCCGATGCTAGATGCGACCAGGCACTGGCACGAGGGGGCTCAGGGGCAGAAGGCCGGGGGGCAGACCTCCCGCTCTTGGCCCTCGACTCTCCGCCGTCAGGAACACGAATGAGACCCCGCGGGTGCCTGTAGGGGCCGTGCCTGAGCGTAGCCCCCGTGACCAGCCCCTCACGCGCTCATCCCGAGGTTAGTGCAACCCGAAGGCGCCCTCAATTGTTTATCCATCAGCGCGGAGCATGGGGCTACCACTGGGCATGGGCATAGTCGCTCCTCGACCATGTCGTCCGCCAGCGCGGAGCATGGGGCTTGCACAAGGCACCTAGGCATAGCCGCTCCTCGGCAATGTCGTCCGCTAGTGCAGAGCATGGGGCTTCCACTGGTGCGTGGGTGGGAGGTCCCTCTGGGGGAGTACTCCGGGGTTTGTACCACCCCACATGAGGACGTGTATATGGGCACTCGTGACATGTCGCTGGACGGGTGTCAGTGGTAGTTTATTTCCTTTGGAAGTGGCTGCCACATACCAAATTATGACCACTTAGTCACTTGGGGGCTTGACACCGCACCGACGGGTGACACGTCGCTTGGCTCGCCCGAACGACAAGGGAGGTTTTTCCTTAGTGATCTCTTGCTCCTTTATCTTGACTAGGTCTTCTTGATCCACCCCTTGATCCCTCAAAGGGCTAGCTTCGTCTGCTTGGCGTGGTCATGGTCGTTGTAGGTTGCCTCCGTGCATGTGTACTGTTAGGGCAACACGTACCAGGGTTTGTTGCACCGACAGAAGCCACCGAGCCTTGCCCGAACGCGCTGTCGGGCGTCGTCGAGGTAGGCTCCAACATGTACACAGGCAACGGTTTTGGTGCTGGCTTGTTTCCGATATTTTTCTTGCTTCTTCATTAACCTATGATTGAATGAGGGCAGTTTCCGCTCTTCCCGCTTGTCATGTGAGCCATCGTGGGGCAATTTTTGGGCCTTGACTTGCTGGTCGCCCGTATTCGATGCTTATGGGATGGTATTTGCCTTTTTTCCCATGTCGCCCCTACCATTTCTGCCACGTATACCGCATGCATTGCGCATGGTTGGTGGCAGAAACGTCGGATGCGGGAAGGAGCGTCTCGGTGGAAAGCTAGGCGTCGTGGATTGGTGCATATGGGCGGTCTCGATTCTGCGCGCCATTAGTAGTGCAGAGGGACCGGATTGGCGGAGCGGGGCGGTGGTCTCCAGAGAGAGGAGCCAGCCCCTAGCCAGCCCTGCTTATAAAACGAGGGGAGGTGGGTGAGGGTTTAACTCGCATACATCTTCTTCCCTTCAGTCGCCTCCTCCCCTTTCTAGATGGTGAGGGGAAGGGGATGCGTCGATGCTCCAGCGGTGGTGACGAGTGTTTCTTCTCGACAACGTCTTCCTCCCACAATCGATGATGTGGGTGCGGAATCCAGCGTTCGTGGCAGAGGATCATGACGAGGGAGCGGCCGCCCCCGGGGTCGAGGAGGACGTGGTGGCGTTACGATCCTCCCTCCTCCGGTGGCTTCTGGGCTGCCTGAAGGTCACATTGGGGACCAGCCGCTAGAATTTGTCGTCAAGTTGTGCGGATCCCATTGGGCCGCCTTCGACTCCCTACCCCTTTTGCAGGGTGATGGAGGTGGACCCACCGCCAACACTGAGGCTCCACATGAGGGGTTGCTTTAATGGCAGCATGCAGGTGAACACAGAGTTCCCGACCCCTCACGTTATGTTGCTCCGACGTGGTTGGAAAACCTTCATGTGCGTCCATAGTTTGATGGCAGGGCACATCCTCTGTCGGCGTCCTGGGAACCAGGGTACCCAGACTTGCATGTCTACGGGCCACAGCACGCTCCTGTCACGGCCTGGTATGACCCAGCTGATCGACCAGATGCTTAAGACCCTCGCAAGGGGGCTGGACCTCGCGAGGAGAACAGTGTCAAGACCTCCTCAGGAGCGGCCTCGGCTAGGTTGCTTCGGAGGGGCAGAGAATCCAAGGCAAATCCTGCCTCAGGAGGAGGCAGTGACGCAAGCAGTGATGCACCGCGCCAGCGGGTGCCAGCGCGTGCCAGTGGCGTAGTTGCCGTTTTGGTGCAAGGGAGACAGCGCATGCTCAGGTTCCCGAGGAGCAGGACAAAGGTTTCCCCATCGGTGCTACAAGACCGAAGACCGCAAGGACGATAGGGAGGATGTCAGCACCAAGCCCACCACCGCGTCATTGCCGGATCCCTTTATAGGCGAAGACTACTTTTGTCAGGGCAGGAACGTCCTTGTGTTCCCGCTCAAAATGGCCATTGTGGGATCCCTTCCCGCCTAAACATTTTGGGGGATGAGGACCCTGGCCGCCTATATAAGTAGCTAGGATCTCCACTATGGAGGGGAAAAAGGATCAGATCCAGAAACTCTGCCCTCGCACAAAGGAGCAAGAACCATTGCCTCCTGACCCTCATGAGCTCAGGAACCACTGTACCCATCCATATTCAAGCCCTCCCAAGGCCAATCCACCAAAGCAGGAAGTAGGATTTTACACCGCAAGGTGGCCTGAACCTGGGTAAAATCTTGTGTGCTTTACTTGTTGTTCGCTTGAATCTCTTCACTGGACGAGGGTGAGACGCTAGGTAGACGTGAGTGGGAGAGATCTTCGTTCACGCCCCTGTGTTCGAACTTCTTGGGTTTGCGGAGCCCGTAATCGGACATTTGGCACGCCAGATAGGGGGCGTGTTGAAATCTCGCCTCTCCGACGTCCTCTTCCCGCTCTCGTCCGTCGACCCCGCGTCACCCCGCCTCAACGGATCGTGACCCCGATGGCGGAAGCGCATCAGACGCGCGCGGAAGCCCGCGACGCTCGCACCGCTCGAGCGTCGCCCTTCGGCCACGGGACTCGCTGTCACCCGGCCTTGATTGGGGCAGACGGCACGATGAGCACCACCGACCTGCCGCCTTGTGACCGGCAGCACCCACCGCCCACACGACGCCAAAGCCGCGCAGCAGCGTGGGCCGCCGAGCATGCATCAACAAGTTCACGGGACTGACATGAAATGGCAAACATGAGGACCGCGCTGGTGGTGGCGAGGAAGCCTCTAAGGTGCCGGTTACTCAATACCGGCCACGACGCGCTGCTCCTCAGGGTAGCCGAGCTCCTCAATGCTGCTAGCACCGGAGCCGAGCCATTCTGCTTCCACACAACGACGCCAGGAACCGGGGGCCGCACCGGCCGTGCCCGGTCACCTGTGTGGTCAAGACCTATGGCGACCTACGAGGGCGACATAGGGTATGACCCCGTGAACCCTGCGTATGACGCCGCCCCTCTGCCTCAAAACACTTTGTACCCAGGTACCGCCCGCGCCGAGGAACCGTTAGGAAGCAACCGCAGGACTACGCCCGATGCTAGATGCGACCTGGCACTGGCACGAGGGGGCTCAGGGGCAGAAGGCCGGGGGGCAGACCTCCCGCTCTTGGCCCTCGACTCTCCGCCGTCAGGAACACGAATGAGACGCCGCGGGTGCCTGTAGGGGCCGGCACTCGCTGCACAGGCCGTAGGCCTCGGCCTGACGGCATCTCCGGCCCCGGGCCTCAGCAGGCCAAGGAGACACCCCAGGTACCGCGTCAAGACAGAAAGGGAGGGAAGGCTCGGGTCAGGCCCTCATCCCCTCACGTGTGACCCGTCACGCATGAGCTCGCCCTAGATTTCACCAGGGGCTAGCCGGCGGCGGGTATGATGCGTGTGGGGAGGTGCCTTCTTTCCCTTCGTTCAGGCTCAAGACGCCACGCTTCCCGGCGTCCCATCCCCCGGGCTGCAGAGGGTGCGTCTGGAGGCGGTACGGCAGCCCATCCTACGCGCACCAGGAGGGCCCAAGACCGCGGCTCCGCCCCCCCC
>LR738711.1:585196809-585233144 GCA_902687465.1 Secale cereale | reverse complement strand
CCCCCCCCCGTTCACGTAATCCCGTATCCTCTGGGCCCAACCCTTATCAAGAGGGCTCAGGGGTCATTAGGAGCGTGGGTGGGGCGGGGTCCCCCTCGCACCTCAGGACGCCGCGTCTGCGGATGACGTTAGCCCCCAGGGGCGAAGAGCACTCGGAGATCGCGTAAGCAGTGTACCTAGTGCTCGGCAGGGGGGCCTATAGCCAAGGTCCCATCCCACCACCATGCGCAGTGTCCCACGTCATGAATGTCGCCTTCTGGTGAGTTCATGGCGGAAGCGGACTAGCGTGGGGCAGGGCCCTCAACGCGAAGGGGCGGGCACGTCAGAAGATCTCCGCTCGTGACACTCTCACGTAATAATGAGTGGGGCTGTACATGCCCCAGAGTCCCCGGAGTGTCGCCCTAGGGCCTCGGGGGCTCCCTCCCACGTCCTAGTGGATGCACCATGCTCCGCGCTGGCCGTCGACACTACCCTCCAATGGCTATGCCCACACCCGCCGGTGGTAGCCCTACGCTCCGCGCTGGGGAGAAGACCGAAGACCTGCTCAGGGGCCGGACGCGGCCCCTCCTTTCGCCATTCACCTTTGCCTCCTTTGTATCTGCTTTTTCAAGTCAATCCCGCGGCCGCGCGACTCGTTTTTTGAAATAAAGGGGGAAAAGTTTTCCGTCCGTGTTTTTGTGATTTTCGCTCAGTTTTTCTTCGCCCAGTCCATTTTTCGCCTTGCTCGACTAAGCCGGACTCCGTCCGCGACCCCGCCCAATCACTCCTCGCGAGCAGGGGCTGAGGCGTGGGCGCACGTCCCTGTCTGGTCCGTGGCCGAACTGCAAATCACTCTTGCGCCAACTGCAGGTACTCGCGAGACGCGCCCGGACGGGGTCGGCGGACACCCCTCTTGGAAACGCAACAAGGGCCTGAGATCTTAGCCTCGGGGACAAACTTCACAAGGTAGTGCTTAAACCCATTCTTACATTATCAAAAGCTTAAGTCTTGTGACATTCATCTTACCCGTCTCTGGAGCCACAACCAAAAAACAAACCTATAGGAGGAGCTAAACTAAGCATCGGCATCTTCGTCGGGACCGTCGGCGTCGCCCCCCATCAAGCACCGGCGCGTCATCGATGGCTGGAACAAGCTCCGTCACCAACACATCCACGTGATCGCTCATCCATCCCTCCAAGGGGCCAGCGACCGCCTCAGGCGCAGGCTCCAGCAACACCCCGAAATCCATATGAGGGTCATGACGGAGCAAGTTACCAAAGATGTGGGAGACCGCACGCCTGAGGATGTCGCGGCTTTGCTCCTCAACAAGCTGCCGAGCCTTCATGACCCCGCCTTCAAGACGCTCCACCACTCTGGTGAAGAACCCGAGATATCCGGCGTCATCATCAACCAGAGGGTCATCGACCCTCGAGTCAAGGAGCTCACCCAGGGCTCAGCCGGCCCTGTGCCGCAAGGCCTCGAACATCTTCGAGCGGGTGTGCTGCATTCCACGAGCTCGCGCGGCCTCCTCGGAGTTTCGGGCCGCGATAGTGGAAATGTCTTCCACCTGCTTGTGGAAGCAGGATAGTTCCGCCCTGGCAGCGGCGCGAGCCTTCTCCGACACCTGCTCGCGGCGCTCCATCGCGGCATAGGCCTCCCTCGATGCCCGCTCGCGACACTCGGCCGCGACGCGAGCCTTCTCTGACACCTGCAGACGGCGCTCGACATCCACCAGTTTGCTCTTGAGAGCCGTGATCTCCTTCTAGAGTTCCCTGCGCTTCTCAGCAAAGCGAGTCCCATGAAGCCCCAGCTTCTCGTGGTAATCCATCCGCAGACGCTCTGCCTTCCTGGCATCCTTCCTCGCGACATCCTCGCAATCATCGAGGTTGCCCTCGGCTTCGGCTACCTGATGCTCCATCGTCTCCAGACGCTCGCGCTCCATGTTCAGCTCCATCACCTCAAGTGCTAGCGCCTCCTCTCGCGTCAAGAGGCCTGCTGGGCTATCATCATCGGCCGCGGGCGCGGCAAGGGAAGCCCTTTGTGTACGAACCTGATGCTCAAGCGCGGCGTTCGAGGCTTCGAGCTCGCGCTCACGCTCCTTAGCTGCTGCGTGGCGGCGGTCGGCGTCTCGAGCCTCTTCCAGGGCACGGTTGCAAGCCTCCTGAGCCGCGACGGCGGACGCTTCCGCCTTCTTTAAGGCGGTTTCATGCTACAACTGGCTCAGGTTAACGGCGGTCCTCAACTGGCGTCAGCCCTTCGCCAGAAGCAGGCCCTCAGCCTCGACGCTCCTATCCACTTCAGCAACATCGACCTCGAGGCGCTTCACGGCGTCTAACGCCTCCCGCACAAGATCATGACAAACCGCGCTCCTGCGCAGCGCGAGTTCCAGGAGGCGGACGGGCTCGTCCATGACATCCGTGCTGCCCAAAGGGGGTTCTCCTTCTCCCTCTCCTTCAGCATGCGCCTCAGAGCTAACCCCAGGAGCACGCGCCGCCTCCGGCACGAGGGGCAGGTGTGGTCCTAATGGGCGGTCGGCCGTTTGGGCCGCCTCAAGAGCTTACTGATCCATGATGAAGACAAGCCCCGAGGCACGAGACGGGCCCCCGACGCACCAAGAGATGCCATGCCCCAGAAGCACTCGGGGGCTAGGAGCATGACCCACGTGGTAGGGTCCGGGCGTGGCCCCGAGAACCCGCGCGAGGCCTTTCGAAGACCCAACATGGTCCGGAGGAGGAGCGCGGGTAGAAGCTTCTGCGAGCCACACCGAACGGCTTGGGAATGAGCCAGAGGAAACCCTGCGGAGCAAGGGGTCAGGAGAACCATATTGGGAAGAACAGGAAGAGTCGAGGAACACGCACCTGCCCGGTACAATTAGCTTCAGCCTCCTCAGAGCCCTCGGGGCAGGGCCATAACTGCCCCTCAACCTCTGCCTCTTGCCTAGCACCACGAAGGACGACATGAGGCCGCTTGAGGCAGATGCGCCTAGGCCCGGGGCAGGGCCGCAGTGGACGCCCGCGGCCGGCACTCCATTTCCCGTTGCGACGTCCTCCAGACTCGCCCCGATCGGAAACTGTTGTGCCTCCCCTTCAGCCACCTCAGGAGCCAGCGGCGCCTCGGCACCTTCCGCCACCTCCATCGACACCGGCGCCCGTGCTTCATCCGTTTGCTCCGGGGGCGGAGTGGACCCTAGTTCGGGGGCTCCACTTGACGCATCCGCCCCGGGAGGGAAGATTGGGCTCACGAGCCCTGGCACCACCACCAAGGGATCGTCATGAGGATCTGAGGCGCCGCCCGGCAACAGTCCCCACACATCGAAGCGGGGCATCTTTTCATCGAAAGCTCTTCCGGCCACAGGAGCCAAGTACAAGGGAGTTGCGGTGACAGGGCGTGCTTCGGACACTCCACTGACGAGTAGCCGCAGCAACCCCTGGAGCATCTCAGGGGGGAGCGGATTCCGCTGGGGACGCGCACGATCATCAAGACCGAAGAGGGCCCACATTGGGCGAGAGTGGCGCTGAAGCGGGACGACATGTAGGACAAGGAAGTCCCTCACCACCATCACCAGGTTCAACCCATTCCTCCTTAGGCTGGCCAGCCGACGCATAACTGGCTCAGCTCATGGATCCGAGAGGGCCTCGTGCTCCCAGCCCGAGTTCGGCACCGCCGGCACATCAGGAAGGTGGAACTGGGGGCTGTACACAGCAGCATCAACGTACACCCACTGCCGGCGAAACCCTGCCTTGGTCGGGTGGAGCGAGAAGTCGATTCCGGAGGCAGCAGTCGCCTCCACCACGCGCAGCGACACGCACCCCGAGCGCTGGCCCCTGTCGACCAGGTGGAGTGCGAAGAAGTGGCGAAGCAGGGCCACGTACGGGGAAACACCGAAAATCTTTGCACAGGAACATGAAGCCGGAGAGGAGGATGATGGACCCAGGGTCCAGGTGCAGCGCCCGAATCCCGTAATGCGTGAGCACCGCATAAAAGAAGGCGGAAAAGGGGGAAGGAGACCCCCAAAGATGGCGTGGAGATGGAGCTAGATGTCATTGGTGCCTAGCTCCGCCGTTGGCCGGGAGGCAAGCCAGACCCGGGTCGGCCCCCACTCATTAGATGCGTCGGCCAAGGCACGACGCACCTTGTCCAAACCTTCCTGATTCACCATGAGGGAGCGACCCAGCGCCGGCTCGAGCACCGGCGGCGGTGTGGCAGGCTCGCCCGGTTCCCCTCTTCTTCGCCCTACGCGGCATGGCAGCAAGGAAGGAGGGGGTAGAGAAGGCAAGGAATGGGAGGAAGCGATTGAAGGGCAAGAAAGTAGGGGTGGCAGTAGGAAGTCCGCCTATCGGTTGTGCGATTGGCAAAATGCACGACTACCAAGACTATGTGGGAAGCGGAGTCGCCCACGTCCCATCCAATCGTCGAGCACCAGCCTGGCCCGCAGCCTTTTGGGCCCCGCGACACTTTGTCCTCGACTAAGGCTTCACCTTGAAGCCAACTCCGCGCGCGCCTTGGGCCCGAGGGCTACTGTCGGCATCCTGGGAACCAGGGTACCCAGACTTGCCTGTCTGCGGGCCGCAGCATGCTCCTGCCACGGCCTGGTACGGCCCAGCTAATCGACCAGCTGCTCAAGACCCTCGCGAGGGGGCTGGACCTCGCGAGGAGAACGACGTCAAGACCTCCTCAGGAGCGGCCTCGTCTAGGTTGCTCTGGAGGGGTAGAGAATCCAAGGCCAAGCCTTCCTCAGGAGGAGGCAGTGACGCAAGCAGTGACGCACCGCGCCAGCGGGTGCCAGCGCACGCCAGCGGCACAGTTACCGTTTTGGTGCAAGGGAGACAGCACAGGCGCAGGTCCCCGAGGAGCAGGACAAAGGTTTCCCCATCGGTGCAACAAGACCGAAGACCGCAAGGACGACGGGGAGGATGTCACCACCGAGCCCACCACCGTGTCATCGCCGGATCCCTTTGCAGGCGAAGACTGCTTTTGTCAGGGTAGGAACGTCCTTGTGTTCCCGCTCAAAATAGCCATTGTGGGATCCCTTCCCGCCTAAACATTTCGGGGGAAGAGGACCCTGGCCGCCTATATAAGTAGCTAGGATCTCCACTATGGAGGGGAAAAAGGATCAGATCCAGAAACTCTGCCCTCGCACAAAGGAGCAAGAACCCTTGCCTCCTGACCCTCCTGAGCTCTCCTCCTGAGCTCAGGAACCACTGTACTCATCCATATTCAAGCCCTCCTGAGGCCAATCCACCAAAGCAGGAAGTAGGGTTTTACACCGCAAGGTGGCCTAAACCTGGGTAAACTCTTGTGTGCTTTACTTGTTGTTCGCTTGAATCTCTTCACTGGATGAGGGCGAGACGCTAGGTAGAAGTGAGTGGGAGATATCTTCGTTCACGCCCTGTGTTCGAACTTCTTGGGTTTGCGGAGCCCGTAATTCGACATCGTCCATTTCAAGTTAATGGGGGCAGCCCTGCTGTCCATCAAGGTCTTTGAATGCTCGGGTGCTCGCTTAGGATGTTGCACAGAAAGTTTGACTGACGACCAAAGCTCCTCCTCGAGCGACATCGATGAGGAGGGCAGTGACACTATGATGTCGGAGTCGGTGGGGAGGGTGACGACTCTGACTCCAGCTGATTGCCAGCCGTACCATCTCTGTCAGTTGACGGTACCACCACCTGCACCTGCCTTTCCCCCGACTAGGTGATTTGACGGGGAGTTGGACGGGTAGGTGCAGGTGGTGTCTCTAATTCCTCCAGCTGGACCCCGGCAGGCCTCCTCACGGCTTCCGGCTTCGTTCGCCATGCCGCATCCTGCTGGCCCTGGTGGTGGTGATAAAGGGGCTTCTATGGCCGCTCTCTTCACCATCACCTTCGCCTAGGCGCTCCTTTTGTCCTCTTCTCCTACCACCACATTGCTTGGGAAAGGAGGGACAGAGAAGGGGATTACAGGGCACTTATCTTTTTTTAATTTAAAATGTGTAGGCGCTTGCCAAACTTTAGTCTAAGTTATGTAATCATCTTTAACCATGTTATGTTATGTAAATCCGTACTTGCTTATCAACAAATTAATGACAAAAGACGAGCCTTGACGGGTACTTGTGCATGTATGGTATCCATGCAGAGGTGGAATGCCTCTATACGTTTAAGTAAACAAGTTTTCCCTGGCAGGTTATCCTGCCGGTACCGTCGGTTTTTTGCCATGGGGCTAGGCCTGTCGGTCCTTAAACCATAAAGAGGGACTAGGCCCTCGCCAATTCTTTTCCGCCAAAGGCCACTCCTACCATCCTGACCGAAGCAACGCTCTAGCCAAGAGATGGGAGCACCTAAGTTTCAAAGGTGATGGGGTTTTCATATGCACAATTCTTATTTTACAGAACACGTATGGATAAAAAGAAAATTTATATGTTTGGCTTGCCTAGGATCGTTGTGTAGGCTTGTCTTCATTTATTCTCTTCAGGACCAAGCCTGCGGTAAGAATCCTGCAGTTTGATGCAGATGAAAACAATGCCACATGCGATCTTATCTATATGAACATGCCATTCTCAGGATATGCTTATGCATGCATGCTATCTTCTTCGACCCTCCCAGCGCTTCATTTATTTCTTTGTTGCTCAGGGTCTGTGCCTAGCTTTGTACAAAGGGTTACATGCAACTTAGGCAAAGCTTGTATAAAAGTGTGGCTACCGGGCAGGGCCCGATAGCCGCGCCTTACGGGTAGAACTTACGGACATGCTCAATGTTCCATGAGTTTTGCAATCAAATGGCATATCCGGTCTCCAGATGGACTGCGCCAGGTCTGGTGACTCGTACTACCTAGTAAGGGCCTTCCCACTTCAGCGTCAACTTGTTTGCACCCTTGGCGGACCGAACGCGCCTAAGGACAAGGCCGCCTTCCTCAAAACTCCGGGTGTTAACCCTGTGGCTGTGATAGCGACGTAGGGCTTGCTGGTAGCGTGCAGCTAGTGTAGCAGCCCAAAGACAGTTCAACTCAAGTCACTACAAAAAAAGACACATCCGTGACATTTTGGGCCGAACGAATTTTTTTCCTGTCATACTTATGACACTTCTATGACGATAATTGTGACAAAACCTAGTATCATCATAGATGTAGTGGGGTCCTACTTCCATGACAAAAAATCATGACAAAAAACTGGGCTTTTCGTCCTGGGCGAGACGGAGACGCAGCTGCATGACATTCTTTGGGCCGTCCATGACAGAAAAAACCGTGGTAGAAGCGAGGGCGAGGAAAATACTGGGGTGTTTGTCAGGACCCCGATCCTAAGTCACACAGGTCTAGCTTGTAACACACCATATCACTTTGCGGCCTCACGCACGGTATCTGAAGGAAATATGCCCTAGAGGCAATAATAAAGTTATTATTTATTTCCTTATATCATGATAAATGTTTATTATTCATGCTAGAATTGTATTAACCGGAAACTTAATACATGTGTGAATACATAGACAAAACAGTATGTCCCTAGTATGCCTCTACTAGACTAGCTCATTGATCAAAGATGGTTATGTTTCCTAGCCATAGACATGAGTTGTCATTTGATCAACGGGATCACAACATTAGGAGAATGATGTGATGGACAAGACCCATCCGTTAGCATAGCACTATGATCGTTTAGTTTAGCTGCTATTGCTTTCTTCATGACTTATACATGTTCCTATGACTATGAGATTATGCAACTCCCGAATACCGTAGGAACACCTTGTATGCTATTAAACGTCACAACGTAACTGGGTGATCATAAAGATGCTCTACAGGTGTCTCCGAAAGTATTCGTGGTGTTGGCATAGATCAAGATTAGGATTTGTCACTCCGAGTGTCGGAGAGGTATCTCTGGGCCCTCTCGGTAACACACATCACAATAAGCCTTGCAAGCAAAAGACTAATGAGTTAGTCACGAGATGATGTGTTACGGAACGAGTAAAGAGACTTGCCGGTAACGAGATTGAACTAGGTATAGAGATACCGACGATCGAATCTCGGGCAAGTAACATACCGTTTGACAAAAGGAACAACGTATGTTGTTATGCGGTTCTGACCGATAAAAGATCTTCGTAGAATATGTAGGAGCCAATATGAACATCTAGGTTCCGCTATTGGTTATTGACCGGAGATGAGTCTCGGTCATGTCTACATAGTTCTCGAACCCGTAGGGTCCGCACGCTTAACGTTTGATGACGATCGGTATTATGAGTTTATGAGTATTGATGTACCGAAGGTAGTTCGGAGTCCCGGATGAGATCATGGACATGACGAGGAGTCTCAGAATGTCCCAGACATAAAGATTGATATATTGGATGGCTATATTCGGACACCGGAAGTATACCGGAAAAGTTTCGGATTTATCGGGAATGCCGGAAGGGGTTACCGGAACCCCCTACGAGAGGGGATGGTCCATAGTGGGCCTAAAGGGAAAGAGAGAGGCAGCCGATAGGGCTGGCCGGCGCCCCCACCTAGGGTTCCTAGTTGGACTAGGATTGGGGGGGGGGGGCGCCACCTCTCCTATTCCTTTCCCCCCTTCTTCCTTTAGGTGAATCCTACTAGGAACAATCCTATTCCTAGTAGGACTCCTTCCCTAGCCGCACCAGGAAGGGCCGGCCGGCCTCCCTCCCCTGCTCCTTTATATACAGGAATTGTTTTAGCCGTGTGCGGTGCCCCCCTCCACAGAATCACACCTCGGTCATACCGTCGCGGAGCTTAGGCGAAGCCCTGCGCCGGTGAACACATCATATCCGTCACCACGCCGTCGTGCTGACGAAACTCTCCCGCGAAGCTCAACTGGATCAAGAGCTCGTGGGACGTCATCAAGCTGAACGTGTGCTGAACGCGGAGGTGTCGTACGTTCGGTACTTGATCGGTTGGATCGCGAAGAAGTTCGACAACATCAACCACGTCACTTAACGCTTCCGCTCCCGGTCTACGAGGGTACGTAGACACACTCTCCCCTCTCGTTGCTATGCATCTGGTAGATAGATCTTGCGTGATCGTAGGAAAATTTTAAAATACTACGTTCCCCAACAGTGGCATCATGAGCCAGGTCTATGCGTAGATGATATGCACGAGTAGAACACAATGAGATTGTGGACGATACTAGTCATACTGCTTACCAGCATGTCATACTTTGCTTCGGCGGTATTGTGAGATGAAGCGGCCCGAACCGACATTACGCGTACGCTTACGCGAGACTGGTTTCACCGTTACGAGCACTCGTTGCTTAAAGGTGACTGGCGGGTGTCTGTCTCTCTCACTTTAGCTGAATCAAGTGTGGCTACGCCCGGTCCTTGTGAAGGTTAAAACAGCACATACTTGACGAAACATCGTTGTGGTTTTATATGCGTAGGTAAGAACGGTTCTTGCTAAAGCCCGTAGCAGCCACGTAAAACTTGCAACAAACAAAGTAGAGGACGTCTAACTTGTTTTTGCAGGGCATGTTGTGATGTGATATGGTCAAGACATGATGAGTTATACGGTTTTGTATGAGATGATCATGTTTTGTAAAGTTATCGGCAACTGGCAGGAGCCATATGGTTGTCGCTTTATTGTATGAAATGCAATCGCCATGTAATTGCTTTACTTTATCACTAAGCGGTAGCGATAGTCGTGGAAGCAATAGTTGGCGAGACGACAACGATGCTACGATGAAGATCAAGGTGTCAAGCCGATGACGAAGGTGATCATGACGGTGCTTTGAAGATGGAGATCAAAAGCACAAGATGATGATGGCCATATCATGTCACATATTTTGATTGCATGTGATGTTTATCTTATTATGCTTCTTATTTTGCTTAGAACGACGGTAGCATTATAAGATGATCCCTTACTAAATTTCAAGGTATAAGTGTTCTCCCTGAGTATGCATCGTTGCGAAAGTTCGTCGTGCCGAGACACCACGTGATGATCGGGTGTGATAAGCTCTACGTTCAAATACAACGGGTGTAAGCCAGTTTTGCACACGCAGAATACTCGGGTTAAACTTGACGAGCCTAGCATATACAGATATGGCCTCGGAACACTGGAGACCGAAAGGTCGAGCGTGAATCATATAGTAGATATGATCAACATAAGATGTTCACCATTGAAACTACTCCATCTCACGTGATGATCGGACATGGTTTAGTTGATTTGGATCACGTGATCATTTAGATGACCGGAGGGATGTCTATCTAAGTGGGAGTTCTTAAGTAATATGATTAAATTGAACTTTAATTTATCATGAAGTTAGTCCTTGTAGTATTAGCATATCTATGTTGTAGATCAATAGCTCACGATGTTGCTCCCCGTTTATTTTTCATATGTTCCTAGAGAAAACCAAGATTGAAAGATGTTAGTAGCAATGATGCGGAATTGTTCCGTAATCTGAGGATTATCCTCAATGCTGCACAGAAGAATTATGTCCTTGATGCACCGCTAGGTGACAGACCTATTGCAGGAGCAGATGTAGACGTTATGAACGTTTTGACAAAAGCTCGATATGATGACTACTTGATAGTTTAAGTGCACCATGCTTTACGGCTTAGAACCGGGACTTCAAAAACGTTTTGAACGCCATGGAGCATATAAGATGTTCCAAGAGTTGAAATTAGTATTTCATACTCATACCCGTGTCAAGAGGTATAAGACCTCTGACAGTACTTTGCCTACAAGATGGAGGAGAATAGCTCAACCATTAAGCATGTGCTCAGATTGTCTGGGTACTACAATTACTTTAATCAAGTGGGAGTTAATCTTCCAGATAAGATAGTAATTGACAAAGTTCTCTAGTCACTATTACCAAGTTAGTAGAACTTCGTGATGAACTATAATATGCAAGGGATGACGAAAGGAATTCCCAGCTCTTCGCGATACTGAAGTAGGCGAAGGTAGAAATCATGAAAAAGCATCAAGTGTTGATGGTTAACAAGACCACTTGTTTCAAGTAAAGGGCAAAGGGATAGAAGGGGAACTTCAAGAAGAATGACAAGCAAGTTGTCACTCCCGTGAAGAAACCCAAAGCTAAACTCAAGCCTGAAACAAGTCCTTATACTGCAAAGGAAATGGTCACTAAAAGTGGAACTGCCCTAGATACTTGGCGGATAAGGAGGATGGCAAAGTGAACAAAGGTATATTTGATATACAGATTATTAATGTGTATTTTACTAGTGTTCATAGCAACCCCTCGGTATTTGATATTGGTTCAGTTGCTAAAGAGTAGTAACTCGAAGTGGGAGTTGCATAATGAACATAAACTAGTTAAAGGATGAAGTGACGATGTGTATTGGAAGCAGTTCCAAGATTGATATGATCATCATCGCACACTCCCTATACTTTCGGGATTAGTGTTGAACCAAAATAACTGTTATTTGGTGTTTGTGTTAAGCATGAATGTGATTTGATCATGTTTATCGCAATACGGTTATTCATGTAAGTTAGAGAATAATTGTTGTTCTGTTTACATGAATAAAACCTTCTATGGTCATACACCCAATGAAAATAGTTTGTTGGATCTCGATCGTGTGATACACATATTCATAATATTGAAGCCAAAAGATGCAAGGTTAATAATGATAGTGCAACTTATTTGTGGCACTGCCGTTTAAGTCATATTGGTGTAAAACGCATGAAGAAACTCCATAATGATGGACTTTTGGAATCACTTGATTATGAATCACTTGGTGCTTGCGAACCATGCCTCATGGGCAAGATGACTAAAACTCCGTTCTCCGGAACTATGGAGCGAGCAACATATTTGTTGGAAATCATACATACTGATGTATGCGGACCAATGAGTGTTGAAGCTCGCGGCGGGTATCGTTATTTTCTGACCTTCACTGATGATTTGAACAGATATGGGTATATCTACTTAATGAAGCACAAGTCTGAAACATTTGAAAAGTTCAAAGAATTTCAGAGTGAAGTAGAGAATCATCGTAACAAGAAAATAAAGTTCCTACGATCTGATCGTGGAGGAGAATATTTGAGTTACGAGTTTGGTCTTCATTTGAAACAATGTGGAATAGTTTCACAGCTCACGCCACCCGGAAAACCATAGCATAATGGTGTGTCCGAACGTCGTAACCGTACTTTATTGGATATGGTGCGATCTATGATGTCTCTTACCGATTTACCACTATCGTTTTGGGTCATGCATTATAGACAGCTGCATTCACGTTAAATAAGGGCCTTATCTGAATCCGTTGAGACAACGCCTTAAGAACTGTGGTTTGGCAAGAAACCAAAGTTGTTGTTTCTTAAAGTTTGGGGCTGCGATGCTTATGTGAAAACACTTCAACCAGATAAGCTCGAACCCAAGTAGGAAAAATGTGTCTTCATAGGATAACCAAAAGAGACTGTTGGGTACACCTTCTATCACAGATCCGAAGGCAAGATATTCATTGCTAAGAACGGATCCTTTCTAGAGAAGGAGTTTTCTCGAAAGAAGTGAGTGGGAGGAAAGTAGAACTTGATGAGGTAATTGTACCTTCTCCCAGATTGGAAAGTAGTACATCACAGGAAATTGTTCCAGTGATTCCTACACCAATTAGTGAGGAAGTTAATGATAATGATCATGAAACTTCGGATCAGGTTTCTGCTGAACGTCGTAGATCAACCAGAGTACGTTCCGCGCCAGAGTGGTACGGCAACCCAGTTCTGGAAATCATGTTACTAGACCATGATGAACCTACGAACTATGAAGAAGCGATGATGAGCCCAGATTCCGCAAAATGGCTTGAAGCCATGAAATCTGAGATGGGATCCATGTATGAGAACAAAGTGTGGACTTTGGTTGACTTGCCCGATGATCGGCAAGCCATCGAAAATAAATGGATCTTCAAGAGGAGGACCGACGCTGACGGTAATGTTACTGTTTACTAAGCTCGACTTGTTGCGAAAGGTTTTCAACAAGTTCAAGGAGTTGACTACGATGAGACTTTCTCATCCGTAGCGATGCTTAAGTCTGTCCGAATCATGTTAGCAATTGCCACATTTTATGAAATCTGGCAAATGGATAACAAAACTGCATTCTTTAATGAATTTATTAAAGAAAAATTGCATATGATGCAACCCGAAGGTTTTGTCAATCCTAAAGGTGCTAACAAAAATGTGCAAGCTCCAGCGATCCATCTATGGACTGGTGCAAGCATCTCGGAGTTGGAATATACGCTTTGATAAGTTGATCAAAGCATATAGATTTATACAGACTTATGGTGAAGCCTATATTTACAAGAAGTGAGTGGGAGCACTACAACCTTTCTGATAAGTATATGTGAATGACAGATTGTCGACCGGAAATGATGTAGAATTTTCTGGAAAGCATAAAGGAGTGTTTGAAAGCAATTTTTCAAAGAAAGACCTCGGTGAAGCTGCTTACATATTGAGCATCAAGATCTATATAGATAGATCAAGACGCTTGATGAGACTTTTGATGAGTACATACCTTGATAAGTTTTTGAAGTAGTTCAAAATGGATCAGTCAAAGAAGAAGTTCTTGCCTGACTTGTAAGGTGTGAAGTTGAGTAAGACTCAAAGCCAGACCACGGCAGAAAAATATAGAGAGAATGAAAGTCATTCCCTATGCCTCAGCCATAGGTTCTATAAAGTATGCCATGCTGTGTACAAAACACGTTGTGTACCTTGCCAAGAGTTTGACAGGGAGGTACAATAGTGATCCAGGAGTAGATCACTGTACAGCGGTCAAAATTATCCTTAGTAATTGGATGACTAAGGAAATATTTCTCGATTATGGAGGTAATAAAGAGTTCGTCATAAAGGGTTACGCCGATGCAAGCTTTGACACTAAATCCAGATGACTCTAAGTATCAATCTGGATGCGTATTGAGAGTGGGAGCAATTAGCTAGAGTAGCTCCATGCAGAGCATTGTAGACATAGAAATTTGCGAAATACATAGGGATCTGTATATGACAGACCCGTTGACTAAACTTCTCTCACAAGCAAAACATGATCACACCTTATTACTCTTGGGTATTAATCACATAGCGATGTGAACTAGATTATTGACTCTAGTAAACCCTTTGGGTGTTGGTCACATAACGATGTGAACTATCGGTATTAAATCACATGGCGATGTGAGCTAGATTATTGAATCTAGTGCAAGTGGGAGACTGAAGGAAATATGCCCTAGAGGCAATAATAAAGTTATTATTTATTTCCTTATATCATGATAAATGTTTATTATTCATGCTAGAATTGTATTAACCGGAAACTTAATACATGTGTGAATACATAGACAAAACAGTATGTCCCTAGTATGCCTCTACTAGACTAGCTCATTGATCAAAGATGGTTATGTTTCCTAGCCATAGACATGAGTTGTCATTTGATCAACGGGATCACATCATTAGGAGAATGATGTGATGGACAAGACCCATCCGTTAGCATAGCACTATGATCGTTTAGTTTAACTGCTATTGCTTTCTTCATGACTTATACATGTTCCTATGACTATGAGATTATGCAACTCCCGAATACCGTAGGAACACCTTGTGTGCTATCAAACGTCACAACGTAACTGGGTGATCATAAAGATGCTCTACAGGTGTCTCCGAAAGTATTCGTGGTGTTGGCATAGATCAAGATTAGGATGTGTCACTCCGAGTGTCGGAGAGGTATCTCTGGGCCCTCTCGGTAACACACATCACAATAAGCCTTGCAAGCAAAAGACTAATGAGTTAGTCACGAGATGATGTGTTACGGAACGAGTAAAGAGACTTGCCGGTAACGAGATTGAACTAGGTATAGAGATACCGACGATCGAATCTCGGGCAAGTAACATACCGTTTGACAAAAGGAACAACGTATGTTGTTATGTGGTTCTGACCGATAAAAGATCTTCGTAGAATATGTAGGAGCCAATATGAACATCCAGGTTCCGCTATTGGTTATTGACCGGAGATGAGTCTCGGTCATGTCTACATAGTTCTCGAACCCGTAGGGTCCGCACGCTTAACGTTTGATGACGATCGGTATTATGAGTTTATGAGTATTGATGTACCGAAGGTAGTTCGGAGTCCCGGATGAGATCACGGACATGACGAGGAGTCTCGGAATGTCCGAGACATAAAGATTGATATATTGGACGGCTATATTCGGACACCGGAAGTATACCGGAAAAGTTTCGGATTTATCGGGAATGCTGGAAGGGGTTACCGGAATCCCCTACGAGAGGGGATGGTCCATAGTGGGCCTAAAGGGAAAGAGAGAGGCAGCCCATAGGGCGGGCCGGCGCCCCCACCTAGGGTTCCTAGTTGGACTAGGATTGGGGGGGCGCCACCTCTCCTATTCCTTTCCCCCTTCTTCCTTTCGGTGAATCCTACTAGGAATAGGATTGCAATCCTATTCCTAGTAGGACTCCTTCCCTAGCCGCACCAGGAAGGGCCGGCCGGCCTCCCTCCCCTGCTCCTTTATATACGGGGGCAGGGGGGCACCCAAAGACACACAAGTTGAATTGTTTTAGCCGTGTGCGGTGCCCCCCTCCACAGAATCACACCTCGGTCATACCGTCGCGGAGCTTAGGCGAAGCCCTGCGCCGGTGAACACATCATATCCGTCACCACGCCGTCGTGCTGACGAAACTCTCCCGCGAAGCTCAACTGGATCAAGAGCTCGTGGGACGTCATCAAGCTGAACGTGTGCTGAACGCGGAGGTGCCGTACGTTCGGTACTTGATCGGTTGGATCGCGAAGAAGTTCGACAACATCAACCACGTCACTTAACGCTTCCGCTCCCGGTCTACGAGGGTACGTAGACACACTCTCCCCTCTCGTTGCTATGCATCTGGTAGATAGATCTTGCGTGA
Source organism: Secale cereale (assembly GCA_902687465.1). Taxonomy (NCBI): domain Eukaryota; kingdom Viridiplantae; phylum Streptophyta; class Magnoliopsida; order Poales; family Poaceae; genus Secale; species Secale cereale. The sequence continues at coordinate 585,217,365 of LR738711.1, read as the reverse complement.
TCGTAGGAAAATTTTAAAATACTACGTTCCCCAACAGTATCCCCACGGGTGCCACCTTACCTGGCCCGGGACCGTTTGCGCATTTTGGCAAACGTATATGATAGTGTCGCTAGCATCCATATGACAGAGAACCCGGGCCAACATGACTAGTTATAAACCAAAAGTGGCACTAAATTACAGAGACAAGCATACATGACCCAGCAACGAACGTGTCGGTCATCAACATATGAACCCAAGTCGTAGCGAGCTACAATGACTTAAAGGAACAACGCGTGACATTTCCCCTAAGGGACAGACACATGAACGAAGAAGGACACATGCCGGCCAGCCTAAGTGTTCCGGAGCAGTAGCAAGCTACCAAGGCTCAGTGGAAGCACTAGGAGACATTTCCCTCTAAGATAGGCTACCAAGGGTAAACAACTAGGTGTCGGATCCCACACATAGCAATACACATTACACGTACGCATAACATGCAAGTATGTGCTGTACAACATGGCATCACAACACAACTCAACAACTCATAGAGATAAAGGCCTAGAAGGGCCATCATAGCATTTATTACAATCAGAGGTCACATGACCCAACATACAGAGCATACAGGCAACGAAAGCATAACATGTCTGAGTACAGACAACTACAAATGAAAAAGGCTGAGAAGCCTGACTATCTACAAGACCATCCCAAGGGTACAAGATCGTAGCTGACGTAACAAGCTAAACGTCGAAGTCCACGCGGAACCACTAGCGAGACTGAAGTCTCTCTACAAAAACATAAATTAAGCAAACGTGAGTACAAAGGTACTCAGCAAGACTTACATCAGAATTAGCTACATATGCATCAGTATCAACAAAGGGGGTGGTGGAGTTTGACTGCAGCAAGCCAGCTTTGACTCGGTGGCTATCCTAAACTACGACTGCAAGTAACTCTTTTGAGGTAGCGCACACGAGTCCACATATTCACCAATCAATACACCACTATGGATCCGCTCCCGTCTCCCTACGAGAAGGCCATCCATAGCACTCACGCCTATCTTGCGCGTTTTAGAGTATCCACTTTCACTTGCCTATGAACTGTAGTAGGCAACCCAGAAGTCCATTTCCGCGGACACGGCTATTCGAATAGTTTATATTTAACCCTACAGGGGTGTACTTCTTCACACACGCTCTCACCACTTACCGCCGTTTACACGACATGTACTCGGCAACCTTCAAGCGGAGGCCCAGCGAGGGTGTCGGCCATGACCTGATTAACCACACAAGTCTCTTGTCCAGGTTTATCGCCTATTTGGGTTCCTTCCGTGGGGAGATCCGGCCGGGGTGTCGCTCACGGCCCCAAACGATGTGTACAGGGTTCCCGCATCACCAAACGGGCAATCGGTACACCGTGCCACGTACCTGCCGCGTCACAGCCCACCCCGAGGGTCAGCGCTGCGCACGACCTCCAGTAAACTACAAACACCAGAAACTAGTTGCAACTCCTGGACAGAGATCTTGTTGATTAATAAGTCGAGAGGGTCCATTGGTTTCGGGCCCAATGCATGGTAGTAACTGGTCATGGATCAACCAACACAGAACTCAGTTCCTGAGGACGGCTGCAATGGGACAACCTACCATGTACTCCTACATGGCCTCTCATCGCTACCTTTACCAAATCGTGTTCACACACTTAGCTCACACAAATTAGGACATGTTCATCACCCTTCCAATTCATCCCCGATGAATCAGACCTGACATAACTCTAAGCAATAGCAGGCATAACCAGAAAGCATGAATGAGTAGGCACAACATGGCTCAAACAACTCCTACTCATACTAGTGGGTTTCAACTATTTACTGTGGCAATGACGGGTCATGCAGTGGAAAGGGGTTCAACTACCGCAGCAGGTAACAGTTGAAGCGTTGTTGTCCTAATGCAATAAAAGAGAGCAAGAGTGAGAGAGTGGGATTGTATCGGAATGCTCAATGGGGTTCTGCTTGCCTGGCACTTCTGAAGATAACATTGGGTCTTCATCGGTGTCATCGATCACATCGTCGGAACGTCGTCTACTGAGAGGGGACAAAACCGACAAACAGAGAAAGAACACAATCAATGCAATGCGACAATATGATGCATGATCATGACATGGCAATATGCTGTTGATTGAGCTAATGCTACTAGCAACACAATTAAATGAAGTTGGTTTGAACCCAAGGTTCAAATTCAAACTCCATATGTGATTATTTAAATGCCATTTAATTGATTTGACCTGATCAGCAGGTTTAACTTCTTCAAACATGCATGAAATTGCCATAAACAGATTCCTTGAATTTTTCTGATCATTTTTCATATATAACTTATTTTCATCTGAGCTACGGTTGATTTTATATGATTTTTAGAAGTTTTAGCTATTTTCTGAAATAAATAAATCATTTATGATTTATTTAAAATTCCAGAAAACACTTATTGCATCAGCACTAGGTCATGCGGACATCAGCAAGTCAACAGGGGCTGGTTTAGTCAAACCTGACCAGTGGGGCCCATTGGTCAGTGACACTACTAGCTAATCCTATTAGTTAGTGCTAATCTAATCCTAACTAAAGTGTCAGGGGGGGGGGATGTGGCCCACATGTCAGTCTCTCAGGGCCTAACTAAGTTTAGTTTTAAACTAAACTGAATTAACAGGGGCTGGCCCCACGTGTGAGTGACTCACAGATCTAAGCACAGAGATTAGTACTTAATTAAAACCTAAACTAAAACTAAACGACGGCCGGCCCCACATGTCTTGGACACAGGGGGGGTCCAGCCGGAGTCAAACGGGGTCAAAACCACCGGCGGCTCGACGCCGATGAGGCCAAACGTGGCGGCGGTGCTCGGGAATCGCCCTCCGGCGACCATTTGGACGGTGGCTTGGTGCTACGCGTAGCTGGGGGGCTCGCGCATCTAATGGAGGCAACGCAAGGACACGGGGACGGCGGAGCTCGTCGAAACGGAGCTCGCGGCGGTGCCGGAGTTCGGGCTCCGTCGAGCTAGGCGCTGTGGGGCTCGGGGAGATGAGCGAGGAGGTGCTACGGGCTTCTACGGGTGCGGTGAAGATGATGCCGTGCTTGGAATCAAACCAACCTGGCTGTGGCCACCACGTCGACGTGTGGTGGCGGCGGCGGGTACGGTAAGAAAGGGGGCGACGGCTACGGGGACAGGGGGAAACGGCGGAGAAGCTCACTGCGATGCCGAAGAGGAGGTCATCGAGCCCGGGGAGTTCCTGGTGGTGCTGAATCGACGGCGAGGCCGTCGATGGCCGAAGGTTGAGGACAAGCGCGGTGATGGCGAAGCAGAGCCTCCCGGCGTCCCGTAGCTCAGTGGAGAGGACCAAGAGGACGTGGCGGAGCTCTCGAGCATGGCGCTGCAGCGAGGGGGCGATGGTGGCCGCGGTGGTGACGAGCGGCGGCGACGGCTCCGTTCGGTCGCGAGAGGGAGAGAGAGCAGAGCAGAGGGGAAGAAGAACGGGGAGGGTCGTGGGGTTCCAGGGTGTCGTGGTGTTCATCCAGGCGTCGGGGAGGAGGCAGGCAGGCTGGAGGTGGCCGTCGGTGGCCGTGCGCGTGCTGGCGCGCCGCGGGCACACGCCCTCGTGCCTTCTGGCACGAGGTAGACGACAGAGGAGGGCCAGGTGGGCTGGGCCGCACAGTACCGGGCCGGCCAGGCTGGACAGGTAAGCCTTTCCTTCTATTTTAAAACTGTTTCTGTTTTCTATTTTGTTTCTGTTATTCTATTTTGTTATTTTGTGCTGGGCTTTATTAAAAATACTTAGACACGCTTAAAAATCATGAAACCAAGCATGGCTACTGTTTAGAATAAACCCAACAGTAAACATTTTAGTTTATGATTATTTGAGCATTTAAAATAATATATAAAATATAAATGCCCAAATGCAAATAGGATATGATTTAATTCAAAATCCAGAATGGTCCTAGAAATATGTGCAACATTTTTGGCAGAGGTTTTTAACCAATCCAAAAATGATGAACTTTTCCAAGGGGCATTTTGGGTTCATTGAAAAAGATTTTAATTTGACCCTAGTGAAATTCATTTAATGCTAGGGTTTGAGCATCCCCATTTCAGGTTTCCTTTGAAAATAAACATGATGCAATAGACAGGTGCTATCCTAGGGCAAGGTGAAGTTGGGGATGTGACAAGTTTCCCGGTTACGGTGGGTGGTCGGGGTCGAGCGATGCGCGTTTCTCTTGTACATGCACGCGCGTGGGTGCGAGGCATTGGGCTCTAACTGAACCTGAGCGAGGCATTGGGCTCTAACTGAACCCAAGCGATTGCACTGCAGGCTACGCGTTACTGAACCCGAGCGATCGATCGATGGCTGTTAACTGAACCCGATCGAGCGATTCCTTCGCTACTGCTGCTAACTAAAGCCGATCGATGGTGCCTCTAGATGAACAGTGAGCGTTGCTGGTGGGTTTTGATGAACAGTTCCCGGTGGGGGTGGATGAACAGGACCCCGTGGTGTTGCGTCTGGATGAACAGGACCCCGATCAATCGAGCCGGTTGGGGCTGGATGAACTGGACCCCGTGGAGGGTTGGATGAACATGACTACCCCGTGGAGGGCTGGATGAACAGTAGACGTTGGAGGGCTGGATGAACAATAGCCCGTGGAGGGGTGGTTGAACAAGAGGCCGTGGAGAGGGCTGGTTGAACAGTAGCCCGTGGAGTAGCGCACGGTGGAGGCTGGATGAACAGGAGCCCATGGATGCATAGTCGCAGGTGGAGGCTGGAGGAGGTCGACGGTGGATGAACAGTAGCCCGTGGACGCTGGAGGGGGTCAACGGTGGAGATGAACAGTATTCCGTGGAGTCTCGTTTTGCGGTACGCCACACCCCTCCCGATGAACAGGACCCCTGTTTCGACCGTAGCGATCCAACACAAGTCCGTTTCCTCCGTTTTTCGGTACGCCACACCCCTCCCGATCAGCAGGACCCCCGTTTCGACCGTAGGAGGTTCGTTTCCTCCGTTTTGCGGTACGCCAGACCCCTCCCGAGGAACAGGATCCCATTTCTGACGTGGCCGGTCGAACACAAGGCTGTTCCCTCCGTTCTGCGGTACGCCATGCCTTGTTTCCATCGGCTGTTCCGTCAGAGCCCTCCGGATGAACACGGCGACGCATTCCGTTCCGACCCAGCCGGTTGGCTCCCCATGAACACGACGACGACGCTATTTCTCCGTTCTGGCCCAGCCATGTACACGAGCCCTGGCCGTATGTATGCGCAAGTAGGCGTTTGAGACCCTGCCCGTATGTACGTACGTGGCCGTATTTTCTTTCTTGCACATTAGTCGCTGTATGTACGTGTACATGCTACGTGCGCACCTATACTACGACACATGCGTGCCTCTACATCGACCAGTATGTACGTACACGTTCGCGACCAGAATGACAACGCTGCGTACGCTTCGACCAGGTGGGTCCCGACTGTCAGGCACTTCCTTGCGTGCGAAGATGTAGTTGGTGGGTTCCAGCAGTCAGGGGGCAAATCATTTGTTTTTGCCCAGACGCACTTCCTTGCGTGCGAAGATGTAGCTGGTGGGTCCCAGCAGTCAGGGGAAACATTTTTTCGTGAAATACGGTGGCCCGTCCGATGGGTCCCCACTGTCAGGTGGAGGAATAATTATTTTGCACGTAATAAGGAGGCACTTCCTTGCTGCGGCCGTGGACCCAGCTGTCAGCCTCTCCACGTACAGTCCACGTCCGATGGAAGTCGTTCCTTGACCATGTTGACCATGCCACGCAGAGAGCACCAGGGCAGTAAACGACGGCCTGGCCTAGGAAGGGGACGACACGAAGACGGGGAAGACGCGGCAGTGGATGCCCACGCGTAGAGGAGTACGAGGGTTCACTGGTTCGCTGAGGTGTGAGGCTGCTGTCGCCGCAGAATAATAGAGGGTGTGGGTGAGTATTGGGATGGCCTGGCCAGCGGTGGGAATAGTAGGGGGCGGTGTGGCCTCCGCGGCAGGATAGCCAGCCACGGGAGGCAGGAGCATGCGGCACGACTGGCGCTGCTTTGGGCGGCTGGAGCAACAAGACCAGAGGTTGAAGAAGTACTACGGCCGTTGGATGGACATCGTACGATCACTGGAGCTAGAATCGTTCATATTAACTCAGTTGACGAAGCACTTCGTCCCCGTCAACTTTGTAGGCCCACAAGTCAGCCTCCCACCAAGGTGGGTCCCAACCAGCAGGGGGAGTATTCATTTTTTTGTGCGTAATAAGGAGGCACTTCCGGTGGGTCTGAGCTGACAGCGGGGGGAACGTTTTTTCCGTGCAATACGGTGGCCCATCCGGTGGGTCCCAGCAGTCAGGGAGAAACATTTTTTTTCACAAAATACGGTGGACCGTCCGGTGGGTCCCTGCTGTCAGGTGGAGGAATCATTATTTTCCGCGTAATAAGGAGGTACTTCCTTGCTGCCGTCATGGACCCAGCTGTCAGCCTCTCCACGTATAGTCCACGTCCGATGGAAGCCATTCCTTGATCACGTTGACCACGCCACGCCGAGAGCACTAGGGCGGTGGACGACGGCGAGGCCTAGGAAGGGGACGACGCGGAGCCGGGGAAGACGCAGCAGTGGAAGCCCGCGCGGAGAGGAGTACGATGTTCATTGGTTCGGCTGTGGTGTGAGGCTGCCGTTGCCGCGGAATAACAAGGGGTGTTGGTGAGTAGAGGGATGGCCTGGCCAGCGGTGGGAGTAGTAGAGGGCGGTGAGGCCTGCGCAGCAGTCAAACCGGCCACGGGAGGCAGGAGTAGGCGGCACGACCGGCGCTGCTTTGGGGGGCTGGAGCAAGAAAACCAGATGTTGAAGAAGCACGACGACCGTTGGATAGACATCTTACGGTCACTGGAGCTAGAATCCTTCATATTGACTAAGTTGACAAAGCACTCCGTCCCCGCCAACTTAGTAGGCCCACAAGTCAGCCTCCCACCAGGGTGGGTCCCAACCAGCAAGGGGAGTTTCATTTTTTTGTGCGTAATAAGAAGGCACTTCCGGTGGGTCCGAGCTGACAGCAAGGGGAACATTTTTTTCGCGCTATACGGTGGCCCGTCCAGTGGGTCCCAGCAGTCACGGGGGAAACATTTTTTCACGAAATACGGTGGCCCGTCCGATGGGTCCCTGATGTCAGGTGGAGGAATCATTGTTTTCCGCGTAATAAGGAGGCACTTCCATGCTGCCGCCGTGGACCCACCTGTCAGCCTCTCCACGTACAGTCCATGTCCGATGGAAGCCGTTCCTTGACCACATTGACCACGCCGCGCCAAGAACACCAGGGTAGTGGACAACGGCGAGGCCTAGGAAGGGGACGACACAGAGCCGGGGAAGACGCGGCAGTGGAAGCCCGCGCAGAGAGGAGTGCGAGGGTTCACTGGTTCGGCTGCGGTGTGAGGCTGTCGTCGCCGCGAAATAATAGGGGGTGGGGGTGAGTAGAGGGATGGCCTGGCCAGCTGTGGGAGTAGTAGGGGGCGGTGAGGCCTGCGCGGCAGTACAGCCGACCACGGGAGGCAGGAGCAGGAAACACGATCGGCGCTACTTTGGGTGGATGGAGCAAAAACACCAGAGGTTGAAGAAGCACGACGGCCATCGGATGGACATCGTACGGTCACTCCAGCTAGAATCGTTTATATTGACTAAGTTGACAAAGCCCTTCGTACGCGTCAACTTAGTAGGCCCACAGGTCAGGTTCCGAAATGGTGCGCCCCAGATATCAGGGGAGGAATCATTTTTTGGGCGGGTGAAGCTAGAATATCCGAGATTGAAGAAGAAGCATGGCATCCGTTGGATGGACTTCCAACGGCCATTGCTGCTAGAACCGTGTGTTGACTATAAGTTGACAAAGCCTTGCATACGCGTCAACTCTCTTTTTTTAGGGGACGCGTCAACTTAGTAAGGCCACAAGTGTGTGGCAGAGAACTTCTAGCCCATATGAGATTTGTAAGAATGTGCAGCCAATTTCTGAATTCTAATGGAATTTACTACAGCCCATTTATAGTTTGTTAAAAGTACAGCCATTTCAACCAACCGTTCAAAACAGAATTCAATAAAATGTCCAACTTTTTGATGGGATCCAAAATATTTTTATCCCAAAATTTCTAGTCAGATTGAATACAATTTGTATATAAATTTATATTACGTAAAAATCCAACAAAACATTGCGCTCCCAACAATTAATGAAATTAAAATTTTCTATATCCAAAAACAATATTTTATAAAGTAATTACGTTATTGGTGCATTTTTTACCCAGTTTTTATAATTACATCCCATTTTTTATTTCTTAAAGCCCATTGTCTTGTTAAGCCTAATGCGTCCCTCCTAGGAAAGATTTGCAGCCCAGCGGGGCGGAGAATAACAACTTGACCTTGCGCGGGTATTCCTAAAAAAGTATAGCTGGGCTAGCCATTTTTAGCTTGAAAAATAATAATATCTGGGCTGGATATCTGGCTTGGGCTAGGCGGGCCACAGCCCGCCCAGTTAATAGCTGCAGCGATGTTTTCGTTGTTGTTCAGAGGCGAAAAATTAATATCTGGGCTAAACATCGCTCAAGAAAAACTCTGCAGTGCTCACACCTCAAAAACACAAATACTGCTCGAGCTGTTTGGTCCCAGCTGTTGGCCGCTTCTTGTGCAATTCTCTCGTTTATTGACTACATAGGTTGACAATGGTGTGGGACCGTGATGTCAGGAAACCAGGATGAAGCAAAAAAATAGTTTTATATACTAATAAGGAGGCACTTGCGTACGTGCGGCTATGGCCCTGGTGGGTCCCCACTGTCATCCTCTCCAAGTAAAGTCATCTCCTCATCCTCATGTCCGTTGACCATGTTGACAACGCGAGACGGCGGCACCACGGCGGGCGCAACAACTCGAAGGACGACGGAGAGGGCCTCACGGGCCCTACGGATGGTCTGATACAACGCCCACTGCTCATTGAGGAAGCCAGGATCATAGGGCCACATGTCTGCGACGGCATTGTCATTCGCTTGTTCACTGGTGCTCGTTGAGGAGACGGATGTTGCAACATAGGTTCTCCTACGCTGGTAGCTCTTGCACCATTAGGGCGTCGAAGTGCGGCCGCACCTGCTCTATGGTGAACACGTCATGCACCGGCTTGGACAGTGGCGCCGGCTCCTGGTCGGAAGCTATGTCTATCGTCTGATTGTCGTCGCTCAGCTCGGCGGGGTAGCTGGCGAGCCAGCATGTCCGGCTGCTGGACCGACCCGCTGCCAAGCACGAGTCTGACTGCCCTAGCCCAGCCAGACCGCCTACCTCGCCCGCGCGCGCTTTCCACCCGAAACGTTCAATGCCGCCCGCCCTGCTTCCCAGTGCATGCGATTGCTCCGCCTTCAAATGACACAAGTGCCGTCCGTCCGTCCTTCTGCCGCCCACATTAATGATACGCGATTGCCTAGGCGGCTACTCAGGCACCACACGTCCGTCCCTCCGCCGCCCACCATTGCTATATAAACTGCTGCGCCGGCCATAGCCGCAGTCATCCGCATCCGTTCCTATTCTCCTGTCCACACCACTACTACCCACCATGGCTTCCTCGCGCTCCAGCGCTCTTCGGGTCGGGCGGACGACGGACCACAAGGCGATGGCAGCCATTGCTGCTGACTAGCTGGCCGGCAGGCAGCCGGAGGACGACGACGTCCCAATGGAGAACATGGTAGTCGACGATCCGGCGCCAACCCCCTCCTCTGTGCCGTCCTTGCCGGTGCATTGCACCATGACCATCAGCCAGGCCCGTGCCCAATATATGGACACGGTGAGGCAGAAGTGTGAGGAGCAGTTTCGGGAGGCGCAGGCCGACGCCGCCTACAACCACCACCTCCTCCAGGAGCACCTGCAGGCGGAGGAGCAGATCGCCACGGAGCCGGTGGAGTAGGAGGCGCTGCTCGACTCATACCGCTCCACCCACGAGGGCCGCCTCGAGTGCTGGCAATACCGCATGCGGGTGGCGGAGGCTGCGGCCGCCTACAAAGAGGGCGATGAAGCGGGCGAGGCGCTGTTTAGTGAGACCGAGGACGAGGCAGAGGACAATGCCGGCTCCGACGAGTCCCCACTCCGCTGGCGTCGACGAGGTCCTGCTCCGCCGAGGCCCCGCGACGCCAACAACGAGGCAGAGGACACCGCCGGCTCCGCCGAGGCCCCACCCTGCCGGCAACGAGGGTAGGTCGCCACCGCTCGGGTACAAGTAAGGCCACCGCTGCTACCCTCCAGTTGCTGGAACTGAGCTGTACATCATGGAGCAATTCTATGATTATAGGATGATTGAAGAGCGCTCCTTGGTTGATCAAGCTCATGAGATACAGCCATTTGCTAGAGAACTTGAGCACTTCAGTTGTATGCTACCGGACAAGTTTGTTGCCGGAGGTATCATCACTAAGCTTCCTCCTTCGTGGATCTCATTGGCACTCTTGATGTGGAAGAAAAGGCGAGAGCAAAGGACACACGTGCTCGAGGAATTGAGGGAGGATCTAGTGCCGATCTAGTATAGAAGAAGAACTTCCAGCCCCACAAGTTCAAGAACAAGGGAAAGTTTGATGGTAAAGCAAAGTTTGATGGGAAGAACAAGGCTGTGCAACACACGAACTTCAAGAAGAAGAATGACAAGAAGAAAGGTGTTTGTCATGTGGGGATCCTGATCTTTGGGCTCCTAGCTGCCCTAATCGCTATGACAAGCTAGGCGGGTCAACCACTGACGGCCGGTTAGCTTCTTGGCGGCGACGTGGTGTCGGAGAGCTATGTTGGAGAAGGACGCTGCTTCTACTTAACTGCTGGTGCAGTAGGTTGAGTGACACATGGGCCCAACAGGCATGTGGGCCACTTGTCAGTAACGCAACTGCACCTGCAGTTAAGTCACTGAAGCTTCTATTCGGCTCAGCCGGACACAGGTGGGTAGCTTCGGTTAATTAATTATACCTCCAACGCACCCCTTTTTAGTTGAAGAATGTATGAAATGTAATGATATCTGACATGTTTATATGAAATCTAACCGTGTATGAATGAATTTATTTCGATTATTTCAAATTCTTGTATCACTCGCATTGGATGAGCATGCAAAACAATACGTACTAGCATTATTCCCAGCGTGATCACCTCGTTTGCAGCAGTTTCACATGTACTCCCTCCGGTCCTTTCTAGTTTGCATACAAGTTTTGTCTGCATTAAAGTATCTCTACTTTGACCAATCTTATAGAAAAAAGTATGCACTTTCACAGTGTGCCAAGTAAAAAGGAACAGAAGGAGTACAAAGAGTTTGAGTAGCTTTTTAGCGTTCATGTACATTGCAATCAAACACACAGGCCTGGCAATTCATAGAGAACATTCAAAACAATTGATGATTATGCATCTCAGCGATTCACATGTCAGAGCCAATATTTACTTCACAACTAAAGAATAAAGAAAAAGTGGATCGACGTTGCTGACAGCAAAGGGCGTCCCATTCGAAAATATCAAACGCATGTCTTCTTGCTAAAATCAATAAGCAAAATTTGACAAGGTTTTCCCATTCCAAAATATCAAATGCCTACGATTGTGGAATGGGCAGGGTTTGCCATCAGTTCAGACATTGACATGGCACCTCGTGCTAAATAAACCAGCTGTTGTTTTTGTGCAGTTCCACCAAAATCAACCAAATTTGCGCGTAGCTTGTATGATTTCGTCGTTATATATTGCAACGCCTTGAACTTATCAGCACCTCCTTTCTTGTGGTGGAAATGAATGATTCGATGTATTCATGAACATTTTGTGCAGTTCCCATTGAAATCAAGATGAGCACCCCTGTTTGCACAAATACAAAAAAGTGATTAGTATAAAGCAAACTGTACTATGAATTGACAGTTTAAACAAGCACCTACATGGTCCATGTACAACACACTTTTAGAAAATGCAACTCACAGGAAAGAATCCTAGGAAAACATTGTACTCGCGCATCACAGCAAGAAAATAGAGATTTACTAGTCCTTCTGAGCTGAAGTTAGTTTGGCCTTGTGGGGGGTAATGTAACGATCCTTCAACTGCTCCTTCTGATGAGAAGATAGACAGGGCTTCTTCATCCTGGCATAACCGGAACTACTCACTTCACGTACTCCATATTCTTCTTCAGAGGAGGAGGATCCTGTTGTGCAAAGACGAGAGGATAATTAAATGCTAGCATCCCTGTTTGCTCAAAAAAGGAAAGGAAATATTTAAAACAGCACAGATGAAGCACTTATCAAGGATAATACCACTTTTTGATGACAGTATATAAATAGTAGCACAACACCAATAGAGATGACAAAGCTCAATAATATGGATGAAATCAGTGGGCGAGTAGCAACCTTTGTCAGGAGGCTTATTGTGTAGAGCATACAGATGAAGCACTTCCCCGGAACCATCTGTTGCTATCTACTGTGGTGGCCATGCTTACTATATACTCCTTGATTAGATTAATGTTTCCAACATCTTCTTGTGCAGTTCCACTAAAATATATGGTATCTTTAAAGAAGATCCTTGTTTGCACAAGTAGAGGTAATTACGTATTACATTAAGAGTGGCATCAAATCAGTGGCAAAACAATTGCTCGTTCCAGCCATAGCAATAATTTACGATGCAAAAATATATCGTTACTTGTGTCATCACAGTTCCTGTGCTTATTTACAGCACCAGGAGTTGATTTATTGTTTTTCTTACGCTTGTTCTTCCCCTTCATCACTTGGTTCAATAACAGACAAGCTTTGCCTTCAATGTAAGATTTGGCATGTCAATTAGGTTGCACAAGTATAGCACTAAACAATGACATTAATTTTCTGATGAAAGTGGCAAAATACAGGCCAACAGTTGTGAAATATCCTTATCTTACCCTCAATGGGATATTGCGGTGCACATATAGATTGGAAGTCTTGTCTCCATTTGTGCAGTTCACTAAAATCAAGCAACATTACATACAAGTAGCACAACATATGACATCACACTGCAGAATCATGTGAAAGAAGGCTAGCACTGGCCTCTCATGACGCGGAATTCAAACAACTCACAAGAAGAAAATCTGACCCAAATTTGCCAACACAGATAGCAAGTAAGATCTCCTCTTGTGCAGTTCCACGAAGATCAAGCAATCAAGCAACATTGTCGATGTGACATTTTGGTTGAACTGCACAAAACACTCTTAAAACAAAAGTGTTTTGTGCAGTGCAACAAAAGGTCACAATGGCAACGAGGCGAAGTAGATAACCCTATTTACACAGAGGTGCAAAGGAAACAACTAGTGGTCAATAACGGTGGATGACACAGAAGCCAACAAAAAGAAGCATCTACCTTATCTAAATGGGAAAGGAAGCAAGACATCAGCATTTCTCAAACGGTGGCATTGATTAATATTAATAGAGAGATTATATTAACAATAAAATTCATTAAACATGTAATTTGCTTTTACCTGTGGCATTGCATCAATTTTCCAGCGGCATTATTAGAGGATGCTTGTTTACAGGGACATTTTGGTGGAGGGACTAAAAAAACTCCGTTTCAGTCCCATCTAAACCAAACAGGAGGGACTTTTAGGGACTAAAAGTGGGCATTTGGGACTAAAGAAAGAAGATCCCAAGGGAGAGTCTTTTTGGGACTTTTTCCAACAATTGCCCTGCCAAGCATCGCACCTTGTCTCTATTAGTTAATTACTAGGGGTAACATGGTCTATTAGCATGTCATTTAATAACCTCTAGTCCATGTTTAGTCCCTGGAACCAAGCAGGTAGGGACTAGGGAGTTTTTAACCAAACATGGCCTTAGATTAACAACAGCTAAAGAGTTGCACGGGACAGTGGACGCACCAGCACCATGTGCATCTACCGATGTACTGGGGTGATGCATAGTCTGTTACAACAAAGAACAAACAACCAAGGAGCATATTTGTGTTGGTCCCAGTTTTTTTCCCTATGTGAGCGCAGCACATCTAGTCCTGCTCAAACTCTATAACCTTGTCCTCCAAAACAAAAGATCAGTTTGTTACAGATGTGCGTACTGCGTTTTTCATTGTTTTCCCTTTTCGACCAACGTAGGTGCTCGATAGCCAGTCTGTACTAGTACTTTCCCCACTTCCTTTCCTCTATGAACCACATCCTAGATTTATGCTATAAAACATTCCCCACTACTTTCCCCCATTGTTGTCCTCTTTGAACCACGTCTTAGATTCATGCGATACAACTTTCCCCCTTCCTTTCCTTTTTGAACCACGTCCTAGATTCAGGCTATACAACTTTTCCCACTACTTTCCCCCATTCCTTTCCTCTTTGAACCACGTCCAAGATTCATGGTATACAACTTTCCCCACAACTTTCCTATTTGATCCAACTCCTAGATTCGAGTGCAGAAGCAGAAAAATCCCACATGCAGCTAGAGCAATGCACATGGAATAAGTAAATTATACCTTAAGGTTCTTGGGGTGTGGTTCGTTGGGCGACTAGAGGCCGTTTGATCCACACTATGTACAGCGGCGAAGAAGAAGGGGTTGGAGGCCCTCCCGTGCAGCCGCTGGGTGAAGGTGAACAGCTGCACCGTTAGAGGATTCCCTCCCTCGCCGACGGCGACAACGTTAAGCCTCCTTCCCTTCTCGGCGGACGGATCCTGCCGGCTCTTTGACCAGTAGTGAGGGGAGAGAGAGAGAGGCCAACGAAGTCTTGTTTAGATCTGGAGAGGGTGAGAGAGTGTGTAGAGAGCAACTACAAGCAGACCAGTAGTGAGGGGAGAGAGAGAGGCCAATGAAGTCTTGTTTAGATCTGGAGAGGGTGTGAGAGTGTGAAGAGAGCAACTACAAGCGCTGAGGCTCCAGCGTGTATATATATACTAGAGAGAGTGTGAAGAGTGCAAACCCTAGAAAAAAAGCGCCGAGGCTGCAGCTTATACGTGATGAGGTGATTATACGGTCACTACAAGATCGTATAGCTCCGTATCCATCCATTTTGACCAGTCAAAGAATCCTCCTGGCACAAATTATGCTCAAGTGTAGTTATCGAACCCGAGACCTCAAGTTTGATGAGCGAACAGGCTAACCAGCTACACAACCCTCCCGTTATGTTCAACGAGAGGAAAATAACCTTTTATACATTCCTGCATTCGTGTGACAAGCATGCCGTTTTGTGTGTGTGTGTGGGAGTCATTGGGATTTAAATCATATGTTACTAGTCTATGTTACTACTACGCGAAGTTTGCCGTCGGAAGCGAGCCGATCTGGCTCTCCTGAGCTAACAAGGTTTTTCTAGCCCACCCAAGCTAGCTGGCCCACAAAAGCTAAAATATTTTAATAGTTCCAAACGCATAACCTTGCCCGGCTACACTATAAGATGTTCTTGCTGAGGATCCAAACGCTCCCTAAGTAACAACGCTCACTAGCAACGAGACCAGGAGGGGATTGAGATGCGAAGTTAATGGACGATGCCTAAACATTTTGGGAATATCTGATTTCCGTAGGATAACTTAACACCTAGACGGAGGGAGTACTACTCGTCAGTCCAGGTTTGATGGAATATTTGTCACCTCTTCTCTTCTTGTAGGTACTCCATTTGTATCTCACTTCCCGTGGCTTAGCACTCACACGATTTTCCTATTCTATGAACCTGTGTGTGCGTGTGCATGTGCATGTGTGTGTTTAACAACATGTGTTTGCTAGAGAGAGCGATAGATCGACCTACTCCTATAGAGAGATGGTGTGTAGTGTACGATTTTAGTCACGAGAGTCGATGCATCCTCCCGTTTCCGGGCGTCCGGTAGGGACAGGCGGACAGCTGCCACGCCCGCTCCTGACCAGCTTGGCCTACCCAAAGCCCCTCCATCGCCCGCGCGCACTTCCCGCCCGAAACTGTCAGCGCTGTTCCAAAGAATCGGTGCCGCATTCATGCCCGGGAATAGCGGACGCGACCTCTCACGGGCGCCTGCGTTGAAGGGAGAAGCGGATTCAAGAGTGATGGTTGCTTCTTCCATCCAACTTACTGCTGGGTCTATGTGATTTGACGACTCATTGGTCATTATTACTGAGGTGGTAGGACTGTTGGATGTCCCACGCTTTCGGCGAAAGGAGGTACTACTAGATTACAATTTTCTCCATTCTTACGGCGAAGGATTGCAAGAGCAGTGAAAACACGCAGGCTCAACGATTACATGGCCCACCTCACACTATCACAATATTTTCTGGACACCGTGCGACACCTAACTCTTTACACAGTACTCCCTCCGTTCCTAAATATAAGTCTTTGTAGAGATTCCACTAGGTGGACTACATACGGAACAAAATGAATGAATCTACACTTAAGATGCATCTATATACATCCGTATGTGCTTCATAGTGAAATCTCTACAAAGACTTATATTTAGGAATGGAGGAAGTACTTGTATAGTATGTACTGTAATTTATCAGCGAGATAGTACCCAGCTTCTGTTACATGTATCTTGCGTCCAAGGTTGCCCGTTGCAACATTTCATCAAATACAAAGGAGACTAACATGCTTGCTATTGCATCTCAATGATTGAAAGATCATAGAAAATATGTACTCCCCCCGTTCCAAAATAAGTGTCTCAACTTTATGCTACATACGCAGCAAAATGAGTCAATCTACACTCTAAATACGTCTATATACATCAGTGATTGGAGTATGCACTAGTAGTTCATATTGAAATCTACTAAAGGACATATATATTCCAAACAATATGATAATCTCTCTAACCAAGGTAGTAGGGACGAGGAGTAAATGGAGGGAGTAGTAAAAAAATTTCCTCGTCCTACGAGCCACCGCGCGTGTGGGCGAGGGAGCGGGCGTAAGGCGTAGTAAGCAAGCTTCACCTCATCCTGCAAGCCACCGCGCCCGTAGGCGGGGGAGACGGTGTACTAAGCAAGCTTCTCCTCGTTCTGCGAGTTGACGGGACACATCAAAAGTACTCCAGTGTATAGAGCCTTGCCTCTAAGGTAGGCCCCACATGGTTTGCCTCTTTTTTTAACATAACACGTCAAGTCGCAATTTGTTTGTTCACCCGTGGTAGACGATCCTCCCTCCATCTAGTAGACAACCAGTACACGTGTCAAGTTACCACATGGGCTGCCTTTTCGTACAGAAATGAGCTCCACCGTGTACCCACGCGGGTGTGGTTGGGAAAGAGACGGGAGTACGTGCGCCATGCGTGCACCTCTTCTCTTTGTGCACGTCCCCCACCTACGTGGGTGTGTGTGATAGATACAAACCTAGACAATTGGCTTGTGCGTTCGTGAATGTTTTTTGTTTGGGGGAGGTTGATTTCGTGAATGTATTTGTGGGAATATGTGTCGATGACATCTCAAACAAATTTTTGCATGCAATGTGTGTGAAATGGAGGCCTATCCATATCATATATAGAGGGTCGTGTGATCCACGAGAAGAGAGGGAGGGGTCATAGATATCGATAGAGTTGAAGAGAGGATCAAGTAGGTGGGTGTGAGATCAATGAAGAGAGCCATCGAAATTGTGTGTGCATGCAAGTCAAAGATATAGGGCGACTGACATAGCTACCGGAACGTCAGAGGGCACAGGTCAAGTTTGTGTGTGGCAGGGAGACATGACTAGAGCGCTCGACGTATCGATGGGTTTGTGTGTGTGTGTGTGTGTGGGAGGGGGTGGGGGACGGGTAGGCAGAGGCCTGACTATAGACGTAGAACGACTCGTATATGTGTTGAGAACGAGAGTCCCAGCTATGTTTTGAGAGAGTCACAACCGAAGGACGGGAAATAGGATGGGATAGAGAGAGAGAGAGGCAGGGAGAGGGGTTGAGTGCTGGATGGCTGATGGAGTTGCTTCTCGAAGATGGCGGGAGAGGCCTACTAGACAAACTAAGGGTGGAACTGCAATATTATCAATAAGAGTGTGGTGTTTCTTTGTGTGCCTGTGCGTGATAGATCTGTCGGGACACATCCATGGATGATGAAGGGAAACCATGTGTTTTGGTAAGCAAACCTATCTAGATTAGTACATCAATTGTTGTTTGTCGGAGGAAGGGAGAGACATAACTAATGAGGTAGATCGATCGATGCGTGGGGAAAAACAAGTTAGAAGGACCTAGCTAGCTATATGTATAGAGGTAGATCGGTCGGTGTACGTCCATTTGTTAGAGGCAAATAAGGCCTAGCGAGATGGATAGACAGAGAGAATGGAGCTAGGAGGTGGTGCGAGAGGCCCATCTACTAGCTTGATATGGGGAGGAGTGTGCGGTTGTGAGATCGATGAAAAGAGGGGCGAGAGTTTACACGTGTGTGTGACTGTATGAGAGACACGAGGCAAGGACACATAAAGGAGGATATTGAAGGTTCATGTGTATGTTGTAGGTAGACATCACTGGAGAGGTTTATCGATCGGTGTGCGCCAGAAAGGAGTTGTGGAGACTGTGGGAGAACGACCTAACGAAAAAAAATGAATGTGCGCGATGGATAGAATGCTGAGGGAGGGGGAGGGCGAGGAGGGCGTGTGCATGCATGAGAGAAAGTTAGTGGTAGCTACAAAGGTTAGAGGATTGTGTGGGTGTAAGAGACTAACAAAGATCATAATTTGATATGAAAGTGGATTCATATATTTGAATAGGAGATCATAGTGTTTTAAACATATGCATGCATGAATATAGCGGTGATACGCGTGTTGTGGTTTTGCACATGTTATACAATAGTGTGATAATGCATGGCGTTTGCAACTCACAGCTAAATGTCGAACAATCTAAACCATACTATACATCGAACAATCTCACATTTTATTTGAATTTGTGATAATGTGTGGTGTTTGCAGCTTACAACTAAATATCGAACAATCTAAACAATACTTATCGAACATTCTCACATTTTATTTGAATTTGTGGTAATGTGTGGTGTTTGCAACTCACATCTAAATACTTGTAGGCGTAGGGGGCGGGGCACCAAAAATAATGTGATAAACACATTATACATATGAGACATGGTTTAGTTTGTGAAGATCTAGCTAGAGCTTGAAATGTACTATGATTTGAAATCAACATAAAGTTGATTCAAAAAATCGAGTTTGAGTTCATATAGTACACATAGTTCATATGTAACTCGAGACTAATCATGTGGTGTGCTGTGAAGATAATACACAAACGATGGTTTAACTTGACAATAATGACGATTTTAGATCTTATTAAAATAGAGAAACGAATTCAAATGCTTTGACTTCACAACAATCATTATTGTAGATCTTATTCAAATAGAGAAACAAATTCCAATTTAGTTCATATTGAAGCAGTAGTATATACGTTTGGAATGCACTAAAACATTCATTTGAGTACTAGGTTGCATGCATTATACACGTAGCGAAATATTTTAATTGAACATAACATGAATTCAAAGTTTTGAATGACATTTTAGTGCGAATTGATTTGGTACAATACATGTTAGGCTTGTCCGGAATTTCAACCCGCGCCTTGTTAGCCCGAAATATTTAAGATATATCTTTGTCTCATTGTGCTCCGACAACTCCCTCCATCTCAACCCGCGCCTTGCTATTCCAAAATTACAACGCGCGCGAAAGCTCCCACCTTCTGTGAAATCCCGACATGCGAAATGCCCGTGATACCCATGAACCGAAAGAACCGCATCAAATCGGTGGGGGTACTTTCGTAACTTACCCCACATTTCGGACAAGCGCGTCCCTAAGCCATGGTTCCCCAGTCCCATCCCATCCACCCACCCATTCGTAAACCGAGGCCGGCAAAACCCGCGAAGCCCAACACCCTCCTCCGTCCGCCACCCAGCCGAAGCCTCTTCCCCGACGACGTCGTCCACAGCAACACCTCGACGTCCCTCATCCACCGTACTGGATGAGGATCCGTTGTCGATCTGGTCGTCCCGCCGGTTCGGCCACCCCGTCCTCCACCTCCCAGGAGCTGCCCCGACGTTCCCCTCGTCTTTCGCGCCACCTCCATTCCCACACCACCGTCTTCAGCTGCACCACCGAAAGAGCATCATCATCATCGTTTCCTCAGATGAAGCTGCAGCCTAATCGGCGCCACAAAAGAGATGAGCGGCTCATCTCTGAACTTAACTGTCGAAAGTGAACTTAACTGTTGAAACTTGAGTTTTTAAATGGTTGTGGGGTACGTATTGGGGCAGCAATCAGTACTATATGTCTACTATCTAGTTAACCTCGGGTGTCTACTATGAGTTTCATGTTGGGTGCAAACAAACAGTAAAGGAGCCATTATCTGTATTTTTTAACTAAAGCTATTATATGTCTGCTATCATTGGTTTTGGGTCTATCCACAGTTTTCTACCTTCACTCTAGATTTGTGCATGCACTCCTTACATAATCTCACTATGTTTTATTCCTATGCATGTCAGTTATTGTACACAATGGAACTGAACATGCAGAGCAAAAGAGATGAGCCTTGCGTGGCAATAAAATTTCATGCAGACGTCGCTCCATGAAGGGCGCAAAGGTAGCCCCCCTCCACCCGTTTCGGACCGTAATCAAGAGGAAGATAACTCCTCATAGGAGGATTCACAGACAGATGACCAATCCTATTCCCCCCC
>LR738711.1:585112012-585196742 GCA_902687465.1 Secale cereale | reverse complement strand
CCCGAGGTGCATGCTCTAACTTGGTAGGATTATGTTGCTCATATCGTGCATATTGTATCTTGCATTGCTATGTCATTTGCTTAGTTTAGACATGATTTGTGTGAATGCCACCTGTTTAGTGTCTAATTACCATATATGTGAATTATGCAATGCCATCTTTTTGCAAGACATTATATATGTGAATTATGCAATGCTATCTTGTTGCAAGGCATTATATATATGAATTATGCAATGCCATGCTATTTAGCCAAGCGTCCTATATGTCAATTATATCATGTCGCCCTCATTTTTGTATTTCTCATTGCTTTTGTCGACAATGTTTGTATATTCAACTGCTCTTCTTGTGCATTAGCCATTTGAATTGGTGATGGAGAAATCTGGAGTGAAAACAAGGTCTTCAGAGCAAACAATGCTACCTGGTGAAGCAAATACGTTGCTGGTTACAGATAGCTCTTCAGAGGAGGATTCAGAGGCAGATGACCAGTCCTATTATCCCCCTGAGGTGTATGCTCAACCTTGGCAGGGTTATATTACTCATATCATGCATATGTTGTATTGCAATGCTTAGTTTTTACATCATATACACGATATGGAATGCCATCTCCTTAGTTGACACATCATATATGCGATTGCCCTCTGCTCACTTCCTTAGTATATAAACCATATATTTGAAATATATCATGCCATGATGTTTACTTAGACAACATATATCTGAATTATGGCATGCCAACCCATTTTCTAAAGACATAATATAGTTATATCATTTCATCTTGTTCACATAGTCATCATATTTTGAATTATGTCATTCTATCCGTGAATTATCATGCCATCATGTTCCCATCGACGGCATGTTTGTGATTTATGGCATGCCAACCACTTTAATAGACACATCATATAGTTATATCATGTCATCCTGTTTACATAGTCATCATATTTTGAAGTACGTCATTCTATCCTGTTTATTTAGCCATCATACATGTGAAATTGTGTCATGCTATCCTGTTTAATTTAGCCATCATATATTTGAAATTATGTCCTGCTATTCTGTTTGGTTAGACAACATAAATGTGAATTATTGCATGCCCTGTTTTCTTCCCTACTATCCATTGCACCTGTCTATCTTACAATGTCTGTACATTCAATTAATTTTCTTGTTTATCAGCCATTTCAATTGGAGGGGGTGATGTCAGTATCTGTGGGAGTAAAAACACGGTCTTCAAAAAAGATCGTGCTACCTGTCGATGGAGATAGAACCACGGTTGTACTTGCCCAAGAACCAGCCCCACCACACATAACGCAGACTCATGCAGATTGTACCCCTACCCAGTTGGACAGAGAACCAGCTACGCCCCTTCTAACCCCAGCCCCAGCAGATAGTAACCTAGTTCCCGTTGATACAGCACCATCTCCACCACAGAGCACCAAAACACGAGCAGTTAGTAAGGCAACTGCAGTGCCCAAAGCACGAGGACCACCACTCCAAACCCCAAGTCAACGCTTAAAGGAGAAGAAGAATTGTTCTCAGGTCATGTTCCATAGCTATGGTTCATACTAATTTGCTCTTGCATCACTGTATTTACTCATACCAACTAATTTCAAATTTGAAGGATGCAATTGAAACTCCAATGGCGCAACAAGTATGGTTTAAACCTGTTTCTTTAACGTGTTTGCTGTTGTAACTTGCTCTATGTTGATTTCAGTTTTAATTGAATAAACAGTTATGTTCTCATGCCATACACATTACAAGTGTTGTTATTGCTGTGTAGTTTCCCACACTTATATTCTGTCTATGCAGCTTTGTCTTAAATAGATATGATTCAAACTGTATCTATCTTGATTTGGCAACATAAACTAGAATGATATAGACCATACAGTGACCATACTACACAGATATATTTGTGTTTCATGTTGTTATCATGTCCACCTTAATACTAAACTGGTTTACCAAAATGAGTTTCATATACTACATTGTAAACCTGTGATGTGTTTGTTTGTTTCTCCTTTAGAACGCGGATAAAATATTGGAGAAGAGTACCCCGTTATGCAATGCTAAAGGAAGTAATGCAGATCAGGTTCAAGATAGTGAGACATCCCTGTTGTTCTCCAAGAAAGCTGATAAAAACTATATTGAAGACACTAAGACAACCCCAAAGTCTTATCTTGATGTAGTGTTCGAGTTACATGCTACTACCGCTGGCACCAGCTCTTCGAACTCGCTACCTGAATCAGTTTGGCTTCTTGAGTCTCAACTTCAAGTTGAAAGACATCGATCAGATGTTATGCGACAGGAAGCCGAAGGACTGAGGAAGTCCCTGCAGAATTCAGATTCATACTTTCTGGTGCAACAACAAGTGCTGGAGGATTTAAGCGCCAAACAAGAGAATGTTAATAAGCTTGCTAAGCATCTTGCCAGCATTATGGGTACCCAGAATATTGTTTCTTGAGCTCTTCTGAAGTGGTTTCAGTTGTGGACTTGTTTTGCTGCGGCATTTATATGCTGCTTTGTTCCCTATATTTGCATTTGTGGCGAACTTTCATGCCCAGTGGATGTAATATGTGTAATAGCCGTGATAGCCTAGCGTAAGTTGCTTGCTTATTTATTTCCGTTGTCTTGTTTAATTGTTTTCTTGTAGTTAGTGCAGTTGTTTTTCCGCGGTTTGCTAGTGGCCGGAATAACCTATTTTTTAAAACTAGCCCACATTAACAATTGGCTACATATTTACTGTAGTTAACATGGGGCTCCTACGGGCCGCGGAAACAATGGGCCTTCTAAGGGCCGTAGAAACAGTGGGCCTTCTATGGGGCATAGACACAATGGGCCTTCTACGGGCCTTATCATCAATGGGCCTTCTACGGGCCGTATGATCGGTTGGTCAAGCATGGGCCAATAACAGACCACATTATGGCCGTAAATGGGCAGTAGTTGAAATTGTCCGTTCATGGGCCGACCATAACAGGCCGTCGTTAATATGCTGCTACTTCTCGAGCTTGCGCTGTATTCCCTCGAAGAGGAAAGGGAGATGCAACACAGTAGCTTAAGTATTTCCCTCAGTTTTTGAGAACCAAGGTATCAATCCAGTAGGAGACCACGTGTGAGTCCCTCGCACCTGCACAAACAAATAAGAACTTCACAGCCAACACGATAAGGGGTTGTCAATCCCTTTACGGTCACTTACGAAAGTAAGATCTGATAGAGATGATAGTTTGATATTGTTTGTATTTTTTATTATAAGAACATAAAGTAAAAGCGGAAAAGTAAAGTAGATGTAGATTGATATGTTGAGAAAGACCCGGGGGACATAGTGTTCTCTAGTGGCTTCTCTCATGATAGCGATATTCTACGGCGGGTTAACAAATTACTGTTGAGCAATTGATAGAAAAGCGAATAATTATGAGACTATCTAGGCATGATCATTATATATAGGCATCACGTCCGAGACAAGTAGACCGAAACGATTCTGCATCTACTACTATTACTCCACACATCGACCACTATCCAGCATGCATCTAGTGTATTGAGTTCATAAGAACAGAGTAACGCCTTAAGCAAGATGACATGATGTAGAGGAATAAACTCAAGCTTAGTGATATAAACCCCATCTTTTTATCCTCGATGGCAACAATACAATACGTGCCTTGCTGCCCCTACTGTCACTGGGAAAGGACACCGCAAGATAGAACCCAAAGCCAAGCACTTCTCCCATCGCAAGAACTATAGATCTAGTAGGTCAAACCAAACCAATAATTCGAAGAGACTTGCAAGGATATTATAATCATACATAAAGAGTTCAGAGAAGAACCAAATATTTCTCATAGATAATCTTGAGCATAAACCCACAATTCATCGGATCTCGACAAACACACCGCAAAAAGAGATTACATCAAATAGATCTCCTCGCAGACCGAGGTGAACTTTGTAATGAGATCCAAAGAAAGAGAAGAAGCCATCTAGATACTAGCTATGGACCCGAAGGTCTGTGGTAAACTACTCACAACTCATGGTGAGGCGATGATGATGATGTAGAAGCACTCCATGGAAGATCCCCCCTCCGGCGGAGCTCCGGAACAGGCCCCAAGATGGGATCTCACGGTAACAGAAGGTTGCGGCGATGGAACTAGGGTTTTCTTTGTTGTTCTGATGGCTTCGGGGTACATAGGCATATATAGGAGGAAGGAAGGCACCGGGGGCCAAACATGGGGCCCACGAGGCAGGGGGCGCGCCCTAGGGGGGCCCACCCTCGTGGGCACCACGTAAGCCCTACTCCGTGGTTCTCAAGTCTCCCGTGCGTGATTTTCTCCAAAAATATCTCTCCCGAAGGTTTCATTCCGTTTGGACTCCGTTTGATATCCCTTTTCTGTAAAACCCTGAAACAGGCAAAAAACAGCAATCTGGACTGGGCCTTTGGGTTAGTAGGTTAGTCCCAAAAATAATATAAAAGTGTATGACAAAGCCCATTAAACATCCAAAACATCATAGATAATAGCATGGAACAATAAAAAATTATAGATACGTTGGAGACGTATCAAGCATCCCCAAGCTTAATTCCTGCTCGTCCTCAAGTAGGTAAATGATAAAAACAGAATTTTTGATGTGGAATGCTAACCAACATATTGTGGCATGAATGTTCAGATCTGAAAGATTCAAGACGAAAGTCTATATTGACATAAGAAATAATAATACTTCAAGCATACTAACAAAGCAATCATGTCTTCTCAAAATACTATGGCTAAAGAAAGTTATCCCTACAAAATCATATAGTCTAGCTATGCTCCCTCTTCATCACACAAAATATTCATATCATGCAAAACCCCGATTTCAGCCAAGCACTTGTTTTCATACTCTATTCTTTCAAACCTTTCAACTTTCACGCAATACATGAGCATGATCCATGGACATAGCACTATGGGTGGAATAGAGAGGTGGTTGTGGAGAAGACAAAAAGGACGGAGATAGTCTCACATCGACTAGGCGTATCAACAGGCTATGGAGATGCCCATCAATAGATATCAATGTGAGTGAGTGGGGATTGCCATGCAACAGATGCACTAGAGCTAAATATGTATGAAGCTCAACAAAAGAAACTAGTGGCTGTGCATCCTACTTGCTTGCTCATGAAGACCTAGGGCATTTGAGGAAGCCCATCATTGGAATATACAAGCCAAGTTCTATAATGAAAATTCCCACTAGTATATGAAAGTGACTAAACATGAGACTCTCTATCATGAAGAACATGGTGCTACTTTGAAGCACAAGTGTGGAAAAAGATAGTAGCAATTGTCCCTTTTTCTTTCTTTTTTTCTTTTTTTCTTTTTTCTGGGTCTTCTTTTTTTATTTGGCCTTTTTTTGGAGGGGCTTTATTGATTTAGCCTTTCCTCACATGGGACAATGCTCTAATAATGATGATCATCACACTTTCATTACACTCGATATTACAACTCGATACTAGAACAAAGTATGACTCTATATGAATGCCTCCGGTGGTGTACCGGGATGTGCAATGAATCAAGAGTGACATGTATGAAAAATTATGCATGGTGGATTTGCAACAAGTACGATGCCAACTACATGATCATGCATGGCAATATGACAATATGAAGCATGTCATATGAATGGAACGGTGGAAAGTTGCATGGCAATATATCTCGGAATGGCTATGGAAATGCCATGATAGGTAGGTATGGTGGCTGTTTTGAGGAATATATGGTGGCTGTTTTTAGGAAGGATATATAGTGGGTGTATGGTACCGGCGAAAGTTGTGCGATACAAGAGAGGCTAGCAATGGTGGAAGGGTGAGAGTACATATAATCCATGGACTCAACATTAGTCATAAGAACTCATATACTTATTGCAAAAAATTACGAGTCATCAAAACAAAGCAATCAACACATGCTCCTAGGGGGGAGGTTGGTAGGAGTTAACCATCGCGTGCCCCCGACCTCCACACAAAGGTTGACACTTTACAAATACGTCATGCTCTAACTTCGTCACATAGTGGTTCACCATATGTGCATGCTACGGGAATCACCAACCTTAACACAAATATTTATCAATTTTATAATAACTCCACTAGCATGACTCTAATATCACTATCCTCATATCTCAAAACAATTATCAAGCATCCAACTTGTCATCATATTCAATGCACTTAGCGTGAAAGTTTTTACTACATTGATATTGGATGTCTATCATGTGAAGACTAGTTTTATAGCCTAAGCACATTACCATGCTGTTTTAATAGACTCTCAAAAGTTTATAAGTGAACCATGAGAGTTCAACAATTTCTTCAAAATATTATCACCACCGTGCTCTAAAAGTGAAGCACTAGAGCAAAAGCTATTCAACTCAAAAGATATAAGTGAAGCACATAGAGTGTTTTATCAATTCCTAGGACATATTTAACACTCTAAAATAGGTGTGTCCAGCAAGAATAATTGTGACAAACTAACAAGCAAAGACTCAAATTATACAAGACGCTCCAAGTAAAACACATATCATGTGCTGAATAAAAATATAGCTCCGAGTATAGTTACCGATGAATGAAGATGAAATAGGGGATGCCTTCCCGGGGCATCCCCGAGCTTAGGCTTTTGGTTGTCCTTGAATTTTACCTTGGGGTGCCATGGGCATCCTAAATCTTAGGCTCTTGCCACTCTTTGTTCCATAGTCCATCAAAGCAATACTCAAAACTTGAAAACTTCACAACACAAAACTTAGACAAAAATCTCGTGAGCTCCGTTAGTATAAGAAAGCAAACCACTACTCAAAGGTACTGCAATGAATTCATTCTTTGTTTATATTGGTGTTAAACCTACTGTATTCCAACTTCTCTATGATTCATACTTCCCAATACTACTCATAGATGCATTGAAATAAGCAAACAACACACGAAAAACAGAATCTATCAGAAACAGAACAGTCTGTAGTAATCTGCAGGTTTCGCATACTTCTGTAACTCCAAAAAATTCAACTAAATTCGTAAACGTGAGGAATTTTTATATTAATCATCTGCAAAAAGAATCAACTAAATAGCATGCTCCAGTAAAATCTGGTGACCATTCTAGTAAGCGCTAACGATTCTGTTTTTCACAGCAAGATCACATAAACTTCACACAAGTCTTCCCAAAGGTTCTACTTGGCACAAACACTAAACGAAACACAAAACTACATCTAAACAGAAGCTATATGCAATATTTATTCCTAAACAGAAGCAAATAACAAAAAATATAAAATTGGGTTGCCTCCCAACAAGCGCTATCATTTTACGCCTCTAGCTAGGCAAGATACATGGATAGATCTAGGTATTGCCATCTTTGGAAGGTAATCCATAAGTGGCTCTCATAATAGATTCATATGGTAATTTGATTTTCTTTCTAGGAAAGTGTTCCATGCCTTTCCTTAACGGAAATTGTAATCTAATATTTCCTTCCTTCATATCAATAATTGCACCAATCGTTCTAAGGAAAGGTCTACCAAGAATAATAGGACATGAAAGATTGCAATCTATATCAAGAACAATGAAATCTATGGGTGCATAATTCCTATTGGCAATAATAAGAACATCATTAATCCTTCCCATAGGTTTCTTAATAGTGGAATCCGCAAGAAGAAAATTCAAAGAACAATCTTCAAGCTCATGGAACCCTAGCAAATCACAAAAAGTTTTTGGGATAGTGGAGACACTTCCACCCAAATCACACAAATCATACCATTCATGATCTTTAATTTTTATTTCGATAGTAGGTTTCCACTCATCGTAAAGCTTTCTAGGGATAGAAACTTATAACTCAAGTTTTTCTTCATAAGATTGCATCAAAGCATCAACTATGTGTTTGGTAAAAGCTTTATTTTTACTATAAGCATGCAGAGAGTTTAGTACGGATTGCAACAAGGAACTACAATCAATCAAAGAGCAATTATCATAATTGAATCCCTTGAAATCCAAAGTAGTGTGTTCATCACTATGCAAAGTTTTAATCTCTCTACTCCCACTTTTAACAATTTTAGCATCAAGATCTAAAAACTCCAAATCATTGGGACATTTTAAAGTGGAATCATCTCCAATCCTATCTTCATCAAGATTTATACTTGAAAACAAGGATCTAATAGGAGACACATCAATAACTTTTAGATCTTCATCTTTATTTTCATGATAACTTGAAGAACACGCTTATATAATTCTCTCTTTTAGCACGCATCCTAGCGGTTCTTTCTTTGCATCCATCAATGGAAATTCTCATGACTTTGAGAGACTCATTGATACCATGCTTAGGTGGGATAGATCTAAGTTTCAAAGAATCAACATCAAGAGTAATTATATCCACAGTTCTAGCCAATTCATCAATCTTAAGCAATTTTTCTTCAAGCATAGCTTTGAAATTCTTTTGCGAGATCATAAACTCCTTAACACTAGTTTCAAATTCAGAAGACATCTTTCCATAAGTGTTGTTGTAGTAATTACCATAATTATTAGAGGAATTCCTAGGAAAAGGCCTAGGATTAATATTCCCTCTATAAGCATTGTTACCAAAATTATTCCTACCAACAAAATTCACATCAAAAGATTCATTATTATTTTCAATCAAAGTGGACAAAGGCATATCATTAGGATCAGTAGAAGCACTCTTAGCAGCAAATAATTTCATAAGTTCATCCATCTTTCCGCTCAAAACACTAATCTCTTCAATAGCATGCACTTTTTTACTAGTAGATCTTTCGGTGTGCCATTGAGAATAATTAACCGTAATATTATCTAGGAGTTTGGTAGCTTCTCCTAAGGTAGTTTCCATGAAAGTGCCTCCTGCGGCCGAATCTAAAAGATTTCTAGAAGCAAAATTCAAGTCAGCATAGAAGTTTTGAATAATCATCCATAAGTTCAAACCATGTGTGGGGCAATTACGTATCATAAATTTCATTCTCTCCCAACCTTGTGCAACATGCTCATGATCTAGTTGCTTAAAATTCATAATATCGTTTCTAAGAGAGATGATCTTAGTAGGAGGGAAATACTTAGAGATAAAAGCATCTTTGCACTTATTCCACGACTCGATACTATTTCTAGGCAAAGAGGAAAACCAAGTTTTAGCACGATTTCTAAGTGAAAACGGAAATAACTTCAATTTAACAATATCGTTATCCGTATCCCTTTTCTTTTGCATATCACACAAATCAACAAAGTTGTTTAGATGGGTAGCGGCATCTTGACTAGGAAGGCCAGAGAATAGGTCTTTCATGACAACATTCAACAAAGCAGCATTGATCTCGCAAGATTCAGCATCGTAATAGGAGCAATCGGAGTGCTAATAAAATCATTATTGTTGTTATTGCAGAAGTCACACAATTTGGTATTGTTCTCAGCCATGGTGACAAGCAAGCAACCCAACACACACAAGAAAACAAGAAGCAAGCGAACGTTAAACACACGGCAGAAGAAGGGCAAATAAAATGGCAATGGTGAAGTGGGGGAGAGGAAAACGAGAGGCAAAAAATGTAATGCGAAGGATAAGGGTTTGTGATAGGTACTTGGTATATGAATTTTGCGTAAGCCTCCCCGGCAACGGCGCCAGAAATTCTTCTTGCTACTTCTCGAGCTTGCGTTGTATTCCCTCGAAGAGGAAAGGGAGATGCAGCACAATAGCATAAGTATTTCTCTCAGTTTTTGAGAACCAAGGTATCAATCCAGTAGGAGACCATGCGCGAGTCCCTCGCACCTGCACAAACAAATAAGAACTTCGCAGCCAACGCGATAAGGGGTTGTCAATCCCTTTACGGTCACTTACGAAAGTGAGATCTGATAGAGATGATAGTTTGATATTTTTGGTATTTTTTATTATAAGAACACAAAGTAAAAGCGGAAAAGTAAAGTAGATGTAGATTGATATGTTGAGAATAGACCCGGGGGCCATAGTGTTCTCTAGTGGCTTCTCTCATGATAACGATATTCTACGGCGGGAAACAAATTACTGTCGAGCAATTGATAGAAAAGCGAATAATTATGAGACTATGTAGGCATGATCATTATATATAGGCATCATGTCCGAGACAAGTAGACCAAAACGATTCTGCATCTACTACTATTACTCCACACATCGACCGCTATCCAGCATGCATCTAGTGTATTGAGTTCATAAGAACAGAGTAACGCCTTAAGCAAGATGACATGATGTAGAGGGATAAACTCAAACTTAGTGATATAAACCCCGTCTTTTTATCCTCGATGGCAACAATACAATACGTGGCTTACTGCCCCTACTATCACTGGGAAAGGACACCGCAAGATTGAACCCAAAGCCAAGCACTTCTCCGATTGCAAGAACTATAGATCTAGTAGGCCAAACCAAACCAATAATTCGAAGAGACTTGGAAGGATATTATAATCATACATAAAGAGTTCAGAGAAGAACCAAATATTTCTCATAGATAATCTTGATCATAAACACACAATTCATCGGATCTCGACAAACACACCGCAAAAAGAAATTACATCAAATAGATCTCCTCGAAGACCGATGAGAACTTTGTATTGAGATCCAAAGAGAGAGAAGAAGCCACCTAGATACTAGCTATGGACCC
Organism: Secale cereale; assembly: GCA_902687465.1. Lineage (NCBI taxonomy): Eukaryota > Viridiplantae > Streptophyta > Magnoliopsida > Poales > Poaceae > Secale > Secale cereale. Next base: position 585,186,172 of record LR738711.1, on the reverse strand, counting down.
GAAGGTCTGTGGTAAACTACTCACAACTCATGGTGAGGCGATGATGATGATGTAGGAGCACTCCGTGGAGGATCCCCCGCCGGCGGAGCTCCAGAACAGGCCCCAAGATGGGATCTCACAGGAATAGAAGGTTGCGGCGGTGGAACTAGGGTTTTCTCTGTTGTTCTGATGGTTTCGGGGTACGTAGGCATATATAGGAGGAAGGAGGGCACCGGGGGCCAAACATGGGGCCCACGAGGCTGGTGCGCGCCCCCCACTCTCGTGGGCACCACATAAGCCCTACTCCATGGTTCTCAAGTCTCACGGGCGTGATTTTCTCCAAAAATATCTCTCCCGAAGGTTTCATTCCGTTTGGACTCCGTTTGATATCCCTTTTCTGTAAAACCCCGAAACAGGCAAAAAACATCAATCTGGACTGGGCCTTTGGGTTAGTAGGTTAGTCCCAAAAATAATATAAAAGTGTATGACAAAGCCCATTAAACATCCAAAACATCATAAATAATAGCATGGAACAATTAAAAATTATAGATACGTTGGAGACGTATCATAGGCCGTATTTGATGACGCTATGAAATTGGCCCAACGTATTAACGGGCCACAAACGGGCCGACTGTAACCACGTGCGGTATTTGGCCCACAATCAGAAACTGACAGTAACGGGCCGAAAGTAAACCAATGCTAGAAATGAGCCCAAGAATAAATGGGCCCTGAGAAGGCTGAAAGATAACAGGGCTGGAAACGGCCCAACGGAATAATGGGCCATTAATGGGTATAGAGTGATACACTGTTCATGACGGGCTAGTTTTACCACTGCCCGTTAATGGGCCGAGGGTTACTAAGGGCATCATATGGGCCAAAAGACGTCATGGGCCATACATGGGCCGAAAGTTAAAACGGGCTGGAATTATATTGGACGGCCCAGATGACACTACTGGGCCTAATTCGGATAGGCCGTAAACGGGCCCTGGGTTAGCGGGCTGTAAATGGGCTATGTGCGAACTAGCCATTAACAGGCTTGTTTTTTGTATAATGGGCCTTTAATGGGTATAAAGTGATACATTGTTCATTACGGGCCAGTTTTACCACGTGTCGTTAATGGGCTGAGGGTTACTAAGGGCCTCATATGGGCCAAAAGATGTCATGGGCTATACATGGGCCGGAAGTTAAACCCGGTTAGAATTATATTGGACGGCCGAGATCACGCTACTCGGCCTAATTCAGATAGGCCGTAAACGGGCCCTGGGTTAGCGGGCTGTAAATGGGCTATATGCGAACAAGCCGTTAACAGGCTTGCCGTGGACCGGCCCGCCACCATTTGACCAAGTCAAATTGGCCGTCCTTTTCACAAGAATGTGCCTTTGTTGGGCCGTGCCACGTGTCGATGTATCATAGGCACTTTGGGTCCACTGAGTGGATGACATCTGTCCCAACGGTGAGCTGACACGTGTTTCCTCCAGCCAATGATGATTTTACACGTGGAAAATCCCCATTGGTCGGGGCTCTTAACAGGTTATCGGATCTAAAATCGGACCCGATAGCTTAACGGTGTTCCGTTACGGTGGATGCCACGTGTCGGTCACCCTTGATGAAAGCACTTCTGTGACGCGCAATTTATCGTCATGGAAGTGGACACGTCCGTGATGATAATTTTGGTAATGTCATGGAACACTTCTACGACAGCACATGTATGACTATCTTGATTCTATCATAAATTTGTCATGGATGTACATGCATGACAGAAAATGTGACCTACTGTGACAAACACGTATCATCACGGAAGTGTATTTTTTTGTAGTGAGTAGCACAACGTCGTCACACTAGTGCAATTCTTGCTCTACTTCATCGTAGGAAAGTACTCGAGGAGACCCGTAAATGAGTTCCGTGGGGATAACTGCTTCTACCCCATAGACTAGGGAGAAGGGAGTCTGCCCAGTGGCTCGATTTGGTGTCGTACGGAGGGACCAGAGAACCACCGGTAGCTCGTCGATCCATCGCGTGCCACACTTCTTCAGCTTATCAAATGTTCTTGTCTTGAGGCCTCGCAACACTTCAGCGTTCACCTTCTCAGCTTTTCCATTGCTACTTGGGTGAGCCACTAATGCGAATGAAATCTTGCTTTCAAGGGCATGAACGTATTGCATGAAGCTGCGGCTCGTGAATTGGGTGCCATTGTCAGTGTTGATCTTTGCAGGGACTCCGAAGCGGCACACCAATCCTTTCAAGAACTTGATAGCTGACTGAGCGGACACCTTTCTCACAGGCTCTACTTGCGGCCACTTTGTAAACTTGTCGATTGCGACGAATAAGAATTCAAAGCCCCCGGTAGCATGGGGGACGGGCCCCAAGATATCGAGCCCCCAGACCGAAAATGTCCATGACAAAGAGATAGTTTGAAGAGCTTGGGCAGGCTGATGGACATTCTTCGAATGGAACTGGCAGGCTTCATGCCTGGTGACTAGCTCAATTGCCTCTTGGAGGGAGGTGGGTGTCACACCCTGTTTTTTTCTTGCCACAACTCTTATGCTAATAAATCATGATAAAATGTGGTTTTACAAAAGCTTTTGATTGTTTTGGACTTTGCTTGATTGGATTTTTGTTTGTTGCTTGCAAGTGCTCTAAAAATCAAATAAATCCTCCAACTCTTATACTCCATGTCCTTGACCCAAAACTTTGCCCAATGATCATGCCATGTGTATAGGATAGCATAGTATATTCTTACAAAAATATTTTGGCCAAAAAGTATTTTTCTAAATTAGGTTTTTTCCAAAATCCCATGAAATGAGACTTGAACTACAAGTACTTAACTAAGGGTGTGAAAAAACTTTCAAAAATTATAACTCACTCCTATTATATATAGGACACCCTAAAACCACAAAAAATATATTATTTTAAAGGTTATTTTCCTATTTTATTTAAAGGCTTTTGTTCTTTAGGCCAGAAATGGTCTTTAATGGGTTAAAATTAATGTTTCAAAAATATTTGAGAAAAACTAAGGGAAGCTCGGTGGACATATATTGTGCATACATAAGAGTTTCAACACATGGTCACGTTCAAAATATTGATCAAATCCATCAAAAAACCATTCTGGATATTTCAAGCTTTTGCAATATATACAAAGGGAGAATTCCCTGAAAATTTCAAGAAAATTCTACCATGTCACAAATTCCCTATTTGGTGAACTTGCCAAGTCTCATGTCTTGGAGAACAAGATAACATTACCAAACCCCTCAAAACTATTTCTGTCCATTTTGAAGTTTGAGCAACTTTACATTGCCAAACATGTCCAAATGCTCTCAAACATGGTGCACATGCTCAAATGGTCTAAATATGCATCTAGACCAAATGTCACAAGTTGGAGAGAAGGATATCTTGATCAAAGTGATCCAAAACCCTCTCTGTCTAGAACCAAATTTGAACAACTCTACATTGCCAACTGTCTCTTCTTGATCTCAAACTTTGTGGAAATGCTCAAATACCAAAATTAGGACTCTACACCAAGTGGTGCATCAAGGAGAAGAGATTAGCTTAGCTAGATCTAAGAAAATCCAGTTCTGTTGATTTTTAGGGTTTACCAAAGTTACATTGATAACTTTCTTCCAATGGCCCCAAATTTGGTGATCATTCTCATTTCCATATTCTATTTGATCCTATTAGATATTAATTCTAGGAGAAATCATTTGCTTGAACAAACTATGTCGGTGTACAAAAAGGGGGGTACACCTTTTTGTACCCCTATGACTGTGCACGGGCAGTCTGAGCCACGGGCGCCGTCGCACCAAGCAAGGCCAGGGAGGTAAGCCAGGGTAAGACTGAAGCCCAAAGCCAAGACCACAAAGAGCAAAGGGACGAAGTGGCTTCCCCCAACAAGATCCTTACTAGGAGCCGACTTTAGCAGCCCCGACAAGGTCCTTGCCGGGGCCGGCTTTAGCAGCCCCAGCAAGACCCTTGCCGCGTCAATTCGCCCCACGCCTACGGAGTAAATCCCCCTTGAGTCCACTACCCCCATGGGGCAAGGATTCGGTAGACATCCCCGTAATGGCATGCAAATCTTTGTGAAGACATTCAAGATCAGATACACATTAAGAAGACGGCGACCCTTGGCGGGATCCCAGCCAAGGAAGACCACAAGACCTCCGGCAAGCACCTTGCCGGGGATGACAGCAGGCGCCGCGGCAAGACCCTTGCCGGGGCCCCGGCAAGGCCCTTGTCGAGGACATCCGGAGGGCCACCATCAGGCCCACGCCAACTAAGCTTCCACCGCCCCATGCAGCTGCCGACCCAGCCAGCTGGGCAGGCACCTGCGTGGCGGCAGGCAGATCTTCGTGAAGACCCACCATTGCGCCACCTCAGCTGCCTGCCTGTCTACATGGCATCTCAGGCATCGCTGGCCAGGGCGCGTGTCGACACAAGAAAGAGCGGCGACGGACAAGACGGATGTCTCCCCCGTCCCCGATAAAGCAAGGACACCTAAGCAAGACACATTAAATGCGCTTTGTCATCTAATGCGAGGGATAACCTCGCATCACTGTACCCTTTCCACCTCTTGTGTGCCACTATGGCAACCCCTTTTCCCTATAAAAGGAGGCCCGAGGCGACCAGGAGGAGGATTCGGATTTTTGGAGCTCCTCAGGCCCCATAGCTAGCTGAAGAAAACAGATATACAATCCACCAAAGTAGGAGTAGGGTTTTACGCATCCTCGCGGCCCGAACCTCGGTAAAGGAACTGTGTGCTATCTGTTTGATCCGCTCTTCTCTCAACCCCGTGCCCCGCAACCGTAGTAGGGATTCTTGTGATCCCATAGGTGTTGTTCCCAATACACCGACATATTTGGCGTGCCAGGTAGGGGTGCGCAGTTGTGAGAATCGACTTTAGCAGTCAGTCCGACGCTTCTTTATCATCATGGCACCCAAGAAGAAGACGACAGTGGCGCTTGGCCAGTCGGAAGCCGTACAGCCCGTCCCGACGCGGACGAGCTGCGAACCGGTCGCGGAAAGGACCCGGGGTGCTGCACACGAACACCAACACCGTCCCAGCAGCCAGAGTCTGGGAGGTGGCGATGTTTGTGCGCTTGGTAACGGGCCACTAACCGCCAGATCCAAAGACGGAGCCAGGCCCTCCGCGAGTCGCGTAGGTCCTTCCAAGATCGCTGCCACATCACCCGAAGGCGACGCAAGGGCCTCCAGGACTCCCACGCCGGCGCCCACAGCACGCTCCTCCCAAGTAGCGCGCGACGAACGACGTCATCGCGCCGAAGATCCCGGATGTCGCCACGGGAAGAGCCCCGAACGCCACTCCCGAGACATAGAGGACCTGCCTGCCCGCCGAAGCGCTGGTGGAAACGGCATGCGACCGCGGGATCGTGACGGAGCTCCTCCTGACATGGTCAGGGGTCGAAGCGCGTCGCGGTCCATGAAGGTTTCGCTACCGCTAACGCCAGCCGAGGCCCTGGCGTGCGCGTAGTTGCTCCTCGATTTTCCTCCCATTACGGGGAAACTAGACGAATGGAGAGCCACCATCCGAAGCCTTGTCGTAGTCGCCAACAAGGATGAACCAAGTCCAGCGGAGCTCCCAGGTCGACGCCCTGAAGGGGTCCCACACACCGATGGCGGGAGGACCGGCAGCACCATGGCCACGGTGCATTCACCTCCTCCTTGCCCGGTACCGCGTGTGTCGACTCGTCGAGATGTCGTGGGTGACGCCATCTCCATAGCATCGTCCGACCCACGGACCCACGGCGACGAGCGTCAAGTTCTTCAGGAGCAAGCTCATGAAGACGCTCGAACCATTATCGAGCACCGGCGCGGAGCGTGCCACCAGTCAGACAGGCGAGCAGGGCCAGCTGTGAATCGCCCAACACCGGAGAGCCCTGGAGGTCTACCTTACGACGTAGGCTATCCGGCTTTTACCCGTGAGCTGCGGCAGTTCCAGTGGCCCACTCACCGCACCTTCAAGCCTGACGTTGGCGAGAAGTACAATGGCAAGACCTACCCGTCGGAGTTCTTCAGCGTCTACACCATCGCGATGCAAGCTGCCGGACCCGCGATGATAAGGTGCTTGAGAATTACTTTCCATTGGCTCTTAAACCCAACGCCATGTCATGGTTGATGCACTTGCCGATGGACTCCATTTCCTCCTGGTCGGATTTGTGCCATGAGTTTGTGGGCTCCTTTACTAGAGGTCACCAAGCCCATGGCCAAGCGAGCGACCTGCACGTTATTCCCCAGAAGGAAGGCGAGAGTTTGCGCAAGTATATATAGAGGTTCAGCCGGGTACAGTACAATATCCCTGATGTTCACCCTGCCGCCATCGTCAGCGTGTTCCATCAGAACGTGCGTAACCGCAAGATGCGTGAAGAACTGGCGATGACCAAGGTGAAAGATGTGGCGGAACTCTATGTTCTTGCTGACAGATGTGCCCGAGCTGAGGAGGGAAGGAAGTACCCCAGCGAAGATGCCGGCGCGGAATCCGACTCTTCAGATGAGGATACTGCCACCCCGGCGAAGAAAGGCCGGCACGGCAGCATGAAGCGCAAAGGTAAAGCCGTGCTTGCCGTCGAGGGATCTGATGACGCCGGCTCCGCCAAGAAAACCAGGGCGGGTGACCCCGGCAAGGAAATTGCCTGGTGTGTCGACTGCCAGGCCTTGGCACCTGCTGAGAAGCCAGGAAACTCCGGCAAGAGATACTGCAAGATCCATCGCACCAAAGGCCATGATCTCCAGGACTGTCGACGGGTTGAGCTCCTTGCTGAGAAGCAGAGGGCTGAATATGAGAGGCGGGACAAGGAGAAGGGCCAGGACGGTGCTGAAGGGTCCGGCAAGAAGCGTGACGGCCAAGCAGGCCATCGCGGCAAGGATAAACAGCAGGAGAGGCCCGCCCGGGGCCGTGACAGAAGGCCCAAAGACAACGATCACGAAGAGGACGACGAGTCCGGTAACCAAGAATTTCAGAAAGCTACGGAGGCCATGTGCGTCGATGGCGGCGCCTCGCTGCATACTTCTCATCGCCAACTTAAATAGTGGGCGCGTGAGATTACAGCGGCGGAGCCGTCGTCCGGTGCCCAAAAGTCGCTGAATTGGTCTAGCACAACTATCATTTTTGACACTGAGGATCACCCTGATCGCACTACTACGGTCGGTTGCTTGCTATTGTTGGTTTCACCGACAATACGCAACCTCAAGGTGACAAAGATGTTAGTCGATGGCGGGGCCGGTCTGAACCTACTCTCGCCCACAGTGATCGAGAAGCTGCAAATTCCTGACGGAGACCTCGAAGAGACGGGCACGTTTCAGGGGGTCAACCCGGGGAGAAGTCAACCAAAGGGAAAGGTCATGCTGCCCGTGACTTTTGGAAGTGATCTGAACTACAGGACAGAAAGGATCGTGTTAGATGTTGCCAAGGTCCCCTTGCCTTACAACGGGATCCTTGGCCGCCCAGCGCTGGCCAAGTTCATGGCAGCGTCACACTACGCCTACAACACCCTGAAGATGCCAGGGCCTGTGACGATCATCCCCATCCCCTCCGATAAGAAAGATGCGCTGATTTGCGCTGACCAACTATACCAGCAGGCAGTTACAGCAGCTGCCGCCACGAGGGCACTTGGTCCTGCCACTGGAGCCCCGGGAGGGAAGAAGAAGAAGAAGACCGGTGGAACTCGCACACCCACTCCGGCAAGCGCACCTCTTTGGAGTGTAGTGCTCCCATCGAGGACGTGCCAGAGAGCTCCGCCGGGAAGAAGAAGAAGAAGAAACCGGTGAGACCTCAGACACCCACTCCGGCAAGCGCACCTCTTCGGAGTGTAGTGCTCCCGTTGATGACGTGCCAGAGAGCTCCACCGGCAGAAACAAGAAGTCCAGGGCCACACCGCCGGGAACCAAGAAGGTTTCTGTCAAGGAGGACGGCACAGGAGGGGCTTTCACCATAAGCTCCACCCTTGACGAAAAATAGGAAGACGCGCTCGTCACCTTCCTGCGGGCAAATGTCGATGTGTTTGCATGGCAAGCATCCGACATCCCTGACATTCCCAGGGAGGTGATTGAGCACCACCTTGATGTCTGTCCTCATGCGCGACCAGTCAAGCAGAAGGTCAGGAAGCAAGCTTTGGAACGACAAGAGTTCATCACAGAGGAGATCCGGAAACTAGAAGCAGCGGGTTTGGTAAGAGGAGTGCTCCATCCAACGTGGTTGGCTAATCCAGTGGTAGTGTGCAAGGCAAATGGGAAGTGGAGGCTGTGTATTGATTACACAGATATCAATAAGGCTTGTCCCAAGGACCCCTTCCCGTTGCCGCGCATCGACCTGATTGTTGACTCCACGGCTCGGTGTGACCTGTTGTCATTCCTCGATGCCTACTCTGGCTACCATCATATCTTCATGGCAAGAGAAGACGAAGAGAAGACAACATTCATCACCCCATGTGGCACGTACTATTTCGTACGAATGCCTTTCGGGTTGAAGAGTGCTGGCTCGACGTTTGCAAGCGCAGTCCAGATTGGTTTTGAACCCCAGCTCCATAGAAATATGGAGGCTTACATGGATGATATAGTGGTCAAAACCAAGAACAGGGCAACCCTTATACCGGATTTACAAGAAACATTTGTAAACCTACGCAAGATCAACCTCAAGCTGAACCCTGAGAAGTGCGTTTTCGGCATCCCATTCGGCAAGCTTCTCGGGTTCTTTGTGTCACAGCGTGGGATAGAGGCCAATCCGGACAAGACCAAAGCTATAGAACAGATTGAAGCACCCAAACAGGTCAAGGATGTGCGTCGGCTTGCTGGCTGCGTTGCGGCCATGAGTAGATTCATTTCCACGTTTGCCGAGCGTGCCCTTCCCTTTTTCAAAATTTGGAAAAAGGCGGGCGCAATGGAGTGGACGCCAGAAGCCGAAGCAGCATTGCAAGATTTGAAGAGGTATCTTTCCTCCACAACAGTACTAGTTGCACCTAGGCCACAAGAACCGTTGCTGCTATACTTGGCGGCAACAAACCAGGTGGTCAGCACCGCACTAGTGGCGTAGAGAGAAATTGATGATGAGTTGATAGCAGCGACAGAGCCTGATGCCATTGGTGCAGAGATGACACGGACGGTTGGAGTGGAGCCAAGGAAGAAAATGATGCAACACCCGGTCTACTTTGTTAGCTCCCTCTTGCAGTGGGCTAGATCAAGGTACTCCGATGTGCAGAAATTGCTCTTCGGCCTTCTTATGGCCTCGAGGAAGCTGCGTCACTACTTCCAGGTGCACGAGATCACTGTCGTCACTCGCCTCCCTCTGCAGCGGATATTGAACAATCCAGATGCAACGGGAAGAATTGTAGAGTGGGCACTGGAGCTGTCCAGCTTTGGCCTCAAGGTTAAAAGTACCTCGATGATTCAAAGCCGAGTCCTGGCAAAGTTTGTTGCAGAATGGACCATGACGCCTGATGAAGAAGTCCAGGAAACTGCTCTCCCCGGCAAAGAGGCGAGTTGCGACTGGATCATGTACTTTGATGGAGCTGTCTCGTTAAAGGGCGCCGGGGCTGGCGTACTGCTGGTCGCGCCCACTGGAGAGCACCTCAAGTACGTGGTCCAGATGCACTTCCCCAGGGAGGTATCAACGAACAATACTGCTGAGTACGAGGGGCTGCTTGCTGGTCTTAGGATCGCGGCAGACCTCGGAATCAAGAAACTCATTGTGAGGGGCGACTCGCAGCTTGTCGTCAAACAAGTCAACAAAGATTACCAGAGCCCGTTGATGAAGGCCTACGTCGATGAAGTGAGAAAGCTGGAAGAGCGCTTTGTTGGTATACAGGCGGAGCACGTTCCCCAAGCGGAGAACGACATCGCCGATTACCTGTCAAAGCGCGCTGACCTCAAGTTACCTATGGAACCAGGTACCTTTGTGCTTCAGCTTTCTCAGCCATCCGTTGATCCATCAACAGAGCAAAACAAGAGGAGGAAATCAGGGCCCGGCAAGTACTTTCCCGCCGAGCTCCCCGGAGCCGCAGGCAAGGATGTTGCCGGGGACACTGAGCCCGCCACGGGACGGCTAGCTCTGACGGAGCGTCAAGCTCTTGCCGTCGAGACAGCTGCTCCCATGGTGGAGTAAATGCCTTTAGTCCTCGCCGTCGAGCCCCAGGCTCCGACGTGGGCACAACATACCGTCCGATTCTTCCAGACTGGGGAACTTCCTCAGGAGCAGGAAGAAGCGGAAAAAGTTGTAACATCCCAAATTTCCAATTTGGAATGTTATACATAGATCATATTGCATTGCATGCTTTTTGCATTTTTGGTTGTGGCGTTCCTCGAAATTCTAAGCAACTCAAGGACCTACGGAGAGAGTTGGGAATTTTAACCGTTTTCGTATTTGAGTTCGCTCGAATACCGGTACAAGGACAGTGGGATTCTAATTATTTTTCTCTCCTAAAAATATTTCTAATTACCAAATATGAGCGGAGATAATATGACTTCTCCAAAATAACAGAAATATTGGAGGAAAAATACTAAAATCACTTTTGGTACTTTTCTGGATTTATTTGCATAGGAAAAATACGCGTTTTTCAAAATTGAATTTTGGTCCGCCAAAAATGTTCACTTTGTCCTAAATATTATTAGGGGACGGTGAAAAGTTATTTCGGGAATTTTGGAGTCCGTCTGATATTTGTTTCGTTAGTTTTTCTGCGCCGGGAATCTTTTAGAAAAAAACCGACTAGGAGTCTTACTGGCCCAAGACTCCTGGGCTTTATAAGCGCAGCGCCCGGCCCGACCGACTGCCCCAGCCCGCCTCGCCTCGCCCTGCCCTAACCCTAGCCGCCGCGCCTCGCCCTCAGTGCCGCCGCCGCCGCCAGCTGCCGCCGCCGCCGCCGCCAGCTGCCGCCGCCGCGACCGCCCCCGCCGCCGCGTGTTGCCGCCGCCGCCGCACCACCCGCCGTCCCGTCGCCCCGTCGCCGGAACGCCGCCCCGCCGCTGCCGTCTCGCCAGAGTTCGCGAGGTAGATGCCGTTTTTTTTTCTCTAGAAACCGCTCGGTTTTTTTTTCAAAAAAACCGTAGATCTGTTTTATTAGATTAGATCGGTTCGGTTTTTCGGTTTAGTTAATTAGCGGACGTTCGTCCGTACGTTCGTTTTAACGAACGGTTTTCGTTAGTTAACCGCACACAGCGAACGTTCGTTCGTTAGCCTGTTCGTCGTTTTTCTTTTTCGGGGTATTTATCCGCGGTTATTCCGATCGTGATTTCTGCCCTGATCTTGTTTCGCGTTTTTCTTTTCGCTCGAGATTCGGAATCAGGTGATTCAAAATCCCAAATCTTCATCTCGATGCCCTCTTTACGTTTAATCAACTTGAACAAAGTTTTGGCTACTGTATAATTTGACTTTAGGCCAACTTGTAATTCGGAGCTCGTTTCTTTCGCAGTTTGAGTTTCGTTGCTTCTTTCGAGTTGATTCTTTTTGCAAACCGGAGTTCTTAAGTTGAACTTTCTGGTTAGATCTGTTATTTGAGTTTTACCCGTGCATTAGTTAAGTACTTATTGTATGCTTGTTTGATTGCGATAGAGTACCCGGAGTGCGCCGCTTGCTACTTTGAGTCTCTAGGTTTTGCGGATCATCAGCAAGGCAAGTAACACTTTGATCATACTTTCCAATTACCCAGTTTTCATTGCATTAGTCCAACCCTCACAAATTGCATGAGTTGGATTAATTAATTTGTGGGATTGGGAAGTAGTTTGAGGTAGTACCTATTACCTACATTACATTCAAACCTTTGGGAGTTACTTCTATGTTTGCTATTAGGACATGCTATGCTCGTAGACGTGGATTGGGTGAGTGAAATCCATGACAGATGTGAGTTTGTTAATTAATGGTTCAACTTAAGGTGGCAACATTAATACACATCTGGGTGGATTGAGGCATCTAGGTATTCCGGTGTTTGCCTATTTTTCTTTTGGACCGCCACCCAGGCTCAAAGGGATCATGAGATTTTTCATACTAGAAACTTCCGTGTGTAGCCACATGCCAATATGGGCTCTAGCATAGTTGAGTAAGTTGTGGGAAACCTTTCCATGATGGGCTAGCAGATGTAGTGGGTTTTGTAGGTGTACCAGCCTATCTATCTGGTTAAGTGGACCTCTTCGGAAAAACTGTGTCTCGGTCATCCGTTTCTCAAACACCATGCAGTGCGAGAAACCAAACGGAGGCGATTGAGCCTTGTGGGGAAAAGTGCACAAACCTCTGCAGAGTGTACAAACTGAGCATGATTAGCCGTGTCCCCGGTTATGGACGTCTTGAGTATCTAGTACTTGGATTATCATGTGAATCTCATCATGTTACTTTAATTAATTTTGTTGGGTTTAATGATTATTTTTAATTGGGGTTGAGAGGATGTCTATCTTCTCAACGATGTTTCAACTACCATGATAGTTAATTAAAATCTATTCCTTTGAAGTAGGGAAAAATTGGCTTTAAACAAAAACTTAACCATAGAGCTTTCCACCAGCCATATTGCATATAGTATAGCTTTATTATCATTGCATACTTGTGTTACCTTGCCAGCATATTCCATGTGCTGACCCGCTTTCGGGCTGCAATGTTTCATGTTGCAGACTTTTCAGACGACGTGTAAGGTGCCCCTTTTAGGTCGTGGTTCTATACTCAGTGATGCCGTTGGAGTTGATGGACTCACTTATCTTCCAAGCCTTTCGCTGTTATCGTGTTAGATGGCCCTCAGCCATATTATATGTAATAAATTCATCGTTGGACTATCGATGTAATAAGTGTGTGAATGCTGCTCTGTTATAAATCCTTCAAGTACTGTGCGTGTCAGCATTACTGATCCAGGGATGACACTGATGCACAGAGATCAGACTATTTGAGGTCTGGTCGCTACAAGATGGTATCAGAGCACACGCTGACTGTAGGATACGACCACTAAGACAAGCCCTAGAGCACAATTTACTCTCCTCTTTTCTGACTCCTCATCTTTTCTACTCTTTAGGATGGTGGAAGCAAAGCACAAGTTCATGCAACCGGATGATGATACACCCTTTGAACGACACCTGAAGGAAGTCACAAGATATCTCAACATTGGATTACCAAGTTTCACCGGAACCTACAATGCCACTCTACCCGAGGAGGAGCGTTGGTTGATTCAAGCTCAAGTTCCAGGAAGGACTTTCGCACCCGTCACCCCACTCATAGCATTTTCTTTTAATGCACCCACATGGAGCCTAGGAAGGAGTATGGCAGCCCACATTGCAATGGGAAGGATTGGAGAAGTCTACCAGCAGGAGCTAAAGGACACTATCTACCAGATTTGTGGACGCCGAGATGAGAATTGGGATATGATCAGCACCCGGAAGGGTATATCCATTGCAGCATTCATCCAGGAGTTGAACCACCACATTCGTCGCCAAGAGCACCAGATGTGTGCAGGGATGATAGATTTGAAGAAAGCCCTAAATAGGAATTTGGAGCTAGAAGAAGAACTCAAGTCTACACGCGACGGATATGAGGAGGAGATGAAGATACTTGTGGAAAAGAATGATGATTTAACCCGGAAGTTAGGGATACTCATGGGAGAAGAAGACGAGGAAGAAGAACCCAAGGAGATTCCACCGGAAGACTATATCATCATAGATGACACAGATTCGGAAGCTTAGGATAGCAAGGATGAAAACTGTGAAGATGAAGCTGGGGCAGATATTATGGAATCCTCTGCCGATCAATATTTTTAGATGACCTCCCTGTGACTAGTAGTTACTACCATATATTAGTTTTAGAGCACTTTTGTAACGATCATTAGTTTTGTAAGACCTTGTTTGAAATTGATTGGTATGATATGATTGTGTGTTTGTCTCATGTGCATATGGGTAGTGATTTTCCCTTAGACCTCTATTCTATTCTAATCTCTTCCCTCTACACCCATCAGATGCCTCCAAGACGTGAATTCGAGTTTCCCCCTGAGCTCACTCAGTAGATCCAGCAGCAGAACACCCTAATGCAACCTCTTGTCCAGAACACTCAGAACAACCAGAACAACAACAACAACCCTCCACCACCAACACCCGTGGACAACCTGACCCGTTTCTTAAGGTTGCAACCACCCGTGTTTGCTAGCAGCAACGAACCAATTGTGGCTGATGACTGGCTACGTAAGATTGGAAGGGATTTGACCACCGCCAATTGCTCGGATACTGAGAAGGTGCGATTTGCCGCACACCAGTTGTCTGGACCAGCCGCAGCATGGTGGGAGAATTACACAGCCACTTACCCCGTAGCCAATGTGACTTGGGATCAGTTTCAGCAAGCTTTTCGTACCGCCCATGTCTCAACTGGAGCCATGAGTATGAAGAAGCAGGAGTTTCGCAATTTGCGCCAAGGGAATCGTACTGTGGCCCAGTACGTGGATGAGTTTAGTACCCTATCTCGTTATGCCCCAGATGATGTGGCCACAGATGCCAAGAAGCAGGAGAGATTCATGGAAGGGCTAAATGATGAGATGAGTGTACAGTTGATGGTGGCAACTTTCAATAATTACCAGGATTTGGTTGATCGTGCCCTAATGATTGAAAGGAAGCACCAGCAGATTGAGAGTCGCAAGAGGAAGTATGGGCAAGGAAAGTATAATTCTGGAGCTCAGCAGAAGCCCCGCTTTACCCCTAAAACGGTAGGACAGTTTCAGCATACCCATGGAGGAAGTAGCTCGCACAACCACAATGGCACCCAGAATGGAAATGGAAATGGGAATGGAACCAATGGAAACCAGAACCGCCCTACACCGTCCACACCCACCAAGAGGGATTTCAGCCATGTCACTTGTTACAAGTGCGGGAAGAATGGACATTATGCCAATGAATGCCCAGAAGCTAAGAATGGGAATGGCAATGGAAGCGCCGGGAAGAAGCCCAACCCGTTCAACAAAGGACAAGTGAACCACGTGACTGTGGAGGAGGTAGAAGAGCAACCAGATGCTGTTGTCGGTAAGTTTTTGGTTAAGACATTTACCTCAATAGTTCTTTTCGATACTGGTGCATCGCATTCATATATTTCAAGGGGATTCGTAAATAGACATAGGATGTCCACCTGAGTTCTTAAGACCCCCATGTTAGTAAGTTCGCCTGGAGCAGATTATATGGCACACCAACGATGCTTTCAGACGCCATTGAGCATAGGACGCCATACTTTCCCCTCTGACCTAATAGTTCTGGAGTCAAAATGATTGGATGTGATATTAGGTATGGATTGGCTATCAAAGTATGGAGGTAATATTGACTGTGCCAGTAAGTCTATTATGCTCACCACCCCTGAGGGAAAAAGGATTAAGTATGTATCTAGGCATTTGCCTATAAGGACTCAAGTACATTCTCTCACGGGAGTTGTTCAGGAGGAAGTGCCAGTAGTGAAGGATTATCCGAACGTGTTTCCAGAGGAGTTACCTGGCAAGCCACCGGATAGAGATATAGAGTTTTTGATTGAACTTTTGCCAGGCACCGGGCCAATTTCTAAGAGACCATATAGGATCCCCGCAAAGGATTTGGAGGAAATTAAGAAACATATTAAGGAGTTACTGGATAAAGGATTCATACGCCCAAGTTCTTCGCCTTGGGGTTCGCCAGTACTTCTAGTGGAGAAGAAGGATGGATCGTTAAGAATGGTTGTTGATTACCGTAGATTGAATGAAGTAACGATCAAGAACAAGTACCCATTGCCGATGATCAATGATCTATTCGATAGATTGCAAGGAGCTAAGGTATTTTCCAAGATCGATCTGCGATCAGGGTAACATCAATTGAAGATCCGAGAGCAAGATATACCTAAGACGGCCTTTACCACTAGGTATGGGTTGTACGAGTACATGTCGTTTGGTCTGACGAACGCACCGGCATACTTTATGAACCTGATGAACAAAGTGTTTATGGAGCAGTTGGATAAGTTCGTCGTAGTGTTCATAGATGATATATTGATCTTCTCGAAGGATGAAGAGGAGCATGCAGAGCATTTGCGTTTGGTGTTGGAGAAGCTCAGAGAACATCAGTTATATGCCAAGTTTAGCAAATGCGAGTTTTGGTTGAAGGAAGTCGGATTCCTCGGACATGTTATATCCGGAGAAGGAATAGCAGTAGATCCCGCTAAGGGGGACAATGTGACCCATTGGGAAGCACCAACAACAGTTGGAGAGATCCGGAGTTTTCTTGGACTTGCAGGATACTACCGGAGATTCATCGAGAATTTCTCGAAGATTGCCAAGCCAATGACGGAGTTGTTGAAGAAGGACACCAAGTTCAGTTGAACAGAAGAATGTGAGGCCAGTTTTCAGGGATTAAAGAAACGTTTGGTCTCATCCCCTGTGTTGATTCTGCCAGATCAACATAGGGATTATGAGGTGTATTGTGACGCTTCACGTCGAGGACTTGGAGCAGTTCTTATGCAGGAAGGAAGAGTTGTTTCGTATGCTTCACGACAACTAAAACCTCATGATGAACTATGCCACCCACGATTTGGAGTTAGCAGCCGTAGTGCATGCATTGAAGACGTGGAGACATTTTCTCATTGGAAACCATTGTGAAGTATATAGGGATCACAAGAGTTTGAAGTATATATTCACTCAGAAGGAGTTGAATCTTAGGCAAAGGAGATGGCTGGAACTCATTAAGGATTATGACAAGAGATTGCATTATCATCCCGGAAAGGCTAACGTAGTAGCCGATGCGCTAAGCCGTAAGAGTCATGTCAATACCCTAATGATGGAAGGATTTCCAAAGGAGTTAGCCGAGGACCTACGAGAACTACGTTTGGAGATAGTTCCGAGAGGCTATGTAGCAACGCTAGAAATCTAGTCTACCCTGATGGATAATATCAGTGAAGCTCAGAAAGCTGACAAGGAAGTTGTCGCTATAAAGGAGAGGATGAGCGAAGGAAAAGCTAAAGGTTTTCGTGAGGATGAACACGACACCCTATGGTTTGAGGATCGAATCTATGTGCCCGATGACCCGGAGATTAGGAAGTTGATTTTACAGGAGGCCCATGATTCACCATACTCGATTCATCCAGGAAATACTAAGATGTATTTGGATTTGAAAGATATTTTCTGGTGGACCGGTATGAACAAGGATATTGCGGAGTATGTTGCAGTTTGTGATGTATGTTAGAGAGTAAAGGCAGAATATCAGAAGCCAGTAGGATTGTTACAACCTATGCTGATACCCGAATGGAAGTGGGAGAAGCTTGGCATGGATTTTATCACTGGATTGCCCAGGACCAAAGCAGGATATGATTCAATCTGGGTAGTAGTAGACCGATTGATGAAGGTAGCCCACTTTATCCCTGTGAAAACCACTTATACCAGTGCAAGGTTGCTAAGATATACATGACCAGAATTGTATGTCCGCATGGAGTTCCGAGGAGCATCGTATCAGATAGAGGAACCCGGTTTACCTCAAAGTTCTGGAATCAGTTACATGAAACTTTGGGTACCAGACTAGAGTTTAGCACAGCGTTTCATCCGCAGACAGATGGACAGACGGAAAGAGTCAATCAGATTTTGGAGGATATGCTGAGAGCCTGTGCATTAGATTTCGGATCTAGTTGGGATGACAACTTGCCCTACGCGGAGTTCTCATACAACAACAGTTACCAAGCCAGTTTGAAGATGGCACCGTTCGAGGCATTGTATGGGAGGAGATGCCGAACACCGTTGTTGTGGGATGAAGTTGGAGACCGACAGTTGTTTGGACCAGACTTAATCAAAGAGTCTGAAGAGAAGGTTAAGTTGGTTCGAGATAGACTATGAGATTGGAGACAGAGCATACTTGAGAGTATCGCCTCTGCGGGGAGTTAAACGTTTCAGAGTTAAAGGGAAGTTAGCCCCGAGATTTGTGGGATCTTACCATGTTTTGGAACGCATGGGGGAGGTTGCCTATAAGTTGGAATTGCCTGAAGGATTGTCAGGAGTGCACGACGTGTTTCACGTTTCGCAGCTTAAGAAGTGTCATGCGGAGATGGCCGATATACCGCTTCGAGACACAGTACCCCTGGAAGTAATTCAGTTGGACAGTCATCTGACCTACGAGGAGAAGCCTGTTAAGATTCTCGAATTTTCGAGCAGAGTTACTCGCAGCAAGGTGATCAAGTTTTGCAAAGTTCAGTGGAGTCACCACACCGAGGAAGAAGCCACCTGGGAACGAGAAGATGATCTACACAAGGACCACCCACACCTGTTCTCTAGCCAAGTCTAATCTCGAGGGATAGATTCATTCTAAGGGGGGTAGGTTTGTAACATCCCAAATTTCCAATTTGGAATGTTATACATAGATCATATTGCATTGCATGCTTTTTGCATTTTTGGTTGTGGCATTCCTCGAAATTCTAAGCAACTCAAGGACCTACGGAGAGAGTTGGGAATTTTAACCGTTTTCGTATTTGAGTTCGCTTGAATACCGATACGAGGATAATGTGATTCTAATTATTTTTCTCTCCCAAAAATATTTCTAATTACCAAATATGAGCGGAGATAATATGACTTCTCCAAAATAACATAAATATTGGAGGAAAAATATTAAAATCACTTTTGGTATTTTTCTGGATTTATTTGCGGATTTATTTGCATAGGAAAAATACGCGTTTTTCAAAATTGCATTTAGGTCCCGGAAAAATGTTCACTTTGTCCTAAATATTATTAGAGGACGGTGAAAATTTATTTTGGGAATTTTTTAGCCCGTCTGGTATTTCTTTCGTTAGTTTTTCTGCGCCGGGACTCTTTTAGAAAAAAAAAGAAACCGACTAGGAGTCTTACTAGCCGAGGACTCCTGGGCTTTATAAGCGCAGCGCCCGGCCCGACCGACCGCCCCAGCCCGCCTCGCCTCGCCCTGCCCTAACCCTAGCCGCCGCGCCTCGCCCTCCGCGCCGCCGCCGCCGGTTGCCGCCGCCGCCGCCGCTGCCCCGCCGCCCCGCCGCCGCATCGCCCCGCCGCCGCGTATTTCCACCGCCGCCGCCGCACCACCCGCCGCCCCGCCGCTGCCGTCTCGTCGGAGTTCGCGAGGTAGATGCCGTTTTTTTCTCTAGAAACCGCTCGGTTTTTTTTTCAAAAAAATCGTAGATCTGTTTTATTAGATTAGATCGGTTCGGTTTTTCGGTTTAGTTAATTAGCGGACGTTCGTCCGTATGTTCGTTTTAACGAACGGTTTTCGTTAGTTAACCGCAGACAGCGAACGTTCGTTCGTTAGCCTGTTCGTCGTTTATCTTTTTCGGGGTATTTATCCGCGGTTATTCCGATTGCGATTTCTGCCCTGATCTTGTTTCGCGTTATTCTTTTCGCTCGAGAGTTGGAATCAGGTGATTCAAAATCCCAGATCTTCGTCTCGATGCCCTCTTTACGTTTAATCAACTTGAACAAAGTTTTGGCTACAGTAAAATTTGACTTTAGGCCAACTAGTAATTCGGAGCTCGTTTCTTTCGCAGTTTGAGTTTCGTTGCTTCTTTCGAGTTGATTCTTTTTGCAAACCGGAGTTCTTAAGTTGAACTTTCTGGTTAGATCTCTTATTTGAGTTTTACCTGTGCATTAGTTAAGTACTTATTGTGTGCTTGTTTGATTGCGATAGAGTACCCGGAGTGCGCTGCTTGCTACTTTGAGTCTCTAGGTTCTGTGGATCATCAGCAAGGCAAGTAACACTTTGATCATACTTTCCAATTACCCAGTTTTCATTGCATTAGTACACCCCTCACACATTGCATGAGTAGGAATAATTAATTTGTGGGATTGGGAAGTAGTTTGAGGTAGTACCTATTACCTGCATTACATTCAAACCTTTGGGAGTTACTTCTACGTTTGCTGTTAGGACATGCTATGCTCGTAGACGTGGATTGGGTGAGTGAAATCCATGACAGATGTGAGTTTGTTAATTAATGGTTCAACTTAAGGTGGCAACATTAATACACATCTGGGTGGATTGAGGCATCTGGGTATTCCAGTGATTGCCTGTTTTTCTTTTGGACCGCCACCCAGGCTCAAAGGGATCATGAGATTTTTCATACTAGAAACTTCCGTGTGCAGCCACATGCCAATATGGGCTCTGGCATAGTTGAGTAAGTTGTGGGAAACCTTTCCATGATGGGCTAGCAGATGTAGTGGGTTTTGTAGGTGTACCGAAAAGACTGTGACTCGGTCATCCGTTTCTCAAACGCCATGCAGTGCGAGAAACCAAACGGAGGCGATCGAGTCTTGTGGGGAAAAGTGCACAAACCTCTGTAGAGTGTACAAACTGATCATGATCAGCCGTGTCCCCGGTTATGGACGTCTTGAGTATCTAGTACTTGGATTATCATGTGAATCTCATCATGTTACTTTAATTAATTTTGTGGGGTTTAATGATTATTTTTAATTGCGGTTGAGAGGATGTCTATCTTCTCAATGATGTTTCAACTACCATGATAGTTAATTAAAATCTATTCCTTTGAGGTAGGGAAAAATTGGCTTTACGCAAAAACTTAACCATAGAGCTTTCCACCAGCCATATTGCATATAGTATAGCTTTATTATCATTGCATACTTGTGTTACCTTGCCAGCATATTCCATGTGTTGACCCGTTTTCGGGCTGCAACATTTCATGTTGCAGACTTTTCAGACGACGTGTAAGGTGCCCCTTTTAGGTCGTGGTTCTATACTCAGTGATGCCTCTGGAGTTGATGGACTCACTTATCTTCCAAGACTTCCGATGTTATCGTGTTAGATGGCCCTCAGCCATATTATTTGTAATAAATTCATCGTTGGACTATCGATGTAATAAGTGTGTGATTGCTACTCTGTTATAAATCCTTCAAGTAATGTGCGTGTCAGCATTACTGATCCAGGGATGACACTGATGCACAGAGATCAGACTGTTTGAGGTCTGGTCGCTACAAAAGTAGCCCGTCGGTCCGCTATGTACCATTTCGTTGATGACGTCCTGTACAGAAAGAGACCAAACGGCGTGAAATTGAAGTGTATCCCTCGAGAGGAAGGACTGGGGCTGTTGGCAGAGATACATGGAGGCATATGTGGATCCCACATAGGGTCAAGAGCCCTTGCCGGCAAGGCATTCCGGCAAGGCTTCTTCTGGCCCACCGCCCTCTAGGATGCAACGACGCTGGTCACCAGGTGTGAAGCGTGTCAGTTCCATTCAAAGAAACTTCATCAACCAGCTCAAACCCTTCAAACCATTCCTCTCTCCTGGCCCTTCTCAGTCTGGGGGCTCGACATACTGGGCCCTTTCCCCGCGCCGTCGGGGGCTTTGAGTACTTGTACGTCGCAATCGACAAGTTCACAAAGTGGCCGGAGGTGGAGGCCGTGAGGAAGGTCACAACTCTGTCAGCCGTCAAGTTCTTCAAGGGACTAGTGTGCCATTTTGGTGTACCCAACAGGGTCATCACCGACAACAGCACGTAGTTCACAAGCCGCACCTTCATGCAATATACCCAAGACTTCGGCAGCAAAGTCTGTTTCGCTTCCGTTGCTCACCCACGAAGCAATGGTCAAGCTGGGAGAGCAAACGCTGATGTGATGCGAGGCTTAAGGACAAAGTCCTTTGACAGGCTGCACAAGAGTGGAAGGCGCTGGATTGATGAGTTGCCGGCGGTTCTTTGGTCGATATGAACAATGCCAAATCGAGCCATCGGCCAGACACCCTTTGCCCTAGTATACGGGGCAGAAGCAGTTCTCCCCACTGAACTCATATATGGGTCACCTCGAGTGCTCGCTTATGATGAGCTTGAGCAAGAGCAACTACGGCAAGATGATGCAACGCGCCTTGAGGAAGATTGTCTTCACGCGGCTATGAGAGCAGCACGCTACCAGCAGGCCTTGCACCGCTACCATAGCCGCAAGGTCCGTGCCCGAAGCTTTGAGGAAGGCGACATTGTTCTTCGGCGCGTTCAATCGGCCAAGAATACAAACAAGTTGACGCCGAAGTGGGAAGGCCCTTATCGGGTAATACGAGTCACCAGGCCTGGCGCAGTCCGCCTGGAGACCGAAAATGCCATTCCGGTGAGCAATTTCTGGAATATTGAGCATCTTCGCAAGTTTTACCCATAAGGCTCAGCTTGCCGGGCCCCCCGGCAAGCCACCTTTTGTACAAGCCTTGCCGGCAAGGCATGTAACCCTTTGTACAAAGCCAGGCGCAGACCCTGAGCATAAATAAATGAAGCGCCGGCGCCCTAAGTTATAGCATGCATGCTGAGTCGAGTCTCGTCCTTGGTTAGGGTTGATAGTGCTTAGCGGCGGCTAACCCCTAGCTTAGAGGTCGAGTTTGCATCCCTTTGTCTTTCTTTTATCTTCTTTGGTTCACAGGACACACAGATATCCTTGCCGAAACCACTTGGGGAGAAGAAAAAGGGACATACCAGCATCTAGGCCCCGGCAAGCCAGTATTGCCGGGGGCTGCAAGAGCAAAGATTCACCCACGGCAAACCAGGGTTGCCGGGGGCTGCAGCTTCAGATAAGTTCTTAATCCCTGATCATGCATTCCATTATGGACTGAGGTATGTGAAACCTCGTTTATTTCCTTAAAACTACCGTGCTCCCATGACTCTAGGCCCTAGGGCTCGTTCCTGGGACCAAGTTTTGTCGTAGTCATGGCAGCGAAAGGACGAAACAAGGAGCCTAAACCCACTTCATCCCCGCCTCCGCCAAAGGCGTGAGGAAGGTCGAGCGAAGTGGGGGGATGGCGAGGCCTGTTGCCGGGCGAGAAAATGTTTATCTTAGAGATATCAGGGATTTGTTCCCTGTTGTGGGTTCTACCTGCGAACAAATGACCCGGCAAACATCCCTTTTTCATTAAAAACATTCCACTCAGGTACAGTCCATAGGGAATGAAAAACATGAACAATGGGATTACAAGTTTTAAATTTAAGAGATGCCCGAAGGCTTACAAACTAAAAAAAATAAGATGCCCGTAATGCCTTTCTTGTCCCTCTCCTCAGGAGGTAGGTCAAGGAGGCGAGAAGGGCAAAAGGAGCGCCTAGGCGAGCTACGGCTGGCAGAAGACACCAAGAGGACATCTTGGCGGCCGCCCAAAGGCTGGATGGTGATGGCGGCACCGGAAGCAGAGCTCGAAGACGAGGCGGCAGGACGTCAGTACGCGTAGAAGGCGTCGGTGCCCGCGTACTCCGACATGATGACCTTGCCGCCCGCCCTCTTCCTCTTCAGCAGCCTCCTAACGCCAGCCAACAAGGGGACGGCCCCGAGAAGTTCAAGGAGCCGGCGACACGGATGATGGGGTCGCCAGTGCCACCAGGAGCGGCGCCCGACGCCTAGTCGGACCCGTCATCTTGCCGCCTACCGCCCTCGTCACCCTCGCTCGAGGAGGAATCTTCGTCATCGGAAGAGCTCTCCATGCAGCACCTTGCACGAGTCCCAAAGTGCCCGAAGACCTTGACGGAAAGAAGGCCACCCTCCATCAACTTAAAATGGAGAGTGAGCCCATCCGTCAAGCTGTGGATACGAGCAAACGTCTTCCATCCCTGACGAAGATACATCACATGAGGAGCAGGGAATTCGACGCGGACCCGCGTGCCACTAATCCCACAGCCCCTCATGTTTAGCCGCAATGACTCCGGCGGATCCAGCTCCATCTCCCACGCAAATGGAGTCGGGAGACGAAGGCGACAGCGCAGTAGCCGCTGCAACCTGGCGAAGAACTCGCAAGGGTCTTCCCCAACATGGCCCTCCACTGGAGGAGGACGTGCTGGCGGGGGCGAGGCCGGCGAGGCCGGCGAGCCGCCCCGTCCTCCTCTTCCCCGAGCGCCCCGGCCTCGCCCACGGCCTCGCCCCCTCCCCCTTCCCCTCGTGGCCGGCTCTGC
Organism: Secale cereale; assembly: GCA_902687465.1. Classification (NCBI taxonomy): domain Eukaryota; kingdom Viridiplantae; phylum Streptophyta; class Magnoliopsida; order Poales; family Poaceae; genus Secale; species Secale cereale. The sequence continues at coordinate 585,162,371 of LR738711.1, read as the reverse complement.
CACCGCAGGTGCAGGAGAAGGAGGGACGCGTTGTCGAGCGGCGACCCTTGCCAGCACCGTTGAAGGGCCGGGATTTCCTTTCTGCATGACAAACGGAAGAGAGGAGCAGAAGCTGAAGGAGGAAGAAGATGGAAGAGTGCGAGACGCCGTCCCTCCCCCCTGCTCTTTATAAAGGAACGGGGTTGGGGCTCGACCGCCCAGCTCGGCCAATCAAGACACGGAAGGCGCAGGGAGCCAGGACCGACCCGCCGCCCCAACCAGCGACGGCCCGGTTTCCCGCCTCCAGCGTGCGCCACCCCAAGCGCATGGGAGGCACGTGGCAGACGTGCAGAACCGAGGGGACGGGTGAGGCGACCTCTCCCCACCCCGTGATCGTGGGGAGTGGACGCCTTGAGGACCGCGCCTCGGCCCCATTTAGTAAATGGGCCACGCCTCCATGCCTCCCCTCGTTTATGGGGAAGGCACAAAGCCGCCTCTTTACTGCGATGTGACGCATGCCTGCGGGAACCGCCCCGCGCTTGCCGCCCACGTCACGCACGCCCCTCCGCACCGCGCCACGCGCGTGGATCGTGGGAGGCGCAGCGCGCGGAAAATCTTACCACGGTGAAAACTGTCCCGCCTGCCCGTGCACCGTTCTGGGCCTAGCCCAACAACGCGTCGCGCTTATGTGTGGCCCAGGTCCGAGGGCTCCTGTCGGTGTACAAAAAGGGGGGTACACCTTTTTGTACCCCTATGACTGTGCACGGGCAGTATGAGCCACGGGCGCCGCCGCACCAAGCAAGGCCAGGGAGGTAAGCCAGGGTAAGACTAAAGCCCAAAGCCAAGACCACAAAGAGCAAAGGGACAAAGTGGCTTCCCACGGCAAGATCCTTGCTGGGAGCCGGCTTTAGCAGCCCCGGCAAGACCTTTGCCGCGGCAATTCGCCCCACGCCTACGGAGAAAACCCCCCTTGAGTCCACTGCCCCCATGGGGCAAGGATTCGGGAGACATCCCCGTAATGGCATGCAAATCTTTGTGAAGACATTCAAGATCAGATACACATTAAGAAGACGGCGACCCTTGGCGGGATCCTAGCCAAGGAAGACCACAAGACCTCCGTCAAGCACCTTGCCGGGGATGATAGCAGGCGCCGTGGCAAGACACTTGTCGGGGCCCCGGCAAGGCCCTTGCCGAGGACATCCGTAGGGCCACCATTAGGCCCATCCCAACTAAGCTTCCACCGCCCCATGCAGCTGCCGACCCAACCAGCTGGGCACGCACCTGCGTGGCGGCATGCAGATCTTCATGAAGACCCACCATTGCGCCACCTCAGCAGCCTGCCTGCCTACATGGCATCTCAGGCATCGCTGGCCAGGGCGCGTGTCGACATAAGAAGGAGCGGCGACGGACAAGAAGGATGTAATGCTCCGGATGTAATACTTTCCCTTTTGGGTATATAATATATCTCCGGCTTCATCTATTTCCATTCCGGGTTTCTTGTCTTTCGGGGTTTTCGTCGTTTTGTTGTGTGAGTGTGTGGCATTCATTCATATCATGTAGACATGTGCATTGCATTGCATTTGTGTTGTCGGTTGCATCCGGTTCCGCGTGTTTCTTCCCGTTGTCCGTTTCGCGTTCCGGAGCTCCCTCACGTGTCCGTGACGTCCCGTAGGTCTACTTTGTCGTTCGGGCGTTTAACGTTACCGGTGTGCCGCGAGGTTGTTGTCTGTGTTGTTGTTTTGTTGTGTGCAACCCGCCTCTCAAATCTCGTCTCGTTTGGACTCCGTTGACTTTCCCATCCGTTGTTCGTGTGGGTCCGAAGTGCCTTCACTTCGTGTCCCAGAAACACCCCTACTGCAGTCTTTTATCTCCTCCTAGGCCTTTTAAATCTATCCCCGCGATCGGATCCGTCAGATCGCGATCGGAGGGCTCCTAACGCCCCTAAATCCCCCCAAACCCTACAAAACTGCTATATATAGACCCCTCTAGGTCTATTTTGCAATCCCCTATTTTTTTTCTCAGATCCAACCACCTCCTTCCTCTCCACTTGAAAAATCCTCCACGATTCCCGAGGAACCAGCCGATCCGGCCAGTCCCTCGATCGCCGCCGCTGGGATCCAGATCGGGGAAGTCGTCTCGATCCAGATCCGTTCGACGGGGTCAACGCCGCACCTCCAGGTCTCGCACCGCATCGGCCGCCGCAGCGCTCCCTCGCGCCAGATCAGCTCCGCTCGAGGCCCTCGCCAGGCAGATCGACGCGTCGGCCCAGGCCTCCCTCTCCGTCGAAGTGGTCCCTTCCCCGTCCTCGCCTGGGCTTCGCCTCCTTCGCGGGCCGGAGCGCCAGCCGCGCTCCCGCCGCCCTGGGCCGGCTCCCGCTCAACCCCGCGCGGCCCGCCTCCCGCCTTCCTCCGCCGCCGGGTGGGCCGGATCCTCGAGGCCGCACCAGCGCCTCCACCGCTCGGGCCACGCGACGCCCCTCTCGCCTCCCAGGCTGGGCCAGCCGCCGCCCTGGGCCGCCCGCACCTCACCGCAAGTCAGCCGCCGGGCCACAGCCGCTCCGCGGGCCGCCTCCGCCGCCTGGGCCCTAGCCGCCGCGCGGGCCCGTGGACTTCCAGATCTGAGGTTGTTACCTCTTTTTCAAACCCTAGATCTACCTGTTGTTTGATCTGTGATGCTATGTTTGACCTGCTCTAACTTTTTGTCTGTTGCTCCGTTTCGCGCGTGTAGCATGTCCAGACGTTCGTGGAGACTTGCTCTATGTTTTACCTGTTGTTGTCATGCATGTTAGAGATCATCTAGGTGCTTCTTTTGCTGTTGCAAGAGTGCATCATGATTTAAACTGCTGTTGTGTGATATTTTTGTGCCACCTTTGCCATGTGATATCTTTTAGCTCGTTTGTCCGAATGATGCAAATGACATGTCCACGTGTTCGTCTTGCCATGCTCTATGTGATGTATGTGATAGGTTGCATGGTAGATTTATTATTGCCTTGTTATCTTCGTTGCAAAGTGCCATGTGGCTGTGATGTTATTTCAAGTGTTATGAAATGCCATCTTGTTGAGCTCGTTGCTATCGTTGTGTTTACCTACTGGATGCATGCTTGTGTGTTTCGGGATCACCTTCATGTGCACTTTGATGAGGTGCTTACCTCTTGCCATGTTTAGTTTCGAGGTGACTTAAACATGATCTTTTATATGCCATGATGATATTGCTGTTTTTAGGACTTAGTGGTTTTTCACTAAGTCTGAAATCTGTAACGTTCCGATGCCATGTTCGTGTGATGTTCTAGGACAAAGCATGATAGTTTTGGAGTGGATTTGGTTGTTCCTTGTAGTATATATTGTTGTCTTTCCATCCATGTCCTCACATGTCCATTTGAGTGGCTGTAGCATGTTTATCTTTTGCTCCAAAGTTTCAATAAAATTCTGCTGCCAGAATTTTATTGTCAAGTTCAATATGTCCAAGATCATTGCTATTGATCCGTGGCTCCGTTGGGGTGCACCTTTGGACATAGTTGCTGTAGTATATGTCTAGTTTGTGTTCATGTCCTTTGCCATGCTTTTTGGGTGCTGTAGCTTAATTATTTTGAGCTCCGAAGATGCTATGTTGCTGTAATTTTCAGCTTTCGCTCAAATCTTGTTTCGGGCATAACTTTTAGCCCGTAACTCCGATTTCAGCGATTCTTATATCAAACTTGATTGATTTTCTGTGTAGATTAATAATATCAGTTTGTTATCTTGTTGTGAGGTGATTTGCTTGAGTGATGTTTTACGTGCTCCGTGTGCATCCTTGGTGCATCCATCATGCATTCATCTTTTTCGAGTGCGCATTGCATCTTGTTGATTGGTGCTTGGTGTGATTGTTTTGTTTAGAGCCGGAAGCTGAGACCGAGTACGAGGTTGAGCACGAGGTTTCCAACGAGGTTGAGCACGAGGACCCTTCTTACGATCCGAACGACTTCTCTTCAGGCAAGATGACCGAACCCCGATAACATTACTATCTTTGCCTATTGCTAGTAGTCTCGATCTATAGTTTTGCCTCGATGCCCATGATCATCTTGTCAGCCTCCTACTTGTAAACCATTGCCATGTTTAACCAACCTACATATGCAAACCGTTGCTTGGCTAAGTACGCTTCGCTCAGCCCTTCTTATAGCGTTGCTAGTTGCAGGTGAAGTGAAGATGCTTGCTCCATGTTGAAGTTTGGTTGGGTTATATCACACTATATAAATGCTTAAAATGAAATCATCTATATATTGGCAAGGGTGGAAGGCTAAGCCTTTTGCTTGGTGATTTGTTCCACTCATGCCGTTAGGATCCGTATAAGCCGGTATTATGTTCCTTGATTATGCGTTCCTAACACGGTTGGGGTGTATGGGACCCCCTCGATAAACCGCTAAGTGCTAAGTCTTTTCCAGCAAGTCCCAACATTGGTACTATTTGCCTAATAACAAACTAAACTTGCATAGGGAGTAATTAACCCTCTTTCTTAATCAACAACCCCGGGCCAGTGCTCCACATGAGTGTTGGTCCGAAACGAGCAGACTGCGGGGCCGCCTCGGGTCAACCTGAGGTATCTGGCATACACCTGTAGGATGACTCATCCGGTCGTGTCCTGAGACTTAGATACGCGCGGCTACTATCAGGGTGTCGACACGCCGGGAGGATTTGCTGGATTAGCCTTACCTTAGCTCGGTATATCTTGAGCACGGGATTCCGAGGATACTCGGGTCTTCCCACTTTGGAGTTGCGACTCCGCGGATCGTGGGCTTGTAATGGGTCAAGTTGGAACACCCCTGCAGGGTTTGAACTTTCGAAAGCCGTGCCCGCGGTTATGTGGCAGATGGGAGCTTGTTAATTCCGGTTGTAGATAACTTGACACAATGTTTCTAATACACTACCTGCGTGTGTTCCGTGATCGTCAATTTCCGAATAGGGATTCGGGAGTTGAACACGGAGGGGTTATGCTTGTTGAGCTTGTAGCTAGGATCACTTCGTGATCACTTCTCTCCGAGGCTTTCTCTTCTCGCTCTCACTTACGTAAGCTAGATGCTAGTTGCTGCTGCAGACACTTATTCTTTTCTTCAGCCTTTTCCTCACCCAAAGGCTTTGATAGTCTTGTTACCCGGAGACGGGATTGTTGAGTCCTCTGTGGCTCACAGTTACTTCACACACCAGATGCAGGTCCAGCTGTGAGCTATCCAGGTGATGGCACCGAGCTGGATTGGGAGTACGACGAGGAGCGTAGTCGGTACTATGTGCGATACCCGGATGATCAGTAGTGGAGACTCTTACTAGGATTCGATCCGCCTGTGGTTTATTTATCTAAGTTTGGTACTTTGACATTTGGCTTTTACCCTTAGAGGGTTGTGATGTTCTTATTGCATGATGATTGAGACTTGTACTGTAATTCTGTGACGTGGCGAGTGTAAGCCAACTATTTTCTGTTTACTATCCCCTCTTTTACATGAGTTGTGCACAGATTACCAAACTTGAGATCATTCTAGGATGGATTTATGCCTTTAAGTCGTGCCTCGACAAGTAGGCGGTATAACTCCATCCTGGGCATTACAAAGGATGTCTCCCCCGTCCCCGATAAAGCAAGGACACCTAAGCAAGACGCATTAAATGCGCTTTGTCATCTAATGCGAGGGATAACCTTGCATCACTGTACCCTTTCCACCTCCTGTGTGCCACTGTGGCAACCCCTTTTCCCTATAAAAGGAGGCCCGAGGCGACCAGGAGGAGGATTTGGCTTTTTGGAGCTCCTCACGCCCCATAGCTAGCTGAAGAACACAGATATACAAGCCACCAAAGCAGGAGTAGGGTTTTACGCATCCTCGCGGCCCGAACCTGTGTAAAGGAACCGTGTGCTATCTGTTTGATCTGCTCTTCTCTCAACCCCGCGCCCCGCAACCGTAGTAGGGATTCTTGTGACCCCATAGGTGTCGTTCCCAATACACCGACAAACTAGCATCAAACACCTTCTGACACTTCGCCAAAACCTCTATTTTGACCCCTTCCACTATTCTCCTTTGCCTCAAATTTTTACCAGAGGTGTGCCTGATCATCACCTACCTCCAGTAACACCCATTCATCCATGGCTCAATGATTGAGGGGTGAAAACCTCACTTTACCCCTCTGCACAACACTGCTCCCTCTTCTTCTCCACCCATCTCTCACTCCAATGCCCCTCCATGGAATCCAATGCTTCGTCCCCTTTCTTTACTTCCCCATAGCACTACTGGACACAAGTGGCCGCGCCCACTTTGCATTTTATATGCCGTGGCATGCCAAAGTTGCGCTCTGGAGCCTGCTATAGTGCGGCCACGCACTATAGCCGCTCCCTGCCTAGCGCTTCCAACCACCTCGAGCCTCCCCCATGTGCCAGTCGATGCTCCTTGACGTCCGCAACATGCCACAACCCTGTCCCCCTCCTCCTTCTCCCTCCTGCTGCCTCCCTTCACACGTGCCGGCCGCCCGAGAGCTCCACTGAGCAGCCTCACACACGCGACGCCTCTGGCCCTTCCCCGCTCTCTCTCTTCCTCCCCCTAGTCGTAGACCTCCTCCACAAATGCACGGACGCCCCCTGTGAGCTCCCGTGGCCCCTAGCCTCGACTGCGACCTCGCCGGCGCACGAGTCCACGGAGAGCCTCGGGCACGCTATATAAGGCAACCCCAAGCCCTCCTCTCCTCACCACTCCCCCTTTGCAGCACCTAATCAACCCCCTATACCACCCACTTCTCTCCAGAAGCGCTTGAGCTCGAGATCGAGCTCGAGCTCCGCTGCCTCAAGTCATCGTGGATCCTGCGGTACATGCCTCCCCCGACCATCTTTCTCAGTCCTCTGGATCACCCGCAGAGCGCTAACTCTTTTCCTTGTCTTCCTACCATGTTTTGCAGTCGGAGTCGACGCCGACAACCTCCTCCCGAAGCTTCACCACTGTGGGACGTCGTAGCTGCGACCCACTACCTCCGACCGGCCAACTCCAGCACCACCCGAACGGCGAGTCGATGTTGAGTTCAGTGGTGCCATCTGCTAGCCTCGTCGTGCCCTGCATCGTCATCGGTGAGCTCGCCGACCCCTCTGGCCGCGAGGATGGAGATGACAGGTGGGACCCACCTGTCGTCCTCACCTCTCTCTCCCTCCTCTCTCTCCCACGGGCAGTCAGGCCCCACCTGTCGGGTTTAAATGCGCACGCGCGCACTGGCTTGCCTAGGCCTCTTCTCTCTCTCCCTGTGCTGCTGCGTTGCGGCTGTTCTGGCCCAGTAAGCACAGGGCCTTCTTTCATTTTCTTTTTCTACACAACTTGCAAAAATTCCGCAAGATAAAATAATTTTCCAAATGCAATAATTCCAACTCCTAAATTCTTCTAAAAATCCCACCTATTTAATGGTGTAACTTTCTTGCACATCCATCAGACTTTTCTATACTGTTCGGATTTAAATTCAAATTTGAGCATTTAAACCCCTCTTTAAAAATCCACTTCTCTATTGCTACAACTGTAATTCCAAGACTAAGAATTTTTACATTCTTAGTTTTCATCCTAATATTTAACAATAATAAGTTGACATTTTTATGAGCACTTTTATTTTTTTGTTTGTGCTATTGCCTATTGTGTGCCCGATACTTTGCAATGTTAGATTGCGAAGTTGACGAAGGAGTTGGACCAGAAGGATTTGAAGACCTCGAAGACTTGGTTAAGCCAGGCAAGCATCCCTTTAACAATGATACCCTCTCATGTGCTTTGATACATTTGCGTATGCACGATGATGATGATGAGCTTGTTATACATATTTCATTAATGCATCCCCGTTGTTACTTGCAAGTTAGTAGCTCTACCTTGTGCTTAGAGGTATGATGAACACTTGATGATGATACATGATTTTGGTGAACGAAATATGCCCAAGAGGCAATAATAAAGTTGTTATTTTATATTTCCTTATATCATGATAAATGTCTTTTATTCATGCTAGAATTATATTAACCGGAAACTTGATACATGTCTGAATACATAGACAAAACAGAGTGTCCCCAGTATGCCTCTACTGGACTAGCTCGTTAATCAAAGATGGTTAAGTTTCCTAGCCATAGATATGTGTTGTCATTTGATGAACATGATCACATCATTAGGAGAATGATGTGATGGACAAGACCCATCCGTTAGCTTAGCATTCTGATCATTTAGTTTTATTGCTATTGCTTATTTCATGACTTATACATGTTCCTCTGACTATGAGATTATGCAACTCCCAAATACCGGAGGAGCACCTTGTGTGTTATCAAACGTCACAACGTAAATAGGTGATTATAAAGATGCTCTAGAGGTGTCTCTGAAGGTGTTTGTTGAGTTGGCTGATGACCCACAAGTGTAGGGGATCTATCGTAGTCCTTTCGATAAGTAAGAGTGCCGAACCCAACAAGGAGCAGAAGGAAATGATAGGCAGTTTTCAGTAAGGTATTTTCTGCAAGCACTGAAATTATCGGTAACAGATAGTTTAGTGATAAGGTAATTGGTAGAAAGTGACAAATAGTAAAAGTAAATAAGGTGCAACAAGATGGCGCAATCCTTTTTGTAGCAATGGACAAGCCTGGATAAACTCTTATACGAATGAAAGCGCTCCCGAGGACACATGGGAATTATCGTCAAGCTAGTTTTCATCACGTTCATATGATTCGTGTTCGTTACTTTGATAATTTGGTATATGGGTGGACCGGTGGTTGGATGCTTCCCTTACTTGGACAAGCATCCAACTTATGATTTACCTCTATTGCAAGCATCCGCAACTACAAAAGAAGTATTAAGGTAAACCTAACCATAGCATGAAACATGTGGGTCCAAATCAGCCCCTTACGAAGCAACGCATAAACTAGGGTTTAAGCTTCTGTCACTCTAGCAACCCATCATCTACTTATTACTTCCCAAAGCCTTCCTATAGGCCCAAACAATGGTGAAGTGTCATGTAGTTGACGTTCACATGACACCACTAGAGGAAAGACAACATACATCTCATCAAAATATCAAACGAATACCAAATTCACATGACTACTTATAGCAAGACTTCTCCCATGTCCTCGGGAACAAACGTAACTACTAACAAAGCATATTCATGTTCGTAATCATAGGGATATTAATATTCATAATGGATCTGAACATATGATCTTCCATGAAGTAAACCAACTAGCATCAACTACAAGGAGTAATCAACACTACTAGCAACCTACAGGTACCAATCAGAGGTTTTGGTACAAAGATTGGATACAAGAGATGGACTAGGGTTTGAGTGGAGATGGTGCTGGTGAAGATGTTGATGAAGATAACCCTCCCCAAGATGGGAGAGTTTTTGGTGATGACGATTTCCCCCTCCCGGAGGGAAGTCTCCCTGGTAGAACAGGTCCGCCGGAGCCCTAGATTGGTTCCGGCTTGAGACGGCGGCGTTTTGTCCTGAAAGCCTCCTTCTGATTTTTTCTAGGTCAAAACACCTCATATAGTACAAGATGGGCATCGGGGAGTCACTAGGTTGCCCACAAGGCAGGGGGCGCGCCGAAGGGGGGCGCCCCCCACCCTCGTGTACAGGTGGTGGCCCCCCTGATGTATCTCTCTCGCCAGATATTTTTTATATTTTTTGAAACGGTGTTTCGTGGAGTTTCGGGGTTTTTTGAGTTGTGCAGAATAGGTCTCCAATGTTTGCTCCTTTTCTAGCCCAGAATTCCAGCTGCCGAGATTCTCCCTCTTCATGTAAACCTTGTAAAATAAGAGAGAAAGGCATAAGTATTGTGACATAACGTGTAATAACAGCCCATAGTGCAATAAATATCAACATAAAAGCATGATGCAAAATGGACATATCAACTCCCCCAAGCTTAGACCTCACTTATTCTCAAGAGAAAGCCTATATCGAAAAATATGTCCACAAGTTTAGAGATAGAGATGTCGATAAAAATAAAATACGGACATGAGGGCATCATGATCAACCTTATAACAGCAACACACATATATATTGTCATATGACTCTTATGCTAAAGTAACCATCTATTCACAATGTCAAGTATGAATCAGAAACTTCATTGAAAACTAACAAACTATGATCTCGGTCATTGAAGCAATTGCAATTTATCGTAACATCAGAAAGAGTCAATATAAGAGCTTTTCAGCAAGTCCACATACTCAACTATCATTTAGTCTTTCACAATTGCTCACACTCACGCAATACTTATGGGTATGGAGTTTTCATCGAACACAGAGAAAGATAGGGGCTTATGGTATTGCCTCCCAACCTTTTTACCTCATGGGTAATGTCAACAATAATGGACCATGATAACTTATATCCAATTGGGTATATATGTCAGGATCTTTCCAACACAATGTGCTTGCCAAATGCTAAAATGTAAAAAAGAAAGGTGAAAATCACCTTGACTCTTATAAGGTAAGAATAATAGATAGGCCCTTCGCAGTGGGAAGCAGAGGTTGTCATGTGCTTTTATGGTTGGATGTATGCAAAATAACATCACTTTATATTGCCACTTGTGATAGGGACCTTTATTATGCAGTCTGTTGCTTTTATTACTTCCATATCACAAGATCGTATAAAGCTTATTTTCTCCACACTAATAGATCATACATATTTTAGAGAGTTGCAACCATGACAACTTACTTGAAGGATCTTACTCAATCCATAGGTAGGTATGGTGGACTCTCATGGCAAAACTAGGTTTGAGGATGTATGGAAGCACAAGTAGTATCTCTACTTGGTGCAAGGAGTTTTGGCTATCTTGAGGGGGAACGGCAAGCTCAACATGTTGGATGATCCATGACAATATACTTTATTTTGGATATAAGAAAACATTACTCATTATGTTGTCTTCCTTGTCCAACATCAACTCTTTCGCATGTCATATTTTAATGAGAGCTCACAATCATAAAAGATGTCCAAGATAGTATATTTGTATGTGAAAACCTCTCTTTCTTTATTACTTCCTATTAATTGCAACGATGACCAAGACTAGGTTTGTTAACTATCAACAACTTTTATTCATCATACTCTTTATATGTGAAGTTATTACCTTCCATAAGATCAATATGATCTCTTTGATACTTTTATATTTTCTTTTATTCTTCATGACCATAGCGAGAGAATCAAGCCCTTGACTCAACACTAATCTTTATTATATATAGCTCACGGACTCAACACTAATCTTTATTATATATAGCTCACGGACACGATTACAAAGGTAAAGATCAAAAAGCAAAAGCTAACAACTAGATCATACTAAACTCTATTCCACTAGATCAAGATATTACCAAAAGGATCGAACTAAGAAAAAAACGGTAAAGATAGGAGTGTGATGGTGATACGATACCGGGGCACCTCCCCCAAGCTTGGTAGTTGCCAAGGGGAGTGCACATACCCATGTGAATATGTCTCCTTCTTTGGAGGTGATGGTGGAGTTGTTGATGATGTAGGCTTGTCGTCCATCTTCCAGGGCATGGGCTCAGCATCGTAGAAGGATGATCGAGTCTCCGGGATCCTCAAATCTGTGGCCAAACTCATCTTCTTGAATCTATATTCATACTCACAGTTTTGGTTTTGCATGCCATAGATCTGGGCTTGGAGGTTCTCGATTTTCTCTTGGATCTTGGAGATGGCTTCCCCAATGATCATGGTGTCTAGCTTGCGGTTGTTGGCGAGCTCCGTGATCATCATGTGGTTGGCGTTGAGTCCTCGTTCCACCATACCTTGGCACTTGAAAACCTGCTGCTCCATTGCTTTGAGTCTTGTCTCCATGCTTCCAGTCCTCCTTGGTCCCTCAACATCGCGGATGTGAAGCACCCCCTCACGTACCTCGATGGTTTGAGGGTGTTGCAGCACCTCCGCGAGGTAGGGGTTGATGACCTTCTCGAAGAACTTGTCCTTGGGGGTGCTGGAAGACGTCATGATGATCTAGATCTGTTAGGAACAACAGCTCGAAATGAAAGCAGAGGATTTTTGCGTGATACGGTGGTCAAAACCTTCGGGAGCATATATAGTGAACTTTTACCGACCAAAAGAAGTAATGTGCAAGAAATCGGAGTCCGGGAGGCACATGAGGTGCACACGAGGCAGGGGGCGCGCCCAGGGGGGTAGGGCGTGCCCTCCACCCTCGTGGACGCCACGTGTCCTTTCCGGACAACCTCTTATTTTTCTATTTTTTCTAAATAGTCCAAAATGGTGAAAAATTGCCATTAGAACTGTTTTGGAGTCGGTTTATTTACCGTACCACACACCTCTTCCTTTTCGCGGTCTGAATCGTTCTGGAAAGTGTCCCTTATGTATTCCTCTGGGGTTACAGTTTCAATAACATTGGTCTCAACATTTTATAGGATTACCTGAGATATAATGTTTGATTCTTTGGCCGTTCACCACCTTCGGATTTGTGCCTTTGAAGTTGTTAATTTTTATGGCACAAGAACGATAGAACTCCTCGATAATGTAAGGACCTTCCCATTTAGAGAGAATTTTTCCTGCAAAAAATATGAAATGGGAGTTGTATAGGAAGACATAATCACCTACGTTAAACTCACGCTTTTGTATCCTTTTGTCATGCCATCTTTTAACCTTTTCCTTAAACAGCTTGGCATTCTCATAGGCTTGGGTTCTCCATTCATCTAGTGAGCTAATGTCAAATAACCACTTCTCACCGGCAAGTTTGAAATCATAATTGGGCTCTTTAATAGCCCAATATGCCTTATGTTCTAGCTCAAGAGGTAAGTGACATGCTTTTCCATAAACCATTTTATGCGGAGACATACCCATAGGATTTTTGTGTGAAGTTCTATAGGCCCATAATGCATCATCAAGTTTCTTAGACCAATTTTTTATATACCTATTGACAGTATTTTGCAAAAATAATTTCATTTCTCTGTTACTTAGTTCTACTTGACCACCAGACTATGGGTGGTAAGGGGATGCAATTCTATGATTAACATCATACTTGGCAAGCAAATTACGACCTCTACAACCTTTTTGTGATTCTAGAAAAAACAACCTTTTTGTGTTAAAAAAACCCCACTGTTAGAATCACAAAAAGGTTGTAGAGGTCGTAAAAAAGGTTGTAGAGGTCGTAAAAAAGGTTGTAGAGGTCGTAAAATCATACTTGGCATACATTGTAGGTGTCAAAACGACCTTTTTGTGATTCTAGAAAAAACAACCTTTTTGTGTTAAAAAAACCCCACTGTTTTTCTGACGTAAGCGTGTCAAAGCCACTAGTTTTTTTTATGTAGAATCCATTTGCCGTTCGGCGTGCAGAGAATGAAAATTTCAATTTTGTTTGACCAAAGCCCAATTTAGTAATACACTGGCAGACCCTAATCCTCATTTTTCCATCTAGCACCGTGCTCTTCTTGTTTGGATACCTAGATTATAGAGAACTAGTTTTTCTTAAACCTGATTTCTAGTGTAACAACCTAAAACATTGTTTGGATCATCTAACTAACTCGTGGATATACTAAACTGAGTTTTCCAAAAACTCAAAAACCCAGTTTATACAAAAACGACTAACATACGTTTTTGTACAAAAATATTTTCTATATGCAACGAAGTTCGACGCGATGATCATGGTAAACTCTGCCTGCCGGGACAACAACTTGACAAAGGCAAAACACGTCGTTGCCAATCTTGGCCAGGCAGCCGAAGCTGGTTGTGATGCTCCACCTAGCCCAGAGCCTCCATGGCGGATGCGTACTTTGGCCGGTTGCCGTCCTGACCATCGGCTGCTTCACAACCACCGTCGTCGTCCATATGCTCCAGCTTGTACGTCGTCGTTGTCGCGCCTCCCTAGCATGTGTTTTGTGCTCTGGCCTCTGATGTTGCCGGCGAATCAACCCAGTAGCTAGCTAGGTGCTACGCGTACCCGGCATGAAGAATCAGTCGATACGTCGTGTACTCTGTCTTCCGTATGTCAACTGCATGTACGTGTATCTTCGTGGGAACATCGGCGGACGCAGCAAAGCACGATCTGGCTAGCAGCGCGACTACCCGCCGAGGCCGCACCCTCGTGAGAGAGTGTCGTTTACGGCGTGGTTGTCCGCCGCTGTGCGTGTAGGTGCCAAGAGCAAGCCGAAGCATAGCTCCTCCATGAATTGTTTTGGGACGAACTCAAAATCATGTTTTTCTAATTTTTCCATCCAAACAAGGTATTGTGTATACTTACCTTAACAGAATAACTAACCCTAAAAATCCTCCCAAAACTCGTTTTCTAAAATCGCACACCTCGTGTATCCAAACAACCACTTGATCCCGATCCAATCTCCAATCCCCTCCGTCGCTCCTCTCCCGCGCCCCCACCCCCATCCACCTCCGCCGCCCCACCATCTACGCCACAACAATCACCATCGAGAGCCCGAAGAAAGCCACTGCAGCGCTGCTGCCGCTGCTGGCAGTCGGGCACGGCAGGAGGAGCCCTCCAATCGCCTGCTCTTCCAGATGCTGTCGGACCACCCGGCCATGGCGTGATCTCCAATTCTCCATTGCCGCGTTTCCTCCCCGATGCTGCACCCCCGAACACGGCTGGCCCATCCAGCTCGTTGACGCCCGTGTCACCACCTTTGTGGTCCTCCTCCAGCGTCCACCGCGGTGGGAGTAGAGGTGCAGCCCAGCCATGACGGACAAATCCTTCACGCGCTCCCGCGCCTCCCAGTGTCTGCTATTCGTCGTCAGCCACCACGGTCAGCAAGGCCAACCTCCACGGCGACTCGATCGGCCACCACAACCACGAGGACGACCATCCTCCATGGTCACCCCACCCCACTGCCCACCTCACCATAGGATCCGCCATCCAGGGCCTACACCCGCGCACGGTCGACAGAAGTAGGAGTCGCCAGCCACCTCTACAACGCCAAGCACGGTGACTTTCATCTATATATTTCCCTTTTTTGGTTGGATATCCAGTGATTTTCTAAAGTTTTAATCTACTGATGAACTAATTTACTTTCATCTAAGCTTATTGTTGTGGGTAGTGCTATATTCCCCTACTAATCTAGTGTGCTTGGTGTTAATGAGGTAAAACAGAAACTCGAGGCGTCTTGGTGCCATGTTGTTGCTGAGCTTACCGACTTCCGCACTCAATAGGGAGCAGGTCTCCGAGCTAGCCACAGGAAGGTATACTTCACATATTGGATTATTTTAAATGGCCATGAATTGTTAATTGAACCTGTGTCTAAGTTATACTTTGCCATTGAAGCAGCATGGCTGCCGGTGGTGTCCGGCATCGACGAATTAACTCAGTCTGCTTCTCAGCATTTTTTCCTTTTTGCGGTTGGCGGTGTTCTCAATAGAAAAGGCATGTGAGTTTCTTAATAATTCTGAATACTAGTCATGTTTTCTTGACAAAGTAAGCAAGTACTGAATTTATATTCTAAAAGCCAAGAGATTATGTTTTTATGCGAAGTTGGTTATGTATTTATTTGTTCTCAGTTGGATTCATTACCTGATTGCAACCTTGTCCAAAACTAAGGTTACATCAATTAAGTATGTTCACTTTGAATCGGTTCATTTGAAATTGTTGTACATGTCGCTTGCAGTTTTTCTTCCCCAAAACTTTGTATGTCGGATTTTATTGGGCTACCATTATCAGCAAATTTAACTTTGAACTACAACTTTAGTATTTATAGGGACCAATATCTTCTATTACTAATATGTTAATATTCGTGTTGCAAATTCTAACCCTCTGCTTGATGATGATGCAAGTCATATTTTAAGGGATGGACAAAGGACCGAAACAACTTCTGATGCCTTCGAGAAGTCGTGACAAGAGGGAACTAGCATATGCTTCTTCTTCTGGTGACAAGGAAGGCTATTCAATTATGTTCAAGAGAAAAAAAATACTCATTTGTTAATCTAGTCCATGTTATCTATTGATGGTACATGTCGCATCTTGCTTCTATGTAGCTCATGTTAATTTTTTTCTCATGTGTTATGTGAAGTATAGCATGGGGTATGCCTAAATACCTGGCAGGTCTGGGAGCTCTACTGCATCATCACATATCCTTGTTCTAGAAGAAATAATTGAACAGAAAGATATAGAGGCAGGAGATGCAAATGCCAGGTAATTGTCTTGTTTCTTTTTGTGTTATTATTGATTCTTTTTGCTTGCTTTTGTGTGCACAATGCATTTGTGCAAATAAGAATTCATCTTTAGTTCCTGTAGCGAATTTATGTATGCTATGATCCTTATCCAATCAGCCAAAGTGGCATAAAAAACAAATGCTTGTAATGAGAAATACATGGTTTGTTGCACGGTTTTAATGCATGGTTTTTAAACGAGAAATCAAGTATGATTTGTTCATTTGTTTATGTGTTGTCCTAGCATAGTTGCTTCTTTAACCTAGGTTGTTGACTTGACATCCTATTGGGGATGCTTTCTAATCAAGCTCTTGGTTATGCATGGTTTTAAACATTATAAGTTATTCTTGGGTTTACTGTTCATTAGCCCATCGATATGCTTGCCACATCTAATAATGTACTTTTCTATTTCAAATTCATCATTTGATAGATTGTAGGCTTCTTAGTGGTACTCATGTACCCTTTTATCTTATTTCTTTTCATCTCATTACGATGCAACATTGTTGTGTTTTGTTTATTTATAGGCATCAGGAGGAGTTAGCCGCAAGACTTGAGCACAAGAGAGAGCATTTGAAGAGATACATAGGAAGCAACAAGAAGAATTGGATGCTCTAAAGAAGAGCCAGCAAGAGAAGAATGAAGTCTGGGAAAAGAAGCAACAAGAGACAATAATCTTATTGGTTTCTTTTTGTGGGCTCAAGCAACTCATCAATCCTAGTCCAAACCTAATGGTGTACGAATGCCATCCTTCTACGATGGAAACATAGTTGATGAATCATACATTGCAGTCATTGGGACAACACATGTGGTCTTAGTTAATTATTAGTTTTCATCTTTTTCTACTGTATGTGTCAAACTTGAGTCAGTGCTATTTTTTCATCGTCATTTTTGTTTAAAGAATGATTAGGTGAGCTGAGTTCATATATAATATGATTTTTATTTCATATCAACTTATGATGTGATTTGGCTCTTTAAATTGTTTATATAATCGTATGTGAATTAAATATCTATTGTGATATGTATTTGGAATATAGTGGATTTGATAATTCATCCTAATTTAAATTCAAAAGAAAGTAATTATATTTGATGTTCATCTTCATCCATAATAAAAGTAGCAACGCTACTAGTGGGATACTCGCTCAGGCATTGACGTGGCATAAATTTAGTGACGTTGCTTCGTCACTAGACATGGTACAATATGGCATATTTTCTGCTAACACATGACATTCATCGACCGTGATGGAAGTACCAAGTCGATGACGTTCTATATAACGTCACCGAATATGCCCATTTCAATGATGTTTTTGTGCTTGCGCCGTCACTAGGAGTAATCTGTGACGGGGATTCCGTGACGATGCTTGTGACGCCCATAAAATGTCACTAGGGGGTAATTTGTGACGTTATTAGCTATTCGATGACATTTTTTGGCTCGTCATAGTTGGCCCGATCTCTTGTAGTGATCAAATGGTTCAATAAATAGTGAGTAATTTATAGGCATTTCTTGACGTCTACTTATATTACCGATTCTTTGACATTCATCACAAGACAAGACAAACTTACGAGCATCCTTGAAGAGAGTAGGCTAATAAAACCCAGATTGCAATACCTTGTGTGCAGTTCTATCTCCAGCATGGTGTCCTCCATAAGCTTCGGAGTGGCACTTGCGTAGGATCTGTTCCTGTTCATGTTCGGGTACACAACGTCTAATAATACCATCTACTCCTTCTTTATAAAGGTGTGGGTCATCCCGGAAGTAAAGTCTTAAATCATAGAAGAACTTTTTCTTTTGCTAATATGTGAAACTAGGTGGTATAAACTTAGCAACAATGTAATTAGCATAATCAGCATACCATGGAGCAGTACGAGAAGCATTTATGACAGCTAATTGTTCATCGGAAAAGCTATCATCAATAGGCAGTGGGTCATCAAGAATATTCTCTAGCCTAGACAAGTTATCTGCAATGGGGTTCTCAGCCCCCTTTCTATCAGTAATATGCAAATCAAATTCTTGTAGCAGGAGAACCCATCTAACAAGTCTAGGTTTAGCATCTTTCTTTTCCCTAAGGTATTTGATAGCAGCGTGATCAGTGTGAATAGTTACTTTAGAATCAACAAATCAAGCAAATACGACTGCTAAAAACTCCTTCTCAGTAGTAGCATAATTTCTCTGGGCACTGTCTAGAGTTTTACTAGCATATTGGATAACATTCAATTTCTTATCAACTCTTTGTCCTAGAACAGCACCTACAACATAATCACTAGCATCACACATAATCTCAAAGGGTAAATTCCAATCAGGAGGCTGGACAGTAGGTGCAGAGATCAATGCCTTCTTAAGTACTTCAAATGCTTCTACACAATCATCATCAAAGACAAAAGGAACATCTTTTTGTAAGATATAGAGATTTTGGAGAAGTCCTTAATGAACCTCCTGTAAAACCCGGCATGACCAAGGAAACTTCTTATACCTTTGATGTCCTTGGGACACAGCATCTACAATAGCATCAACTTTAGCTTTATCAACTTCAATACCTCTTTCAGAAATTTTATGCCCCAAGACAATGCCTTTATTAACCATAAAGTGGCACTTTTCCCAATTCAAGACAAGATTAGTTTCTTAACATATCTGCAAAACTCGATCAAGGTTGCTCAAGCAATCATCAAAAGAAGTTTCGTAAACAGAAAAATCATCCATGAAAACCTCAACAATCCTTTCACAAAAATCAGAAAATATAGCCTTCATGCATCTTTGAAAGGTAGCAGGTGCATTACATAAACCAAAAGCATACGTCTGTAAGCAAAGGTACCGAAAGGGCAAGTAAAAGTTGTCTTTTCTTGATCCCCTTTTGACACAGGTATTTGAGAGAAACCAGAGTAACCATCTAGAAAGCAAAAATGGGTATGTTTGGATAACCTTTCTAGCATTTGATCAATAAGAGGCAACGGGCAATGATATTTCTTAGTGGCTTTATTTAATTTACGGAAATCAATTACCATTCTATAACCTGTAACAATTCTTTGCAGGATCAATTCATCTTTATCATTAGGAACTACAATCATACCTCCCTTTTAGGGACACAATGGACATGACTTACCCACTGGCTATCAGCAACTGGATAAATTATACCTGCCTCTAGAAGCTTTAGTACTTCCTTCCTTACCACTTCTTTCATCTTAGGATTTAACCGTCGTTGATGATCGATAATAGGTTTCGCGTCCTCTTCCAACTTTATCTTGTATTGGCAGAGAGTGGGACTAATGCCCTTAAGATCATCCATAGTATATCCAATAGCAGCACGGTGCTTCTTCAAAGTTTTCAATAGTTTCTCTTCTTCCTGCTCTGTAAGGTTGGCACTAATAATAATAGGATATATCTTCTTTTCATCGAGATAAACATACTTAAGAGTATCAGGTAATGGTTTAAGTTCAAACATGGGATCACCCTTGGGTGGAGGAGGATCCCCTTGGATTTCAACAGGAAAGTTGTTTTTCAATAAGGGTCCCTACTTAAAGAATATTTCATCTATTTCCCTACTCTCATTCATATACATATCATTTTCATGGTCTAGTAGATATTGTTCTAAAGGATCGTTAGGAGGCACAACAATAGAAGCAAGACCAATAATTTCATCCTTACTAGGCAATTCTTTATCATGGGGTTGTCTACGAAATTTAGCAAAGTTAAAGTCATGAGACATGTCCCCTAATCCAAGAGTAACAATATCCTTTTCATATTCTATCTTAGCATTAATAGTGTTCAAGAAGGGTGTACCAAATATAATGGGGCAGAAATTATCTTGTGGGGAACCGAGAACAAGAAAATTAGTAGGGTATTTAACCACCCCACACAAGACTTCAACATCTCTAACAATCCTAACTGGTGAAATAGTGTCTCTATTAGCAAGCTTAATAGTAAAATCAATTAACTCAGCAGGTGCAATATCGTGCATAATTTCTTTATATAAGGAATGAGGTATTGCACTAACACTAGCACCTACATGACATAAACCATGATAACAATATAAGCAGTAGGAACAATAGGATCAACATTATAAGTGATCGTATTTTCTTCAACTTTAACAGGTTCAACTACTTTTACTTCAATGGGTGGATGGTATTTAAACCACTTCTCCTTAGGGAGATCACCATGAGTAGCAAATGATTCACAAAAAGAAGCTACAATCTCAGAGTCAAGTCCATATTTAGTGCTAAATTCACGGAAAACATCGGTATCCATAAAAGATTTAACACAATCAAACTTAGGAGTTATACCCGACTCATTACCTTCGTCGAGGTCCCAATCTTCATAGTTGCGTTTAATTCTTTCCAATAAATCCCATTTGAATTCAATAGTCTTCATCATAAAAGAACTAGTACAAGAAGTATCGAGCATGGAGCGATTATAGAGAGAAAGCCGAGCATAAATTTTTTGAATAATCATTTCTCTTGAGAGCTCATGATTGGGGCATGAATATAACATTGACTTAAGCCTCCGCCAAGCTTCAGCGATACTTTCTCCTTCGCGAGGCCAAAAATTATATATATAATTACGATCACGATGAACCTAATGCATATGATAGAATTTCTGATGAAATTCCAACTTCAATCGATTGTAGTTTCATGATCCAATATCATCGCATAGCCTAAACCATGTCAATGCATCTCCCTTCAAAGATAAAGGGAAGACCTTCTTCTTGATAACATCCTCGGGCATACCTGCAAGCTTAAATAATCTACAAACTTCATCCACATAGATTAGGTGCAAATCGGGATGCATTGTTCCATCTCCTGTAAAGGGATTAGCTAGCAGTTTCTCTATCATACCCGAAGGAATTTCAAAGCAAACATTTTCAGTAGGTTCAATAGGTTGAGGAGCAACTCTTTTCTCTACTGGTCGGGGTGAAGATACCCCAAACAAGCCCCTCAAAGGATTATGAGCCATAGTAACAGGTGACAGTAAATTTTAGCACACTATATAAATTTTTTCCTTACGAAATTCCACTTACCAAAGGCGCTTCACTCCCCGGCAACGATACTAGAAAAGAGTCTTAATGACCCACAAGTGTAGGGGATCTATCGTAGTCCTTTAGATAAGTAAGAGTGTCGAACCAAACGAGGAGCAGAAGGAAACGATAGGCAGTTTTCAGTAAGGTATTTTCTGCAAGCACTGAAATTATCGGGAACAAATAGTTTTGTGATAAGGTAATTGGTAGCAATTGACAAATAGTAAAAGTAAATAAGGTGCATCAAGATGGCCCAATCCTTTTTGTAGCAAAGGACAAGCCTGGACAAACTCTTATACGAAGGAAAGCACTCCCGAGGACACATGGGAATTATCGTCAAGCTAGTTTTCATCACGTTCATATGATTCGCGTTCGTTACTTTGATAATTTGGTATGTGTGTGGACCGGTGCTTGGGTGCTGCCCTTACTTGGACAAGCATCCCACTTATGATTAACCTCTATTGCAAGCATCCGAAACTACAAAGGAAGTGTTAAGGTAAACATAACCATAACATGAAACATGTGGATCCAAATCAGCCCCTTACTAAGTAACGCATAAACTAGGGTTTAAGCTTCTGTCACTCTAGCAACCCATCATCTACTCATTACTTCCCAATGCCTTCCTCTAGCCCCAAACAATGGTGAAGTGTCATGTAGTCGACGTTCACATGAAACCACTAGAGGAAAGGCAACATACATCTCATCAAAATATTGAACGAATACCAAATTCACATGACTACTTATAGCAAGACTTCTCCCATGTCCTTAGGAACAAACGTAACTACACACAAAGCATATTCATGCTCATAATCAGAGGGATATTAATATGCATAATGGATCTGAACATATGATCTTCCACCAAGTAAACCAACTAGCATCAACTATAAGGAGTAATCAACAGTAATAGCAACCTACAGGTACCAATCTGAGGGTCTGGCACAAAGATTGGATACAAGAGATGAACTAGGGTTTGAGAAGAGATGGTGCTGGTGAAGATGTTGATGAAGATAACCCTCCCCAAGTTGGGAGAGTTGTTGGTGATGAAGACGGTGACGATTTCCCCCTCCTGGAGGGAAGTATCCCCGGCAGAACAGCTCCGCCGGAGCCCTAGATTGGTTCCGCCAAGGTTCCGCCTCGAGACGGCGGCATTTTTCCCAAAAGCCTCCTTCTGATTTTTTTTTCAGGTCAAAACACCTCATATAGGAGAAGATGGGCATCGGGGAGTCACAGGTGGCCCACGAGGCAGGGGGCGCGCCCCCCACCCTCGTGAACAGGTGGTGCCCCCCCTGACGTATCTCTTTTGCCATATATTTTTTATATTTTCTGAAACGGTGTTTAGTGGAGTTTCGGGGCTTTTTGAGTTGTGCATAATAAGTCTCCAATGTTTGCTCCTTTTCCAGCCCAGAATTCCAGCTGCCGGGATTCTCCCTATTCATGTAAACCTTGTAAAATAAGAGAGAAAAGGCATAAGTATTGTGACATAACGTGTAATAACAACCCATAGTGCAATAAGTATCAACATAAAAGCATGATGCAAAATGGACGTATCATTGGCATAGATCAAGAATAGGATTTATCACTCCGAGTGTCGGAGAGGTATCTCTGGGTCCTCTCGGTAATGCACATCATAATAAGCCCTACAAGCAAATGACTAACGAGTTGGTCACGAGATGATGTATTAAGGAATGAGTAAAGATACTTGCCGGTAATGAGATTGAACTAGGTATGCCGATACCGAAGATCGAATCTTGGGCAAGTAACATACCGATGACAAAGGGAACATCGTATGTTGTTATGCGGTTTGACCGATAAAGATCTTGGTAGAATATTTAGGAGCCAATATGAGCATCTAGGTTGCGCTATTGGTTATTGACCAGATATGTGTCTTGGTCATGTCTACATAGTTCTCGAACCCGTAGGGTCGGCACGCTTAACATTCTATGACGATTTGTAATATGAGTTATCCGATTTGATGAGCGAAGTTTGTTCAGAGTCCCAGATGAGGCCGCGGACATGACGAGGAGTTTCTAAATGGTTGAGAGGTAAATATCCAATATTGGAAGGCTATATACGAACATCGGAATGGTTCTGAGTGATTCAGGTATTTTTCGGAGTACCGAAGAGTTACGGCAATTCACCGGGAGAAGTTAATGGGCCTTATTGGGCTTTAGTGGAGAGATGGAAGAAGGGCCACGAGGTGGCGCGCGCCTCCCCCCTGCCCAAACTGAATTGGACAAGGGGTGGGCGCGCGCTCCCCCTTTCCTTCTCCCTCTCCCTCCTTTCCTTCTTAACTATTCCGAAAAGGAAAGGGAACCCTACTAGGACTTGGGAGTCCTAGTAAGACTCCCTACACTTGGCGCGCCCCTGGGAGGGTTGACCTCTCTCCCTCCCTCCTTTATATACATGGGCAGGGGCACCCCAAAGGCACAAAAAGTCTTCTCTTAGCCGTGTGCGGTGCCCCCTCCACAGTTACACACCTCAATCATATCGTCGTAGTACTTAGGCGAAGCCTTGTGCCGGTAACTTCATCATCACCATCACCACAACGTCGTGCTGATGAAACTGTCCCTTGTCCTCAACTGGATCAAGAGCTCGAGGGACGTCATCGTGCTGAACGTGTGCTGAACACGGAGGTGCCGCTCGGTACTTGGTTTGGTTGGATCGTGAAGACATTCGACTACATCAACCGCGGTACTAAACGCTTCTGCTTTCGGTCTACGAGGGTGCGTGGACACACTCTCCCGCTTGTTTCTATTCTTCTCCTAGATAGATCTTGCATGATCGTAGGAAATTTTTTAAATACTACGTTCGCCAACAGTGGCATCATGAGCCAAGTCTATGCGTAGATGATATGCATGAGTAGAACACAAAGGAGTTGTGGGCGGTGATAGTCATACTGCTTACCACCAACGTCTTATTTAGATTCAACGGTGTTGTAAGATTAAGCGACCCGGACCAACATTACATGACAACGTTCACGAGACCGGTTCCACCGTTACGAGCAACTTGTTTGCATAAAGGTGGCTGGTGGGTGTTTGTCTCTCTTGCTTTAGTTGAATCGAATTTGACTACGGCCGGTCCTTGTTGAATGTTAAAACATCAAACTTAACGAAACACTATTGTGGTTTTGTGTCGTAGGTTAGAACGGTTCTTGCTAGAAGCCCATAGTAGCCATGTAAAACTTCCAACAACCAAGTAGAGGACGGCTAACTTGTTTTCACAGGGCATGTTGTGATGTGATATGGTCAAGACGTGATGAGTTATACGTTATTCTATGAGATGATCATGTTTTGTAAATTATCGGCAACCGCCATGAGCCTGATGGTTGTCTCTTTATTTTATGAATTGTGAACGCCATGTAATTGCTTTACTTTATCACTATGAGTTAGCGATAGTAGTAGAAGCAATAGTTGGCGAGACGACCATGACGCTAAAATGAAGATCATGGTGTCAAGCCGGTGACGATGGAGATCAGACGATGCTTTGGATATGGAGATCAAAAGCACAAGATGATGATGGCTATATCATGTCACATATTTTGATTGCATGTGTTGTTTATCTTATTATGCATCTTAGTTTGCTTAGTACGGCGGTAGCATTATAAGACGATCCCTTACAAAATTTCAAGGTATAAGTGTTCTCCCAGAGTATGCACCGTTGCGATAGTTCGTCGTGCCGAGACACCACGTGATGATAGGGTGTGATAAGCTCTACGTTCACATACAACGGGTGTAAGACAGTTTTGCACATGCAGAATACTCGGGTTAAACTTGACGAGCCTAGCATGTAAAAACATGGCCTCGAAACACTAGAGACCAAAAGGTCGAGTGTGAATCATATAGTAGATATGATCAACATAAGATGTTCACCATTGAAAACTACTCCATCTCACGTGATGATCGGACATGGTTTAGTTCATTTGGATCATGTGATCATTTAGATGACTTGAGGGATGTCTATCTAAGTAGGAGTTCTTTAGTAATATGATTAATTGAACATTAATTTATCATGAACTTAGTCCTGATAGTTTTTGCATATCTATGTTGTTGTAGATCAATGGCCCGTGCTACTGTTCCCTTGAATTTTAATGCGTTCCTAGAGAAAGCTAAGTTGAAAGATGATGGAAGCAGGGACACGGACTAGGTCCGTAACATGAGGATTACCCTTATTGCTGCACATAATAATTATGTCCTTGAAGCACCTCTAGGTGACAAGCCACCTCCCGCTAATGTAGATGCTGTGAATGTCTGGCAGACGCGGTCTGATGACTACTCGATAGTTCAGTGTGCCATGCTTTACGGCCTAGAACTGGGACTTCAAAGACGTTTTGAACGTCATGGATCATATGAGATGTTCCATGAGTTGAAGTTAATATTTCAAGCAAATGCCCGAGTTGAGAGATATGAAGTGTCCAACAAGTTCTATAGCTGCAAGAAAGGAGGAGAACAGTTCCGTCAGTGAACACATACTCAGAATGTCTGGGTACCACAACCACATGACTGAACTTGGAGTCAAAGTTGATGATGATAGTGTTATTGACAGAGTTCTTCAATCACTGCTACCAAGCTATAAAGGCTTCGTGATGAACTATAATCTGCAAGGGATGCAAAAGACAATTCCCGAGCTCTTCGCTATGCTCAAAGTTGCACAGGTAGAAATCAAGAAGGAGCATCAAGTGTTGATGGTTAACAAGACCACTAGTTTCAAGAAAAAGGGAAAGGGAAAGAAGGGGAACTTCAAGAAGAATAGCAAGCGAGTTGCTACTCCCGGGAAGAAACCCAAGTCTAGAGCCAAGCCTGAAACTGAGTGCTTCTACTGCAAAGGGAATGGTCACTTGAAGCGGAACTGCCCCAAGTATTTGGTGGATAAGAAGGATGGCAAAGTGAACAAATGTATATTTGATATACATGTTATTGATGTGTACCTTACTAATGCTCGTAGTAGCGCCTAGGTACTTGATACTGGTTCGGTTGCTCATATTTGTAACTCAAAACAGGGGCTACGTATTAAACGAAGATTGGCTAAGGACGAGGTGAAGATGCACATGGGAAATGGTTCCAAAGTTGATGTGATCGTCGTCGGCACGCTACCTCTACATCTACCTTCGGGATTTGTATTAGACCTAAATAATTGTTATTTGGTGCCAGCGTTGAGCATGCACATTAAGTCTTGATCTTGTTTGTTGCGAGACGGTTATTCATTTAAATAAGAGAATAATGGTTTTTCTATTTATATGAGTAATATATTTTATGGTCATGCACCCTTGATGAGTTGTCTATAGTTTTTGAATCTCGATCGTAGTGATACACATATTCATAATATTGAAGCCAAAAGATGCAAAGTTGATAATGATAGTGCAACTTATTTGTGGCACTGCCGTGTGGGTCATATTGGTGTAAAGTGCATGAAGAAACTCCATGTCGATGGTCTTTTGGAATCACTAGGTGCTTACGAACCATGCCTCATGGGCAAGATGACTAAGAATCAGTTCTCCGGAACAATGGAGCGAGCAACTGACTTATTGGAAAAAATACATACTGATGTATGTGGTCCGATGATTGTTGAGGCTCGCAGCGGGTATCTTTATTTTCTTACCTTCACAGATGATTTGAGCAGATATGGATATATCAACTTGATAAAGCACAAGTCTGAAACATTTCAAAAGTTCGAAGAATTTCAGAGTGAAGTAGTGATTCATCGTAACAAGAAAATAAAGTTTCTACGATCTGATCACGGTGGCGAATATTTGAGTTACGAGTTTGGTCTTCATTTGAAACAACGTGGAATAGTTTCGCAACTCACGCCACCTGGAACACCACAGCTGTAATGCCCCGGATGTAATACTTTCCCTTTTGGGTAATATATATATCTTTGGCTTCATCAGTTCCATTCCGGGTTCTTCGTCTTTTCGGGTTTTCGTCATTTTGTCGTGCGTGTGTGCATCCATCCATGTCATGTTGTCATGTGCTTTGCATTGCATTTGTGTTGTCGTTTGCATCCGGTCTCACTCGTTCCTTTCCGTTGTCCGTTTCGAGTTCCGGAGCTCTCTCACATGTCCGTGGCATCCCCGAGGCCAACTTTTGTGTTTGGCCGTGTAACGTTTCCGGTTTGGCGTGAGACTTGTCGTGCGATGTTGTTTTGGTGTGTGTAACCCGCCTGCCAAATCTCGTCACGTTTGGAGTTCGTTTGATACTCCAACAGTTATTCTCGTGGGCTGAAAGTACCTCCTCTTCGAGGCCCAAGAAACCCCTCCAACAGCCCACCAACCCAACTCAAACCCTTCCCTTCATCTAGGCCATCCAATTGTGATCTCGTGGCCGAAAACCTCCCCTCATTTGGACAACCATAGCTCCTTGTGCCTATATAAACGTCCACCCACCTCAAATTTCGCGTCTGAAACCCTAATGTTTCCACTGTTGCCGCGCCGTATTTCCACCGTTGACGCGCGGTGCTTCCACCGTTGAGCCGCCGTGCTTCCGACCTCGTCGCCGCCGTGCTTCCGACTCAGCCGAGTCGTGCTTCCGAGTTCCGCCGCGTGGGCCCGCGCGGTCATCTTCTACCTCCGAGCGCCGCCGCCGTTCTCCTTCGCCGGAGCTCGCCGCCGGGCACCGCACCTCCGCGCGGGCCACCTCTTCCCCACCGCGCCACCTACCTCCGCCGCCGCCTCGGCCTCGGGGCCCTGCGCCGCCGCCTCCTCAGGCCGCCCCGCCGTCGAGCTGCCTCGCCGCCGGCCTCAGGCGACCTCGCCGCCGGCCCCTCGGTGCGCCCCTCCCGCCGGCCGGTCGAGGGAGCGAGTCTCCGTCGGGATCGATCGGGCCAGCCCCGTCCCCGATACGATCGGGCGTCCCTGCCTGCAACCCTAACGGGCCGGCCTCCTCCACCCCGAGCCGTTAGCCCGCGCCCGATCCAGCCCGCGTTGACTCCGTCCGCCCGCGTTGACCCGTTTGACTACTAAGGTTGCCTCGTTTTCTCCCAAGTCCCAGTTTTCAGTTTCTGATGCTGTTTTGTGAGGTGGATAACTTTTGCTGTGATGGTCCGATTTGAGCGTATGATATGTCAAAATGATCGTGGTGACTTGTACTATGTTTTGTTCCATTGTGCCATGCATGTTTGAGGTCATCTAGATGTCTTAATCTTCATGAGAAGAGTGCTACTTGTTATAAACTGCTGCTAGTAGTTGTTTTCATGCCATGTTTGCAATGTGATAACTTGTTGCATGTTTATCCAAATGAAGCAAATGATATGTCCACATGTTCATCATGTCATGCTCTACATGTTGGTTGCTTAAGCTTGCATGATAGATTTCATCTTGCCATGTTTATCTCCTTTGCAAAAGTGCATGTGGCTGTTATGGTGTTAAACTTGTTACGAGATGCCTAGTTGAGGAGCTCGTTGCTATTGATGTGGTTGTCCCCTTGATGCATGCTTAGATGTTTTGGACTCCACATCATGTGTACTTTGCTGTGGTGCTAACCACATGCCATGTTTTGCTTTGAGGTGACTTAAACATGCTGACAAACATGCCATGATGTTACTGCTGTTTTAACACTTAGTGAAATTTCACTAAGTCTGGAATCTGTAATTTCCAGATGCCATGTTTGCTTGTTGTTCTAGGCATATCCATGATAGTTTTAGGGTGACTCTTGATGATTCCTTGTTGTATAAGTTGTTGGCTATACATTCATGCTCTCACATGCTTATTTGGGTGGCTGTAGCATATTTAACTCTTGCTCCGAAGTTGCTATAAAATACTGCTGTCAGGTTTT
Source organism: Secale cereale (assembly GCA_902687465.1). Taxonomy (NCBI): domain Eukaryota; kingdom Viridiplantae; phylum Streptophyta; class Magnoliopsida; order Poales; family Poaceae; genus Secale; species Secale cereale. Next base: position 585,133,523 of record LR738711.1, on the reverse strand, counting down.
TGTTGTCAAGTTCAAAATTTCCTAGCTTGTTGCTATTGATCCATGCTTCCTTTGGAGATGCTCCAATTGAATTGTTTGCTGTAGGATATGTCTACTTTATGTCCATGCTCCTTGTCATGATGTTTGAGTGTTGTAGCCTATATATTTCTTGCTCCGAAGTTGCTATGTGGCTGTTGATTTCAGCTTTGCCATGTTTATTGTTTCGGGTGTATCTTTTAGCCCGTTGCTCCGTTTTGGGCAAGTCCTATATGTAACTTGTGTGGTTTTGCATGTAGATTCATAATATCCTATTGTTAACATGTTTTGAAGTATTTTGCTTGTTGCATATTGTCATGCTCCTTGTGTTGTAACTCCGTCCTTCCTATGTAGACTTTTTGTGCTTCCTACGTGCATCTGTAGTGCTTCCTTAGTGCATCAGCCATGCATCCTGTTGTTTGCGCATTGCATCTTGTTGATTTCGTGCCTTGTGTGTTTTGTTTTGAGTAGAGCCGGAAGCTGAGACCGAGTACGAGAACGAGGTTACTACCAAGGTTGAGAACGAGGAACCCCCTTACGATCCCATCGACGATTCTTCAGGCAAGATGACCTGACCCCGATAACATTACTATCTTTGCCTATTGCTAGAAGTCTTGCTCTATAGTTTTTGCCTCGATGCCCATGTTTTTCCTGTCAGCCTCCTATTGTAACCATGAACCTGTTTAACCACCCTACCTATGCAAACCTTTGATTGGCTAAGTAAGCTTCGCTCGGCCCCTCTTATAGCATTGCTAGTTGCAGGAGAAGATTGAAGATTCTAGCTTCTTGTTGAAGCTTGTTGGGATATCACACAATATAAATTATTAAATGAAATCATCTATATATTGGTAATGGGTGAAAGGCTAAGCCTTTTGCTTCGTGATTTGTTCCACTCATGCCGCCCTAGGAACCGTATAAACCGGTGTTATGTTCCTTGATTATGCGTTCCTCACACGGTTGGGGTTATGGGACCCCCTCGATAAACCGCTAAGTGCTAAGTCTTTTCCAGCAAGTCCCAACATTGGTACTATTTGCCTAATAACTAAAACTTGCATAGGGAGTAATGAACCCTCTTCTTAATCAACAACCTCGGGCCAGTGCTCCACATGAGTGTTGGTCCAAAACGGGGAGCCTGCGGGGCCACCATGGGGAAACCCGAAGTCTGGTAAAAACCCGTAGCTTCGCCCATCCGGTCGTGGCCTGAGACTAGATACGGGCGGCTATTGTCAGGGTGTCGGCACGCCGGAAGGATTTGCTGGATTAGCCTTACCTTAGTCGGAGTATCTTGAGCACCGGATTCCGAGGATACTCGGGCCTTCCCACTTTGGAGTTGCGACTCCGCGGATCATGGGCTTGTCATGGGCCAAGTTGGAACACCCCTGCAGGGTTATGAACTTTCGAAAGCCGTGCCCGCGGTTATGTGGCAGATGGGAATTTGTTAATATCCGGTTGTAGAAAACTTGACACCAATGTTCAGAATACACTACCAGCGTGAGTACCGTGACGGTCATTTTCCGAAAGGGGTTCGGGAAGTGAACACGGTGGGGTTATGTTTGACTTGCTTTAGTTAGGAACACTTCGTGATCATCTTTTCATCTGAGGCACTTCTCTTCTCGCTCTCTTTTACGTAAGTTAGTGCTAGTGCTGCTGCAACCTCTTGTTCTTTCTTCAGCCTTGTTCCACACCCAAGGCTTAGATAATTGTGTTACCCGGGAACGGGATTGCTGAGTCCTCTGTGGCTCACAGACTCTACACCACACCAGATGCAGGTACTTAGGCGATCTATTCAAGTGACGGCACCGAACTGTACTGGGAGTACGACGAGGACCGTAGCCGTCACTATGTGCACTATCCCGACGATCAGTAGAGGTTTCTACTAGGGGCGATTAAGACCCGTCGTTTAATGTTATGTTTGGTATCTTTCATTTGGATCTTCACCCTTAGATGGGTTGTGATGTTTATTTGAATGATGTTTGGACATGTAATGAATTGTGTGACGTGGCGAGTGTAAGCCAACTATCTTTTCCGCTTTCATCCCTATTTTTACATGAGATGTGCAAAGGTACCAAACTTGCGATCATTCCAGAATGGGCTTATATCTTTAAGTCGTGCCTCGACACGTAGGAGATATAGTCCCATCCTGGGCATTACAAGTTAGTATTCAGAGCCTTCTCCGACCTAGAATCCCCCACTGATTGATCGAATCGTTGACGGTTGAGTCTAGGCACACACAGAAAATGTTTTGAGTCCTATATTTATATCGGAGAGTAGGATTTCTTTGCTCCTCATCTCTTTTCACTCTGGTGAGGACTCCTGACGATTACTCTTGTCTCTTCTACTTTCAAAAATTGCACCAAATTTTTTTTAGGAATCTCGCGAGTATTGTTTGGATTGTTTCGATGTCTTTGTGACGAGAATATTGTTCTCGATGCCTCCTGACATTAGGGGTTGTGGCAGTGTCCCGGGGAGTTGAGCTTCGGGGTATTGTCGTCACAAACATATCGTGGCAGTTCTAGAATACTTAAGACGGCCGACATCGAAAACTCTCCTATGCGGTTAGTGGCAAGATAACCCCGACATCACCCAGTACTGGGGAGGTAGTTCGGGAGTATTGCCATAGCTTGTATAGTAGATGCGTTTCGAAGGTCCGAGGTAGACGGTTTCCGAGAAAGACTGGTTATGTGTTGAAGGATGGATACAGCTGGATGTAGGATTAGAGTTGAGTGCGCGATGCTTCCCCTGTATCCCCAACACATGATTGCATAACTGAAAACTTTCGGAAATTAATAGGTGGGTTCATCCAGTAGCTCGTAGGCATTCTTCCAACGAATGCAGGTTACGGAGTTCGGGGTTCTACATTGAGTGAAGTGGTTTTATGGCCGATGTTCCGATCGGGAGTTGCATCTTAAAGGGTCCTTGGCTATGCTGATCCGGGGATTACAAAACCCATTCGTAACACGTTCCATAAGCTTTCAACACAAAGATGTCGAACGAAGCTCCTATCTTGTATTTGTTCTATCTGCACCTTGTTGTTTTTCTTATTTACCTTTTGTCTCCCAGTGGCTTCTCGTGAAGATTGTTGTTATCATTAAACTGAGAATTTCATTCGTTCCTCTTGTTCGAATGACTCTTGTGAAGACTATTTTGCATTTCTAGCCGTTGTTTCAGCTTATATCTTCTTTCAATCAAATGGCTGATTGGTGGTCATCTATTTCAGGATGGCTCCAAAAAGGGTTCCCAACGCTAACCCAGAGGGTGAAGAGGTTCCTGACCGTCCTCCTTCCCCTCCTCCTCCGTCTGAGGCCTGGAGAGCAATTATGCAGACTACAAACCAGAACACCCAGATGCTTATGCAGATGATGCAAGCAAATCAAGCAAATCAGGGTGCTCAAGGGAACCAAGGCAATTTCTTCAACCAACAGTACCATGCTACGCTCAACCAGTTCTTGGCTAATCAACCAAAGGCTTTTAGTTACTGTGTCGACCCTCTCGATGCTGAAGATTGGATTACTGATATCAAGAAGCATTTTGAGTGCAGCAACGTAAGGCCTGAGGACTATGTGAAGTTTGCAGCCTTCCAACTCAAGGACCAAGCAGCTGATTGGTGGCAGCAGTACAAAGACTCCAGAGAAGGGTGTGTGATCTCTTGGGATGATTTCTGCAAGGACTTTCGCTCTCACCACATTCCAACAAGTGTCATCGAGGGTATGCATGAGCAATTCCGCAACCTGAAGCAAGGCTCAATGACTGTCTACCAGTATAATGTCAAGTTCCAGAACCTTGCCCGCTATGCTAAGCAAGACATACCAGATGCCAAGAGCAAGATCTATCAGTTCCGTGGTGGTCTGAAGGATGAACTTCAACTTGCTCTCACCTTGTTCGAGCCTGATGAGTTTGACAAATTCTATAACATGGCGCTTAAGCAAGAGGCAGCCCAGCTCAAGATGGAAGCTTCGAAAAAGAGGATCAGAGACGCTGTTCACTCCTCCTCATCTTCTCAAGTGGTCGCGAAGCAACAGAAGTTTTGGCTTCCACCTCCTCCAGTGATCCGAGCTCCCTACAACAACAACAAGAACTCTAGTGGCCGTGGTTTCTCCCACCCACCCAACCCAAGCAACCAGTCAAAGTTTCAGTCTCAAGGTTCCAAGTCAAGTGCGCCTCATTTCCGTCCTCTCTCAGAAGTGGTCTGCAACAAGTGCACTCAGAAGGGTCATTATGCTAACAAGTGCCCCAACCCAAGGCGCCTTCCGCCTCCTCCACCTGTCAGCACAACTATTGTCAAGCATAATCCAAAGGCTGCAAGAGTGAATTTGATGAATGCGGCGCAAGCGGAGAATTCTTCTGATGTCATATTGGGTAACCTTCCAGTTAACTCTTTTCCTGCTAAAGTGTTGTTTGATTCGGGTGCTTCATGTTCCTTCATGTCATATCCATTTGCATCCAAGCACAATGTTATCACCAAAAATTTGCCTCAGAAGTTGCAAGTTATTTCTCCAGGGAGATGTATGACTTCTAGTGTGTTTGCTCCGGATGTATCTATTCGCATGGGTGATTACTGCTTTCTGGCTAAACCGGTGGTTCTCGGCAACTCCGACATTGACCTCATCCTCGGGATGGACTGGCTTTCTCAGCATGATGCTCACATTGATTGTGCAGATAAGGAAGTCAAGATTACTCATCCTGATGAAGACGTGATTATCTTCGCCTCTCGCGATAACACAATCAGGCTTTTCTCTCTCAATGACAAGGGCGAGATTAATGCCATCTCTCAAATTCCGGTGGTTAACGAATACGAAGACGTTTTCCTGAAGAACTTCCACGCAAGCCTCCACATCGTCAAGTGGAATTCATCATTGAACTCGAGCCTGGTACTGAGCCAGCATGCCGGCGTCCGTACAAGCTCTCTCCTGGAGAATTGAAGGAGTTGAAGAAGTAGCTTGATGAACAAGAGCGTTTGGGTCTAATCAGGCCTAGTACGTCTCCTTGGGGCTGTGGTGTCTTATTTGTCAAGAAGAAGGATGGCACGGAGCGCCTCTGCGTTGATTACCGGCCATTGAACAAGAAGACAATAAAGAACAAGTATCTGCTCCCCAACATCAATGAATTGTTCAAGCAGCTCAAAGGAGCCAAAGTGTTCTCAAAGCTCGATCTCTGAATGGGCTATCACCAAATTTGCATTCGCAAAGAAGATATCCACAAGACTGCCTTCAGAACGAGCTACGGCTCCTATGAGTATACAGTCATGTCTTTTGGTCTCGCCAATGCTCCACCTACCTTCTCGAGAATGATGCACTACATTTTCAACCCCTACACCGATGAGTTTGTGCTTGTGTATCTGGATGACATTTTGGTATTTTCCAAGAATGAAGAAGATCACGAAAAGCACCTCCGTCTGGTTCTCAACAGACTCCGTGAACATAAGTTCTATGCCAAGTTCTCCAAGTGCGAATTCTGGCTCGATAAGGTCTTATATCTAGGCCATATCATCTCCGCTGACGGTATTGCGGTGAACCCCGAGAAAGTTGAAGCAATTGTCAACTGGGAACCTCCTCAGAACGTCAAGCAACTCCGAAGCTTCCTTGGTCTTGCTAGCTATTGCAGAAGGTTCGTTGAGAACTTCTCCAAGATTGCCAATCCTCTCTCCAACTTGCTGCAGAAGAATGTCAAGTACAACTAGTCTCCAGATTGTGATGTGGCTTTCAAAACTCTCAAAGAAAAGCTCATCTCTGCTCCAGTTCTTACTCCTCCAGATGAGTCCAAGCCCTACGAAGTATTCTGTGATGCTTCTCTTCAAGGACTTGGTGGTGTGCCTATGCAGGACAAGAAAATTGTGGCATACACTTCTCGTCAGCTGAAGCCAAGTGAGAAGAACTACCCCACACATGATCTCGAACTAGCAGCTGTGGTACCTGCTTTGATTACGTGGAGACACCTTCTGTTGGGCAGAAAAGTCGACATCTTCACCGATCACAAGAGCTTGAAGTACATCTTCACACAGCCGAACCTGAACCTCCGCCAGACTCGTTGGGTCGAAATGATCCAAGAGTATGATCCGAGCATCGAATACACACATGGCAAGGCGAATGTGATTGCAGATGCTTTGAGCAGAAAGGCATATTGCAACAGCCTCCTTATCAAGCCATTCCAGCCTGAGCTTTGTGAAGCATTCAGGAAGCTCAACCTCCAAGTTGTTCCGCAAGGTTTTCTTGCAAATCTTCAAGTTGCTCCTACCATAGAAGATCAGATCCGTGAGGCCCAACTCAGTGATGCTATGGTGCAGAAAGTGAAACATGGTATTGCAAAGGGTACTCCCAAATACAAGTGCTATCGCGTTGATGAGAGAGATACCTTGTTCTTTGAGGACAGACTTGTGGTTCCCAAAGGTGATCTTAGGAAGCTCATAATGGACGAAGCACATGATTCCCTCCTTTCGATTCATCCTGGCAGTTCCAAGATGTACCAAGACCTCAAGCAATCTTACTGGTGGACACGCATGAAAAGGGAGATTGCCCAATTCGTGAATGAATGTGATGTCTGCAGAAGAGTGAAGGCAGAGCATCAACGTCCAGCCGGTCTTCTCCAACCTGTTCCTATTCCCGAGTGGAAATTCGACCACATTGAATGGATTTCGTCACTGGCTTTCCTAAGTCCAAGAGGGAATGATTCTATGTTTGTGGTGATTGACAAGCTTACCAAAGTTGCTCACTTCCTTCCAATCAAAGAATCCATAGCTCAACTGGCAGAGTTGTACACTTCCAAAATTGTGTCCTTACATGGCATTCCTCAAGTTATCTCCTCAGACCATGGAAGTTTGTTCACTTCTAAGTTCTGGGACTCCTTTCAGTCTACCATGGGCACTAAGATCCGTTTCAGCACTGCATTTCACCCTCAGACTAGTGGTCAAGTCGAGAGAGTGAATCAGATTCTAGAAGACATGCTCAGAGCCTGTGTCATATCTTTTGGCATGAAATGGGAAGATTGCCTTCCATTTGCCGAGTTCTCTTACAACAACAGCTTCCAAGCAAGTGCCGGCAAAGCTCCGTTTGAAATCCTCTATGGCGGAAAGTGCCGTACCCCTCTCAACTGGTCCGAGACTGGTGAACGTCAACTTCTTGGCAATGACTTGATCTCAGAAGCCGAAGAAATGTGCAAAGTCATACGTGAGAATCTCAAGGCCGCTCAGTCGCGTCAGAAGAGCTACTATGACGACAAGCATCGTGATTTGGCTTTCAACATTGGGGATCATGTCTATCTCCGTGTTTCTCCTATGAAAGGAACTCAAAGATTCGGTATCAAAGGAAAGCTTGCTCCTAGATATGTGGGCCCTTTCAAGATCCTTGGCAAAAGAGGCGATCTAGCCTATCAACTTGAGCTCCCTTCCAACTTCGCTAATGTTCATGATGTGTTTCATGTGTCTCACCTCCGCAAGTGCTTCAAGACACCTGAACGCACCATTCCGTTCGAGGAGATTGATCTTCAACAAGACTTGTCTTACCGAGAGCACCCAGTTGCTATTCTCGAAGAAACCGAGCGCAAGACCCGCAACAAGTCAATCAAGTTCTTGAAAGTCAAGTGGTCACACCATGCCGACCGAGAAGCTACGTGGGAACGAGAAGATCACCTTCGTTCCGAGTACCCTTCCTTCTTCAAGTACTAGATCTCGGGACGAGATCTTTTCGTAGTAGAGGAGAGTTTGTAATGCCCCGGATGTAATACTTTCCCTTTTGGGCAATATATATCTTTGGCTTCATCAGTTCCATTCCGGGTTCTTCGTGTTTTCGGGTTTTCGTCGTTTTGTCGTGCGTGTGTGCATCCATCCATGTCATGTTGTCCTGTGCTTTGCATTGCATTTGTGTTGTCGTTTGCATCCGGTCTCACTCGTTCCTTTCCGTTGTCCGTTTCGAGTTCCGGAGCTCTCTCACGTGTCCGTGGCATCCCCGAGGCCAACTTTTGTGTTTGGCCGTGTAACGTTTCCGGTTTGGCGTGAGACTTGTCGTGCGATGTTGTTTTGGTGTGTGTAACCCGTCTGCCAAATCTCGTCACGTTTGGAGTTCATTTGATACTCCAACAGTTACTCTCGTGGGCTGAAAGTACCTCCTCTTTGAGGCCCAAGAAACCCCTCCAACAGCCCACCAACCCAACTCAAACCCTTCCCTTCATCTAGGCCATCCAATTGTGATCTCGTGGCCGAAAACCTCCCCTCATTTGGACAACCCTAGCTCCTTGTGCCTATATAAACTGCCACCCACCTCAAATTTCGCATCTGAAACCCTAATGTTTCCACTGTTGGCGCGCTGTGTTTCCACCTTGACGCGCGGTGCTTCCACCGTTGAGCCGCCGTGCTTCCGACCTCGTCTTCAACCTTGTCGCCGCCGTGCTTCCGACGTACCGCGCACGTGCTTCTGACTCAGCCGAGTCGTGCTTCCGAGTTCCGCCGCGTGGGCCCACGCCATCATCTTCTACCTCCGAGCGCCGCTGCCGTTCTCCTCCGCCGGAGCTCGCCGCCGGGCACCGCACCTCCGCGCCGGCCACCTCTTCCCCACCGCGCCACCTACCTCCGCCGCCGCCTCGGCCTCGGGGCCCTGCGCCGCCGCCTACTCAGGCCGCCCCGCCGCCGAGCTGCCTCGCCGCCGGCCCCTCGGTGCGCCCCTCCCGCCGGCCGGTCGAGGGAGCGAGCCGCCGTCGGGATCGATCGGGCCAGCCCCGTCCCCGATCCGATCGGGCGTCCCTGCCTGCAACCCTAACGGGCCGGCCTCCTCCGCCCCGACCCGTTAGCCCGCGCCCGATCCAGCCCGCGTTGACCCGTTTGACTACTAAGGTTGCCTCGTCTTTCCTAAGTCCCTAGTTTTCAGTTTCTGATGCTGTTTTGTGAGGTGGATAACTTTTGCTGTGATGGTCCGATTTGAGCATATGATATGTCAAAATGATCGTGGTGACTTGTACTATGTTTTGTTCCATTGTGACATGCATGTTTGAGGTCGTCTAGATGTCTTAATCTTCATGAGAAGAATGCTACTTGTTATAAACTACTGCTAGTAGTTGTTTTCATGCCATGTTTGCAATGTGATAACTTGTTGCATGTTTATTCAAATGAAGCAAATGATATGTCCACATGTTCATCATGTCATGCTCTACATGTTGGTTGCTTAAGCTTGCATGATAGATTTCATCTTGCCATGTTTATCTCCTTTGCAAAAGTGCATGTGGCTGTTATGGTGTTAAACTTGTTACGAGATGCCTAGTTGAGGAGCTCGTTGCTATTGATGTGGTTGTCCCCTTGATGCATGCTTATATGTTTTGGACTCCCCATCATGTGTACTTTGCTGTGGTGCTAACCACTTGCCATGTTTTACTTTGAGGTGACTTAAACTTGCTCACAAACATGCCATGATGTTACTGCTGTTTTAACACTTGGTGAAATTTCACTAAGTCTGGAATCTGTAATTTCCAGATGCCATGTTTTCTTGTTGTTCTAGGCAAATCCATGATAGTTTTGGCGTGAATCTTGATGATTCCTTGTTGTATAAGTTGTTGGCTATCCATTCATGCTCTCACATGCTTATTTGGGTGGCTGTAGCATATTTAACTCTTGCTCCGAAGTTGCTATAAAATACTGCTGTCAGGTTTTTGTTGTCAAGTTCAAAATGTCATAGCTTGTTGCTATTGATCCATGCTTCCTTTAGAGATGCTCCAATGGAATTGTTTGCTGTAGGATATGTCTACCTTATGTCCATGCTCCTTGTCATGATGTTTGAGTGATGTAGCCAATATATTTCTTGCTCCGAAGTTGCTATGTGGCTGTTAATTTCAGCTTTGCCATGTTTATTGTTTCGGGTGTATCTTTTAGCCCGTTGCTCCGTTTTGAGCAAGTCCTATATGTAACTTGTGTGGTTTTGCATGTAGATTCATAATATCCTATTGTTAACATGTTTTGAAGTATTTTGCTTGCTGCATATTGTCATGCTCCTTGTGCTGTAACTCCGTCCTTCCTATGTAGACTTTCTGTGCTTCCTACGTGCATCTGTAGTGCTTCCTTAGTGCATCAGCCATGCATCCTGTTGTTTGCGCATTGCATCTTGTTGATTTCGTGCCTCGTGTGTTTTGTTTTGAGTAGAACCGGAAGCTGAGACCGAGTACGAGAACGAGGTTACTACCGAGGTTGAGAACGAGGAGCCCCCTTACGATCCCATCGACGATTCTTCAGGCAAGATGACCTGACCCCGATAACATTACTATCTTTGCCTATTGCTAGAAGTCTCGCTCTATAGTTTTTGCCTCGATGCCCATGTTTTTCCTGTCAGCCTCCTATTGTAACCATGAACCTGTTTAACCACCCTACCTATGCAAACCTTTGATTGGCTAAGTAAGCTTCGCTCAGCCCCTCTTATAGCATTGCTAGCTGCAGGAGAAGATTGAAGATTCTAGCTTCTTGTTGAAGCTTGTTGGGATATCACACTATATTAATTATTAAATGAAATCATCTATATATTGGTAATGGGTGGAAGGCTAAGCCTTTTGCTTGGTGATTTGTTCCACTCATGCCGCCCTAGGAACCGTATAAACCGGTGTTATGTTCCTTGATTATGCGTTCCTCACACGGTTGGGGTTATGGGACCCCCTCGATAAACCGCTAAGTGCTAAGTCTTTTCCAGCAAGTCCCAACATTGGTACTATTTGCCTAATAACTAAAACTTGCATAGGGAGTAATTAACCCTCTTCTTAATCAACAACCCCGGGCCAATGCTCCACATGAGTGTTGGTCCAAAACGGGGAGCCTACGGGGCCACCATGGGGAAACCCGAGGTCTGGTAAAAACCCGTAGCTTCGCCCATCCGGTCGTGGCCTGAGACAAGATACGCGCGGCTATTGTCAGGGTGTCGGCACGCCGAGAGGATTTGCTTGATTAGCCTTACCTTAGTCGGAGTATCTTTAGCACGGGATTCCGAGGATACTTCGGCCTTCCCACATTGGAGTTGCGACTCCGCGGATCATGGGCTTGTCATGGGCCAAGTTGGAACACCCCTGCAGGGTTATGAACTTTCGAAAGCCGTGCCCGCGGTTATGTGGCAGATGGGAATTTGTTAATATCCGGTTGTAGAAAACTTGACACCAATGTTCAGAATACACTACCAGCGTGAGTACCGTGACGGTCATTTTCCGAAAGGGGTTCGGGAAGTGAACACGGTGGGGTTATGTTTGACTTGCTTTAGTTAGGAACACTTCGTGATCATCTTTTCGTCTGAGGCACTTCTCTTCTCGCTCTGTTTTACGTAAGTTAGTGCTAGTGCTGCTGCAACCTCTTGTTCTTTCTTCAGCCTTGTTCCACACCCAAGGCTTAGATAGTTGTGCTACCCGGGAACGGGATTGCTGAGTCCTCTGTGGCTCACAGACTCTACACCACACCAGATGCAGGTACTCAGGCGATCTATTCAAGTGACGGCACCGAACTGTACTGGGAGTACGACGAGGACCGTAGCCGTCACTATGTGCACTATCTCGACGATCAGTAGAGGTTTCTACTAGGGGCGATTCAGTCCTGTGGTTTAATGTTATGTTTGGTATCTTTCATTTGGATCTTCACCCTTAGATGGGTTGTGATGTTTATTTGAATGATGTTTGGACATGTAATGAATTGTGTGACGTGGAGAGTGTAAGCCAACTATATTTTCCGCTTTCATCCCTATTTTTACATGAGATGTGCAAAGGTACCAAACTTGCAATCATTCTAGAATGGGCTTATATCTTTAAGTCGTGCCTCGACACGTAGGACATATAGTCCCATCCTGGGCATTACAACAGCGTAATGGTTTGTTCGAACGTCGTAACCGTACTTTATCTATTATTTACATAAGACAGAAGACAAATATACCATCACATTCATCCACATGTGCTAATATTATTTTCACCGTTTGATTAGAATAACATGGCTGAGATTTAAAAGATTTTATGTAATAAGCTATTATTAATGTATCAACGTATTGAACCGTCACGTGTATACATAAACAAGTCTAGATGGATGCAGTTCCAAAAAAAATCTAGATGAATGCAACGCCCACGCACAATGATGGTGAGTACGTGAAGGACTGAAACAGAAACACACGCATTGATTTCCTGGCGCAATACGTGTATACAAATTAAACAAACATGCCCGTGCGACAAACTACTCCCTCTGTAAATTAATATAGGAGCATTTAGATCAGTATTTTAGTGATCTAAACACTCTTATATTAGTTTAGGGAGGGAGTAGCCATTACTCCATATTAGGCAAGGACACGCACGTGAAAACTTAGCACACATACTAGTTTCTAACTGACAGTCTTCCATATTAGGCAAGGACACGCACGTGCAAACTTAGCACACATATCAAGAATAGGATTTTTCACTCCGAGTGTCGGAGAGGTATCTCTGGGCCCTCTTGGTAATGGACATCATAATAAGCCTTGCAAGCAAATGACTAATGTGTTAGTCACAAGATGATGTATTACAGAACGAGTAAAGAGACTTGCCGGTAACGAGATTGAACTAGGTATGATGATACCGATGATCGAATCTGGGGCAAGTAACATACCGATGACAAAGGGAACAACATATGTTGTTATGAGGTTTGACAGAAAAAGATCTTCGTAGAATATGTAGGAGCCAACATGAGCATCAGGTTCCGCTATTAGTTATTGACCGGAGATGTGTGTCGGTCATGTCTACATAGTTCTAGAACCCGTAGGGTCCGCACGCTTAACGTTCGATGATGATTTGTATTATGAGTTATGTGATTTGATGATCGAAGTTTGTTCGGTGTCTCGGATGAGATCACGGACATGACGAGGAGTCTCGAAATGGTCGAGAGGTAAAGATCGATATATTAGAAGGCTATATTCGGACATCGGAATGGTTCCGAGTCATTCGGGTATTTTTCGGAGTACCGGAGAGTAAGGGGAATTCGCCGGGAGAAATTAATGGGCCTTATTGGGCTTTAGTGGAGAGAGGGAAGAAGGGCCACGATATGGCGAGCACCTCCCCCTGCCCAAACTGAATTGGACAAGGGGTGGGGGCGCGGCCCCCTTTCCTTCTCCCTCTCCCTCTCCCTCCTTTCCTTCTTTCTAGGACTTCTGAGTCCTAGTAGGACTCCCTACACTTGGCGCGCCCCTAGGAGGGCCGGCCTCTCTTCCTCCCTCCTTTATATACATGGGCACGAGGCACCCCAAAGGCACAACAAGTCTTCTCTTAGCCGTGTGCGGTGCCCCCCTCCACAGTTACACACCTCGGTCATATCGTCGCAGTGCTTAGGCGAAGCCCTACACCGGTAACTTCATCATCACCGTCACCACGCCGTCGTGCTGACGAAACTGTCCCTCGTCCTCAGCTGGATCAAGAGCTCGAGGGACGTCATCGTGCTGAACGTGTGCTGAACACGAAAGTGCCGTACGTTCGGTACTTGGATCAGTTGGACCGTGAAGACTTCGCTTACATCAACCGCGTTGCTAAACGCTTCCGCTTTCGGTCTACTAGGGTACGTGGACACACTCTCCCGTTCGTTTCTATGTTTCTCCTAGATAGATCTTGCGTGATCGTAGAATTTTTTTGAAATTCTACGTTCCCCAACAGTTGCATCTATGAATGATCATCCCTTGGTTACAATCTTTCGAAAGCTCCAGAGGGTGCCACTAATTCCCCTGGGAGATGTTGATGAACCAGGTCACTACTTGGTGGAGAGGTAGTGTACCGAGACTTGATGAAAGTTTTTTTATAGAGACATATTAGATTTAATATTTGTTGACCTTCCCAACCAAACATGCGCAACCACTCTACCCTTATATGGGAAACATGCATTGTTGATTACCTAGTCCACGCTAGCAAGGATGATAGATTACTAGTGACGGGAGTGGCATGGTCACTCTCGGGACGGGGTCGTGCTTGGATTGGCGGCCATGACTGTTTTCATAGGGCACCGGACACACCATTGGTACCCGCGTGCTTGTGCTGTGTGTTGAATATGGGAGATTGGCTCCAACGAATTAAACATGTGAGCACGGTTGTGGCACGGGGGTTGATACCAATCGAGTGGACTCCATGTTGGTGGCGTCTAGGGAAAGGTAGTGATCGGGTGCTTACCCCGGGTAATAAAGGTACCATGGGTCATGGATGACATGAACTCTCCGCAGATCTTGTGGGTAAAGTGTGCTACCTCTATAGAGTTACAAACTATTCGAATAGCCGTGTCCACGGTTAAGGATAGTTGGGTGGTGCTTGTTAGACTATGTCCATATGTTTCTATGAAACAACACACTTTGGTAATATTGATGATGTGATTCACGAGGAAGTCACGATGAGCTTGTGTGACGCCCGGATAATTAAGCTATAGTAACCCTCTACTAATGATGCAATGTCATCACGATTACTGTTGTTAAACCCGCGTTGATCAAACCACGTTCAAATTCAAATTTAAATTAAAGTCAAAAGTAAAAGTTTTCAAATGTCAAAGCTAAAATATTCAAAGTGTGGTAAATATTCCATAACAAATTATGGTAGTGAACCAACATTTTTATAAGGTGTATAAATGCCCTAAATCAAATAAAACAGTAGCTAAAAACTAATTTTAAACGATAAAGAAAATAGAATAAATAAAAGAGAAAAAAAGGAAAAGACCCCCTGGCCCAACTAGGCCAATCGGCTGAGCTCCCCACTACTAACCCCCTGGCACCCCTGAAACCCTAGGACCGATCCCCACTTCCCCTCGCTCCTCTCTCCCCACGATCCAGATCGAGCGCCCTGGCGCCGAACGACACCGACCCCGCCGCCGCTCAGACCTTCTTGCCGAACCGCCGCTCCCTCGCCGGACCGCCGCTCCCTCGCTGGACCTCGCCGCCGATGTCTCCGACCTCCTCCTCACTGGCCTCCTCGCGCCTTGCTGAACCCGATTCTCTCCTCGCACGTGAGCGCCCTGGCTTCCTTCCCTTCTCTCTCCGCTACACTGGCGCTCGCCTGTGGCCGTGCCCGCCGCGCCCCGCTCCGGCCTGCGTTCGTCACCTCCCGCTCCGCTCCAGCTCACTGCCAAGTGCGCGCCGCCCCGTCCTGCCCGACCTCGTACCGCACCTCCCCGCCGATGATGCTACAGCTGGCCGCAACGCCTACGCTCGCAGCCAATCCGTCAGTCGCGCCCTGCACCAGGCTCGCGGCCGCGCCTCCGGCTCCAGCAGCAGCGGCGCCCCTGCCGTTGCAGCCTCGGCTGCGACGCCCGCCCCCGTCCCAGGCCCACTCGGCCAGCCTGCCAGTCGCCGAGCTAGCCGCCACGCCCGCAGCTCCACGCGCTCGCCGCCCGCCGCCAGCCTCCTCCCCCCCGCGCCGCATCCAGCGACCGCCCTGGCTGTCGTTGGCCGACGAGGCCGTGCCCTCCTCCTGCGCCACTACAGCCCCCGTCACCGCCCGCGCAACCGCCACAACCGCCACTCCCGACCGCCGCCACCGCCAGCCGCGGCCGCGCCCGCCTTGCCGGGCCTCACCGTCCCACGGGCGCCCGCGCCGCGGCACCCGCCTGCCCAACCCGTTATGGCTCACGGCCATTGACAGATGGGGCCCACGCCCATGTCTTATTTAAAACACAACAAAAATGTTAATTAAAATAAATTAAATAATAAAAACAATTAATTAATGAATGAATGAATTAATTAATTTGTTGTTCAGTTAATTAACTTGATTAATTTAATCTAATTAACTAGATAAATAGTTAGCTAACTAAGTAAACCTTAGACAATGACATGTGGACCCGCGCACACAGTTTACTTTTTGACCCAGTCAACTCTGACCTTGTTGGCTTTGACCGGACCCATTGTCATGCACTCAGGGTATTATTCCCTGGGTACACCTAGCAATTTCAGTTTAATGTCGAATTAAATATAATTCTAGATATTTTAAAATATTGTTAAAGCTTTAGAAAATCATATAAAATTATCCTTACCTCGGATGAAAAAGTTTTATATATGAAAGTTGCTCAGAACAACAAGACAAATACGAATAGGCGGTCCGTTCGTCCGTGACACATCCCTGTCATAGCGAACATGCAACCATCACCCTCCGTTTCATCTGTCCGAAAGTACCTAACTCCGGGAAAACATTCCCAGATGTTATCCCCCTTCGCTGGTATCGTGTAACACCGCGTTAGAACACCCTGGCACCGCTTATTGTCATGGCATGCACTTGTTTGCTATGTATTTATTGTTTCTTCCCCCTCTTCTGTCCGGTAGACTCCGAGACCGACGCTGCTACTGGGTGCGACTACGCCTCTGACGAGCAGACCTTTTCAGCGGAGCTTCCAGGCAAGCCCCCCCTTGATGATCCCGATATCGCCCAGTCTATTCTCTCTCATGCTTGCATTAGATTTTTCTACTGTTATTGGTTGATCCTATTCTGATGCATAGCCTGATTTTGTACCTGTTGTTGTACCTTACCTACTTATCCTAAATTGCTTAGTATAGGTTGGTTATTGATCCATCAGTGACCCCCACATTTTCCTTGTTACCCCTGCTTCATCATCAACGACTCGGTCAACGTGATCGGCAATCAGAGCCCGACACCTCACATCACATCACGCCCCTTTTGTTGCTCGACTCTACAGAGCTACTATCGAGTGCCGAGGGTGATACCTCGGAACACACTCCTGATGATGGTCCTGTAGTGTATCTATTCGGTCGTGGTCATCGAGGGTGATTCCTCTTTCACCATTCCTGATACGACTCTGCAACACCTCAAGTGTGAACCTCGAGGGTGACTCCTCCTACTTTCGCCTTGATTATTACATCAAGCGCAATCCACCGAGGGTGATTCCTCAGGTTTCCCCCTGATGTTTTGGACACACGGTTACCCGGACTTTACTTGATACCTGTTAAAGTAGGGTCGACCCCGAGGGGTACCAGCGAGTTGATGTCAAAGTCGGCGGGACCGTGGAGCACTCGCGAGTTTATTATAAGGCACGGCCAGGCAGGCGGGCCGCCCCGGAGTGGGCTGGGCTAGCCATTGCCGTATTTCCTTAAGATGGGGCGACGGGGTCACATTATCGTGAGTCTCTGCTCGTCTTCGCGAGCCTCTAATACACTGTTGGTTTGGGTATTTGTTCTGAATCGGCCTCTGGCCTTCACGCACTAACCGCCACACGAGAATAGTTATGGGCCTCGGTGTCGTGGTATCAGCCGAAGCTTTGTCAGACGTCTAGTTCAGCATTGTGACACGGCTGGGCTGGCACCTTCCTGTAGTGTCAGAGCATGGACCCGCCCTGCATGTAACGACCCGGAGTGCAACAGGCTATGGCCCATGATCCCGGAGTGCTTAGGATGTAGACCGATGGGGACCTCTCTGCTGAGCCTAGGTAGGGCTGCGACGTGTTGATCTTCCGAGGCCGGACATTGACCCAAAAAGGTGTGTCCGGCCAGAGATGATCAAGCGTGAGGGTAACGTGATGCACCCCTTGAGGGAAATTATCTTTTCCAATAGCCATGTCCACGGTAATGGACGTTCAGTCTTATATCCTGATCTATTACAACTACAAATGGATACTTATCATATGTGATGAATATTGTTACAACATTCTTATTAATTAAAATGCTATTCTGTACTCCCTTCCTCTGTTGCAAGATGGTGGTTTCCAGAAGATGCTAGTCTTCGGTAGGCTAGGCCTTTCCCCTTCTCTTCTGGCTTTCTGCAGTCCAGTCCACAGATACAGCTCATTCCTTTGATACTTATGCATACTTAGTATAGATCTGATGATTGCGAGTACTTTGGATGAGTACTCACGGTTTCTTTTCTCCCCCTTTTCCCCCTTATTTCTTCTTTCTGGTTGTTGCAACCAGATGGTGGATCCAAGGAGCCAGATGCCACCCCACCCGGCTACTACTACTACTACCCCGACGGAGACTACAACTACATGGAGACCGCTGACGAACAGGAGTAGTTAGGAGGTCCCAGGCAGGAGGCCTTGCCTCTTCGATCGTTAATGTTTATGCTAGCCTTCTTAAGGCAAAACTTATGTCTGTACTCAGATATTGTTGCTTCCGCTAACTCTGTTGCTTTCGAGCTTCTGTATTCGAGCCCTCGAGGCCCCTCACTTGTAATATGAAGCTTGTATTATTTTAATTTGTATCTAGAGTTGTGTTGTGATATCTTCTCGTGAGTCCCTGATCTTGGTCGTACACATTTGCGTGCATGATTAGTGTACGGTTAAATCGGGGGCGTCACAAGTTGGTATCAGAGCCGACTGTGTGGCTTACGGGCCCACGTCAAAGTTGAGTCAAAGTTGAGTCTAGTCGTTGAATTTTTTTTACTAACATGATTGTGTGGCTTACGGGCCCACGTCACCATTGGGTGGTATTATGTATTTTATTCCTCTTCTATGCTCCGGAATTCTGATATCTCTTCTATTCGAGTTAAATGATTTTGTTAACTCTAACTCTAGGTTCTTGTGAATACTTTCTCCTGGAGAGCACATCACTCCAAATGATTGCTTGGTGCACCAGAAGATTCAAAAGGTACGTACTCTCCGATGTTTACCCGAGACCCTTGTCCCCTTCGCCGTTGCGATCGCTACCACCGATAAATCCTTATGGGTAACTACCTACATTGTCGTTCTTACCTTCATCCCGAGTTGCTCATGTTATTATAAGATGTCCTAAAAAACTCGCAAATGTTCCGAGAATCCTTTAAGCTTACTGCCCTGCAGTTCCTTGCCCCATGAATACCCCTGTGGATAATTCCTCACACTTGTCGAGGATTTGTTCATTCCTAGTTGATCAAGTGCTTCACTAGGTACTTTGAAGTAATATCTGATCTTCCGATAAAACTCTCCAACTATTGCTTTGCAAATATTTATCTGATGGCGTTATTTATACTTCTATATGTCTAGAAATACGCATTAGCATCCTTTATCATCATAATTTCGAGCATTGATTCGATTTGTTTGTGAATGCTCGCGATCATCGGTCCTATTTAAAATTATTCCCTTGGTTCAGACGTCACTCCGGACATGAGCTGGTGTTCAGTGAATCAAGCCTTGATTGATTATCATTCTGAGTCTATTCAACTCGTCCATCCTTGATCTGAGTATTTGCTTCTGATTCCTTGATTTGGAAATCATAATTCTTTTGCATTTAAGCTTGAATTAGTCAGTTGTTCATATAGTATGATCTCCGTGCATTGTTTCTTTTTCTGGTTGAGTATCGATGCTCACATGAGATCCCTTGTGGACCACCAGATCCTTTGTTGGGTTTTATCCCACAACGTCCTTCATATACAATAACCTTGTGAACCTTTGTCGGATACATAATGCCTTTGGTAAGTTGTATCCTCTGCTTCCTCAACCATGCTCTACTTCCGAGCTTGTGTTAATTACTTCTGAAGCTTGTGGTATATATTCCTAAGATGCCCCTATGTGTTGAATCTATGGCATCACTAATCCATGTGGAACCGCGAGTTTTCACATGTCTTACTCTTCTGGTGTTTTGCCAGATACAATTTCAACAAATACAACTTCATCGAAAGCGAGAAGTGAATGAAAGGTTATGCATTGAAGAAGTGAGAGTCGACCTTGAACCTTTGTGTTCATGCCCATGGACACGATGTGGAACTTATGATAGAAGCTTCTTGTTATAATAATAATCCCCTAGTGATAAGTTCATCTTGTATCTATATTTGGTCCTTTGCAACCGTGGTTCCGACCATATTGTTCTTCCTTGATCCCATTTCTCGGACAAGTTAAAGTACTTGTCTTCTGCATATCGTTTAACCTGTCCAACCTCTACTTTGATCTACCTTCGAGTATTACCCGCTATTATCCCGAGAACATCACGGAACTATGTAACTTCTTATGAGTTCTTCATCAATTATTATTTCTCGCCGATTCAAATCTTCCTCGGGCTCTGAGTTGTTAGACACTCGAGAACACCGATAACTGATTCGAGTCTACACTTTCCTTTCCATTATTTTGTTTAACCTTCCTTGTAACCTAACATATCTGAGCCATGATAATTCCCTGCTTATGTAAACACCTCGGTGTACAAACTTTGTCAGTAAGACCTTGTTACTATTGTTGATGACATTCCGGTAGCCACCGATGGACGAGAACTTTGCCTATTGGCCCGCCTCGTATTAACGAGCCGGAAAATGGTTCTCTTCGTCCCTCGCCCTTGTTATGAACATTGATACCAACATACTGGCAGGCTATCCTCTGACCTACCTTGTTATCTTAACCGTGTAAAATGTTTGCGCCTTCCTGCTTTTAACCCACATGGTGGGCCCATAACCCACAGTTCCATAGGATCGAAACCTGACTCTCCTGTACACCCTTTTTTCTAAAGTTATTCCTCATGCTTGGCTTCATATGACAATCAAGAGCCACCTTCGAAGAGACGATCTATTCTGGTATGAGACGCAATACACAATCCCGTTGCTCTGAACCCCTTTCACCCTCTGTTTCACGCAATGAATGGTTGGCTACCTGCTTAAAGCTTCTTATTGCACCTTCTTACCTTCCTCTCGATGACTTTCTTGAATTTCAACTCGAGAGATGCCTCTATGCAAAGTTCACTGAGATAGCCCTCATGTACCTCTCTTGTGTTGAGCTCCGTCCTTCCCAAGTCTTTCCCCCTTACTCCACCCCTTAAATCTCGGGACGAGATTTCTTGTAGTGGAGAAGAATTGTGTCGCCCGGAAAATTAAGCTACAGTAACCCTCTACTAATAATGCCACATCATCGCGCTTACTATTGTTAAACTCGTGTTGATTCAAACCTTGTTCAAATTCAAATTTAAATTAAAGTCAAAAGTAAAACTTTTCAAAAGTCAAAGCTAAAATGTTCAAAGTGTGGTAAATATTCCATAACAAATTATGGTAGTGAACCAACATTATTATAAGGTGTTTAAAGGCCCTAAATCAAATAAAACAGTAGCTAAAAACTAATTTAAAACGAAAAAGAAAATAGAATACATAAAAAAAAAGGAAATGACACCGACCCCGTCGCCGCTCGTACCTCCTCGCTGGACCGCCCCTCCCTCGCTGGACCTCGCCGCCAACGTTTTCGACCTCCTCCTCGCATGCCTCCTCGCGCCTCGTTGAACCCGCTTCTCTCCTCGCACGTGAGCACCCCGGATTCCTTCCCCCTCTCTCCCTGCTACACTGGCGCTCGCCTGTGGCCGTACCCGCCGCGCCCCGCTCCGGCCTGCTTCCGTCGCCTCCCGCTCCGCTGCAGCTCACTGCCAAGCGCGTGCTGCCCCGTCCTGCCTGACCTCGTGCCGCGCCACCCCATCATTGTTGCTGCGGCTGGCGGCAGCGCCCACGCCGCAGGCACTCCGCTGGTCGTGCCCTGCACCTGGCCCGCGGCCGCGCCTCCGACTCCAGCAGCTGCGGCGACCCTGCCGTGGCAGCCTTGGCTACGACGCCCGCCCCCATCCCGCGCCCACTCGGCCAGCCCGCCGCTCACCGAGCTAACCGCCGCGCCAGCGGCTCCGAGCGTTCGCCG
>LR738711.1:584957165-585111910 GCA_902687465.1 Secale cereale | reverse complement strand
GCGGCGCCTCCGGCGGCCGCCCCCTCCGCCGTTGGTCTGTGAGGCCGTTCCCTGCTCCCGCACCGATGCAGCCCCCCGTCACCGACTGCGCAGCCGCCACAACCGCCGCACCAGGCCGCCACCACCGCCAGCCGCGGCTACCGACTCGCCACCGTCGTCTGGCCCGACCGGACCAGCTTCGGTCGGCCGTGCCCGCCTGGCCGGGCCTCGCCGTCCCACGGGCGCCCACGCCACGGCACCCATGTGCCCGCCCCGTTATGGCTCCGGGCCATTGACAAAATGGGGCCCACGCCCCTGTCTTATTAAAAAAACAAAAACAAAAATGTTAATAAAAATAAATTAAAAATAAAACATTTAATTAATTAGTGGTTTAGTAAATTAATTTAATTAATTTAATCTATTTAACTGGATAAATAGTCAACTAACTAACTAAACCTTAGACAATGATATGTGGATCCGTTTGTCCGCGATATATCCCTATCATTGCGAACATGCAACCATCCCCCTCCGTTTAAACTATCCGAAAATGCCTAACTCTGGGAAGACATTGTGCTTCTATGTATGGCTTCTATGTATGGCTACAAGTAAAACCAGATACCTCGAGTTTCCCTGAGGCGGCCCCGCAGGTTCCTTGTTTGGGACCAACACCATCGGCACTGCCTCAAGTGTAGCCGAACGAATCCTCACGATCGCAACGAAACAGAAACTAACGAGAAGAAGCAAACAACATGGTAAACACACAACACATAAACAAGACAAGATGCTCAACCAAGTATGATGCATGATAAGTCTACGTGATGCAAAACATGGCAAGAGATGAAGCACACAAGACATTACAACAAGCAAGTTAAATGAGGCCGGAAATAACATATAACAATTCCGATAAGTCCTCATATGCATATTTCGAAATTGGTCCAGATCTGAACAAACCTTATGTTGGAGTTGTTAAATAGCAAGTTAACAGGAATGATGATGATCTACATGAAATTCTAGTCAAGTTACATATAAAGTTCATTTAATTCGGAGCTACGGCCTAGAAGATATGAGCAAAACAAGTCAAGCATGGCAAAGATGCAAGATGCGTTCAAACATCAAGCAAACACTCAAACATGGATACAACATGATAATATGCATCTATATGCAAAAACAAGCAAGTTTCATATAGAGCACGCTCAAAAGGGAGCAACGGTTCAACACATAGACACGAAACAAGATATAACAACAGTCAGTCCCAAAACAACAACTAAGCACTTTGCAAACATCAAAACAACATGCTACATGAACATTTCATGGCATCAAAGGGCATGGCAAGCATGTACATGTCAAGCACTACACACATGATAATTGAGCTACTGCCCAACACCACTAGGACATGCTCAAAACATCATGGAAAGATTGCAAATGATAACAGTTTCACAAACTTAGTGAAATAAACTAAACATGGCAGCAACAACGACAAGTAGGCATGTTCAAGCTTGTGCAACTCATCTCAAAGCATATCATGGCATGTGAATATAACCAACATCAAGAAGACATTTTTATGTTGCTACTCATGGCAAGAACATGGTCATAGGATGCATAGAACACTAGTTATTCACGTGGCAAAACTGAACTTACTATTAACAGGCTGATAGAAACATTATTTAGCAATTTGAGAGCAAGGAAACAATATGCTATAGCAGGCCATAATTTCAAACAAGGGCATGGATGGATAGATCACAACATGGACTCCAAGACATGGTCACTGGACATTCCAAAACATGCATGGATATGACTGTATCATCATGCAAACATGGCATCATGATATAATCGTTTTAGACATAACAATTTTCAACAAGTCTCATAAATCAGCAAACAACGAGTAGGCAATTTTGCAAGCTTGTTCCACTCACCACAAGGCATATCATGAAAAGTGGATAGCACCACAACAAAGGTGACAAGATTGTGCTCGTTACACATGTTGACATGATGCTCAAACAAAATCACACAAAAAGATATGAAAAAGACAAATCAGCAAGTTATACTAGTTTTCAGCACTTAACAACAACATGCACTTTTGCAACAGAGATTAAGACATCAAGATGAATAGTAACATGCATGAAAACTACACCATGATCTAGAGCATCAAGAGACGAACATTTTGACATATCATATTCTCAATTTGGATACACATGCATAGAGATATGGCAGGTCAAAGATTCTAACATGAAATGGTTTTTTAGGGACTTAGCAAAAAAACAGCAAGTCTGGAACGAGCGATATATACTAAAACATGCTCAGAGCGGAGAATAGGGCAGTGCTTACCCATGGGCTTGGCCCAGTGGAGGAAGAGGTCGGGCAGGCCGGGGCAGGCCGGAGCTGGGCCGTGGGAGTTGGGCCTAGGGCGGTGCAGAGGCCCACGTGGGCGGTCAACATGCTCAGGCGCCCGTCGGCCTCCTCGCAGGCACGAGCGGAGGCGTGGCCGAGCCTGGCGCGGAGGGGATCCATGATCTCAGGCGATGGCGTGGCTTGAGAAGGAGGAAGCGGTGCAGATTTGTCGAGGACGGGCCGGAACCAGTCGGAGGCTCGCCGACGATGGGGTGAACTCCGGCGGGGCCGACGGAGGCCAGCGGGGCGGAGCTTCAGCGCGGAGGACGGCGGCGGCGCAGTGCAGCTCCGGAGGCGAGGTGGCGCTGGAGGCGGGGAAGCTAGGGACGTGGGCTCCTCAGGACTGGGGCGCCGGCGGCTGCTCTGTCGGGGCCGGGTCGCCGAAGGCGGCCGGCAGCGGCGGCGCGTCGAAGGAAGGCGGCGGGGTCGGAGGAAGCCAAGCGAGCGGGCGGCTCAGGAGCGAGCAAGCACTGGAGCGCTTGTGCGGCGGCGGTGACCCGGGCCCGGATGGGCTCGGGCGGGCTCAGATCCGGGCCTCAGCGCCCCGCGGCGGGAGTAGGCTAGGGCGATGTGGGGAGGCGACGTAGAAGCGCTAGGTGGCGGCGCCCGATTGGAGGAGTGCGGCGGCTGGGTGGTTGCTGGCCTATGGTTGGCTGCCACGGGGCGAGGATGGGCTGGGCAGCACGGAATCTGAGGATAGGGGAAGGCTAGAGGTAGGGGAAGACTAGGGAAATGCCCAAAATGGCATGGTCGGCTGATTATATAGGGAAGGGGGGCTAGGGTTAGGGGTTTTAGGGTTTTTTCGGTCATAAGATGCCGATCGGACGGCTCCGGTTTCATGAAGGGGTAGGTTTGGCCTAGGGGGTTGTGTAGAGGGGTGAGTGGTCTGAGAAGATAGGGAGGTGGCAGCCCGGCACTGGGTTTTTAGAGACCGAAAACGTCCGACGAATTATCCGGCAACGGTGCCACTACACTTATCCATTGGGCTATCAAACGACCTCCCAATGCGACGGTATTTGACAGGCGGTCTACCTACACTATAATAAGACCACACGCTAAGTTTCACCCCATTCCACGAATGATTTTATGCCGCTTATAAAATAATATTTCAGAGGTGCCGCAGGCGCGTGCGAGTGTGTCTGAGCTCCAAACGGATAACAGAGAGAATCGGGAGACGAGCAACTATGATCGGATCCATGTTTTGAAAACATGCAGATGAAATGCACATGACGAAACGGCAAAGTGTAACACGCAAGGAAATGACATGGCAACGACAGCGAATAACTGGAAGACACCTGGTGCATCGGTCTCGGGGCGTCACATCGGCCGTGAGGGGTACCGCGAGTTGATGCGAAAGTCGGGCGTGCTCGTGGAGCACCCGCGAGTTAATTACGAGGCTCGGCCGGGCAGGCGGGCCGCCCCGGAGTGGCTTGGCTAGCCCTTCCCGTATTTCCTCGAGACGGGGCGACGGGGTTACATTATCGTGAGTCTCTGCTCGTATTCGCAAGCCCCTAATACACTATTTGTTTGGGTATTTGTTCTGAATCGGCCTCTAGCCTTTACACACTAACCGCCATGCGAGAATAGTTATGGGCCTCGGCGTCGTGGTAACATCCGAAGCTTTGTCAGACGTCCATTTCAGCATTATGGCAAGGCTGGGCCGGCACCTTCCTATAGGGTCAGCGCCTGGACCCGCCTTGCACGTAATGACCCGGAGTGCAACAGGCGATGGCCCATGACCCCACAGTGCTTAGGATGTAGACCGCAGGCACCTCTCTGCTAAACCTAGGTAGGGCTGCGACGTGTTGATCTTCCGAGTCCGGGCATTGACCCAGAAAGTTGTGCCGGCCAGAGATGATCGAGCGTGAGGGTAACGTGGTGCACCCCTGCAGGGAAGTTACCTATTGGAATAGCCGTGTCCACGGTAATGGACATTCAGTCGTATATCCTGATCTATTACAACTACAAATGGATACTTAAGATCTGTGATGGATATTGTTACAACATGCTTATTAATTAAAATGCTATTTTGTACTCCCTTCCTCTGTTGCAAGATGGTGGTTTCCAGAAGGTGCTAGTCTTCGATAGGCTAGGCCTTTCGCCTTCTCTTCTGGCTTTCTGCAGTTCAGTCCACAGATACAGCTCATTCCTTTGATACTTATGCATAATTAGTATAGATCTGATGATTGCGAGTACTTTTGATGAGTACTCATGGTTTCTTTGCTCCCCCTTTTCCCCCTTCTTTCTTCTTTCTGGTTGTTGCAACCAGATGGCCGATCCCAGGAGCCAGATGCCACCCCAGCCGGCTACTACTACTACCCCGACGGAGACTACTACTATGTGGAGACCGATGACGACCAGGAGTAGTTAGGAGGTCCCAGGCAGGAGGCCTTGCCTCTTCGATCGTTGATGTTTGTGCTAGCCTACTTAAGGAAAAACTTGTTTAACTTATGTCTGTAATCATATATTGTTGCTTCTGCTAACTCTGTTGCTTTCGAGCTTCTGTATTTGAGCCCTTGGGGCCCATGGCTTGTAATATGAAGCTTGTATTATTTTATTTGTGTCTAGAGTTGTGTTGTGATATCTTCCCGTGAGTTGCTAATCTTGGTTGTACACATTTGCGTGCATGATTAGTGTTTGGTCAAAACGGGGGCATCACAGCTTGAGCATGAGTTGTTTATAACTCTTGTTCGATGTTGATGTCTGTAACCTCGTGATACTTGTTGCAGACACATTCATGTCCTTGATAAATGTTGATCATACTTGCATGAGAAAAACTAGCTTTCCGCAAAAATGCCAATTTAGCAGTAGAGCCTTGCATAATTATTCTGTTATCACTCTTGGGTTGCTTGCGAGTACATTCAAAGTACTCATTGGCTTGCCACCAGTTATTATATTGGCTAGGAATGAAAGAACAAGAGTAAGATGAATATTTCTTTGGTGACGATCATGCGAGCTAGGCCGCTTCCCAGTTAGAATGCCTATAGGGTTAAGGCAGATGGCATGGGTCCAAGTTGTCATTGAAGATTTCCGCTGCGATGATATACTCAAGACTTGACCATAATGGTCATAATTTGTGTAAAACGGTATGTATGGATGTAAGACTCTTGTTATTCAGCTTCTGTGTAATTAGTGAGCATTGGTCTCTGGGATCACTGTACATGGGAATGCGGTGATCACGACTTATGAGTCGGGGTCCCCACAGAGCTGGTATTAGAGCCAGGTTGACTTTAGGAAGCCTTAGTTAGCATGGACGTTAGTTAGGACAAGGACTAGACCCCAGACCCCCAAATCATGTGAGACTCATTACACTTGTCCCCTCTTTTGATCTAGCCATCTATAAAAACATTTCAAACTTGCCGTATTAACCCTTCTCTGACCTCCTTGTAGATGGCCGTCGCCCCCATAAGACTCCTCATGACCCGATTTCCATCACTCCTAAGGGACTGCCTCCAACAATGCCACTATCTTTCTGAGCCGATGTACACCCTGCACAAACTGGACAATGTCGAGTTCAAAACAAAGTTCTACGCCAAGGTGATTGTACCCGCCAAGACCTCAACTCAGAGATGGTTCTTTGTCAGACCACCTATGCCAACCAAGGACATGGCCGTTCAACAGGCTGCCTACGAAGCCCTCCTTTGTATTCGAGACCTCCTCTCGGAAATGAAGGAAGGTCAACCTACCTGCTACCTACCCAGCAAGAGTGGATTAGGAACCTCTTCTCAAGCAATAATTTCCATGAGAGACGAAGATCCAACCCTCAAGCTCTAGATCCGCTTCGCCCCCGCAGTCGATTACCTTCTGTGTGACCTTACCGAAGAATTCCTCAAGTCCCGCCAGGATTTCCCTTCACTTCTAACCTCCACTACCTCGAGAAGAAGATGGTGATCGAACAAGAACAACCAATCACTGCCCTACAAGTCTACATCGCCAATCAGAAGTAGCAAATTGAGGAACTTCAGGAAGCCCACAACCGAACCCCACTAAGAAGGCATAGGAATGGATTTCCATATCCACCTCGTAGAGGACCATCGTCAAGACAGCGACGACATAACCCAAGACTGAATAACAACCTTTTCGCTTCTGTCACTTGTCACAGGTGTGGTGAACTTGGGAATATTAATAGGATGTGTCCCAATAGGCAGTCGACTGTCGCATACCCATTGGCACCACAAGGGGAACCCAGAAACTGAAGACTAAACGCCCTTCTCTCCGAGTGATGAAGCAAGCACGACTACCGAGTCAGAGAACCCCTAGGGTAGGATGAGTCGTGTACCCCCTATGCGCAGTCGAGTCCATGTGATAGTTTGAATGGAACCATGTTCTGTGTAGCTTCTTTTTATTGGTTTGTGTTTTGATATAAGTCACACTTTTGCCGTAGGCAGCATGTATGTGACTATATCACCTATCTTATCTCAATGAAAATGTATGTGGCCTTTACGACACTTCTTTGTTTGCATTTGCACTATAGAACCCCCTTTACAAATCCCACCTCCTCTATGCTACTTTTCCCTCTTATATCTCTCCTCAACTGAAGACCAACAAGACAGGATGCACCAAGGATTCCATCTGGGCAACTGACTAGCACTGAAGACTTTTTTTTTGCTACAACCTCCTCGACCAAGTGCAACCCCGTAGAGTCATGTTTACCCCTCAAGGTTAGAAACACATCCCTAGACTCTTTGACACTTCACGAGATACCCCAGCTCTAGTCCTTGACCATGTATTAGACTCACAAAATTGCAAGGGATCCAGTTAACCCTTCGTAACCTTGCATTGGGTTAATTATGGAACTAATGGACATAGTGAATGAGCACATTATCATCCTAAGATAGCACCAGAACAGACGATGCCATAGGTAGACCAATTTGAGGATTTATGATATAGGACAAATGACTTGATGAGGCTATACTAGTAACCTTGAGGAAATACCTGAGACTCTTTGGTGGATTATGAGGCTTCCATGTTGATAGATGAACTTAGTGGGATCATGATAATAGAATAGTATAACTTTCATTACCCCTGGAGTAAATTGGATTTTTAGGACAATTATGATCGCAAGATGAAATTCTTGGGAGTATAAGTATTTGACTTAGCCAGGGGATATTGATAGATGATAGTTGACATTACGATAATGACTTGGGGGAACATGTAGGAATTCTCATTGGACATGAGATTTGGATTAATAGGTGATCCTAGTGGAGTACAGATGCTGAGTAAGTCTACATGGTTCGGAGTAAATTGTATTTAGACTGATGATCTCGATCATGATACCATGTTTCTCGGTGGATGATAAACTAGGAGATTGGATTAATTGTCGGAGTTTATTTAGGGATCTATATAAGCTTGACATAGGAGTTTATCAAATCATGATAATGGGAATTGGTGGACTGATTATAGGAGGGATAGCCTGATACATCTCCAATGTATCTACTTTTCCTAACGCTTTTCCTCTTGTTTGCACTCTAATTTGCATGATTTGAATGAAACTAACCCCGAACTTACGTTGTTTTCAGCAGAACTATCATGTTGTTGTTTTTGTGCAGAAATAAAAGTTCTCGGAATGGAACTAAACTTTGCGAGGAATTTTTTCTACAATAAAAGAAAAATACTGGAGCTAAGAACCATCGCAGGGGGGCACCTGGGTGGACACAACCCACCAGGGCGCCCCCCACCAGGCGGGCCTAGGTGGGTTGTCCCCACCAGGTGGCCTCGCTGACCCTGTTATCGATGCTATAAAATCCTATATTTGCAGAAAATAAATCAGGGAGAAAGAATTATCGTGATCCATGATACAGAGCCGCTGTCACCTCCTGTTCTTCATCGGGAGGCCAGATGTGGAGCCTGTTTGGGTCTGTAGAAAGGGCGATCTTTGTTCTTCGTCATCACCAACCCTTCTCCATCGCTAATTCCATGATGCTCCCCACCGGGAGTGAGTAATTTCTTCGTAGGCTCGCTGGTCGGTGAGGAGTTGGATGAGATTCATCATGTAATCTAGTTAGTTTTATTAGGGACGATCCCTAGTATCCACTATGTTCTGAGATTGATGTTGCTATAACTTTTCCATGCTTAATGCTTGTCACTTTAGGCCCGGGTGCCATGATTTCAGATCAGAATCGTTTATGTTATCATCATTATATTCTAGTTCTAGTTTTGATCTTGCAAGTTATAGTCACCTACTACGTGTTATGATCCGGCAACCCCAGAATGACAATAGCCGGGACCACTCCCGGTGATGACCGTAGTTTGAGGAATTCATGTATTCACTGTGTGTTAATGCTTTGTTCTAGTTCTCTATTAAAAGGAGGCCTTAATATCCCTTAGTTTCCAATATGGACCCCGCTGCCACGGGAGGGTATGACAAAAGATGTCATGCAAGTTCTTTCCATAATCACATATGAATATTTACGGAATACATGCCTACATTATATTTATGAACTGGAGCTAGTGTCGTGTCGCCCTAGGTTATGACTGTCACATGATGAATATCATCCAACAAATTATGATCCAATGCCTATGACTTCCTACATATTGATCTTGTCAAGTTACTATTAGTGTCGTTACTGTTGCACTGGCTACAAAATTATTGCTATCACTATTACCGTCACTATTGCTGCTGCCACTACTATCAAAACTATCATATTACTGTGCTACTGATCACTTTGCTGCAGATAATTAATCTCCAGGTGTGATTGCATTGACAACTCAGCTGCTAATACTTACAAATATTCTTTGGCTCCCCTTTTGTTGAATATATAAATTTGGGTTGAATACTTTACCCTCGAATACTATTGCGATCCCCTATACTTGGGTTATCAAGACCTTTTTTCTAGCACCGTTGCCGGGGAGCATAGCTATATTTGTTGAGTCACTAGGAATTATTATCAATTTATCACCATGAAGAATCTGAAGGATTCTGAGACTAAGATTTTTCGCTCTAAGGTGAGGGGAGGTAAGGAACTGCCAACCAGTTCTGCTTTAGATTCACCTCTTGTTATGAGTAAACTTGCAACACCGCCACATGCTATTAATCCTGATATGTTGCAAGTTATTGATGATGCTACTTCTGCTATGAATGATACTTATGATGATGCTAGTACCTTGCATGATGATGTGCCACTTTGTGAATTTCTTGATGAACAAATTACTAGAGTAAGACAACATGATGTTGTTGAATCTGATGATGAGCTTGAAACTGAAATTTTTGAAACATCTGCTAGAACTAGCCTTCCTATATATGAATTGCCTAAGGTACCTGAAGGTTATGTTATGAATGAGGAAACAACTAGAGATAATCTTGTTTGTAAGGATAGAGATGATCTAGAGAAATTATTATGCAAGTATAAAGAGAAGTCTCTGGATGCTAGAATGAGATGTGATCCTAAGTTTGCTACCTCACATATCTTTAATGATGATAAGGATTATGAATTCTTTGTCGAACCAGAGTTAATTACTTTTGGTTGAATCTGATCCTTTCCATGGTTATGATACTGAAATTGCTGTGGCACATCTCACTAAGTTGAATGACATAGCCACCCTTTTTACTCTTGATGAGAATAGTCGTTACTAATATATTCTCAAACTATTTCCGTTCTCATTAAAGGGTGATGCTAAAGCTTGGTACAATACTCTTGTTCCTGGTTGTGTGCGTAGTCCCTAGGATATGATTTATTACTTCTCTGAAAAATATTTTCCTGCTCTTAAGAAACAAGCTGCCTTACAGGAAATATTTAACTTTGTGCAAACTTAAGAATCGAGTGTCCTAGAAGCTTTGGGGAGGCTTTGCGAGTTACTTAATGCTTTGCCAGATCATCCTCTTAAGAAAAATTAAATACTTGATATCTTCTATAATGGACTAACTGATGCTTCTAGGGACTTCCTAGATAGTTGTGCTGGTTGTGTTTTCCGGGAACGAACTATTGGAAAAGCTCAAGAATTATTGAATAACATATTGAAAAATTATGATGATTGGACTCTTCCTGAACCACCGACTAAGCCCTCTCAAAAGAAGAGGTGTATATTATACCCCAGTCCTGAAGATATGCAAGAGGCAAAGAAATCCATGAAGTAAAAAGGTATTAAAGCTGAGGATGTTAAAAATTTACCCCCTATTGAAGAAATACATGGGCTTAATGCACCACCACTGCCTAAGGTGGTAGATGTAAATTCTCTAATGAAATTCAATGATAATGACAAACCTCACAATATGCACCCTAGCCAATGCCTTCATGAGTTTGAAAATTATATTAGGAAACAGGATCACTTCAATGCAAATGTTATGAAACAATTGAAATACAATTTTGATATTATTGCTCGCTTGAGTGACTTGTTATTTAGAATCTCAAATGATGTTAGAGGTGTGGGAAAGCATGCTTCTATGGTCGAAACTCAGTTAGAACAATTTGCTAAATCACAAAGAGAAGTGCTTGATGAAATGAATAACAACATACATGACTTTGCTATTAGAGTTGCAATTAGAGGAGGAAAAATGACACAGGAACCACTTTATCCCGAGGGACACCCAAAAAGAATTGAACATGATTCACAAAGAAACAACATCACTGCACCTAGTCCTTCTACAAAGGAATAGAAAAAGAAAAATGATAGGACTTTGCACGGTACTAGTGAACCTGAGGTAGAAAAACCTCCAGATAATGATAATGATGTTTCTATCTCTGATGCTGAAACTCAGTCTGGTAATGAACATTCACCTAGTGATAATGAAAAAGATAATTCTGAGGTTCATGAAGATACTTAACCAAACAATGAAAAAGAACCAAATAATGATGTTGAGATAGAACCACCAGTTGATCTTGATAACCCACAACCTAAGAATAAAATATATGATAAAAGAGACTTTGTTGCTAGGAAACACGGTAAAGAAAGAGAACCGTGGGTTGAAAAACCTATGCCTTTTCCACCCAAGCTAACTAAAAAGAAATATGATGAAGATTTTGAACGCTTTGCTAAAATGCTGAGGCCAGTATTTTTGCGTACCCGCTTGACTAATATCTTGAAAATTCCTCCTTATGCAAAGTACATGAAAGACATCATCACCAATAAGAGAAAAATACTGGAAGCTTAAATCTCCACCATGCTTGCTTTATACTTTTAACGATGGAGTACCTAAAAAACTTGATGATTCAGGAATACCAACTATACCTTGCTCCATCAAAAAGAATTATGTGAAAACTACTTTATGTGACTTAGGAGCTAGTGTAAGTGTTATCCCTTTCTCTTTATATAAAAGGATTGATTTGAATAAACTCACACCTACTGAAATATCATTGCAAATGGATGACAAATCAACTGCCACACCTATCATTATCTGTGAGGATGTGCCCGTTGTTGTTGCTAATGTTACTATTATACTTGAGATGCCCGAGGACGACAACATGTCGATTGTCCTTGGGTGACCCTTGTTGAATACTGCAGGGGCTATTATTGATTGCAATAAAATCAAGGTAACTTTTCATATCAATGGTAATGAGAATATGGTGCACTTTCTGAAGAAATAGTTCCAAGTGAATGGTATTAATATTATCAAAAATCTCCGACAATCACTATAGGAAGTTTTCAACTACCTATACATACTGTTAAAAAGAAATATGAAATGCTTATTGTTGGGGACAATCATATCCCCGTTGAGGTAACTTAGTGATTTACAAAAGTTCTTCGGTTTCATGCTAATTGAAATTGGTTGTTAATGGTATGAAGTTGATCAATTTAGTAAGCACTATCTTCCGCCCCTACCTTTTATTTTCTGTTCCTACTAGTCAAATAAAATAAATGCCATGTTTTGTCTGTTTTCTGAGTCTTCTGCAATAAAAAATGACCCAAAAATAAAAATTCTCATAATGCTCTGAAATGTAATATAATTTTTCTTAATATTTAAGAATTTCTGGTGCAAATAATATCAGATGGTGGTGCACCGGGTGGGTTGTGCCCAACCCACCTGGGCACGCCAGGACCCCCAGGCGCGCCCTGGTGTGTTGTGGTCCCCACGCGGCCCCCCTCATTTATCTCTTTACACCACATCATTACCTACCTTTAGAAAAAGTTCACTATTGCTCTCTCTCTCTCTTGCGCGCGTGCGTTCTTGCTATCAAACCTGTGGATTTCGATCTCTTTGCTCAAAGCTCCGTTTCCGAAATTGTTTCGGGGGATTGTTGCTTGGTATGTGACTCCTCCTTTTGTTCAATTAGTTTTTTTAGTGGTTTATATTTTGAATAATTATCTACTCTTGGTGCTGCAGTAGATGAGCTTGCATGTTGAATTCTTAGAGTTCTAAGTAGTTTGAATGCTTGCTATGGCCCCTATATATCCCTATGAGTAGTTGTTATCAATTTTGTAGAGTTTTGTTGATTAATTTTTGTCACCCAAATTTTTCCAAAAACAAATTATACGTGAATATGATGAACCTCTTTGGAAGGAGTTCTTCGAGGAGGAGATCCTTGGGAGCATCCTCTAGTGGAAGCTCCGCTCGTCGGTCTTATGTTGAACCAAGTGAAAGTTCGATACGAGATGCCACCACCAAAACATGCTTATGGCCTTGTGATGATTATATGGTGCGTGTAGGCATTAAAGAGGAATTCGAGAAATTGGTTCACAATGCCGGTCTTGGTCCTTATATTTCAGATAAGTGCGATCAAGACCACACTCTCACTGAATCATTTGTCAAAGGATTTATATTTCATCCCTATGAGTCTAGGGTGTCATTCAAACTATATGAAAATCCTTTTACCATATCACTAGATAGTTTTGCTCATCACTTCAAAATCCCATTCTGGGGTTCTCTTGACGAACCACCAAGGGATGAGTACCAATCATGTTTAACTAGTCTTTGCTATGGTGAAATGAGGGGAGTGACGCAAGGTATAATAAAGATCATTCATTTTCCCGCAATTCAGTACTTTGCTTTATTTAACGGGAAATTTATTGTAGGCAAACAAGATTGTAGTACACTTTGTGCCCCAGATTTGAGCCTCATACACACCGCTCTCACTGGTGATAGAACTTATAATCTTGGGGCAATTGTTTTACGCAGGTTACAACACAACGCTAATAGTGGCTGGTTCTATGGTGGAATCTATGCCATGCGTTTAGCAAGAGTGTTGGGTGTTTCACCTTTGCCCTTTGAACCTATCCTACCCACGCAGTATTTAGACTTTGATGCTATGAAAAACCGCAAGATCCTTAAAGGAGACATTTATAATTTCACTTACAAATTGTTATTTAACCAATCGTTTGTTGTGTACACATATTTGCCTGTGCCTACTCTTTTTGATTATCACAACAAGGGAAGATATTTCATTCTTAAGAGCGAGGCCCGAGCCCATAACGCAGCGGTCGAGGCAGCACGGCAGGCCGACGCCTCCGCACCGAGAGCCTCCTTGAGCTACCACGTCGACTACTATCCACGCTACTGACTGCTTACCAAGTTAGGCCAAAAGCCTAAGCTTGGGGGAGTACGTGTTTCTCATTGACTTTACATTCATGTTCACATATTTAAGTTGTCGGTGTTCACACTTTTTCATTATATTATCCATGCTTAATTATTTTCTCACCTTCTTCTTGTGTGTTTGAAAGACCATAGAAAAACAGGAAAAAAATTGTTGTAGTTAGTTTATTTTCTATGCTTGCTTAGTTGTAATATTAGGAAGAAAACCCAAAAAGATTTCCTTATTATTCCTTTGCTTGTTGGGAGCTTTCCCGTGTGAATAGGTTTTTTTTTTGTTTTTAGTTTTTGCTTTCCCCTTTTATTTGCTTGTTCTAGAAAACCAAAAACTCCAAAATTATTTCAGTGTGTTTCTCTGAATTTCTTTTCTTTTTATTCGAGTCATACCAAGAAGAAGACCGCGATTAAAATGTTGAGTGGCTCTCATATACATAATTGTTGATCTAAGAAAGAGCCTATTTTACCTTGTCTTCTCCTGTTGAATAAAATGTTTGCAGATTCTAGCTTAGTCCATGGCACTCTTGCACTATTATTATTTTCACATCGTTCGGTCGTGCAAGTGAAAGGCAATAATGATGATATTTGATTAACTGGCCGTGGCAGAGAGAAGCTGGTATGAATTCGACTTGTTCTCTTTTTGTAAGTATGTTTAACCTAGTATCCATGATTCAACCCATTATGATTAAACATGTTTGCAATGACAATTAGATATTATAGTTTCTCATGCCATGCATAAGTAGCTAGGAGTGGATAATGATTTATGTTGGATATCAACATTGCGTTAAAATGAGTGTGATGTAGTATGGTGATATGGTATCCTCCTCTGAATGTTCGAGTGGCTTGACTTGGCACATGTTCATACATGTAGTTGAATCAAAACCAACAAAGCCTCTATGATATTTATGTTCATGGTGTCCATATCCAACTCATGCTGGTGTCCAATGTTTATTACTCATAATGTATGTTCATGATTGCTTTTGCTCTCTAGTTGGCCGCTTCTCAACCTATTTGCTAGCCTTCGCCTGTACTAAGTGGGAATCCGGCTTGTACATCAAAAACCTTAAACCCAAGTTATTCCAGATGATTCCACCATACCTACCTATATGCGGTATTACCCTGCTATCCTAACTAAATTTACATGTGCCATCTCTAAAAACTTCAAATAAATATCCTTTTTGTGTGCCTGGATCGTTCATGGAACGATAGGAGATAGTCAGTATCTTCCATGCTAAGCGGGTTATTCTCAGGTAGAGTGTTTATTCACTCGCCATCGCACAAGAAAAGGGCGGTAATAGGGATTCCCAGTAGAAAATTGCAAAAATAAAAAGAACTTATAAATAAGCAAACAAAAACTCCCAATGGAGTCCAAACCTTTACTTTTCTGCATGGGAACCACCACTAGCGTGTTTAGCATGGGAGATATCGATAGCTCATAGTCGTTAAGTAAATGAGAAGGGTGCATGTCTCAAAAAATTATTTACCTTTGTCTT
Source organism: Secale cereale (assembly GCA_902687465.1). Lineage (NCBI taxonomy): Eukaryota > Viridiplantae > Streptophyta > Magnoliopsida > Poales > Poaceae > Secale > Secale cereale. The sequence goes on along the minus strand of LR738711.1, from coordinate 585,096,592 downwards.
AAAAACTTGAGCTCTAGCACCTCTGCAAATCACTGCTTCCCTATGCGAAGGGACTATCTATTTACTTTTATGTTGTGTCATCACCTTCTAAAATAAGCGCCAGATTAGAGAGCATTGTTGTCATGCATGTGCATTATGTGTAATGAATGTTGGGTGTTAGAATGACTGATCTTTTCTACCATTAATTACAATGTTTAGTCGCTGCTTGAACTTTGGAGGTGCTCTGCATTTATGTTTTGCTGTCTCAGAAAGGGCGAGCGAGATACCACTATATTCATGTTATATCATGGTTATTTTGACAACATGTTGCTATTTGATATGTCTTATTATCGCTCACTAGCTGATTATGTCATTGATATGAGTTAATATAATTTGTAAGAGTTATTGTTGACATGTTTAGTCATGATCTTTGCTGAAAACCTGGATGTTGTTTAAGCTTATTTATGTAAACAAGAGCAAAAGAGTTCGTAAAAGTTTTTCTTTATCACTTTCAGTTTATCAACTGAATTTCTTGAGGACACGCAAAGGTTTAAGCTTGGGGGAGTTCATACGTCTCCAACGTATATACTTTTCCCAACGCTTTTCCTCTTCTTTTGGACTCTAATTTGCATGATTGGAATGAAACTAACCCCGGACTAACGCTATTTTCAGCAGAACTATCGTGGTGTTGTTTTTGTGCAGAAATAAAAGTTCTCGTAATGGAACGAAACTTTGCAAGGAATTTTTATATAATAAAAGAAAAATATAGGAGCCAAGAACTACCGGAAGGGGGCCCCTGGGTGGGAACAACCCACCAGGGCGCGCCCCCCACCAGGCACGCCCAGGTGGGTTGTCCCCACCTGGTGGCCCTGCGGACCCTGATACCGATGCTATAAAATCCTATATTTCCAAAAAAAATCAGGGAGAAAGAATTATCGCGATCCACGAGACGAAGCCTCCATCACCTCATGTTCTTCATCGGGAGGCCAGATGTGGAGTCCGTTTGGGCTCTAGAGAGGGGGATCTTCATTCTTCGTCATCGCCACCCCTTCTCTGTCGCCAATTCCATGATGCTCCCTACCGGGAGTGAGTAATTTCTTCGTAGGCTCCCGGGTAGGGGAGGAGTTCGATGAGATTCATCATGTAATCTAGTTAGTTTTGTTAGGGCCGATCCCTAGTGTCCACTATGTTCTGAGATTGATGTTGCTATGACTTTGCCATGCTTAATGCTTGTCACTTTGGGCCCGGGTGCCATGATTTCAGATATGAACCATTTATTTTATCACCATTATATTCATGTTCTAGATACGATCTTGAAAGTTATAGTCACCTACTATGTGTTATGATCCGGCAACCCCGGAGTGACAATAGCCGGGACCACTCCCGGTGATGACCATAGTTTGAGGAGTTCATGTATTCACCGTGTGTTAATGATTTGTTCTGGTTCTCTATTAAAAGGAGGCCTTAATATCCGTTAGTTTGCAATATGGACCCCGCTGCCACGAGAGGGTAGGACAAAAGATGTCATGCAAGTTCATTCCATAAGCACATATGACTATTTACAGAATACATGCCTACATTATATTTATGAACTGGAGCTACTGCCGTATCGCCCTAGGTTATGACTGTCACATGATGAATATCATCCAACAAATTATGATCTAATGCCTACGACTTCCTACATATTGATCTTGTCAAGTTACTATTGCTATTGTTACTGTTGCACTTGCTACAAAATTATTGCTATCACTGTTACCATCACTATTGCTGCTGCCACTACTATCAAAACTATCATATTACTGTTCTACTAATCACTTTGCTGTAGATAATTAATCTCCAAGTGTGGTTGAATTGACAACTCAGTTGCTAACACTTACAAATATTCTTTGGCTCCCCTTGTGTATAATCCATAAATTTGGGTTGAATACTCTACCCTCGAAAACTGTTGCGATCTGCTATAGTTGTGCGTTATCATAGCCCTTTGAAGTATTTGGGGTTTATAGGACATTAGAAGATCATATCGAACACCACAGACATTGGATTTATAGAATTAGTGGATCATGTAGTGATTGATGGAAGTTAATGGCCTTTTGGAGTTGATTCTATGATGGAAACAAGATCTTGGAGTAGTGTACGACGTGTTTCCTTAGGATAGAGATGCATTATCTTAGACCTTGGATGAATAAGTTGAATACTTGGATTGTGATGTTTAATTCGAGCTAAGTAGCTTGTATGTTCTACCCATGGATTTCTGCATAGATATGAGTTTGGGGATAGTTTCCATGTGTGATTTTATAAGACCTCCTCTCGGGAGCCATGAGGGTGTGAATTGCATGAGTGATCATTGGAGTTGACCTATACAAGATGATTCTTTCATTAATATAATGTAATTTGTTTGGAAGACTAGATAAAACAATGGGCATCTCAGAAACCGTGCTCAAGGATAAGATGATATATGTTTACTAGCACACTAGAATCCTTGAAACCCTTAAGCCCTACCAAGCCACAACATGGTCGGATCGTGACCATGGGCCTTGACTCTAGATCAAGAAGACCTTGGCCAACACTCAACCAGACCACCACCAATGCCCCAGCCTACTTTATGTACCTCATGAACAAAGTCTTCATGGAGTACTTGAACAAGTTGGTTGTCATCTTTATTTTGGCGACATACTTGTCTACCCGAAGACGGAAGAAGAGCCATTCAGCTAGTTAGAGAACAGCTGAAGACCGCCTTGACAAGGAGTAAGAACTATACCAACCACCATCATCCAGAAGTAAACTTCCGCGTCGAAGACCACGTGTATGTGGTAGCCACTCCTTCAAAGGAAGACCCACATCCAGATTTGGCGACCCTCTCCAGGATCACTTCAAGACAAAGGGTAGACGACTACCAGCTGGAGTTACCACATGAGTTATCCAATGTGCACCATGTTTTCCACGTCACCAACTCCGGAAGTGTTTCCGACCTCCTAACTAGCCCGATTACTAACAAGGACACTGATCACCGAGCCATTGACCCCCAGCCGATCTGACCTACAGCAAGATACCCATTTGGAACTTGGATCAAGAAAAACGATATACATGAAGCTGCACCATCAAGTACTTCAAGGTTCAATGGAGCACCACTCGGAAGCAAAAGCAGTATGAGGACGTGAAGACTACCCCAGATCCAAGTTTCTGTATTCCTTTCCGCGCCTAGTTTGGGAATCTCGGGGACGAGATTCCTGTAAGGGGGCTAGGTCTGTCACACCCTGATTTTTTCATGCCACAACACATAGGCAAATAAATTATGGTAAAATGTGGTTTTACAAAAACTTTTGAGTGTTTTGGACTTTGCTTGATTGGATTTCTGTTGTTGTTTGCAAGTGCTCTAAAATCAAATAAATCCTCCAACTCATATACTCCTTATACTTGACGCAAAACTTTGCCCAATGATCATGCTTTGTGTATAGGACAGAATAGTAGTTTTTTGCAAAAATATTTTGGCCAAAAAGTATTTTCTAAATTAGGTTTTTCCAAAAACCCCTGAAATGAGACTTGAACTACAAGTACTTAATTATGGGTGTGAAAAATCTTGCAAAAATTATAATTCACTCTTATTAGATACAGTACTCCCCAAAACCACAAAAATATTATTTTAAAAGTTATTTTCCTATTTTATTTAAAGCCTTTTTTCTTTAGGCCAGAAATGGTCTTTAATAGGTTAAAATTATTTTAATGTTTCAAAAATATTTGAGAAAATTTAGGGAAGCTCACTAGACATATATTGTCCATACATAAGAGTCTCAACACATGGCCATGTTCAAAATATTGATCAAATCCCTCAAAAACCCCTTCTGGATATTTCAAGCTTTTGAAATATTTACAAAGGGAATATTCTATGAAAATTCCAAGAAAATTCTACCATGTCACAAATTCCCTATTTGGTAAACTTGCCAAGTCTCATGTCTTGTAGAACAAGATAAAATCACCTAAATCGCTCAAAACTATTTTTGTCCATTTTGAAGTTTGAGCAACGTTACATTGCCAAACATGTCCAAATGCTCTCAAACTTGGTGCACATGCTCAAATGGTCTAATTATGCATCTAGACCAAATGGCACAAGTTGGAGAGGAGGATATCCTGATCAAAGTGCTCCGAAACCCTCTCTGTCCAGAACCAAATTTGAACAACTCTACATTGGCAACTATCTCTTCTTGATCTCAAACTTTGTGGACATGCTCAAATACCAAAGTTAGGACTCTACACGAAGTGGTGCATCAAGGAGAAGAGATTTGCTTAGCTAGATATAAGAAAATCCATTTCTGTTGATTTTCAAGGTTTACCTAAGTTACATTGACAACTTTCTTCCAATGGCCCCAAATTTGGTGATCAACCTCATTTCCATATTCTATTTGATCCTATTAAATATCAAGTCTAGGAGAAATCATTTGCTTGACCAAACTAGCATCAAACACCTTCTGACACTTTGCAAAAAACCACTATTTTAACCCCTTCCACTATTCTCCTTTGCTTCAAATTTTTACTAGAGGTGTGCCTGATCATCACCTTCCCCCAGTAACACCCATTCATCTAGAGCTGAATGATTGAGGGGTGAAAACCCTCACTTTACCCTCTAGACAACACTGTTTCCTCTTCTTCTCCACCCCTCTCTCACTCCATTGCCCCTCCTTGGCATCCAATGCTTCCTTCCCTTTCTTTACTACCGCCTAGCACTAATGGACACAAATGGCGGCGCCCAATTTGCATTTTATATGCCGTGGCATGCCAAAGTCACGCTTTGGAGCATGCTACAGTGCGTCCACGCATTGTAGCTGCTCCCTGCCCAACGCTTCCGACCACAATAAGCCCCCCCTCCCGCGTGCCAGTCGATGCTTCTCGATGTTTGCAACACGCCACGCCCCTGTCCCCCTCCTCCTTCTCGCACCTACTGCCTCCCTTCATAGGCGCGTCAGCCGCACGAGAGCTCCGTTGAGCAGCCTCACATACGCGACGCCTCTGTCCCTTCCCCGCTCTCTCTCCCCACTGGTCGTAGACCTCTGCCACAAACTATTGGGGAATGTAGTATTTCGAACAATTTCCTACGGACACGCAATATCTGTCTAGGAGAAGCATATCAACGAGCGAGGAGAGTGTGTCCATGTACCCTCGTAGACCGAAAGCGGAAGCGTTTAGTAACACGGTAGATCTAGTCGAACATCTTCACGGTCCAACCGATCCAAGTACCGAATGTACGACACCTCTGTGTTCGGCACACATTGAGCACGATGACGTCCCACGAGCTCTTGATCCAGCAGAGGCTCGAGGGAGAGTTCCGGTAGCACGACGGCGTGTTGATGGTGTTGACGATGTGATCCGCACAGGGCTTCGGCTAAGCACTATGCCAATATGACCGATGTGTTAAACTGTGGAGGAGGGCACCGCACACGGCTAAAAGATCAACTTGTGGGTCCTAGGGTACCCCCTCCCCCCGTATATAAAGGACGGAGGAGGAGGCCGGTCGGCCCTATGGGGCGCGCCATGTGGGGAGTCCAACTAGGATTCCCAATCTTAGTTGGACACCCTTTCCTATTCCAAGGGGGAGAAGGAGGGAAGTTGAGGGAGAGGGAAAGGAAAGAGGGGGCCGCGCCCCCTCCCCCTAGTCCAATTCGGACCACCTTGGGGGAGGGCCACGCGCCACCTCTTGTGATAAACTCATTAGTCATTTGCTTGCAAGGCTTATTATGATGTCTATTACCGAGAGGGCCCAGAGATACCTCTCCGACACTCGGAGTGACAAATCCTATTCTCGATCTATGCCAACTCAACAAACACCTTCAGGGACACCTGTTGAGCATCTTTATAATCACCCAGTTACATTGTGACGTTTGATAGAACATAAGGTGTTCCTCCGATATTCGGGAGTTGCATAATCTCATAGTCATAGGAACATGTATAAGTCATGAAGAAAGCAATAGCAATAAAACTAAACGGTCATAATGTTAAGCTAACGGACGGGTGCTACTTCTCGAGCTTGCGTTGTATTCCCTCGAAGAGGAAAGGGTGATGCAGCACCGTAGCGTAAGTATTTCCCTCAGTTTTTGAGAACCAAGGTATCAATCCAGTAGGAGACCACGCGCGAGTCCCTCGCACCTGCACAAACAAATAAGAACTTCGTAGCCAACACGATAAGGGGTTGTCAATCCCTTTACGATCACTTACGAAAGTGAGATTTGATAGAGATGATAGTTTGATATTTTTGGTATTTTTCGATATAAGAACAGAAAGTAAAAGCAGAAAAGTAAAGTAGATTGTAGATTGATATGTTGAGAATAGACCCGGGGGCCATAGTTTTCTCTAGTGGCTTCTCTCATGATAGCGGCATTCTACGGCGGGTAAAGAAATTACTATCGAGCAATTGATAGAAAAGCGAATAATTGTGAGACTATCTAGGCATGATCATTGTATATAGGCATCACGTCCGAGACAAGTAGACCGAAATGATTCTGCATCTACTACTATTACTCCACACATCGACCGCTATCCAGCATGCATCTAGAGTATTAAGTTCATAGGAATAGAGTAACGCCTTAAGCAAGAAGACATGACGTAGAGGGATAAACTAAAACATAGTGATATAAACCCCATCTTTTTATCCTCGACGGCAACAATACAATACGTGCCTTGCTTCCCGTACTGTCACTGGGAAAGGACACCGCAAGATTGAACCCAAAGCCAAGCACTTCTCCCATTGCAAGAACTATAGATCTATTAGGCCAAACCAAACCAATAATTGGAAGAGACTTGCAAGGATATTATAATCACATATAAAGAGTTCAGAAAGAACCAAATATTTCTCATAGATTATATAGATAATCTTGATCATAAACCCACAATTCATTGGATCTCGACAAACACCGCAAAAAGAGATTACATCGAATAGATCTCCTCAAAGACCGAGGAGAGAACTTGGTATTGAGATACAAAGAGAGAGAAGAAGCCATCTAGATACTAGCTATGGACCCGAAGGTCTGTGGTAAACTACTCACAACTCATGGTGAGGTCATGACGATGATGTAGAAGCACTCCGTGGAAGATCCCCCCTCCGGCGGAGCTCTGGAATAGGCCCCAAGATGGGATCTCACGGGAACAGAAGGTTGCGGCGGTGGAACTAGGGTTTTCTCTGCTATTCTGATGGTTTCGGGGTACGCAGATATATATAGGAAGAAGCAAGGTACCGGGGGCTAGACGGGGTGCCCACGAGGCAGGGGGCGCGCCCCCACCCTCGTGGACGCCATGTCAGCCTTACTCTGTGGTTCTCAAGTCTCCCGTGCTTATTTTTGCTCTGAAAATATCTCTCCCGAAGGTTTCATTCCGTTTGGACTCTGTTTGATATTCCATTTCTGTAAAACCCTGAATTAGGGAAAAAACAACAATCTGGACTGGATCTTTGGGTTAATAGATTAGACCCAAAAATAATATAAAAGTGTATAACAAATCCCATTAAACATCCAAAACATCATAAATAATAGCATGGAACAATCAAAAATTATAGATACGTTGGAGACGTATCAAGCATCCCCAAGCTTAATTCCTGCTCGGCCTCAAGTAGGTAAATGAGAAAAACAGAATTTCTAATATGGAATGCTAACCAACATAATTTTCAATGTAGTTCTCTTAATTGTGACATGAATGTTCGGATCTTAAAGGTTCAAGACAAATTTCTATATTGACATAAGAAATAATAATACTTCAAGCATACTAACAAAGCAATCATGTCTTCTCAAAATACTATGGCTAAAGAAAGTTATCCCTACAAAATCATATAGTCTGGCTATGCTCCCTCTTCATCACACAAAATATTCATATCATGCACAACCCCGGTTTCAGCCAAGCACTTGTTTTCATACTCTATTCTTTCATACCTTTCAACTTTCACGCAATACATGAGTGTGAGCCATGGACATAGCACTATGGGTGGAATAGAGTGGTGGTTGTGGAGAAGACAAACTAGAGGGAGATAGTCTCACATCGACTAGGCATATCAATGGGCTATGGAAATGCCCATCAATAGATTTCAATGGGAGTGAGTAGGGATTGCCATGCAACGGATGCACTAGAGCTAAGAATGTATGAAAGCTCATCAAAAGAAACTAAGTGGGTGTGCATCCAACTTTCTTGCTCAGGAAGACCTAGGGCATTTCAGGAAGCCCAAAGTTGGAATGTACAAGCCAAGTTCTATAATGAAAATTCCCACTATTATATGAAGGTGACTAAACATGAGACTCTCTATCATGAAGAATATGGTGCTACTTTGAAGCACAAGTGTGGAAAAAGATAGTAGCAATTGTCCCTTTTTTCTTTTTTTTTGGGCCTTTCTTTTTTTATTTGGCCTTTCCTTCTTCTTTTTGGAGGGGCTTTCTTTATTTAGCCTTTCCTCACATGGGACAATTCTCTAATAATGATGATCATCACTTATATTGATTTACAGCTCGATATTACAACTCGATACTAGAACAAGGTATGACTCTATATGAATGCCTCTGGCGGTGTACCGGGATATGCAATGAATCAAGAGTGACATGTATGAAAAATTATGCATGGTGGCTTTGCCACAAATACGATGTCAACTACATGATCATGCATGGCAATATGACAATACGAAGCGTGTCATATGAACGGAACGGTGGAAAGTTGCATGGCAATATATCTCGGAATGGCTATGGAAATGCCCTGATAGGTAGGTATGGTGGCTGTTTTGAGGAAGATATATGGTGGCTGTTTTGAGGAAGGATATATAGTCGGTGTATGGTACCGGCGAAAGTTAAGCGGTACAAAAGAGGCTAGCAATGGTGGAAGGGTGAGAGTGCGTATAATCCATGGACTCAACATTAGTCAAAAGAACTCATATACTTATTGCAAAAAATTACGATTCATTAAAACAAAGCAATCAACGCATGCTCCTGGGGGGGAGGTTGGTAGGAGTTAACCATCGCGCGCCCCCGATCTCCACACAAAGGATGGCACTCTACAAATACCTCATGCTCTAACTTCGTCACACAGCGGTTCACCATACGTGCATGCTACGGGAATCACTAAACTTAACACAAGTATTTCTCAATTTCATAATAACTCCACTAGCATGAATCTAATATCACTATCCTCATATCTCAAAAAAATTATCAAGCATCCAACTTCTCATCATATTCAATGCACTTAGTATGAAAGTTTTTATTACATTCATCTTGGATGCCTATCATGTGAAGCCTAGTTTTATAGCCAAAGCACATTACCATGATGTTTTAATAGACTCTCAAAAGGATATAAGTGAAGCATGATATATCTACAATTTCTACAAAATATAATCACCACCGTGCTCTAAAAGATAAAAGTGAAGCACTAGAGCAAAAACTATTCAACTCAAAAGATATAAGTGAAGCATATAGAGTGTTCTAACAATTCCTAGGCCATATTTAACTCTCTCAAATAGGTGTGTCCAGCAAGGATGATTGTGGCAAACTAACAAGCAAAGACTCTAATAATACACAATGCTCCAAGTAAAACACATATCATGTGGTGAATAAAAATATAGCTCCGAGTATAGTTACCGATGGATGAAGACGAAAGAGGGGATGCCTTCCCGGGGCATCCCCAAGCTTAGGCTTTTGGTTGTCCTTTAATTTTACCTTGGGGTGCCTTGGGCATCCCCAAGCTTAGGCTCTTGCCACTCTTTGTTCCATAGTCCATCAAAGCAATACTCAAAACTTAAAAACTTCACAACACAAAACTTAGACAAAAATCTCGTGAGCTCCGTTAGTATAAGAAAACAAACCACTACTCAAAGGTACTGTAATGAACACATTATTTGTTTATATTGGAGTTAAACCTACTGTATTCCAACTTCTCTATGATTCATACTTCCCAATACTACTCATAGATTCATCAAAATAAGCAAACAAAACACGAAAAATAGAATCTGTCAAAAACAGAATATTGTGTAGTAATCTGTAACTTTCGCATACTTCTGTAACTCCAAAAAAAATTGAATTAAATTGGTAAACATGAGGAATTTGTGTACTAATCATATTCAAAAAGAATCAACTGAATAACACGCTCCCGTAAAATCTGGTGACCATTCTAGTGAACGCTAACGATTTTGTTTTTCACAGCACGATCATATAAAATTCACACAAGTCTTCCCAAAGGTTCTACTTGGCACAAACACTAATTAAAACACTAAACTACATCTAAACTGAAACTAGATGCAATATTTATTCCTAAACAGAAGCAAAAACAAAAAAATATAAAATTGGGTTGCCTCCCAACAAGCGCTATCGTTTTACGCCCCTAGCTAGGCACGATACATGGATAGATCTAGGTGTTGCCATCTTTGGAAGGCAATCCATAAGTGGCTCTCATAATAGATTCATATGGTAATATGATTTTCTTTCCAGGAAAGTGTTCCATGCCTTTCCTTAACGGAAATTGGAATCTAATATTTCCTTCCTTCATATCAATAATTGCATCAATCGTTCTAAGGAAAGGTCTACCAAGAATAATAGGACATGAAGGATTGCAATCTATATCAAGAACAATGAAATCTACGGGAACCTAATTCCTATTGGCAACAATAAGAACATCATTAGTCCTTCCCATAGGTTTCTTAATAGTGGAATCCGCAAGATGCAAATTTAAAGAACAATCATCAAGATCATGGAAACCTAGCAAATCACACAAAGTTTTTGGGATATTGGAGACACTTGCACCCAACTCACACAAACAAAAGCACTCATGATCTTTTATTTTAATTTTAATAGTAGGTTCCCACTCATAATAAAGCTTTCTAGGTATTGAAACTTCCAATTCAAGTTTTTCTTCATAAGATTGCATCAAAGCATCAACTATGTGTTTGGTAAAAGCTTTATTTTGACTATAAGCATGCGGATAGTTCAGTACGGATTGCAACAAGAAAATACAATCAAGCAAAGAGCAATTATCATAATTGAATCCCCAAAGTAGTGGGTTCATCACTATGCAAAGTTTTAATCTCTTCATTCCCACTTTTAACAATTTTAGCATCAAGATCTAAAAACTCCGAATCATTGGGACACCTTTAAGTAGACTCATCTCCAATCCTATCTTTATCAAGATTCATACTATAAAACAAGGATCTAATAGGAGACACATCAATAACTTTCATATCTTCAACTTTATTTTCATGATAACTAGAAGAACACGCTTTTATATAATTCTCTCTTTTAGCACGCATCCTAGCGGCTCTTTCTTTGCATTCATCAATGGAAATTCTCATGGCTTTGAGAGACTCATTGATATCATGCTTAGGTGGAATAGATCTAAGTTTCAAAGAATCAACATCAAGAGTAATTCTATCCACACTTCTAGCCAATTCATCGATCTTAAGTATTTTTTCTTCAAGCAAAGCATTGAAATTCTTTTGCGAAATCATAAACTCCTTAACACTAGTTTCAAATTCAGAAGGCATCTTTCCATAAGAGTTGTTGTGGAATTACCATAACTATTAGAGGAATTACTAGGAAAAGGCCTAGGATTAAAGTTTCCTCTATAAGCATTGTTACCAAAATTATTCCTACCAACAAAATTCACATCCAAAGATTCATTATTATTTTCAATCAACGTGGATAAAGGCATTTCATTAGGATCAGAAGAAACACTCTTAGCAGCAAATAATTTCATAAGTTCATCCATCTTTCCACTCAAAGCACTAATCTCTTCAATAGCATGTACTTTTTTACTAGTAGATCTTTCAGTGTGCCATTGAGAATAATTAACCATAATATTATCTAGGAGTTTGGTAGCTTCTCCTAAGGTAGTTTCCATGAAAGTGCCTCCTGCGGCCGAATATAAAAGATCTCTAGAAGGAAAATTCAAGCCAGCATAGAAGTTTTGAATAATCATCCATAAGTTCAAACCATGTGTAGGGAAATTACGTATCATTTATTTCATTCTCTCCCAAGCTTGTGCAACATGCTCATGATCTAGTTGCTTAAAATTCATAATATCGTTTCTAAGAGAGATGATCTTAGCAGGAGAGAAATAGTTAGAGATAAAAGCATCTTTGCACTTATTCCACAAATCAATACTATTTCTAGGCAAAGAGGAAAACCAAGTTTTAGCATGATCTCTAAGTGAAAACGGAAATAACTTCAATTTAACAATATTGTTATCCGTATCCCTTTTCTTTTGCGTATCACACAAATCAACAAAGTTGTTTAGATGGGTAGCGGCATCTTCACCAGGAAGGCCGGAAAATTGACCTTTCATGACAAGATTCAACAGAGCAGCATTGATCTCACAAGATTCAACATCGGTAATAGGAGCAACCGAAGTGCTAATAAAATCATTATTGTTGGTATTGGAGAAGTCACACAATTTGGTATTGTTCTGAGCCATCGTGACAAGCAAGCAATCCAACACACAAGCGAACAAGAAGCAAGCGAACGATAAACACACGGCAAAAAGAAGGGCAAATAAAACGACAAGGGTGAAGTGGGAGAGAGGAAAATGAGAGGCAAAAAATGTAATGCGAAGGATAAGGGTTTGTGATAGGTACTTGGTATATGACTTTTGCGTAAGACTCCCCGGCAACCGCGCCAGAAATTCTTCTTGCTACTTCTCGAGCTTGCACTGTATTCCCTCAAAGAGGAAAGGGTGATGCAGCATAGTAGCGTAAGTATTTCCCTCGGTTTTTGAGAACCAAGGTATCAATCCAGTAGGAGACCACGCGCGAGTCCCTCGCACCTGCACAAACAAATAAGAACTTCATAGCCAATGCGATAAGGGGTTGTCAATCCCTTTACGGTCACTTACGAAAGTGAGATCTGATAGAGATGATAGTTTGATATTTTTGGTATTTTTGGATATAAGAACAGAAAGTAAAAGCGGAAAAGTAAAGTAGATTGTAGATTGATATGTTGAGAATAGACCCAGGGGCCATAGTTTTCTCTAGTGGCTTTTCTCATGATAGCGGTATTCTATGGCGGGTAAACAAATTACTGTCGAGCAATTGATAGAAAAGCGAATAATTGTGAGACTATCTAGGCATGATCATTGTAAATGGGCATCACGTCCGAGACAAGTAGACCGAAACGATTCTGCATCTACTACTATTACTCCACACATCGACCGCTATCCAGCATGTATCTAGAGTATTAAGTTCATAAGAACAGAGTAACTCCTTAAGCAAGATGACATGATGTTTAGGGATAAACTCAAACATAGTGATATAAACCGCATATTTTTATCCTCGATGGCAACAATACAATACGTGCCTTGCTGCCCCTAATGTCACTGGGAAAGGACACTGCAAGATTGAACCCAAAGCCAAGTACTTCTCCCATTGCAAGAACTATAGATCTAGTAGGCCAAACCATACCAATAATTCGAAGAGACTTGCAAGGATATTATAATCATACATAAAGAGTTTAGAAAAGAACCAAATATTTCTCATAGATAATCTTGATCATAAACCGACAATTCATCGGATCTCGACGAACACACCGCAAAAAGAGATTACATGGAATAGATCACCTCGAAGACCGAGGAGAACTTGGTATTGAGATCCAAAGAGAGGGAAGAAGCCATCTAGATACTAGCTATGGACCCGAAGGTCTGTGGTAAACTACTCACAACTCATGGTGAGGCGATGATGATGATGTAGAAGCACTCCGTGGAAGATCCCCGCTCCGGCGGAGCTCCGGAACAGGCCCCAAGATGGGATCTCACGGGAACAAAAGGTTGCGGCGGTGGAACTAGGGTTTTCTCTGCTGTTCTGATGGTTTCGGGGTACGTAGATATATATAGGAAGAAGGAGGGCACCGGGGGCCAGACGGGGTGCCCATGAGTCAGGGGGCGTGCCCCCACCTTCATGGACGCCACGTCAGCCCTACTCCATGGCTCTGAAGTTTCTCGTGCGTATTTTGCTTCGAAAATATCTCTCCCCAAGGTTTCATTCCGTTTGGACTCCGTTTGATATTCATTTTCTGTAAAACCCTAAAATAGGCAAAAAACAACAATCTGGACTAGGCCTTTGGGTTAATAGTTTAGTCCCAAAAATAATATAAAAGTGTATAACAAAGCCCATTAAACATCCAAAACATCATAAATAATAGCATGGAACAATCAAAAATTATAGATATGTTGGATACGTATCAATGTGTCATCATTTTCCTAATGATGTGATCTCGTTAATCCAATGACAACACATGTCTATGGTCAGGAAACATAACCACCTTTGATCGACGAGCTAGTCAAGTAGAGGCATACTAGGGACACTCTGTTTTTTCTATGTATTCACACATGTATCAGGTTTCCGGTTAATACAATTCTAACATGAATAAATGACATTTATCATGATATATAAGGACATATAAATAACAACTTTACTATTGCCTCTTGGGCATATTTCCTTCAGTCTCCCACTTGCACTAGAGTCAATAATATAGATTACATAATAATGATTCTAACACCCATGGAGTCCTGGTGCTGATCATGTTTTGCTCGTGGAAGAGGCTTAGACAACGGGTCTGCGACATTCAAATCTGTATGTATTTTGAAAATCTCTATGTCTCCTCCTTGACTTGATCGCGGATGGAGTTGAAGCGTCTCTTGATGTGCTTGCTTCTCTTGTGAAACCTGGATTCCTTCGCCAAGGCTATTGCTCCAGTGTTATCACAAAATATTTTCATTGGACCCGATGCACTAGGTATCACACCTAGATCGGATATGAACTCCTTCATCCAGACTCCTTCATTTTCTGCTTCCGAAGCAGCTATGTACTCCGCTTAACACGTAGATCCTGCCATGGCGCTCTGCTTGGAACTGTAGCCACTGGCAGCTCCACCGTTCAACAAAAAAATGTATCCGGCTTTTGACTTAGAGTCATCCGGATCAGTGTCAAAGCTTGCATCAATGAAACCGTTTACGACAAGCTCTTTGTCACCTCCATAAATGAGAAACATATCCTTCGTCCTTTTCATGTATTTCAGGATGTTCTTGACCACTGTCCAGTGATCCACTCCCGGATTACTTTGGTACCTCCCTGCTAGAATTATAGCAAGGCACACATCAGGTCTGGTACACATCATTGCATACATGATAGAACCTATGGCTGAAGCATAGGGAATGACTATCATTTTCTCTCTATCTTCTGCAGTGATCTGGCATTGAGTCTGACTCAACTTCACACCTTGTAACACAGGCAAGAACCCTTTCTTTGACTGATCCATTTTGAACTTCTTCAAAACTTTATCAAGGTATGTGCTTTGTGAAAGTCCAATTAAGCGTCTTGATCTATCTCTATTGATCTTGATGCCCAATATATAAGTAGCTTCACAAGGTCTTTCATTGGAAAATTCTTATTCAAGTATCCTTTTATGATATCCAGAAATTCTACATCATTTTCAATCAACAATATGTCATCCACATATAATATTAGAAATGCTACAGAGATTCCACTCACTTTCTTTTAAATACAAGCTTCTCCAAAAGTCTGTATAAAACCATATGCTTTGATCACCTCATCAAAGCGTATATTCCAACTCCGAGATGCTTGCACCAGTCCATAGATGTATCGCTGGAGCTTGCATCTTTGTTAGCACCTTTAGGATCAACAAAACCTTCTGGTTGCATCATATAAAACTCTTGAGATATCCATTAAGGAATGCAGTTTTGACATCCATTTGCCTGATTTCGTAATCATAAAATGTGGCAATTGCTAACATGATTCGGATAGACTTAAGCATCGCTAGGGTGAGAAGGTCTCATTGTAGTCAACTCCTTGAACTTGTCGAAAACCTTTCGCAACAAGTCAAGCATTATAGATAGTAACATTACCATCGACATCAGTCTTCTTATTAAAGATACATTTATTTTCAATGGCTTGCCGATCATCGGGAAAGTCAACGAAAGTCCACACTTTGTTCTGATACATGGATCCCGTCTCAGATTTCATGGCTTCAAGCCATTTTGCGGAATCTAGGCTCATCATCGCTTCCTCATAGTTCGTAGGCTCGTCATGGTCTAGTAACATGACTTCCAGAATAGGGTTACCGTACCACTTTGGTGCGAAATGCACTGTGGTTGACCTACGAGGTTCAGTAGTAACTTGACCTGAAGTTTCATGATCATCATCATTAGCTTCCGTACTAATTGGTGTAGGAATCATTGGAACTGATTTCTATGATGAAGTACTTTCCAATTTGGGAGAAGGTACATTTACCTCATTAAGTTCTACTTTCCTCCCACTCACTTCTTTTGAGAGAAACTCCTTCTCTAGAAAGGAAACATTCTTAGCAACGAATATCTTGCCTTCAGATATGTGATAGAAGGTGTACCCAACAATTTCTTTTGGGTATCCTATGAAGACACATTTCTCCGATTTCGGTTCGAGCTTATCAGGTTGAAGCTTTTTCACATAAGCATCGCAACCCCAAACTTTAAGAAATGACAACTTGGGTTTCTTGCCAAACCATAGTTCATAAGGTGTCATCTCAACAGATTTAGATGGTGCCCTATTTAATGTGAATGTAGTTGTCTCGAAAGCATAACCCCAAAACGATAGTGGTAAATCGGTAAGAGACATCATAGATCGCACCATATCTAATAAAGTACGGTTACGACGTTCGTACACACCATTATGTTGTGGTGTTCCAGGTGGCCTGAGTTGCGAAACTATTCCACATTGTTTCAAATGAAGACCAAACTCGTAACTCAAATATTCTCCTCCATGATCAGATTGTAGAAACTTTATTTTCTTGTTATGATGATTATCTACTTCACTCTGAAATTCTTTGAACTTTTCAAATGTTTCAGACTTATGTTTCATTAAGTAGATATACCCATATCTGCTCAAATCATTTGTGAAGGTCAGAAAATAACGATACCCGCCGCGAGCCTCGGCACTCATCGGACCGCATACATCAGTATGTATTATTTCCAATAAGTCAGTTGCTCACTTGATTGTTTCGGAGAACGGAATCTTAGTCATCTTGCCCATGAGGCATGGTTCGCAAGCACCAAGTGATTCATAGTGAAGTGATTCCAAAAGCCCATCAACATGGACTTTCTTCATGCACTTTACACCAATATGACCAAAATGGCAGTGCCACAAATAAGTTACAGTATCATTATCAACTTTCCATCTTTTGGTTTCAATATTATGAATATGTGTATCACTACAATCGAGATTCAAAAAAATAGACCACTCACCAAGGGTGCATGACCATAAAAGATACTATTCATATAAATAGAACAACCATTATTTCCTTATTTAAATGAATAACTGTCTCGCAACAAACAAGATCCAGATATAATGTTCATGCTCAACGCTGGCACCAAATAACAATTATTTAGGTCTAAAACTAATCCCAAAGTTAGATGTAGAGGTAGCGTGCCGACAGCGATCACATCGACTTTGGAACCATTTCCCACGTGCATCGTCACCTCGTCCTTAGCCAATCTTCGTTTAATCCGTAGCCATTGTTTCGAGTTACAAATATGAGCAACCGAACCTGTATCAAATACCCAGGCGCTACTATGAGCATTAGTAAGGTAAACATCAACAACATGTATATCAAATATACCTTTGTTCACTTTGCCATCCTTCTTATCCGCCAAATACTTGGGGCAGTTTCGCTTCCAGTGACCAGTCCCTTTGCAGTAGAAGCACTCAGTTTCAGGCTTGGCTCCAGACTTGGGTTTCTTCCCGGGAGTAGCAACTGGCTTGCTATTCTTCTTGAAGTTCCCCTTCTTTCCCTTGCCCATTTTCTTGAAACTAGTGGTCTTGTTAACCATCAACACTTGATGCTCCTTCTTGATTTCTACCTCTGCAGCTTTGTGCATAGCGAAGAGCTCGGGAATTGTCTTTTGCATCCATTGCATATTATAGTTCATCATGAAGCGTTTATAGCTTGGTGGCAGTGATTCAAGAACTCTGTCAATAACAGTATCATCAACAACATTGACTCCAAGTTGAGTCATGTGGTTGTGGTACCCAGACATTCTGAGTATGTGTTCACTTACGGAACTGTTCTCCTCCATCTTGCAGCTATAGAACTTGTTGGAGACTTCATATCTCTCAATTCAGGCATTTGTTTGAAATATTACGGTCAACTCTTGGAACATCTCATATGCTCTGTGACGTTCAAAACGTCTTTGAAGTCCCGATTATATGCCGTAAAGCATGGCACATCGAACTATCGAGTGGTCATCAGATCGAGCTTGCCAAACGTTCATAACGTCAGGAGTTGCTCCTGTAGCAGGCCTGTCACCAACCGGTGCTTCAAGGACATATTTTTTCTGTGCAGCAATGAGGATAATCCTCAAGTTACGGACCCAGTCCGTGTAGTTGCTACCATCATCTTTCAACTTAGCTTTCTCTAGGAACGCATTAAAATTCAAAGGAACGGTGGCACGGGCCATTGATCTACAACAACATAGATATGCAAAAACTATCAGGACTAAGTTCATAATAAATTAAAGTTCAATTAATCATATTACTAAAGAACTCCCACTTAGATTGACATCCCTCTAGTCATGTAAATGATCACGTGATCCAAATCATCTAAACCATGTCCGATCATCATGTGAGACGGAGTAGTTTTCAATGGTGAACATCTTATGTTGATCATATCTACTATATGGTTCACACTTGACCTTTCAGTCTCCAGTGTTCCTAGGCAATGTCTGTACATGCTAGGCTCGTCAAGTTTAACCCAAGAATTATGCATGTGCAAAACTGTCTTACACCCGTTGTATGCGAACGTAGAGCTTATCACACCTGATCATCATGTGGTGTCTCGGCACGACGAACTGTCGCAACTATGCATACTCAGGAAGAACATTTGTACCTTGAAATTTTGTAAGGGATCATCTTATAATGCTACCGTCGTTCTAAGCAAAATAAGATGCATAATAACACAAACATCACATGCAACCAAAATATGTGACATGATGTGGCCATCATCATCTTGTGCTTTCGATCTCCATCTCCAAAGCATCATCATGATCTCCATCGTCACTGGCTTGACACCATGATCTTCATCGTAGCGTCATGGTTGTCTCACTAACTATTGCTTCTACTACTATCGCTAACTCATAGTGATAAAGTAAACCAATTACATGGTGTTCGCAAATCATACAATAAAGATACAACCATAAGGCTTCTGCCGGTTGCCTATAATTAACAAAACATGACCATCTCATACAAAAACGTATAACTCATCATGTCTTGACCATATCACATCACAACATGCCGTGCAAAAACAAGTTAGACGTCCTCTACTTTGTTGTTGCAAGTTTTACGTGGCTGCTATGGGATTCTAGTAAGAACCGTTATTACCTACGCATCAAAAACCACAATGATTTTTCGTTAAGTGTGCTATTTTAACCTTCAACAAGGACCGGCCGTCGTCACACTCGATTCAACTAAAGTTGGAGAAACTGACACCCGCCAGGCACCTGTGTGCAAAGCACGTCAGTAGAACCAGTCTCATGAACGCGGTCATGTAATGTTGATCCGGGCCGCTGATACGTCCAAAACGTATCTATAATTTCTGCTTGCTCCATGCCTCTTTTGTGTGATATTGCTATGATATTTATGCACTTCCATACACTTTTGATCATATTTGGACTAACCTATTAACTCAGTGCACCCCAGTGCCAGTTTCTGTTTTCTGCTGTTTTTGTATTTCAGGTTTTCCCATTACTTAAATTGCCAGAAAAATTCCGGGAAAAATATATAAAAAATCAGCGCTCCAGAAGCTTCCACGCGCCAGAAGTGGGGCCAGAGGGGAGCCAGGGGCAGCCCAGGCGGCCTGCCCACACGCCCCCCCTCCTGGCCGCGCCGGGGGGCGCCTGGGCCCCCCTCTCCGCCTCTGGTGCCCCCCTTTGGCATATATTTAGCACACATCCCGAAACCCTCGAGGACGGAACCCTTTTTCGCGATCTCATCTCTGTTCCGCCGCCGCGCTTCCAAGATCGGGAGCACCAGGAGAACTCTTCCCGGCACCCTGCCGGAGGGGAGAACCACCACCGGGAGCTTCTCCACCACCATGGACGCTTCCCGGATGAGTTGTGAGTAGTCCCCCTTGGACCATGGGTCCATGACTAGTAGCTATGTGATGTTCTCCTCCCCTCTTTGTTCTTCATCGATTAGACCTCGTGAGTTGCCCTACATGATCGAGGCACATATGTAATCTTTATGCTGTTGCTATGCTGAGTTTGCTGGGATCCGATGGATTATGAGATTATGTTCAGATTGTGTTTGAGTAATATATTTGATTCACCACTTTTATATTTATGTTCTTGAGTAATTCTTGCATGTTCTCCGTTGCTATTTATTGCTTTGGCCGAGTAGTAGGTAGTAACTCCAAGAGGTAACGTTATGCTTGATTGTGGGTTCATGCCCCTCGATGACTAGCTTGAGTGACAGAAACATGAGTCTAGGGGATGTGCTGTTGCCACAAGGGGGAAAACAACGGTGCTTGTACTTGCGGGTGCAAGGATTGTTTACTTTACGCAAAGTTCTTTTAATGCAGTTGTCTGTTGCTTTGAGTTTACACTATGGGTGGGACTCGCAACTTAATACCAGCGAGATGTTCTGGATAGATATCTCAAGGTGGATGATTAGTAGTAGATGCAGATGGATTTCGGTCTACTTGCCTTGGCGTACCGCCCATGCTTTTGAGCCTCTACCTTTCTTACAGCATAGTTAGCATTGGTTTGCGCACATAATCCTGTCAATTGCCTAGCTGTAATTCGTTTACCTCGCTTAGCAGTTTTATCGTCTTTTGGGAGAGAGACATCACTAGAGAACATCATGGGACCCCGGTCCATATTACCATCACTGATCACACCCGCTATTTACTTACTGTTCTTATTTCCTAGTTGCAGTCATACCTATCACTATTATCTCTTGTGTTTGATCCTTTGTAAACGACAAGGCCGGAGGGATTGACAACCTCTCTGTACTCGTTGGGAGCAAAGTTATTTGTATCTGTGTGCAGGTCTTGTCAAGCAAAAGTCTCTGGCGCTATTGACACCTTCTTGTTGACCCTCGGAGTCTCACGGGATTCGATCCTTGGTATCTTTGCCAAGGGAAAACTTGCCGCTACGCTACATCTCAAACCTTCCACTTGGGTAACCAACGAGGGGCGAGAAGCCATCAAGCAAAGTTTTCTGGCGCCGTTGCCGGGGACTCCACTCTTCAAGATAGGGGAGTTGCACGCTATCTTTTATCTTTGCTTTTTAGTCTTGTTAGTTTACCTTTCAGTTTTGCTTTAGTGTCTTCTATCAAAAAAAAATTATTTACTTTTCTATTAGTAGTCCTTTCTGTTTAGTCAAGCATGTTGGGATTCGGTGCTTTGAGGGAATCAGAAGTTCTAGATTTCCATCAAAGGGATGGAGAAAATATGAAGAAGGCATGGGACAGAATTTCTGATGCACATAGGAGAATTATGCCTTGGATACCTATAAAAATTGTGCTTAGAAATTTTTACCATGGTCTTTTTAAATGGTGTAAACACTCTCTTGATATTATAGCTGAAGGAGATTTCCTAGAGTGTGATGAAGCTAGAGCTCTTGAAATTATACATGGTCTATCTAGTTACTTTGTTTATGATCATGGTTTTGATACTGTCATAGATAGACTTGCTACTATTGAGAAGAGAATGGATGCTCTAGACTTGATAAAGGTAGAGAAACCCAAACCCAATAAGAGAGATATTTTGGAAATAGACAATGATTGGGAGCCTTTTGTTAGGATTAGCATCTCTAATCAAGACTTCCTTGCTTATTGTGATATTGGATCTATGGTTTCTACTATGCCAAAAATTGTTCATGATTCTTTAAAATTTAACATGGACAGATTATCGTCCTATCATGAACATGCTAATGGAGACATTTCTGAGATCCAGGGAAGTATAAAAGACGTGCCAGTTACCTTCCTTAAAGGGATTGCAATGGTTGATTTCTTCATCATGAAGCCAAACCAAGGAAATATAGTGCTTGGAAGGGACTTCCTCCGAGCCGTAAAAGGCTTCATCGATATAGGTAAGGGACAAATCCGCCTACGCGGGAAGGCAAAAGGTATGTACCCCTTTCCTAGAAGGAACAAGAGTGAACTTGTTGAGGAACCATTTGAAGCAATTTATAACTCCGATTATTATGATGATTATTGAATCCTCTTTGCATTATGCCTAGCTTAAAGGCATAAAAGAAAGCGCTTTTGGGAGGCAGCCCACAATGAATAAAGTTTTATTTTGCTTTTGTTGTGTCTTGATGGTTGTTACTACAGTAGCATCATCATTGTATCTTTTCTTTTCAGCTTTGTGCCAAGTTTAGCCTCTGATTGCAAGAAAGTTCAAAAGTTGTGACGTGCTGTCCAAGAAACAGATTCTGTACTTGGACAGAAAAATTCGTATAAAATCACCAGATCATCTTTTTGGTCTGAATATTTTCGACAGCGTGCTCTATACAATTGGCTTTCGGGCGTCTATTCTGAGTTTTTTGATTTTAGTTGCAGAAGAGCCCCGAAAAAATTATTTACTACCTGCTGGTCTGTTTTTCACAGATTCTGTCATGTTTTGCCTTTTCTTCGTTTTGCAAACCTTGAGCTTGCTTTTTCTTTGCAAAAACCTTTTGGCAATCTTGAGAAACAGTAGATCTTCAAGATTATCCTTATTTCCAGTAGGGAAAAATTATATTATTATGGGTACTAACCTCGCTAATCAGATTATGATGAGTTATGTATGAAGGGAGTTTTCAAGTGTGCGAGGGAAGGTGATAAAAATATTCAGGAGGGTCAAACGCTCAAGCTTGGGGATGCCCCCGTGCACCCCCAAGAAATATTCAAGAAGACTCAAGCGTCTAAGCTTGGGGATGCCCCCGTGCATCCCCTTCTCCGTCAACAATTATCAGTTCGTCTTTCGTTCCACTATATTTTAATCACTTCATGCGTTATGTGCTATGCTTGGAGCGTCTTGCTTTTAGTTTCCATTTTAGTTTTCTTTAGCTTTGCTTGCCGTTCATAACGAGTTAGAACCCAGCTTTCTTTGTGTGGGAGAGAAACACGCTCCACTTCAACCTAGAACACAACATAGGATTTTCATGCTTATCTTTGATGTGTATGTTCTTTGTCTTTCCATAGCTACTGTCATGTTTAGCTCTTAGTTTTCATGCTTTTCTTTTTAAAGAGCTTTTGTTTAGTTGGTTGTTGAACTCTCTTGAGTTTTCATGTTTATCTTGTTAAGAGAGTTCGTCTGTTGCACTGAGTTGTGTGTCTTGACTTAAAGTAGGTAATTGAGGTTGCTATTTAATTTTAGTAGTAACTTGCAATAGTTTTGAGGTATTGCCATGAGTAATGTCTGAACTTTTGGTGTCAAGAGCTTTAGCCTATTAGTGATAGATGTCGTATTTTGGGCAATCCGTGTTTATTTTCGAAAACCTACAAAATAGTTGAGAAATTTAGCTACTAAATGGATCACTAATCTTTGGAGGGATCGAATATTAGAGTACACTCACGTATCATGAGTCGAGGATGCGCAAGGATAACCAAATCCCCATACACTCCTCCTCGGGGTACTTGTCTCTTTGTGAACCTCCTAATTAGATTGAGAGTTACCGATAATAAGTGCATGAGTTCTTCGGACTAATGTGAGTATTCGAAAGTTGACACTTCCACCTATCCATATTTTTCTAGCCTCTTTGGTACCGTGCATTGCCCTTTCTCACCTCGAGAGTTGGCGCATACTTCGCCGGTGCATCCAAATCCTTGGCACGATACGCTCTGTCATCATAAGCCTCATTATATCCTTCCTCAAAACAGCCACCATACCTACCTATTAAGGCATTTCCATAGCCTTTCCGAGATACATTGCCATGCAACATCCATCTTCTCATGACTTGATCTTCATGTCATACATGCTTTTTGCTTGATCGATGAGCCGCATGCTAGTTGGGCCTTGCCCTAATCATTGCTACATGACGCGCTAGTATCATTGCATATCCTGCTACACTGGCGGAGGCATACATTTGCATACATCATGATAGTTTCATTTTATTTATGTTGAGTACTTTTGTAAAGTGTGAAAGATCTTCTATACTTCTTGTAATACATAGAGTGTTGCCCCTAAAGTGAGGAAAAGATCCCAAAGAGGACAAATCAAAAGATCCCAAAGAGGACAAAATCAAAAGATCCCAAAGAGGACAAATGAGAGATAAATAGAAAGAGCCATTGAGGCCACAAAAAAATAAAAAAAAAGAAAAAAAAGAAAAAGAAATAAAAAGAGAGAAGGGGGCACACTACTATTTCTTTTGAGAGATCCACACTCGTACTCCATCTTATACCGTGTACTCCATAGAGATTATCATTTATGCATATAGCTGTGTGGGGACCTTTACACTATAGAACTTGGCTTGTATATTCCAATGATGAGCCTCCTCGAAAGAGCTCTAGGTCTTCTTGAGCAAGCAAGTTGGATGCACCCCCACTATTTCCATTGGAGAGCTTACCTTAGCTCATATGTGCATCCGTTGCATGGCAATCCCTACTCCTCGCATCATATCTATCATTTGGCTTTCTCTCGCCGATGATTGTCCTTATTGATGTGAGCCTTTCACACCTTTTTTGTCTTCCCCCTCTATCATTTCTCTTATCCATCCTAAGTGTCGACTTTCTTGCTTACGCTCATCCATTGCATGAGTGCTCAAAATATCGAAAGGGAGTGGATTATTTTGACTTGTACCTGGCTGACGGTCTGGGGATGAGTCAAGATAAGATTCCAAAGAAGATCAAGTGTGAAACTTTAGTAGATTAAGTTCTCAACAATACAAAAACTATATTTTACTCTCATATATCCCTATCCCCTTTCTTGCACGCAAACACCATTTGGAGACATTCGAGTCACGGACAGCGAGAGCTCTTGCACCTTTATGTTCTTATGTTACTTGTTACAATGCTAATATAGACTCTTGCTTGTTATGACTTGAATTGGATTACATGCCTTGATTGCCTTACTTAAAAGTTCTTATATGGTCGATAGCATGTCACCACAGAAATTATGCTTGTTATCATTTACCTACTCGAGGACGAGCAGGAATTAAGCTTGGGGGTGTTGATACGTCCAAAATGTATCTATAATTTCTGCTTGCTCCATGCCTCTTTTGTGTGATATTGCTATGATATTTATGCACTTCCATACACTTTTGATCATATTTGGACTAACCTATTAACTCAGTGCACCCCAGTGCCAGTTTCTGTTTTCTGTTGTGTTTTGTATTTCAGGTTTTCCCATTACTTAAATTGCCAGAAATTTTTTGGGAAAAATATATAAAAAATCAGCGCTCTAGAAGCTTCCACGCGCCAGAAGTGGGGCCAGAGGGGAGCCAGGGGCAGCCCAGGCGGCCTGCCCACGCGGCCCCCCTCTTGGCCGCGCCGGGGGGGGCGCCTAGGCCCCCCTCTCCGCCTCTGGTGCCCCCTTTGGCATATATTTAGCACGCGTCCCGAAACCCTTGAGGACGGAACCCTTTTTCGCGATCTCATCTCTGTTCCGCCGCCGCCGTGCTTCCAAGATCGGGAGCACCGGGAGAACTCTTTCCGGCACCCTGCCGGAGGGGAGAACCACCACCGGGAGCTTCTCCACCACCATGGACGCTTCCCGGATGAGTTGTGAGTAGTCCCCCTTGGACCATGGGTCCATGACTAGTAGCTATGTGATGTTCTCCTCCCCTCTTTGTTCTTCATCGATTAGACATCGTGAGCTGCCCTACATGATCGAGGCACATATGTAATCTTTATGCTGTTGCTATGCTGAGTTTGCTGGGATCCGATGGATTATGAGATTATGTTCAGATTGTGTTTGAGTAATATATTTGAGTAACCTCTTTTATATTTATGTTCTTGAGTAATTCTTGCATGTTCTCCATTGCTATTTATTTCTTTGGCCGAGTAGTAGGTAGTAACTCCAAGAGGGAACGTTATGCTTGATTGTGGGTTCATGCCCCTCGATGACTAGCTTGAGTGACAGAAACATGAGTCTAGGGGATGTGCTATTGCCACAAGGGGGAAAACAACAGGGCTTGTACTTGCGGGTGCAAGGATTGTTTACTTTACACAAAGTTCTTTTAATGCAGTTGTCTGTTGCTTTGAGTTTACACTATGGGTGGGACTCGCAACTTAATACCAGCGAGATGTTCTGGATAGATATCTCAAGGTGGATGATTAGTAGTAGATGCAGATGGATTTTGGTCTACTTGCCTTGGCGTACCGCCCATGCTTTTGAGCCTCTACCTTTCTTACAGCATAGTTAGCATTGGTTTGCGCACATAATCCTGTCAATTGCCTAGCTGTAATTCGTTTACCTCGCTTAGCTGTTTTATCGTCTTTTGGGAGAGAGACATCACTAGTGAACATCATGGGACCCCGGTCCATATTACCATCACTGATCACACCCGCTATTTACTTACTGTTCTTATTTCCTAGTTGCAGTCATACCTATCACTATTACCTCTTGCGTTTGATCCTTTGTAAACGACAAGGCCGGAGGGATTGACAACCTCTCTGTACTCGTTGGGAGCAAAGTTATTTGTATCTATGTGCAGGTCCTGTCAAGCAAAAGTCTCTGGCGCTATTGACACCTTCTTGTTGACCCTCGGAGTCTCACGGGATTCGATCCTTGGTATCTTTGCCAAGGGAAAACTTGCCGCTATGCTACATCTCAAACCTTCCACTTGGGGTAACCAACGAGGGGCGAGAAGCCATCAGCCGCTTCATCCAACAATACCGCCGAATCTACGTATGACGTTGGTGGTAAGCAGTATGACTATTATCGCCCACAACTCTTTGTGTTCTACTCGTGCATATCATCTATGCATAGACCTGGCTCATGATGCCACTATTGGGGAACGTAGTATTTCAAAAAAATTCCTACAATCACGCAAGATCTATCTAGAAGAAGCATAGCAACGAGCGGGGAGAGTGTGTCCATGTATCCTCCTAGACTGAAAGCGGAAGCGTTTAGTAACGCGGTTGATGTAGTCGAACATCTTCCCGAGCCAACCGATCCAAGTACCAAACGTACGACACCTCCGTGTTCAGCACACGTTCATCACGATAAAGTCCCACGAGGTCTTGATCCAGCAGAGGCTCGAGGGAGAGTTCCGGCAACACGATGACGTGTTGACGGTGTTGGTGATGTGATCCGTGCAGGGCTTCGCCTAAGCACTACGGCATTATGACCGAGGTGTTAAACTGTGGAGGGGGGCACCGCACACGGCTAAAAGATCAACTTGTGTGTCCTAGGGGGAGGAGGAGGCCAGCCGGCCCTAGGGGGCGCGCCAAGTGGGGAGTCCAACTAGGACTCCCAATCATAGTTGGACTCCCTTTCCTATTCCAGGGGGGGAAGGAGGGAAGGAGAGGGAGAGGCAAAGGATAGAGGGGGTCGTGCCTCCTCCCCCTAGTCCAATTCGGACCACCTTGGGGGAGGGCCACGCGCTGATAACCCTCAACCGTAAGGGATCGAGATAGTCTTCGCGGGTAAGAATAACCCAATTTATTGATTCGACACACGGGGAGCCAGAGAGTATTTATAAGCTTTGACAGTTGAGTTGTCAATTCAACCGCACCTAAAATATACTTACTTGCAACAAAAGATAAGTGGTAACAGTGATATGATAGTGATGACAGTGATAGTAAAAGTAAACAGCAAAAGTAAATAGTAAAGGTAAATAGCAAAAGTAGCAACTAGTAAGCAGCAGGAATTAAAACACTGTAGGCTAGGGAGCCGGATGGTTGGGTGCTGCATGGATGAGATATATCATGATTCCAACTTGGGGCAAGGCACACGGAAAAGTAATGATCATCTAGGCAAATATCAAACATTAGGCATGTATCCCGTAGGAAGTTGTACGTGCTTGTAATAAGAACTTGCACAACATCTTTTGTCCTACCATCCCGCTACGAACGGGGCCAAAAGGAACTTATGGAGATTAAGGTGCTCCTATCAAAGAGCACCGGAACAAAGCAATAAACTCAATGGATACATGTAATCCTCAAACTACGGACCATCCCCTTTGGTGTCCCAAGCTGTCACTTTTGGGATCGCTGGTTCCGAACCGTAATAGGTGCTAACAACTCATAGATAGGATCAAGAACACAAATATATTCATGCAAACACATATGGTTCAGATCTGAAATCATGGCACTCGGCCCCTAAGTGACAAGCATTAAGAATAACAAGTTGAAGCAAAGATGATAAACACCATAGTAGATGATAGGCAACATGCCCCCAACGATCTGATAAACTATTACATGATCTAACTCATCCAATCCCTACCATCCCCTTCGCCTACAGCACGGGATTACTCACACATGGAAGGAGAAATCATGGAGGGAGGATGGAGTGGTGATGATGATGACGATGGCGACGATCTCCCCTCTCCGGAGGCCAAGTCAGCCTCCAGATTAGCCCTCCCGAAGAAGAACAGAGGGTGGCGGCGGCTCCGCGACGAAAACTGGGAAAAGAACTTCTGATCTGGGATTTCTCCGTCACGAGCTAAAATACGGGTCAAAGTAGGGCACCAGGGGAGGTGGGGCCCACCCAGGCGGCCTCCTGGCGCGGCCAGGGGGTGGGCCGCGCCACCAGGGCGCCTGGAGCCCCCCTGGCCCCCCTCTGGCACCTCTTCTGGCACCAGGTTCCTTCGGGTGCGTGGATTTTCTGTGATTTTTCGTGGAATTTTCTGAGATACCTAAAAATCCATTTTCCTGCACACAATAAAACCATACAGGCAGCTCTGCTGAAAACAGCATCAGTCCGGGTTAGTTTAGTTCAAATCATGCAAGAATGAGGTCAAAACAATATCAAAAGTGTTTGGAAAAGTAGATACGTTTGAGACGTATCAACTCCCCCAAGCTTAGCATATTGCTTGTCCTCAAGCAATTCAGTTCAACGAACTGGACGCGACAAAGAAAACTTTGACAAACTCTTTTGCTTCATTAGATGTATATAAGCATGTACTACGAAAAGAGTCTAGCAAGTATTGAAACAATGCTAAGAGGACAATGCACGGAGCAATCCTTCTTTCAAGTGACCAATCAGAAATACCTAAAAGTAAATAATATACTACTAAAAATCAAGACAAGATTACATTGCACATAGCTTGAGCATACTAGGGTGGTATCTCGCTAGCCTCCATGAGTGAAGCAAAACATAAATGCAGAAACTCCTCCAGAGTTTTAAAGGAGACTAGAACTAAGAATTTCAGAATAAATAATATCACAAGCATGCAGAAGACAATCTAATACTTTGGGACAATGCACATTACACTCAAAATGACAAATATGCTCTCCTAGTTGGTGCTTTGAATAAAGAAGGTGGAGACTCTCGAACCGTGGAATTTGATGGCGAGGTTGAAAACCCGTGGTCGGAAACAAAAACTAAACATGCACCAGAGCTCTTGGTTTTAAAAACAGAGGTAAAAATGTTTTTGAGAGGTGCATATTTCGTCAATGAATGCTAGGAGATAACTCAGTCACTTCTTGAGCTGGACAAGTTTCGAGGAACGGCTCCCGCATGAGGACGATCACATCCTCTTAATCTCCTTTGTTTATCACTGCCAAAGTTTTCTGATTTCTCATGAACAAAGCGTGAAGGAGGTTTTGTTTGTTGTATAATTTTTAATGAGCCGGGCGCACTCTATGCCAGTTCCTTCTCGTATTATGGGTTTGCAGATTAGACGTGCAATCCCGGGGTGAAACTTGTCCAACTTAAAAAGATCATGAATTAACTACTACTTCCTCATGAGCTAAAACAGAGGCACATAAAGAGAAATGCTTTTGATTAATTTCGAGATGGTACACGAAAGTCTTCGTTAGGAATGGCAGGTAAATACCATGTATAGGAAGGTATGGTGGACTCATATGGCATAACTGGTTTTAAGGATTTTGGATGCACAAGCAGTCAGTCCGCTTAGTACAGGTGGAGGTTAGCAAAAGACTGGGAAGCGACCAACTAGAGAGCAATAACGGTCATAATCATGCAGAGCGACAAAGCAACATTGAATCGGGCATGGAAGTGATATAACTATTCTAAAACTCAAAGATCATCAAGGCAGAGCAGACTTTTTAGTCTTAAACATGTGTAAACATGTGCCAAGTCAATCTAAAAATCCACCTTAGTATACCGAACTATGAACAATGTAATGCATGTAAATCATTTCAATAACACATTATATACTCTAGCTATTCGAGACTAGCCACAAGGAAAGCATGAACCACTGGAAGAGCATTGTAAACATAGCACTATGTCGCTACAAGCTGGTCTCTAGATCATAAGTACAGGCATATGTACAAAAGTAGAAACAAGAAGAGTTCATACCGGTCTTCCTTGTTGCTTCCCTTCAGTCGATCTTCGTCATTACTGCCTCGTCACTTGCACGATCGAACGTAGGAAATATAATTAAATGCCATCACGGACTCGAGCTGAACTCTGAAAACAAAGCAAACTAAAGAGAAAAGGAAATCTTTTTGGATTATTTCAAAGGTTGAACGAAAGCAAAAGAAAGAGAAAATCTTTTTGTTGTTTTTGCAAAGAGAGAAATAAAGAAGAACGGGCAAAAACTTCGAAAAGATCAAAGCGAATAAAACGGATAATACAATGGAAAAGTGAGAGGGGCACGTACTCCCCCAAGCTTAGGCTTTTGGCCTAAGTTGGTAGCAGCTACTGCCCCCAGGAGCCTCCTGCTCCGGGGGTATGGTCGTGAGTCCAAGGGTCGTAGAAGGATGCTGGCGCGTACACCGAACTCCTCGGAGTCTCCCACGAGGAAGGGTCCGTACGCCAAGCAGAGGAAGACCCTTCACCAAACTCGGTGGCGGTTTCCTCCTCGTCGGGCACAACCCCCTCCATGGGGTTATGAAACTGATGCTGGGCCATGAACTCATCGAACTGAATAACATCAAAGGACCATCCGTTCCTGCGAGAAAAATCAAACAAAATAGGTGCAGGTAGACGGATCTCGCGTTCCACGGTAGTTCCGAAACGCAAGATATAAACAAGATTATCAAGCTCAGAAGTCATGGTAACAAACTTATGCCTTTTCATAGCAGCAAGATCAAAACTTAAATAAGTAAAAGGATTATCATCAGGGTGTGGGGTGCCTCCAAGATGTTCTAAGATAAGTGTGGCATAAACCCCACCATATAAGTCTCCCTTGTTACCGTTCATAGCAAGGCGTCGAGCAATTAAGGCACCCAGATTATAATCAGAAATCCCTGAGAGGGCGGCTGCCAGGATAGCAATATCCGACGCAGAAGTGTTGCTCGTGTTGTCACGAGCTAACACCCCTCTAGCAACATAATATGCAAAATACCTGAGGTGAGGGAATAAGATGCTGGAGATCTTTGACCGATGAATATCCCTCGTACCCATGCTGCAGAGAGAGTTGAAGACGGTTTTCAGCTCGGAGGGCTGAGAGGCCATCCTAGCCGTCCTCCCAATGTTTGGTACACCTATTATTTCACAAAACTTTCCCAAAGGCATGGTGATAAGATCATTGTAAATTTTAAACTCAATAGCACCTGAATCAGGATTATATCTAAAACTGTTAATGAAACTGGAGGTGAGTTTTTGATACTGAGTAACACGGCACGTGACGAGCCGTGTCAGACCTGCATTAGCACAAAGATTATAAAACTCATCCTTGATTCCCGCAGCTTCAAGGAATTCATCACATGGAAACGTCATAGCACGTGCTGCACTTGTGTCCTCCAACAATTCTAGGGGCACATGATCTTCATTGTAGCTCACCCTAGCAGTCGAGGATGAAGCTACGGCTCTAGTAACTCGATCGCAGTGCGTGGGCCTCCTCTTCTCAAGCCACCCCTTTGCCCTTCCTAACAAACTCATTTCTGAATTTTTTGGCAAATTACAAAAACAAGGATTAAAACAAAGTGGGTTAAGGCAAACTACTCAACTCACTTACCTAAGGCATAAACTTGCATCAAAACTTGGAAAATAACTTTCTACACATGCATGCAAGCTCATCTATACAGCACCAAGAACTACTAAATACTCACAAATGAAGCCACCAATCAGAAATCTAATTGGAGGGGTGGAGGAGTCACATACCAGGGAGTATTTGTTCAAAATCTCAGCTCAAATGATAGGCTGTAGAGAGAGATCGAAGAATCGCCTCCAAGAGCAGCAAGAACGCAAGAACAAGTGCAGAACTCACGTTTTTGGTGAGAAAGAGAGAGGAAGGAAGAAGACTTACCTGGAGGGGGGCCTTGTGGGCCCCAGGCGCCCTATGGGCGCGGCCAGGGGGCAGGCCGCGCCAGCTGGCCGCCTGGGCCACTGGTGGGTCCCCCTGGCTGGCCCCAGGTACCTCTGGGTCACTCCCGGCGTGGAAATTTTTATTTTTATTTTTCTGGAATTTTTCTGAAAACTTCACTGTTGAAATTTTTTCGAAGTTCAAAAAGCTGCAAAACTTTCTGAAAACTTAAAGCAGTGAGTAGTATTGTGAAGCTTCAAAGCATAGACACTTGGTACAACAAGTAGAACAAAAAACTAAAACAAATGAAAACATCACAAGCTCAACTTTTTATCTATATAAAACATATTCACTAGTAAGGTTGATCAAGTCTTACCAACAAACAGGCGATATATAGAGCAAAAAGTCTCACCTCTTACGAAGTAATCACTGAACCTTTACTTTGATGGACATTGTCCCCACCATAATAGTTTTGTATTTGTGGTGCACATGTAGTGGACAGTCCCATTCTCCAATATTCACGGTCTCGATATTTTCTATAGAGTTGAGGGCATGCCTCCTGTCGGTCTTCTTTGGAAAATACACCGTGTGTTCTTTATCATTCACATTGAAGGTAACCTTCCCTTTACTGCAATCAATAATAGAACCTGCGGTGTTAAGAAAAGGTCTACCAAGAATAATGGACATGCTCCCATCCTCGGGCATGTCAAGCACAACAAAATCAGTAAGAATCAAACAATTAGCAACTTCTACGGGAACATCCTCACAAATACCTATCGGAACGACGGTTGACTTGTCAGCCATCTGAAGAGAGATATCTGTAGGAATTAGTTTCTCTAAACAAAGCCTCTTGTAAAGAGAGAGAGGCATAACACTCAATCCTGCTCCAAGATCACATAAAGCAGTTTTGACATAATTATTCTTTATGGAGCAAGGAATGGTGGGTATACCTGGATCACCAAGCTTCTCAGGAATCTTGCCACTGAAAGAGTAGTTAGCAAGCATAGTAGATATTGCTTCATTAGGATTTTTTCTTTTATTAGTGACAATATCTTTCATATATTTTGAATAGGGAGGTAACTTAATAGCATCAGTCAAAGGGATCTGAAGAAAAAGAGGTTTAATCCACTTACAAAACTTATTGTAATGCTCTTCTTCTTTAGATTTGATGGACTTACCTGGAAAGGGCATGGGTTTCTGTATCCATGGTTCTCTTTCCTTCCCATGTTTTCTTGCGATGAAGTCTTCTGTAGTGTACCTCTTACGTTTGTTAGGTGCTTCTTTTTCTCGAACTTCAGGCGGATCATTCTTCTCATTATCCTTACCTTCAGGTTCGGCACCGTCTTCAGTCTCAGCATTGGAGATAGATACACTATTGGGATCAACAGTTGGCTCTTCATCTGTAATAGGATCATTGGAATTGTCAGCCTCCTTATGTTTCTTCTTCTTCTTTTTTGGATTGCCAACAATTTCTTCTTCCTGCATTTGAGAATCTTGCTCGATTCTCCTCGGATGCCCCTCTGGATAGAGAGGATCTTGAGTGCTAGTTCCTCCTCGGGTCTTAATCCCGAAGGCCTGCAAATCATCTTGTTTGGCATTGTTAGCAAGCAAATCTTTTTGCACATTAGAAATTTGTTCAAGCTGAGTTTGAACCATATGAAAATGCTTCACAAGACATTGAACATCATTAAGTGTTCTACCTAGGACATCAAGCAAACTTTTGATAGCAAGGGAATTATCATGCAATTGACTTTGTATCCTCTCATTAAAATGATTTTGTTTCATAATAAAATTATCAAACTCATCTAAACATTGATCAGGAGGCTTACCATGAGGGATGTCACTTGCGTTGAAATCTAAAAGAGATTGTACCTCTACCATAGGAGGGTGAGTGGTAGGCTCACACAGCTTCTCAATAGGGGGTAGATTCTTCACGTCTTCAGCTTTAATACCCTTCTCTTTAATAGACTTCTTTGCTTCTCGCATATCTTCGGGGCTTAGAACAAACATGGCCCTCTTCTTTGGTGGTGGAGGTGGTTCAGGGACGGACCAATCTTCATGGTTTTTGGCAATCCTGCCCATCAAATCCTCTGCATCGTTCGGTGTTCTTTTCCTGAAAACACAACCAACACAACTGTCCAAATAGGACCAAGATTCATCAGTTAGACCAGCATAAATTATATCGATTAATTCATTCTTAGGGATTTCATGTCCTGGTCTAGCCCGAATCAGACCGCAGTACCTCCCCCAAGCTTTAGGGAGGTGCTCGTCCTGCAACTGTTTAAAGTTATAAATCCTTTGTAAAGCAGCATGTTGCATGTGAGCAGGAAAGTACTTATCAACAAAAGAGTAAGCTAAGTCTTGAGGACTCTTAATGGAACCGCATGGGAGTGAATCATACCATGCTTTAGCACCTTCCTTCAAGGAGAAAGGAAGAATCTTGGTCACATAAAAGTATCGTATCTTCTCATCTGTGGTAAACAGGCCACCCAACTCACCGAGTTTAGTCAGGTGTGCAATAACATCATCATTTTCTCTGCCATAAAAGGCGTCAGCTTCAACCATAGGTATAAGTGAAAGATCAACAGAGAAATCATAATCAGGATCATCAATGCATATAGGAGATGTAGCAAATTCAGGATCAGGAACAGTTTTGTTCTTCAAAGAGTGTTTTTCAAACAGCTTCTTAATAACTTCAGGGTCAGAGCCGGCAAACTCTGTCAGTTCCCTGCATAAATCTTCATCAAGCATATAGTAATCATCATCAAGGATTATCTCCTTGAGTTTACTCAAATCAGGATAATCATAAGTTTGACCAATAGGGTAGCGAGTAACAGCAATTTCAATTCCAGACTTTTTTGCAGCAGCAGCGATCTGTTTCTCAAGGGCATAACCAAGTGAACTAATATCATCAAGAGTAGTAGAAGCATCATCAAGAGTATCGGACATAGTAACAGATTCAGTAGGAGCATCATATGGTGGCGGTGAGGCAAACTTACGCATAACAGAGGGTGAATCAAGTGTAGCACTAGTGCTCAGAATAGTACCTCTTCTTGTAGTGGATAGTAAGATCGGAACCTTGGGGTCTCCTTTCTTACCCATAGCGGATGAAGTGCAGCAGGTAGGATACTTCAAGTAGACTTGTAAATATTGCTATGCTCCCCGGCAACGGCACCAGAAAACGTTACTTGATAACCCTCAACCATAAGGGATCGAGATAGTCTTCGCGGGTATGAATAACCCAATTTATTGATTCGACACACGGGGAGCCAAAGAGTATTTATAAGCATTGACAATTGAGTTGTCAATTCAACCGCACCTGAAATATACTTACTTGCAACAAAAGATAAGTGGTAACAATGATATGATAGTGATGATAGTGATAGTAAAAGTAAACAGCAAAAGTAAATAGTAAACGTAAATAGCAAAAGTAGCAACTAGTAAGCAGCAGGAATTAAAACACTGTAGGCTAGGGAGACGGATGGTTGGGCGCTGCATGGATGAGATATATCATGATTCCAACTTGGGGCAAGGCACACAGAAAAGTAATGATCATCTAGGCAAATATCAAACATTAGGCATGTATCCCGTAGGTAGTTGTACGTGCTTGCAATAAGAACTTGCACAACATCTTTTGTCCTACCATCCCGCTACGAACGGGCCAAAAGGAACTTATGGAGATTAAGGTGCTCCTGTCAAAGAGCACCGGAACAAAGCAATAAACTCAATAGATACATGTAATCCTCAAACTACGGACCATCCCCTTTGGTGTCCCAAGCTGTCACTTTTGCGATCGCCGGTTCCGAACCGTAATAGGTGCTAACAACTCATAGATAGGATCAAGAACACAAATATATTCATGCAAACACATATGGTTCAGATTTGAAATCATGGCACTCGGGCCCTAAGTGACAAGCATTAAGAATAACAAGTTGAGGCAAAGATGATAAACACCATAGTAGATGATAGGCAACATGCCCCCAACGATCTGATAAACTATTACATGATCTAACTCATCCAATCCCTACCATCCCCTTCGCCTACAGCAGGAGATTACTCACACATGGAAGGAGAAGTCATGGAGGGAGGATGGAGTGTTGATGATGATGATGATGGCGACGATCTCCCCTCTCCGGAGGCCAAATCAGCCTCCAGATTAGCCCTCCCGAAGAAGAACAGAGGGTGGCGGCGGCTCCGCGACGAAAACTGGGAAAAGATCTTCTGATTTGGGATTTCTCCGTCACGAGCTAAAATACGGGTCAAAGTAGGGCACCAGGGGAGGTGGGGCCCACCCAGGCGGCCTCCCGGCGCGGCCAGGGGGTGGGCCGCGCCACCAGGGCGCCTGGAGCCCCCCTGGCCCCCCTCTGGCCCCTCTTCTGGCACCAGGTTCCTTCGGGTGCGTGGATTTTTTGTGATTTTTCGTGGAATTTTCTGAGATACCTAAAAATCCGTTTTCCTACACACAATAAAACCATACAGGCAGCTCTGCTGAAAACAGCTTCAGTCCGGGTTAGTTTAGTTCAAATCATGCAAGAATGAGGTCAAAACAATATCAAAAGTGTTTGGAAAAGTAGATACGTTTGAGACATATCACGCGCCACCTTATGGCCTGCCCTCTCCTACTCCCTTATGGCCCATAACTTCCCCCGGAGGTTCCGATAAACCTCCGGCACTCCGATAGTTATCTGGTACCCCTTGGAACTCATCCGGTGTCCGAATAACATCGTACAATATATCATTCTTTATGTCTCGACCATTTGGAGACTCCTCGTCATGTCTGTGATATCGTACGGGACTCCAACAAACTTCGGTCATGAAAAACACATAACTCATAATACAAATCCTCGTCGAAACTTAAGCGTGCGGACCCTACGGGTTCGAGAACTATGTAGACATGATCGAGACACATCTCCGTTCAATAACCAACAACGGAACCTGGATGCTCATATTGGCTCCTACACATTCTACGAAGATCTTTATCAGTCAAACCGCATAACAACATACATTGTTCCCTTTATCATCGATATGTTACTTGCCCGAGATTCAATCATCGGTATCATCATACCTAGTTCAATCTCGTTACCGGCAAGTCTATTTACTCATTCCGTAATACATCATCTCCTGATTAACTCATTAGTCATTTGCTTGCAAGGCTTATTATGATGTGTATTGCCGAGAGGGCCCAGAGATACCTCTCCGACACTCGGAGTGACAAATCCTATTCTCCTTCTATGCGAAATCAACAAACACCTTCGGAGACACCCGTAGAGCATCTTTATTATCACCTAGTTATGTTGTGACGTTTGATAGTACACAAGTTGTTCCTCCGGTATTCGGGAGTTGCATAATCTCATAGTTAGAGGACCATGCATAAATCATGAAGAAAGCAATAGCAATAAAACTAAACGGTCATAATGCTAAGCTAACAGATGAGTCTTGTCCATCACATCATTTTCCTAATGATGTGATCTCGTTAATCAAATGAAAACACATGTCTATGGTTAGGAGAAAAAACCATCTTTGATCAACGAGCTAGTCAAGTAGAGGCATACTAAGGACACTTTGTTTTGTCTATGTATTCACACATGTATCAAGTTCCCAGTTAATACAATTCTAGCATGAATAAAAGACATTTATCATGATGTATTAGGAAATATAAATAACAACTTTATTATTGCCTCTAGGTCATATTTCCTTCACAAACACCCCAGACGCCCCCCTGTGGCCTCCCGTGGTCCATAGCCTCGACTGCGTCCTCGCCGGCACACGAGTCCACAGAGAGCCTCGGTCACGCTATATAAGGCCACCCAGAGCCCTCCTCTCCTCACCACTTGCCCTCTGCAGCACCTAATCAACCCCTCGCACCACCCACTCCTCTCCAGAAGTGCTCGACCTCGAGATCGAGCTCGAGCTCCGCCGCCTCGGGTCACTATCGATCCCGCAGTACATGCCTCCCCTAACCCTCTTTCTTAGTCCTCTAGACCGCCAGCAGCGTGCTGACTCTTTCCCGTGTCTTCCCACCGTGTTTTGTAGTCAGAGTCTACGCTGGCAACCTCCTCCTGAAGCTTCTCCACCACGGGACCTCGTCTTCAGCGTAGCACTGCCTCTATCCAACTCACTCTGGCACCACTCGGACGACAACTCCGCGCTGAGTTCATTGGTGCCATCTGCTAGCCTTGTCGTGCCCTGCATTGTCGCCAGTGAGCTCGCCAACCCCTCTGATCGTGAGGTTGAAGATGACAGGTGGGACCCACCTATCATCCTCACCTCTGTCTTCCCTCCTCTCTCTCCCACGGGAAGCTGGGCCCCGCCTGTCGGGTTTAAACGCGCGCGCTCACCGACTTGCCTGGTCCTCTTCTCTCTCTCCCTGGGCTACTGCGCTGCGGCTGTTCCGGCCTAGTAAGCAAAGTGCCTTCTTTCTTTTTCTTTTTTTGTACAACTTGAAAAAATTCCACAGGATAAAATAATTATCCAAATGCAACAATTCCAACTCCTAAAGTCTTCTAAAAATCCCACTATTTAATGGTGTAACTTTCATGCACATTCATCAGAGTTTTTTATACTATTCAAATTAAATTCAAATTTGAGCATTTAAACCCCTCTTTAAAAATCCATTTCTCTGTTTCTATAGCTCCAATTCCAAGACTAAGAATTTTTACATTCTTAGTTTTCATCCTCAATTTTTAAAAAAATAAGTTGACACTTTTATGAGCACTTTTATTTTTTGTTTATGCTATTGCCTTATTGTGTGCCTTATACTTTGCGATGTTAGATTGCGAAGTTGAAGAAGGAGTTGGACCAGAAGGATTTGAAGACCTTGAAGACTTGGTTGAGCCAGGCAAGCATCCCTTTGATCATGATACCCTGTCATGTGCTTTGATACATTTCCATATGCACGATGATGATGTTGATGAGGTGCTAGTTATACATGTTGCCTTGATGCATCCCCATTGATACTTGCATGTTCGTAGCTCTA
Source organism: Secale cereale (assembly GCA_902687465.1). Classification (NCBI taxonomy): domain Eukaryota; kingdom Viridiplantae; phylum Streptophyta; class Magnoliopsida; order Poales; family Poaceae; genus Secale; species Secale cereale. The sequence continues at coordinate 585,057,354 of LR738711.1, read as the reverse complement.
CCTTGTTCTTAGAGGTATGATTAACACTTGATGATGACAGATGATGTTGCATCTATGCATGATCATCCCTTGGTTACAATCTTTCGAAAGCCCCAAAGGGTGCCACTAATGCCCCTGGGAGATGTTGATGAACTAGGTCACTACTTTGTGGAGAGGTAGTGTCCCGAGACTTGATGAAAGTTTTGTTTACATAGACGGATTAGATTTAAGATTTGTTCACCTTCCCAACCAAACATGCGTAACCACTCTACCCATATATGGGAAAGGGGCATTATTGATTACCTACTATCCGCTAGCATGGAGGGCGCATTACTGGTGACGGTAGCGACGTGGTCACTCTCGAGACGGGGTCATGCTTGGATAGGCGACCATGACTGCTTTCAAAGGGCACCATACACACCGTTGGTACCCCCGCACTTGTGCTATGTGTTGAATATGGGAGCATGGCTCCACATGATTAAACATGTATGCACGGTTGTGGCACGGGGGGGGGGGGGTTGATACCAATTGAGTGGACTCCATGTTGGTGGCGTCTAGGGAAAGGTAGTGATCGGGTGCTTACCCCGGGTACGCGTGGTACCACGGGTCATGGATGACACAAAAGCTGCCCGGATCTTGTGGGTAAAGTGTGCAACCTCTGCAGAGTGTCAAACTATTGGAATAGCCATGTCCACGGTCTAGGATAGTTGGGTGGTGCTTCTTAGACTATGTGCATATGTTTCTGACCAACAACATGGTTTGGTAATATTGATGATGTGATTCGTGAGGAAGTCACGATGATCTTGAGCATGAGGTGTTTATAACTCTTTCTCGATGTTGATGTCAGTAACCTCCTAATACTTGTTGCAGACGCATTCATGTCCTTGATAAATGTTGATCATACTTGCATGAGAAAAATTAGCTTTCTGCAAAAATGCAAATTTAGCAGTAGAACCTTGCATAATTATCCTGTTATCACTCATGGGTTGTTTGCGAGTACATTCAAAGTACTCATTGGCTTGCCACTGGTTATTTTATTGGCCAGGCATGAAAGACCAGGAGTAAGATGAAGATTTCTTTGGTGGCGATCATGCGAGCTAGGCCGCTTCCCATTCAGAATGCCCATAGGTTTAAGGCAGATGGCATGGTTCCAAGTTTTCATTGAAGATTCCCGTTGTGATGATTGATACGTCCATTTTGCATCATGCTTTTATGTTGATATTTATTGCACTATGGGCTGTTATTACACGTTATGTCACAATACTTATGCCTTTTCTCTCTTATTTTACAGGGTTTACATGAAGATGGAGAATGTCGGCAGCTGCAATTCTGGGCTGGAAAAGGAGCAAACATTGGAGACCTATTCTGCACAACACAAAAAGCTCCGAAACTCCACGAAACACCGTTTCAGAAAATATAAAAAATTCTGGTGAAAGAGATCTGCCAGGGGATACTTCCTGCCTCTGAGCCAGCCGGTGACCCCCGATGCCCATCTTCTCCTATATGAGGTGTTTTGACCTGGAAAAAATCATAAGGAGGCTTTCGGGACAAAACGCCGCCATCTCGAGGCGGAACCTTGGCGGAACCAATCTAGGGCTTCAGCGGAGTTGTTCTGCCGGGGATACTTCCCTCCGGGAGGGGGAAATTGACACCGCCGTCATCACCAACAACTCTCCCATCTTCGGGAGGGTTATATTCATCAACATCTTCACCAGCACCATCTCCTCTCAAACCCTAGTTAATCTCTTGTATCCAATCTTTGTATCAAAACCTCATATTGGTACCTATAGGTTGCTATTAGTGTTGATTACTCTTTGTAGTTGATGCTAGTTGGTTTACTTGGTGGAAGATCATATGTTCAGATCCATTATGCATATTAATACTCCTCTGATTATGAACATGAATATGCTTTGTGAGTAGTTATGTTTGTTCCTGAGGACATGGGAGAAGTCTCGCTATAAGTAGTCATGTGAATTTGGTATTCGTTCGATATTTTGATGAGATGTATGTTGTCTTTCCTCTAGTGGTGTCATGTGAAGGTCGACTACATGACACTTCACCATTGTTTGGGCCTAGATGAAGGCATTGGGAAGTAATAAGTAGATGATGGGTTGCTAGAGTGACAGAACCTTAAACCCTAGTTTATGCGCTGCTTCGTAAGGGGCTGATTTGGATCCACATGTTTCATGCTATGGTTAGGTTTACCTTAATACTTCTTTTGTAGTTGCGGATGCTTGCAATAGAGGTTAATCATAAGTGGGATGCTTGTCCAAGTAAGGGAAGCACCCAAGCACCGATCCACCCACATAGCAAATTATCAAAGTAACGAACGCGAATCATATGAATGTGATGAAAACTAGCTTGACGATAATTCTCATGTGTCCTCGGGAGCGCTTTCCTTCATATAATAGTTTGTCCAGGCTTGTCCTTTGCTACCAAAAGGATTGGGCCATCTTGCTGCACCTTATTTACTTTTCCTATTTGTCACTTGCTACCAATTACCTTATCACAAAACTATATATTACCGATAATTTCAGTGTTTGCCGAAAATACCTTACTGAAAACTGCCTATGAATTCCTTCTGCTCCTCGTTGGGTTTGACACTGTTACTTATCGAAAGGACTACGGTAGATCCCCTACACTTGTGGGTCATCAAGACTCCTTTCTAGCGCCATTTCCGGGGAGTGAAGCGCCTTTGGTAAGGAAAAATTTATATAGTGTGCTGAAATTTACCGTTACTAGTTACTATGGCTCATAATCCATTGAGGGGCTTGTTCGGGGTATCCTCACCCCGACCAGTAGAGCAAAGAGTTGCTCCTCAACCTACTGAACCTACTAAAAATGTTTGCTTTGAAATTCCTTCGGTATGATAGAGAAACTGCTAGCTAATCCCTTTACAGGAGAGGGAACACTTCATCCCGATTTGCACCTAATCTATGTGGATGAAGTTTGTGGATTATTTAAGCTTGCAGGTATGCCCGAGGATGTTATTAAGAAGAAGGTCTTCCCTTTATCTTTGAAGGGAGATGCTTTGACATGGTTTAGGATATGCGATGATATTGGATCATGGAACTACAATCGATTGAAGTTGGAATTTCATCAGAAATTCTATCATATGCATTAGGTTCATCGTGATCGTAATTATATATATAATTTTTGGCCTCACGAAGGAGAAAGTATTGCTCAAGATTGGGGGAGGCTTAAGTCAATGTTATATTGATGGCCCAATCATGAGCTCTCAAGAGAAATGATCATTCAAAATTTTTATGCTCGGCTTTCTCTCAATAATCGCTCCATGCTCGATACTTCTTGTACTGGTTCTTTTATGATGAAGACTATTGAATTCAAATGGGATTTATTGGAAAGAATTAAACACAACTCTGAAGATTGGGACCTCGACGAAGGTAAGGAGTCAGGTATAACCCCTAAGTTTGATTGTGTTAAAACTTTTATGGATACCGATGTTTTCCGTGAATTTAGCACTAAATATGGACTTGACTTTGAGATAGTAGCTTCTTTCTGTGAATCATTTTCTACTCATGTTGATCTCCCCAAGGAGAAGTGGTTTAAATACCATCCTCCCAATGAAGTAATAGTAGTTTAACCTGTTAAAGTTGAAAAAAGACTATCACTAATAATGTTGATCCTATTGTTCCTATTGCTTATATTGATAAAAAACGCCTTTCCCCGTTAGGATAAAGGATCATGCTAAAGTTTCAACTGTGGTTCGTAAGAGTAATACCAGAACACCTACACCCTCTGAGCAAATTAAAGTTGAACCTAGTGTTGCTATGGTTAAGGATCTCCTGGTCGAAAATTTAGATGGACATGTTATTTATCTCCAAGGGGAAGCTGCTAGAATCGCAAAACCCGATACTAGGAATAAACATAGACCAGTTGTAGGCATGCCTGTTATTTCTATTAAAATAGGAGATCATTGCTATCATGGTTTATGTGACGTAGGTGCTAGTGAGAGTGTAATACCTATTTCCTTATATGATGAAATTATGCACGATATTGCACCAGCTGAGCTAGACGGTATTGATGTCACTATTAAGCTTGCTGATAGAGACACTATTTCACCAATTGGGATTGTTAGAGATGTTGAAGTCTTGTGTGGGAAAGTTAAGTACCCTTCTGATTTTCTTGTTCTTGGTTCCCCACAAGATGATTTTTGCCCCATTATAGTTGGTAGACCCTTCTTGAACATTGTTAATGCCAAGATAGACTGCGAAAAGGATATTGTTACTGTAGGATTAGGGGATATGTCTCCTGATTTTAAAATTGCCAAATTTCATAGACAACCCCATGATAAAGAATTGCTTAGTAAGGATGAAATTATTGGTATTGCTTCTATTATTGTGCCTCCTAACGATCCTTTAGAACAGTATCTTCTAGACCATGAAAATGATATGTATATGAATGAGAGAAGGGAAATAGATGAAATATTCTTTAAGCAGGGACCCTTATTGTGCCTGTTGAAATTCTAGGGGATCCTCCTCCACCCAAGGGTAATCCCGTGTTTGAACTCAAACCACTACCTGATACTCTTAAGTATGTTTATCTTGATGAAAAGAATATATATCCTGTTATTATTAGTGCTAACCTTTCTGAGCAGGAAGAAGAACAATTATTGAAAACACTTAAGAAGCACCATGCCGCTATCGGATATACTCTGGATGATCGTAAGGTCATTAGTCCCACTCTATCACTACTGGAAACAGGGAATTTGCCATCAGCCAGCTCTTTGCCATCTGCCAGCGGATGGCAAAGAACATATTTTCCATCTGCTTACAAAAAACAGATGGCAAAGAACTGACAGACGGCAAAGAACATGGTTGCCATCAGCCAATTCTTTGTCATCTGCCAGTGGATGGCAAATAATCTTTGCCATCTGCCAGCAGATGGTAAAGAGGTTGGCAAATCCTGTGGCGGTCAGGTGTGTAACGGCGTACCCGCCCCACCTCTTTGCCATCTGCCAGCAGACGACAAAGATTCTTTGCCATCTGCTAGCAGATGGCAAAGAGACGGGGTTATTATTTTCAGGTAAAAAAATTGTTCTCTCTATCCCCTCCCTCTCTCCCCAACCAAATGTTCCACGTATAAAAACCTAACCCTAAATCCCTCATCTTCGGCCCCTCTCCCTCATCTACAGCAGCCTTCCATTCCCCATCGTCTCCCACCCATCACCCCCACCTCGCCTCCACCCTCCTGCCACAGCTCGCCGTGGCCCTGCCCTCCTCTCACCTCGCAGCTCCGGTGACTGCTAGATCGGCCACAACACCCATCGATCCGTCCCTATCGCGATCCATCTCTCCCTCCCTCCTACAAACCCTCGCGCCGCACCTCCACCCGCCGATTCGGGCGCCGTCCACCACCAGGTATCATGCTCACGAGCTCGTCTCCGACCCATCCATCCTCCAGTGCGGCTGGATCCGCTACTCCCGGCCTCCGACGCTCGTCCACGACCTTCAGCTGCAGCGTCGCGTCCGTTGCCGACGCTCCTCTTCCTCGTACATCACGCCCACTCGCGCCCTCTCCTCCAGGAGGGCGTCCCTTACCGCGGTGCGTTGGGATGGACGGCTGCGACCCCAACCCCCTCTGTCGCGTCGCCGACGCGGCCGTGCTTCCTGTGGTGACCTCCTCTACCACGACATGATGGTGTCTCTGACTTACACCGCAACTGCTGCATAATTCTTTTATGGTGCATGATTTGTGTGTTTCTTATTCTTCAACCTCTATTATTTCATTATGTACTAAACTTCATAAGGCAGTGGTTTGTATTAATGTATGTGAAGATTGGATGTTGAAATTAGCAATGAATCATAGTTAGGAGGATTTGGTTATCAGATTAGCCTCCCATCTAATTTGTCCTTCAATATTGTATAATATTTTGTGTGGTATTACAGTGCCTTTTATTTCATTACAGATAGTTTCATTGAAATAAAATTAGAGGCAAAATATGCTTTTCGCTAACTCTGGTCTCCATTGTTTTTTTTTGCGACATGGACTTTTGTTTAGAGCTTGATTCAAGGCCTCATAGATTTTAGTGAGCAAGAACTCACAGTATAGATGGAATAATTTTCAATGTTTTTGTGGCATCAAGTTCTTTCTAAAGGAATGCTGAAGTTATTATTTGCATAATTCACTAAATACACAACCTTCAAATATAGGTTGGACCGACTATTAATTATGCGACCAAACAATTTGTTGTTGAGAGTAACAGTGCCAATATATATATTTCTAGTCCTACATCTTTTAATGACTTTCAGAACACTTCTTGTTTTACCATTCCTCTCATGTTTGTTGTTGCTCGCTTACTCCATGCATGCTCAAATAGCTATATTAATAATATCTAGTTGTTGAGTGACAAATGTTTCAAAGGTAACCATCTTACATCAGTGTTGGTGTGGCCTCTTCGATTTTGTAAGAGATAAATATTATCGTATGGTAAGAAAACACAACTGTGTGTATTGTAGACTAAGGGAGATCTATAATATAAGGCAATTCATTGTACATCAGGCTTTCTGTTAACATTATCTCTGCAAATTCACGAGGAGCATGTAGAAAATATGACAGAACCACTTGTTTTCGTAGGTAAAAGCATGAAAATAATTCAAGTGAAGAACTTTATCTCTTATAATGCTAAGCGTGCAACTAATTAAGGTTGTGTTTTCTCCTGTGGTATCAATACATTCTATTGATTTACATGTCTTTAGGTATTTCTATTATATATGTCCACCTAACATGAGCAGGCATGTATTATTTACCATGTCTAATTGTTTATGCTAAGTTACTTAAATGGTTATGAATGCCCCAAAGATAGTAGGGCTTGCTGGATGTCACTCAAATAAAAAAATTCACAAACCAGTTGAGTATTTGCAGGTTTAATTTCCGTACACATGTATATTATTCTTTCCTTGCACATATATATTAAATTTGTAGTTCTCTGCGCTAGTCCTGAACTCTGAACATTTCACAACATTTCCCTTCGCTGTGCAATGTCTGGTGATGCGTTTTCTGAACATTTCACACTCGCTAGTCTGAACATTTCATAACATTTTCGTAGATGTGCAATGCCTGATGATGTGGTTGGTGAGTTGATCAGGTGTGCGGGCACGAGATCTCCATCCTCCCCATCTACGGCACGGATGCCCCGGCCCTGGCAACGCTTGCGGTTCTCATCGTACTGCTGCTGTGCCTTGTCCTGACGGTCAAGATCGTCTTGAAGCTCACCGGCCTCTCCCTATGGCGCCTCGCGCTTGCAAGGAGCCGTGCCGAGGCCCTCCGTCTGCTCTCTGTCCGCTCCTGTCAGCCCGCCGCCCTCTCCTAGCTCGTGCTCTGGGCAGAAAACGCTCTTCGCGCAAAATACGGAGGACGTCGGGGCCGCTGCCAGGTCCTCGCGCTGCGCCTCCTTCAGTTTTCCTTCTCGGTATATATGCTTATTCTCCTTCCTCCTCAACTAGTCTAGTAGTATATCTGCTAATACTTACGTATATTAGTACTGTAGTTTTGATACTACAATGATGTGATCCTACATTCTTCCCATACTACCAAAGCATCCATATTTAGCACATCTTGTTGCCATGGTTGCCCACATTGGTTTAAGGTTCCAGGTTATGGCTAGAGATTGCCAGAAGTAAATGATGTCCATATTGAAGAAACTTGTATGAGTTGTTGCAAGTAAGATGATACTCATTTCCTTACTGTCTTCTGCCCTGCAATTGGGCCTCCGGTCAATGTACATTGATAAGAGGAGCATTCCCAAATGTTGGTGAAGAATAATCTTCTCGTTATTTCTTACAGGGAAGCCGTAGGGGTGGCCCCGACAGTAAATTTTAGACATAAGTGTACAAGTATATGCAATAGAAAAGATAGAAGGTGGGGTGGGGTAATGTGCAACATGGGAGGGACCTATACATGAGAGGGCCAGCATGCAGAACAGAGTCTCAAAGTCCATCTGCAGAACTGAAAGTGTCTTAACTTGTTCCTTTTGGTGCTTTCCCATTGTGTTAACGCAGTATTTTTTTAGGCTAATCCTAACCGGCTTTATTTAATTATAATGTTTTGGCTTAGTTCCATGCTTTTTGAATGGATGCTTTTTTTTGCTTGTCATTTTACATGTCTCTACAAAATTCTAACATATGCCTATCTAATGAGGTCGCATTGGTTAACATGGTTCTGGCCTGTACATTGGCATTTATCCCTTTCACAATTGGAAGGATAATCATGTTGTGCATAGGTGAAGTCGACTCCTTTGCTTCAACACCTCCTATCCTCCAATTGGATATGGGTTTATCTTCTCACTGGGTGCGACTCTCACTGGGCTTCTTCATACTACTGGGTACGTAAACCCTGTAGTTTTGTTTCATCTTGTAATATGTATATATATAGTATAGTTTTCACTTTCTTCTAAGTTCAGTTTTGGCTGTTGATTTATGGGGACTTTGATTCTGATGGTTACCGGATACGCGGTAGTTTTAGGCTTTTGTCATGTGTCTCTTTAATTCCAAGATATGTTTCTTCTTCTAAATTATGGTTTGCATGACAGAAACCAATTTTTTTCGAATATATGTGCCAGGGGCGTCTTCTCGAGATTTGCCAGGGGCTTCCGCGCGCTCAGCGATCTCGTGGAGCTGTTCTGGGATCTCTCTTTCCTTGATGTATATGATTATGTCGTGGATGAGCGTATTGTCATCGCGCGAAGGTTGGAAGACGTCGCGGACGGTAGGTGCAGGCAGGGAAATCTGTTTTTAGTAGTTCACACGAACAGGGATCTGGTGATATTAACAGTTATACTTATATATAGCATGGTTACATATGGTATAGCATGCATATGTAGTTATACAGATAGGCCACGTTATTGAGATGATGCTAGGCATATAAATTTATGGTGAAACTTGTAGATATGGATGCAGTTTTCGATGTGGAAGTTACTGAGGTTGTATCGGTCGGTCAGTTTGACGGCGTTGTTCCTTCTTTTGTTGAACTGAACTGATGTTTGTAAATTTCTGCCCCTATTTTCTGTCGACTGTTGGCTGCATTCTATATGCTGACGAGAAACGAGATGGTGTTGTTTGTCTTGAACATGGTCGCTTTAATTTATGCAATGCCTAGCAGATTCTGTCGAGATTTTTCAGTACCAGATATATGCTTTTTCACTGACAAAAAGCGTACATACATATACATGTTTGTTTCGGCAGACTAGCTTAATGCTTGAACCAATCGGCCTAGAATTTCTCTGAGTTTAGGCAAGTTTATCCGTTTAGTGCTTAATGCTGGAGCTATGCATCAAGTTTTTTTTGACAGCAAGGCATCAAGTCTGCCCGTTCCATGGCAAAGTTTTTGGTTTTCTTCTAACTTTCTTCTTTCCCATTTTACAGATTTGCTTAAGATCACGGAAGCTTGGGTTGATGGAGTGCTTGTATTTAGTTTTTGTTTTGACCTTGTGAAACTTGCTACCTATGGATGAAACTGTGTAATATTGATGAAACTAAGTATATGTATGGATGAAACTTGCTACTATTGGTAACACGTGTTGGATATATTGGTAATATGTGTTGAATATGCTATATTGGTCATATACATATATTTGTGTTTGATTTTCTGTGAAAATGAATTGATATAAGAAAAAAAAATGGGGCAATATAGGCACTTTGCCATCTACTGGCAGATGGTAAAGAGCTTTGCCATCAGTTGGCAAATGGCAAAGAGGCCACGTGTCATCTACATGTAAAATTTGGGCTGACCTATTTGGGCTCTTTGCCATCTGCCAGCAGATGGCAAAGCTCTTTGCCATCTGCTGGCAGACGGCAAAGCATGCACCTCTTTGCCATCTGTGGGCAGACGGCAAAGCATGCAGCCTTTGCCATCTGCTGGTAGACGGCAAAGAGCCTGCAGCCTTTGCCGTCTGCTGGCAGACGACAAAGTATGCCGTTAGCCTTCTAACGGGGCTAACCCCGTTAAGAGGCTTTGCCATCTGCCAGCTGATGGCAAAGGCACAGGCTCTTTGCCATCAGCCAGTGGATGGCAAAGAAGCCTTTGCCGGCAGGGTTTCAGACAAATTGTTTGCCATCTGCTGGCAGATGACAAAGCCTTTGCCATTCGCCGACCATGCCTTTGCCATCTGCCATGGCAGATGGCAAATTGCCAGATTCCAGTAGTGTATGCCAACACAAGATAAAGTTGGAAGAGGACGCGAAACCGATAATCGATCATCAACAATGGTTAAATCCTAAGATGAAAGAAGTGGTAAGGAAGGAAATACTAAAGCTTGTAGATCCAGGTATAATTTATCCAGTTGCTGATAGCCAGTGGGTAAGTCCTGTCCATTGTGTCCCTAAGAAGGGAGGTATGACTGTTGTTCCTAATGATAAAGATGAATTGACCCCGCAAAGAATTGTCACAAGTTATAGGATGGTTATTGATTTCCCCAAATTAAATAAAGGCACTAAGAAAGATCATTACCCTTTGCCTTTTATTGATCAAATGCTAGAAAGGTTATCCAAACACACCCATTTTCGCTTTCTAGATGGTTAGTCTGGTTTCTCTCAAATACTTGTGTCAAAAGGGGATCAAGAAAAGACCACTTTTACCTGTCCCTTCGGTACCTTTTCTTATAGACGTACGCCTTTTGATTTATGTTATGCACCTCCTGCCTTTCAAAGATGCATGATGGCTATATTCTCTGATTTTTGTGAAAAGTTTGTTGAGGTTTTCTAGGATGATTTTTCCGTTTACGGAACTTCTTTTGATGTTTGCTTGAGCAACCTTGATCGAGTTTTGCAGAGATGTGAAGACACTAATCTTGTCTTGAATTGGGAAAAGTGCCACTTTATGGTTAATGAAGGCATTGTCTTGGGGCATAAAATTTTTGAAAGAGGTATTGAAGTTGACAAAGCTAAAGTTGATGCTATTCAAAAGATGGCGTGTCCCAAGGACATCAAAGGTATAAGAAGTTTCCTTGGTCATGCCGGGTTTTATAGGAGGTTCATTAAGGACTTCTCCAAAATCTCCAGGCCTCTGACTAATCTCTTACAAAAAGATGTTCCTTTTGTCTTTGATGATGATTGTGTAGAAGCATTTCAAATACTTAAGAAAGCATTGATCTCTGCACCCATTGTCCAGCCTCCTTACTGGATTTTACCCTTTGAGATTATGTGCGATGCCAGTGATTATGCTATAGGTGTTGTTCTAGGACAAAGAGTTGATAAGAAATTGAATGTTATCCAATATGCTAGTAAAACTCTAGACATTGCCCAGAGAAACTATGCTACTACTGAGAAGGAGTTTTTAGCAGTCGTATTTGCTTGTGATAAGTTTAGACGTTATATAGTTGATTCTAAAGTAACTATTCACACTGATCATGCTGCTATCAAATACCTTATGGAAAAGAAAGATGCTAAACCTAGACTTATTAGATGGGTTCTCTTGCTGCAAGAATTTGATTTGCATATTACTGATAGAAAGGGAACTGAGAACGCCATTGCAGACAACTTGTCTAGGCCAGAGAATATTCTTGATGACCCACTACCTATTTATGATAGCTTTCCTGATGAACAATTAGCTGTCATAAATGCTTCTTGTACTGCTCCATGGTATGCTGATTATGCTAATTACATTGTTGCTAAGTTTATACCACCTAGTTTCACATACCAGCAAAAGAAAAAGTTTTTCTATGATTTGAGACATTACTTCTAGGATGACCCACACCTTTATAAAGAAGGAGTAGATGCTATTATTAGACATTGTGTACCTGAGCATGAACAGGAACATATCCTACGCAAGTGTCACTCCGAAGCTTATGGAGGACACCATGTTGGAGATAGAACTGCGCATAAGGTATTGCAATCTGGTTTTTATTGGCCTACTCTCTTTAAGGATGCTCATAAGTTTGTCTTATCTTGTGATGAATGTCAAAGAATTGGTAATATTAGTAGACGTCAAGAAATTTCTATGAATTATTCACTTGTTATTGAACCATTTGATGTCTGGGGCTTGTTTATATGGGACCGTTTCCTTCCTCTAATGGGTATACACATATTTTAGTTGATGTTGATTACGTTACTAAGTGGGTAGAAGCTATTCCAACTAGTAGTGCTCATCACAACACCTCTATTAATATGCTTAAAGAAGTTATTTTTCCGAGGTTTGGAGTCCCTAGATACTCAATGGCTGATGGTGGTTAACACTTTATTCATGGTGCTTTCCGTAAAATGCTTGCTAAGTATGATGTTAACCATAGAATTGCATCCCGTTACCACCCCTAGTCTAGTGGTCAAGCAGAACTAAGTAACAGAGAGCGGAAATTAATTTTGCAAAAGACAGTTAATAGGTCTAGAAAGAACTAGTCCAAGAAAATAAATGATGCATTATGGGCCTATAGAAATGCATACAAAAATCCTATGGGTATGTCTCCATATAAAAAGGTTTACGGAAAGGCATGTCATTTACCTCTTGAGCTAGAACACAAGGCATATTGGGCTATTTAAGAGCTCAATTACGATTTCAAACTTGCCGGTGAGAAGAGGTTATTTGACATTATATCACTAGATGAATGGAGAACCCAAGCCTATGAGAATGCCAAGCTGTTTAAAGAAAAGGTTAAAAGATGGCATGTCAAAAGGATACAAAAGCGTGAGTTTAACGTAGGTGATTATGTCTTGCTATACAACTCTCATTTAATATTTATTGCAGGAAAACTTCTCTCTAAATGGGAAGGTCCTTAAGTTATCGAGTAGGTCTATCATTCCGGTGCCATAAAAATCAACAACTTCGAAGGCACAAATCCAAAGGTGGTGAACGGTCCAAGAATCAAACATTATATCTCAGGTAACCCTATAAATGTTGAAACCAATGTTATTGAAACCATAACCCCGGAGGAATACATAAGGGACACTTTCCAGAACGATTCAGACCCCGAAAAGGAAGAGGTATGTGGTATGGTAAGTAAACTGACTCCAAAATAGTTCTAATGGCAATTTTTCACCGTTTTGGAATATTTAGAAAAATAGAAAAATAAGAAGCAGTCTGAAAAGGACACGAGGCGTCCACGAGGGTGGAGGGCGCCCGCCGGGCGCGCCCCCTGCCTCGTGGGCACCTTGTGTGCCTCCCGAACTCCGATTTCTTGCACATTACTTCTTTTCGTCGTTAAAAATTCACTACATATTCTCCCGAAGGTTTTGATGACTGTATCACGTAAAAATCCTCTATTTTTGTTTTGAGCTGTTTCTGTCGCAGAAAAGAGTAAGATGTCTTCTCAGGAATCAATTGGAGAGAGTCAGGTGTCTCATCCAACACTTGGCCCAGGAGCAAACAACGATGCTGACCACTTTGGTCCATCAACGGAGGAAGAGATGGAGGCTGACTTGAAGAGGATAGATGCCATGGAGGAAGATCAAGAAGTTACTTCTCGGTTTCGAGTTGGATTCACGATAGGGGAACTACAGAGCACAGCTATTCCAAACTTAGTCATCCCTACCAATGTCAGGTTTCTTTCTTATGAAAATATGAAAAAAGTGTTACTTGTTCTCCCGCAGCTATGCAGCATCCTTGGGTGAAAGGAGCTTTAGCCGTTACGAGCAAGCTACACAAGGAAATTACGGACCTTAAGCAGCAAGTTAACAAGCTCGAGGAGGAGAATCGTATACGGAGGGGTATCATCGCTAAGAATATCACGTCACCGCCTCCGAAGAAGGAGACATAATCATATGGGTATGGACACTCCCCTTGGCAACTGCCAAGCTTGGGGGAGGTGCCCCGGTATCGTATCACCATCAGACTCCTATCTTTACCGTTTTTTCTTAGTTCGCTCCTTTTGGTAATATCTTGATCTAGTAGAATAAAGTTAGCATGATTTAGTTGCGAGCTTTTGCTTGTTGATATTTACCTTTGTAATGGAGTTCGTGAGCTATATAATAACGATTAGTGTTGAGTCAAGGGCTTGATTTCCTCGCTACGGTCATGAGAGAATAAAAGAAAATATAAAAAGTATCACAGAGATCATATTGATCTTATGGAAGGTAATGACTTCACATATAAAGAGTATGATGAATAAAATTTGTTGAGAGTTGACAAACATAGTTTTGGTAAGTAATAAAGAAAGAGAGGTTTCACATACAAATATACTATCTTGGACATCTTTTATGGTTGTGAGCACTCATTAAAATATGAGATGCTAAAGAGTTGATGTTGGACAAGGAAGACAACATAATTGGTTATGTTTTCTTATATCCAAAATAAAGTATATTGTCATGGATCATCCAACTTGTTGAGCTTGTCATTCCCCCTCATGCTAGCCAAAACTCCCAGCACCAAGTAGAGATACTACTTGTGCTTCTATACATCCTTAAACCCAATTTTGCCATGACAGTCCACCATACCTACCTTTGGATTGAGTAGGATCCTTCAAGTAAGTTGTCATTGTTGCAAACTCTCTAAAATATGTATGATTTATTAGTGTGGAGAAAATAAGCTTTTACACGATCTTATGATATGGAAGTAATAAAAGCGACGGGCTGCATAATAAAGGTCCCTATCACAAGTGGCAATATAAAGTGACGTTCTTTTGCGCTAAGATTTTGTACATCCAACCATAAAAGCACATGACAACCTCTACTTCCCTCTGCAAAGGGCCTATCTATTATTCTTGCCTTATAAGTGTCAAGGTGATAATCACCTTTCCTTTTTACATTTTATCCTTTGGTAAGCAGATTGTGTTGGAAAGATCCTGACACATATACCCACTTGGATGTAAGCTATCATGATCTATTACTGTTGACATTACCCTTGAGGTAAAAGGTTGGGAGGCAACACTAAAAGGCCCTATCTTTCTCTATGTCCGATTAAAACACCATACCCATAAGTATTGCATGAGTGTGAGCAATCATGAAAGACTAAATGATAGTTGAGTATGTGGAGTTGCTGAAAAGCTCTCACATTAACTCTTTCCAATGTTACCATAAATTGCAATTGCTTCAATGACCGATGTAACATCCCAAATTTTCAATTTGGAATGTTATACAATAGATCATTATGCATATCATATTTTCTTGCTTTTGGTGATCCAAGAAAAATTCTAAGCAACTCAAGGACCCTCGGAGAGACTTGGGGATTTCAATATTTTCATAATTGAGGTTTCTCAAATTTTGAAAATACGATCATTTGATTTTATTTATTTTATCTTCAAGTATTTCTATCAAATATGAGAGAGGGAGTAAAATTACTCTCCCAAAATAAAGAAATACGGAAGATTTAATAAAAAGATCAAATAAGTTTTATTTGGATTTTATTAGAATTAGGAAAAAGTGCATGTTTTCAAAAATGCATTCCAGTGCCAAGAAAATGTTCATCTTGTTCTAAATATTCTATTTAGACGGTGAAAATTTGTTTTGGCAATTTTAGATTTTTTTTTCTAGAGTTTTTTTTGTAGCGCTGGCGTAATTAAAAAAAAGGAGAGAGGACCCGACCCGATTAGGCCGAAGCCCAGCCGAGCCAGGCCCAGCCGCCATCGCGCCCGCCTTCCCCGCGTCGCGCGCCCGTGCCCGCGTCGGACTCCGACCGCCGCCGTCGTTGCTTGCCCCCTCCCCCAAGCTTCTACGCCCTCTCCCCCCTATATATATATAGCTGCCCCCTTCCTCCACCGCACCCCGCCGCAGCCGCCGCAAGCCCGCCGCCGCCGCGAGCCCGCTGCACCGCCGCCGTCGCCGCTGTACGCCGCCGCTGCAAACGCCGCCGCCGCCACCCACCGCCACCACCACCGCAAGCCCCGCCGACCGCCGTAAACGCCGCCGCCGCCGCCGGCCGTTTTCGACGAGGTAGCCGCCGCCGCCGGTTTTCGGTAGAAAACCACCGGTTTTTCTTTTAGAACCCTAGTCGTTTTTTATTTAGATCGGTTTTATTAGATCGGTTTTTCTGTTTTTTTGGTTTAGTTAATTAGTAAACGTTCACCCATTCGTTCGTTCTAACGAATGAATTCGTCGTTTAGTCTCAGCTGACGAACGTCCGTTCGTTAAGCTGTTTTAGTTTTCTTTTTCGCAGTTATTTTCTGATCGTGATCTCTGATCTGATCTTCGTTTTAGTTTAACTTTTCGCTCGTTTATTAGAATCAGGTGATTCAAGCGCCTGGAGTTTCATCTCGAAATTCTATTTCCGTTTAACCTAGTCACTCAAGCGTTTGCCTCAGCTAAATTTGGACTTAGGTCTAGTTTGGTTCGGTAGTTGTTTTCTTTCGCCGTTTGTGTTTCGTTGCTTTTCTTTTGCCGTTTCTTTTGCAAACCGGAGTTCTTAAGTTGAACTTTCTAGTTAGATCTCTTATTTGAGTTTATCCCGTGCATTAGTTAAGTACTTATTGTGTGCTTGTTTGCTTACGATAGATTACCCGGAGTGCGCCGCTTGCTACTTTGAATCTCTAGGTTTTGCGGATCATCAGCAAGGCAAGTAACACTTTGATCATACTTTCCAATTACCCAGTTTTCATTGCATTAGTCAAACCCTCACTTATTGCATGAGTAGGAGCTATTAATTTGTGGGACTGGGAAGTAGATTGAGGTAGTACCTATTACCTGCATTACATTCAAACCTTTGGGAGTTACTTCTACGTTTGTTGTTAGGCCATGCTACGCTCGTAGACGTGGATTGGGTGAGTGTATCCATGATAGATGTGAGTTTCTTAATTAATGGTTCAACTTAAGGTGGCAACTTTAACACACATCTGGGTGGATTGAGGCACCTGGGTATTCCAGCGATTGCCTGTTTTTCTTTTGGACCGCCACCCAGGCTCAAAGGGATCATGAGATTATTCATACTAGAAACTTCCGTGTGCAGCCACATGCCAATATGGGCTCTGGCATAGTTGAGTAAGTTGTGGGAAACCTTTCCATGATGGGATAGCAGATGTAGAGGGATTGTAGTTGTACCGGCCTATCTATCTGGTTAAGGGGACCTCTTCGGAAAGACTGTGTCTCGGTCATCCGTTTCTCAAACACCATGCAGTGCGAGAAACCAAACGGAGGCGATCGAGTCTTGTGGAGAAAAGTGCACAAACCTCTGTAGAGTGTACAAACTGATCATGATTAGCCGTGTCCCCGGTTATGGACGTCTTGAGTATCTAGTACTTGGATATCATGTGAATCTCATCATGTTACTCTAATTTAATATTGTTGGGTTTAATGATGATTTTAATTGGGGTTCAGAGGATTTCTATCTTCTCAACGATGTTTCAACTACCATGATAGTTAAATAAAATCTATTCCTTTGAAGTAGGGAAAAATTGGCTTTACGCAAAAACTATAACCATAGAGCTTTCCACCAGCCATATTGCATATAGTATAGCTTTACTTTTGTTACTCTCTATGTGTTATTTTGCCAGCATATTCCATGTGCTGACCCGTTTTCGGGCTGCAACGTTCATGTTCCAGACTTTTCAGACGACGAGTAAGGTGCCTTATAGGTCGTGGTTCTATACTCAGTGATGCCGTTGGAGTTGATGGACTCACTTATCTTCCAAGCCTTCCCCTGTTATCGTGTTAGATGGCCTTAAGCCATTTTTATTGTAATAAGTTCATCGTTGGAACTATCGATGTAATAAGTGTGTGATTGCTACTCTGTTATAAATCCTTCAAGTATTGTGCGTGTCAGCATTACTGATCTAGGGATGACACTGATGCACAGAGATCAGACTGTTTGAGGTCTGGTCGCTACAAGATGGTATCAGAGCACACGCTGACTGTAGGACACGACCACTAAGTTAAAGCCCTAGAGCACTATTCACTCTTCTCTTTTCTGACTCCTCATCTTTTCTACTCTTTTAGGATGGTGGATGCAAAGAACAAGTTCACTCAACCGGATGAAGATACACCATTTGGACGACACCTGAAGGAAGTCACCAGATATCTAAACATTGGATTACCAAGTTTCACCGGAACCTACAATGCCACTCTACCTAAAGAGGAGCGTTGGTTGATTCAAGCTCAAGTTCCGGGAAGGACATTCAAGCTCGTCACCGCACTCATAGCATTTTCTTTTAATGCGCCTACATGGAGCCTAGGCAGGAGCATGGCAGCCCACATCGCTATGGGAAGGATCGGAGAAGTCTATAAGCAGGAGTTAAAAGACACCATCTACCAAATTTGTGGACGCCGAGATGATTATTGGGATATGATCAGCACCCGGAAGGATAGATCAATTGCAGCCTTCATCCAAGAGTTTAACCATCACATTCGTCGCCAGGAGCACCAGATGTGTGCAGGGATGATAGATTTGAAGAAAGCCCTCAACAGAAACTTGGAGCTAGAGGAAGAACTCAAGTCTACGTGCGACGGATACGAGGAGGAGATGTTAATACTTGTGGAGAAGAATGATGACTTGACACGGAAGTTAGGGATACTCATGGGAGAAGAAGAAGAGGAAGAAGAACCCAAGGAGATTCCACCGGAAGACTACATCATCATTGATGACATGGATTCGGAACCTGATGATAGCAAAGACGAAGACTATGAAGATGAAGCTGGAGCAGATATCATGGAATCCTCTGTCGATCAAAATTTCTAGAAGGCCTTCCCATGACCAGTAGTTTTTCCATTTAGTAGACTTAGAAACACTTTTGTAACGATTAGATCCGTGTAAGCCCTGGTTTGAAATTGATTTTGGTGTGATGAATTGTTTGTTTGCATCATGTGCATATGGGTAGTGATTTTCCCTTAGACCTCATTTCTGTTCTAATCTCTTCCCTCTACACCCATCAGATGCCTCCAAGACGTGAGCCCGGATTTGAGTTTCCCCCTGAGCTCACCCAGTTGATCCAGCAGCAGAACACCCTGATGCAACTACTTGTCCAGAACACTCAGAACAACCAGAACAACAACAACAACCCTCCACCACCACCACCCGTGGACAACCTGACACGTTTCTTAAGGTTGTAACCACCAGTATTTGCTAGCAGCATTGAACCAATAGTCGCTGACGGCTGGCTGCTGTCACACCCTGCATTTTGTAACATGTTATTTGTATCCTTGAAGCATGAAAATGTGGACCAACAAAATTTTTTAGCATCATTTGGCTTTTTACTTGAATTGAGTTTTCTTCATTTGCTTTTTCATGTGCTCATTAAAGTCAACTATGATCTCTTGTAGATTTCATCTCCACACCCAAAACTTCTGCCCAATGATCATGCCAAGTGTTATATTAACAGTATAGTATTTTCTTACAAAAATAATTTGGCCAAAAAGTATTTTATAAACTTAGTTTTCCAAAAACCCCTGAATTGAGATTTGCACTGCAAGTACATGATTTAGGGTGTGAAAATTATTTCAAAAGGTTTATTTGAGACCTAGTAGTCATAGGACTCCCAGGAACCACAAAGGTATAATTTTAAAAGTTATTTTCCTATTTTATTTAAAAGCTTTTTCTTAAGGCCAGAAATGGTCTTTAATAAGGGAAAATTATTTAACTGTTTCAAAAATATTTGCCAAAATTCAAAGAGACTCATAGGACATATATTGTCCATGTATAAGAGTTTCAACACTTGGTCATGTTCAAAATAATGGGCTAAACCCTCTAAAACCCTTTCTGGATATTTCAAGCTTTTGAAATATTTACAAAGGAAATTTTCTCCAAAAATTCCAGGGAAATTCTATCATGTCATATATGACATATTTGATGATCTTGCCAAGTCCCATGCCCTGGGAAGCAAGAAAACATCCTCAAACCCCTTCATAACCATTCTGTCCATATTTGAAGTTTGAGCAACTTTACATTGCCAAACTTGTCCAAATGCTCTCAAATTTGGTGCACCTGCTAGAATGGCCTAATAAGGCACCTAGACCAAATGGCACAAGAATTTGAATAGAGCAACTTGATCAGATCACCCCAAAACCCCTTCTGTTCAAATTCAAATTTGAACAACCTTACATTACCAACTTTTTATCTGGAGCTTCAAACTTTGTGAGCATGACCAATACCCCAAATGATGATGCTACACCAAGTGGTGCATCAAGGGGAGATGATTAGCTTGACTCAATCAAGATGAAACTGTTTCTGTTGATTTCTAGGGTTCACCAAAGTTACATTGGCTAGTTTCTCCAAATGGGCCCAAATTTGGTGAAGCACCCTATTTTCTTATGTCTTTCAACCCTGCCAAGTGCCATGTCAAGTGGAATTCATCTAGTTGATCAAACACTGATCAAAGACCTTCTGCAGAAATTCTAAAACCCTCAACTTGATCACTTTTTCCTTTCTCCATGGCCTCAACTTCTTACCACAGGCTCAATGAGTTACCAGCTACCTCCAGTACCTCCCCCAGCACCTCAGCTCCATGATTGAGGGGTGAAACCCCAGCTTTACCTTGCTGTTCAGCCAACATTCACCATTTCACCAGCCCTCTCCCTCTCTCTCTGCATCCCCAGGGCATCCAAGGCCTCAGGGCATTTCTTTACTCCTCCCTCTACTCGCTGGACACTGTTAGACATGCTGGGACGGGCCAAGCCGGCGAGAGCACGCTGATGCTGGTAAACGCACGCTCCAGAGCGCGTGAACAGTGCATCCCGCACGCTTGCTCCAGCCAATCGCCGCTCCCCGACAGCCTCGGGCCTCCCCCTCGCGCCAGTCGAGGCGCCTCGACGTCTGCAACCTCCCCGGTGCTGTCCCCCTCCTCCTGCGCCCTCCAGTAGCCGCCGTCACACGCGCGCTGGCCGCCCGCGGCGGCCACTCCTCTGCCTCACACGCGCGCGCCCCTCTGCCGCTCCCCCTCTCCTCCTCTCACCTCAGCTGGTCGAAGAGCTCGTCCAGGAACTCCACGGACTCACTCCGCTAGCCTCCCGTGCGCTGTAGCCTCGAGACGAAGCTCGCCGGTGCACTGAACCGCGGTTCTCCATCGAGCCCCTATAAATAGGCCTCCCCGAGCTCCTCCAACACCACGATAAGCCTCACACCTCTCCTCTGAGACTCCCTGCACCTCCAGTTCAACCCCAGGACGCCCCAGTGCTCGGGATCGACCGGAGCGCCGCCGCGTCGGGCCGCCGGCGATCTCGAGGTACAGGCCTCCCCTGCCTCTCCTTCCACTTGTTTCGGAACCGCCGCACTCCACTGACCCTTTCCCCTCTACTTCCCCCTCCGTTTGCAGTCGGAAACGGCCGCAGCCACCACTCTCCGACGAGCCTCCGCCGTTGCACCTCGTCGTCGGCGAACCAGGCCTCCCCGTCGTGCCGCGCTACCACCACTACAACCGCGACACGACGCTGAGCTCAACCCTGCCCTCCGTTGCCGTCGCCGTGGCCAGAATCGCCGCCGGTGAGCTCGCCGCCGCCGTGACCGCGGGGTTAAAGATGACAGGCGGGCCCTGCCTGTCATCCCCCCACCTCTCTCCCCTCCTTTGTGCCGCTGACCCACGGGTCCCGCCCGTCAGGTTTGAAAACCTGACGTGCGCGCGCTGGCTCCGTGCGGCCAGGCCGAGCCGTCTGGGCCGTGCACTGTGGCCTCTTCTGGCCCAGTGCACAGGACCCCTTTTTCTTTTTCTTTTCTGTTGATGTTTTAAACATTTATACAGAAAAGAATATTAATCCAAATTGAATATTTTCAACTCCTAAAATCCTGCAATATTCCAACCTATTTAATGGTACTACTTTCATTCAAATCCATGAAACTTTTCTGTACTGTTCAAATTTAAATTCAAATTTGAGCAGTATAACTCCTGTTCAAAAATCAATATATCCAATTCTGTAACTCCAAAACTCCAACTAAGATTTTTCCCCATCTTAGAAATCCCTCTAGTATTTTACAAAAAGGAGTTGACATTTTTCTGAGCACTTTGATTTTTCTGTTTTATTTGTATTCTTATTTTCCCGTGGTTATTATGCGACGTATAGATCCCGTATTTGACGAAGTTGCTGTGGAAGAAGAAGGAGAAGGACTAGAAGAATTTGAAGACCAAGCCAATCCAGGCAAGCAGCCCTTTGACCATGATACACTTGTTCTTCGGAACCCGTTTGCTTCCGATGCATGATAATTAGGGTTACCGAGGTGAACCACCACATGATGCATGCTTTATTGTTGATCTTGCTACGTGCTAGATAACATGAAATAGGTGGCCATGATGTAGGTGGCCATGAGGCTTATATGATGCATGACATGATCTTGATCTTGCTATGTGCTAGATGACTTGCATGTGGTTAGTAGTTATGGAAAGTGATGCATTTGTGACATGAACCTTCATGGTTGAAGTCTTTGCATAAAACCCCGTCGGGTGCCATTTATGCCCGAGGGAGATGATGATGATGAGTTGGGTGACCACTTGATGACGAAGTGGTGTGCCAAGATAAGTGTGTGTGTTTTTCAAACGGATTGGTTGAAGTTGCGACCGTTATTCCAACCATACATGTGCAACCACACTACCCCTTATGGGACGGGGCTTTATTGATTACTTAGGTCGATACTAGCATGGCGCCCGCATTACTAGTGACGGGAAGATTTGAGGTCTTTCCCGGGACGGGGTCGTGCTTGGATAGGCGACCATGACTGTTTTCACAGGGCACCGGACACACCGTTGGTCCCTTGGGGTACGTGTGAACATTGAATTGGGCAAGTCCCGTGATCTATTGTTTGTACCCGAGGGCCGTGTGCCAACGAGTGGACTCTATGTTAGTGTCGTCTAAGGAAAGGTAATGACCGGGTGCTTACCCCGGGTACTTGAGGTACTGCGGGTCGTGGATGACACGGAAGTTCCCCGGATCTTGTGGGTAAAGTGTACAACCTCTGCAGAGTGTCAAACTATTCGAATAGCTGTGTCCACGGTCATGGACAGTTGGGTAACCGCTCTTGGGCTACGTCCAATGTTTGTGAAACCATGCGTGTGTGTGAGTCAAGATGGTGACTTGACTCGATGAGATGAATCATATTCATGTTGATATCGGTAACCTGTCTTCGAGGTTACGCGAGGTTATTGATGCATAAACTTGATGATATCATATTGTTCTAGCTTCCTGCTAGATTGTTCATTATTGTTCCATTGCATTGTTACCACATCATGGGTTGCTTGCGAGTACATTCAAAGTACTCATTGGCTTGCCACTTGTTATTTAATAGGCCAGGCATGGAAGAGCAGGAATATGAGGAAGAGTTCTTTGGAGACGAACATGCGAACTAGGACGCTATCCCAGTCAGAATGCCTGTAGCGTTAAGGCAGATGGCATGGGTTCTACCCGTTTATCGAAGACTTCCGCTACTTGAGTTATTTGCTATCCAGCCCATGAGGCTCTATCTATGTAAGTCTTGGCCATAATGGCCTTAATTCGTGTAAGACTATTTGTATGGATGTAAGACTCTTGTTATTTCAGCTTCTGTGTGTTCAGTGAGCATTGATCTCTGGGATCACTGTACACGTGCATTCGGTGATCTCGACTTCTAAGTCGGGGTCCCCACAGAGCTGGTATCACAGCCATCCTGACTGTAGGAAGCCTTAGTTAGCATGGGCGTTAGTTAGTTGAGACCCCTTTTTCAAAACCTTCTGAACCTCTCTTCTTTTCTAAACCTGAGATTTCCTCAGCTTATTAACCCCTCCTATTCCACCTTTGTAGATGGCCGCTGTTCCCGAAGAGCACCTGACCACTGGGTTTCCCCTACTTCTCGAGGATAGCCTCCAGGAGTGTCAGTTCCACCGAGCACCCATCCTCACCTACCTTGAGCACTAGTTGAGCGATACTGAGGTGGAGTACCATGTGGAAGTAATCGTGAAGGCAAACGATCCTCCCACAAGTTGGTTCTTCGAGGGACCCCAGATGGCGACACTACCACTTGCTGTCGAGGCTGCTGCACTCAAGGCATTAACCCATCTCCGCGAGCTTCTTCCGGAGATGGCAGCCAAGATGGCAACTCGCTTCTTACCTTACCGGAAGGAAGGTGACGAAGAAAGCAGCGCACTAGCCCCTCCACTGAAGGAAGGACTCTCGCTTCGGTTCCAGACCTACTTCAGCCTATGTGCCGACAGCTTGGCACAAGACTTGGCCTCGGAATCAATGAAGCTTCGAGAAGAACTTTACAAGACCAAGGCACTTCTTCGTCGAGCTCAAGAGAAGGCAAACAGGATCAAGAGGGAAGGAGCACCTTCTGGACAATCCGCTATCGCATATCGAGGCGGAAGGCCCTCCGAGGATGTGTCTTCCAAGGGTGAAGAACCACCTCGGCGACGCCGGATGACAGCAAGGGAATACCGCAAGCTTTTCCCTGCACCGCCGTCAAAGCACCGTCGTATCCAACTCCTCCACTCTCCCACTCCCTCAAGCAGCAAGGGAGCCCAGACAGATGAAGACAAGGAGGAAGATCCAGAAGAGCCGGAATACGCGACCGAGCATTCCGCCGCTTAGGCATTATTCTCTACTCGAATATGCCCGTTGTAACCCCTACGGTAGGATAGGTCGTGTAATCCCTATGCGCAGTCGAGTCCTTGTATGGTTCATATGAAACCATCTAGTATTTGCTTCTGTTGTGTCTGGATGTAAGTCGTAATCTTCCTTCGGGAATATGTAAACGACTACATCACCCCCTTTGGATTTTTAATGGATGTGTTTTGGCCTCTCGGCCCTTGCATGATTTGATTTAGTGTCACACCCACCCCCTTACTAGGCACCCATCTTTCTTGCTTTCCCTCTTCCGAGTCATGAGACCTTTTTACGCTCCAACAGGATGCCTGTTGTAACTCGTACTGGTACCTCTACCCAGCAGCCCGAAGCCGGAGCATCCTCTCAGTCAGAGGCAGACCACGACCAAACCAACGACCAAGCTCCACCACCACCTCCTCCAAGCATGGACATGGCTCAGCTTCTCCAAGCTTTCCGAGAGGAACGCCAAGCCAACACTGCAGCTCTCCAGCTGATTGCTCAAGCTGTCACCAACAACCGCCAGCCGGCGGGGAATGGCAATGGACGTTCCACGTTGGCAGAGTTCAAGAAGCATGCACCGCCAACCTTCATCGAGACTGCTGAACCCCTGGATGCAGATGACTGGGTCCGTTCCATTGAGGAGATTCTGGAACTAGTCGGATGCACCGAAGACCGCGAGAAGGTGGCTTATGCAGCCCACTGCCTCGGGGGAACCGCAAGAGCTTGGTGGGATGGGTTCAAGGTCATGCATGCTGAACAAGACATCACTTGGGTGAACTTCAAGGCAGAATTCCGCAAGGCCCACATTCCTTCCGGAATCATGGCTATCAAAAAGCGCGAGTTCCGAGCCCTGAAGCAAGGAAGTGGCACTATCAAGGAGTACATGCAGAAGTTCAGTATTCTGTTAAGGTATGCCCCTGAGGATGTCAGCACTGATGCTGTCAAAAGGGAGCGCTTCATGGAAGGCCTTAATCAGACTCTGCAATATTCGCTTGTCGTGTGCGACTGCCCGTCCTTCCCTGACCTGGTGAACAAGGCACTTATGCTTGAAGACAAGCGGCGTGCTTTGGAAGACACTCGCAAGCGCAAGCTGGTCAGTAAGGGAAGTTCCAGCAACCAGAAGCCTCGTCCATGGCAGTCAGCCCCGGCCAAGCCAACCTATCAGCAGCCAAGAGCTCCTGCACCTCGTGCCAATCCTCAACCTCAGCAGTATGCCAACCCCAGGCCAGCTTTCACCCCCAATACCAGTGGTGGCAACAAGATCAACACTCCAAACCAAGTCACTTGCTTTGGATGTGGTCAGCCCGGACACATCTCCAGGGTGTGCCCCAACAAGAAGCCTGATGCCCCGCGCCCCAATGCGCAAAACCAGGGACAAGGCTGTGGAATGCCACCAAGGAACCCAGCCCCTCGCAATCCACCGAACTATGGGAAGGGGCATGTGAATCACGTCACTACTGAAGAAGCCCAAGAAGACCAGGACGTCGTGCTGGGTACGTTCCTTGTCAACTCAGCACCTGCAACTATCTTGTTTGATTCTGGAGCAACGCATTCATTTTTCACTCAAAGATTTGCATTAAAAAGTGGCATGACCCCTACACCCTTGAATAACCCTATGGTGGTACAAACCCCCGGAGCCGAGATGAGAGCCAAGATAGGCTGTAAAGGAGTCAGTATTACCATTAATGGTGTAGAATTCCTAGCAGACCTTATCATCCTGAGATCGCAAGGCTTGGATGTGATCTTAGGGATGGATTGGCTCAGTAAGCACAAAGGCTTGTTAGACTGTGCCAATCGGACAGTCACTGTGACCAATGACCAAGGGTAGAAGTCAAGTTTGCCCCAACTCCTCTTCCGCTCAAGCCGCTAAAGTCAACTGTCTGTCTGAAGTTGGGTCAGATCAAGTACCGGTGGTATGTGAGTATCCTGATGTCTTTCCGGATGAACTACCGGGAATGCCCCCTGACCGTGACATTGAGTTCATCATCGAGCTCATGCCCGGAGCAGGACCCATCTATAAGAAGCCTTATAGAATGGGGACGGAAGAATTAGCCGAGTTGAAGAAGCAGCTAGAAGAGCAGCTAAGGAAGGGATTTATCCGCCCGAGTGCCTCCCCTTGGGGATCTCCTGTTCTGTTTGTGGCAAAGAGGGACGGTACCATCCGCTTATGCATTGACTATCGTTCCCTCAATGAAGTTACAATCAAGAACAAGTACCCACTTCCCAAGATCGAAGATCTGTTTGATCAACTCAGCGGAGCCAAGGTATTCTCCAAGATCGACCTCAGATCTGGGTATTACCAGCTGAAGATCAGACCCCAAGATATTCCGAAGACGGCATTCGTAACCAGATATGGCCTGTACGAGTGCACGGTCATGTCTTTCGGGTTAACCAATGCCCCAGCTTACTTCATGTATCTCATGAATAAATTCTTCATGGAATATTTGGACAAGTTCGTTGTTGTCTTCATTGATGACATTCTTGTGTTCTCGAAGTCGGAGGAAGAGCATGAGCAGCATCTGAGGATGGTCCTAGACAAGCTTCGTGAGCACCAACTGTATGCCAAATTCAGCAAGTGTGAGTTCTGGCTGCACAGAGTTGGATTCTTAGGTCATGTCTTGACTGAGGAAGGATTATCTGTTGATCCTGCAAAAATAGAAGCTGTGACCCAATGGCAATCTCCAACGACCGTCAAGGAAGTCAGAAGCTTCCTCGGATTAGCGGGTTATTACCGCAAGTTCGTGGAAGGATTCTCTAGCATTGCTCGACCAATGACTCAGCTCCTCAAGAAGGACAATAAGTTCGAGTGGACGCCAAAATGCGAAGAGAGCTTCCAAGAGCTCAAGAAGAGATTGACCACCGCCCCAGTCCTGGCAACACCTGATATTCACAAGGAGTTCGTGATATATTGTGATGCCTCTCGAACCGGATTGGGAAGCATTCTGATGCAAGAAGGCCATGTCATAGCATACCTCTCCAGGCAGCTACGACCCCATGAGGAGAACTACGCTACTCACGATCTTGAGTTAGCGGCAGTAGTTCATGCCTTGAAGACATGGCGGCATTACCTCCTAGGGAAACGGTGTGAGATTTACACAGACCACAAAACTCTGAAGTATATTTTCACCCAAAAGGAATTGAACATGAGGCAGCGGAGATGGTTGGAACTCATCAAGGATTATGACCTCAGTGTTCAGTATCACCCTGGGAAGGCTAACGTGGTGGCCGATGCCTTAAGCAGGAAGGCTTGCTCTTTGAATGTCGTTATTCAAGAGAGGCAGCCAGCCTTGTTTAAGGAGATCGAACAATTCAGTTTGGAATTGGTCACCCCCGGATATCTGGATCATTTGGAAGTCAGACCGACCCTGCTGGACGACGTCAAGAAGGCTCAAGACGGACACGCAAGCATCGAAGGTATCAAGAGGAAGATGAAGATGGGCAAGGCCCCAGGATTCTCTGAAGACGAGCACGGGATTGTTTGGTACAAAGGTCGTCTTTGCGTACCAAACAACACCAAGTTGAAGACGCTGATTCTGCAAGAAGCCCACGACACTCCGTATTCCATCCACCCCGGAGGAACCAAGATGTACCAAGACTTGAAGGCACGATTCTGGTGGCACGGTCTGAAGAGAGAGATTGCAACCTATGTTGCAAAGTGTGATGTGTGCCAAAGGGTCAAGGCTGAGTATCAGCGACCTGCTAGATTGCTTCAACCACTCCAGGTTCCTGAGTGGAAGTGGGATAAAGTCGGAATGGACTTCATCACTGGACTACCAAGGTCGAATAGAGGACATGACTCTATCTGGGTCATAGTCGATCATTTGACCAAGGTGGGTCATTTCATTCCTGTCAAGACTACCTACTCAGGCAACCAGTTGGCAACTCTCTATATCAACCGAATCATAAGTCTTCACGGTGTTCCCAAGGAGATTGTGTCAGATCGAGGCACCCAGTTCACTTCAAGGTTCTGGAAGCGATTCCAAGAAGCCTTGGGAACCAAGATGTCCTTCAGCACAGCTTTCCACCCACAGACCGGAGGTCAAACTGAGCGAGTCAATCAGATTCTCGAAGACATGCTCCGAGCCTGTGTCCTGGCGTATGGAGCCAAGTGGGAAGACTGTCTCCCTTTTGCCGAGTTCTCCTATAACAACAGTTACCAGCCAAGCCTTCAGATGGCACCATTTGAGGTGTTGTACGGACGCAGATGCCGCACACCCCTCAATTGGTCAGAGACTGGAGAAGGACTAGTCTTTGGACCGGATATTCTCCGCGCAGCAGAAGAGCAAGTCCAACTAGTCAGAGAGCGATTAAAGGCAGCCATGTCAAGGCAGAAGAGTTATGCTGACACTCGACGCCGAGACATGAGTTTCCGTGTCGGAGATCATGTGTACCTGCGGGTAACTCCTCTGAAGGGAACCAAGCGTTTCCACGTCAAGGGGAAGCTCGCGCCAAGGTTCATTGGCCCTTTCAAGATCACCGACCGACAAGGAGAAGTGGCTTATCAGTTGGAACTACCACCTGAGCTATCCGATGTGCACAATGTGTTCCATGTGTCACAACTCCGAAAATGTCTCCAGGTTCCAGATAAGCCCAGTCTCTACAAGGATGTGGATCACCAAGCCATTGATCTGCAGCCTGATTTGACCTACCGCGAGAAGCCCATTCGTATTCTGGACGAAGCAGAACGACGTACGCGGAGCCGTACCATCAAGTACTTCAAGGTCGAGTGGAGCAACCACACCGAAGCAGAAGCAACCTCGGAACGAGAAGACTATCTTAGATCCGAGTTTCCCGACCTCTTTTAAGCCCTAGTTTAGGAATCTCGGGGACGAGATTCTTGTAAGGGGGGTAGGTCTGTCACACCTTGCATTTTGTAACATGTTATTTGTATCCTTGAAGCATGAAAATTTGGACCAGCAAATTTTTTTAGCATCATTTGGCTTTTTACTTGAATTGAGTTTTCTTCATTTGCTTTTTCATGTGCTCATTAAAGTCAACTATGATCTCCTGTAGATTTCATCTCCACACCCAAAACTTCTGCCCAATGATCATGCCAAGTGTTATATTAATAGTATAGTATTTTCTTACAAAAATAATTTGGCCAGAAAGTATTTTATAAACTTAGTTTTCCAAAAACCCCTGAATTGAGATTTGCACTACAAGGACTTGATTTAGGGTGTGAAAATTATTTCAAAAGGTTTATTTGAGACCTAGTAGTCATAGGACTCCCAGGAACCACAAAGGTATAATTTTAAAAGTTATTTTCCTATTTTATTTAAAAGCTTTTTCTTAAGGCCAGAAATGGTCTTTAATAAGGGAAAATTATTTAACTGTTTCAAAAATATTTGCCAAAATTCAGAGAGACTCATAGGACATATATTGTCCATATATAAGAGTTTCAACACTTGGTCATGTTCAAAATAATGGGCTAAACCCTCTAAAACCCTTTCTGGATATTTCAAGCTTTTGAAATATTTACAAAGGAAATTTTCTCCAAAAATTCCAGGGAAATTCTATCATGTCATATATGACATATTTGATGATCTTGCCAAGTCCCATGCCCTGGGAAGCAAGAAAACATCCTCAAACCCCTTCATAACCATTCTGTCCATATTTGAAGTTTGAGCAACTTTACATTGCCAAACTTGTCCAAATGCTCTCAAATTTGGTGCACCTGCTAGAATAGCCTAATAAGGCACCTAGACCAAATGGCACAAGAATTTGAATAGAGCAACTTGATCAGATCACCCCAAAACCCCTTCTGTTCAAATTCAAATTTGAACAACCTTACATTACCAACTTTTTATCTGGAGCTTCAAACTTTGTGAGCATGACCAATACCCCAAATGATGATGCTACACCAAGTGGTGCATCAAGGGGAGATGATTAGCTTGACTCAATCAAGATGAAACTGTTTCTGTTGATTTCTAGGGTTCACCAAAGTTACATTGGCTAGTTTCTCCAAATGGGCCCAAATTTGGTGAAGCACCCTATTTTCTTATGTCTTTCAACCCTGCCAAGTGCCATGTCAAGTGGAATTCATCTAGTTGATCAAACACTGATCAAAGACCTTCTGCAGAAATTCTAAAACCCTCAACTTGATCACTTTTTCCTTTCTCCATGGCCTCAACTTCTTACCACAGGCTCAATGAGTTACCAGCTACCTCCAGTACCTCCCCCAGCACCTCAGCTCCATGATTGAGGGGTGAAACCCCAGCTTTACCTTGCTGTTCAGCCAACATTCACCATTTCACCAGCCCTCTCCCTCTCTCTCTGCATCCCCAGGGCATCCAAGGCCTCAGGGCATTTCTTTACTCCTCCCTCTACTCGCTGGACACTGTTAGACATGCTGGGACGGGCCAAGCCGGCGAGAGCACGCTGATGCCGGTAAACGCACACTCCAGAGCACGTGAACAGTGCATCCCGCACGCTGGCTCCAGCCAATCGCCGCTCCCCGACAGCCTCGGGCCTCCCCCTCCTCCTGCGCCCTCCAGTAGCCGCCGTCGCACGCGCGCTGGCCGCCGGCGGCGGCCACTCCTCTGCCTCACACGCGCGCGCTCCTCTGCCGCTCCCCCTCTCCTCCTCTCACCTCAGCTGGTCGTAGAGCTCGTCCAGGAACTCCACGGACTCACTCCGCTAGCCTCCCGTGCGCTGTAGCCTCGAGACGAAGCTCGCCGGTGCACTGAACCGCGGGTCTCCGTCGAGCCCCTATAAATAGGCCTCCCCGAGCTCCTCCAACACCACGATAAGCCTCACACCTCTCCTCTGAGACTCCCTGCACCTCCAGTTCAACCCCAGGACGCCCTAGTGCTCGGGATCGACCGGAGCGCCGCCGCGTCGGGCCGCCGGTGATCTCGAGGTACATGCCTCCCCTGCCTCTCCTTCCACTTGTTTCGGAACCGCCGCACTCCACTGACCCTTTCCCCTCTACTTCCCCCTCCGTTTGCAGTCGGAAACGGCCGCAGCCACCACTCTCCGACGAGCCTCCGCCGTTGCACCTCGTCGCCGGCGAACCAGGCCTCCCCGTCGTGCCGCGCTACCACCACTACAACCGCGACACGACGCTGAGCTCAACCCTGCCCTCCGTTCCCGTCGCCGTGGCCGGAATCGCCGCCGGTGAGCTCGCCGCCGCCGTGACCGCGGGGTTAAAGATGACAGGCGGGCCCCGCCTGTCATCCCCCCACCTCTCTCCCCCTC
This sequence comes from Secale cereale, assembly GCA_902687465.1. NCBI lineage: Eukaryota > Viridiplantae > Streptophyta > Magnoliopsida > Poales > Poaceae > Secale > Secale cereale. Next base: position 585,025,810 of record LR738711.1, on the reverse strand, counting down.
CTCTGTGCCGCTGACCCACGGGCCCCGCCCGTCAGGTTTGAAAACCTGACGTGCGCGCGCGCTGGCTCCGTGCGGCCAGGCCGAGCCGTCTGGGCCATGCACTGTGGCCTCTTCTGGCCCAGTGCACAGGACCCCTTTTTCTTTTTCTTTTCTGTTGATGTTTTAAACATTTATACAGAAAAGAATATTAATCCAAATTGAATATTTTCAACTCCTAAAATCCTGCAATATTCCAACCTATTTAATGGCACTACTTTCATTCAAATCCATGAAACTTTTCTGTACTGTTCAAATTTAAATTCAAATTTGAGCAGTATAACTCCTGTTCAAAAATCAATATATCCAATTCTGTAACTCCAAAACTCCAACTAAGATTTTTCCCCATCTTAGAAATCCCTCTAGTATTTTACAAAAAGGAGTTGACATTTTTCTGAGCACTTTGATTTTTCTGTTTTATTTGTATTCTTATTTTCCCGTGGTTATTATGCGACGTATAGATCCCGTATTTGACGAAGTTGCTGTGGAAGAAGAAGGAGAAGGACTAGAAGACTTTGAAGACCAAGCCAATCCAGGCAAGCAGCCCTTTGACCATGATACACTTGTTCTTCGGAACCTGTTTGCTTCCGATGCATGATAATTAGGGTTACCGAGGTGAACCACCACATGATGCATGCTTTATTGTTGATCTTGCTACGTGCTAGATAACATGAAATAGGTGGCCATGAGGCTTATATGATGCATGACATGATCTTGATCTTGCTATGTGCTAGATGACTTGCATGTGGTTAGTAGTTATGGAAAGTGATGCATTTGTGACATGAACCTTCATGGTTGAAGTCTTTGCACAAAACCCCGTCTGGTGCCATTTATGCCCGAGGGAGATGATGATGATGAGTTGGGTGACCACTTGATGACGAAGTGGTGTGCCAAGATAAGTGTGTGTGTTTTTCAAACGGATTGGTTGAAGTTGCGACCGTTATTCCAACCATACATGTGCAACCACACTACCCCTTATGGGACGGGGATTTATTGATTACTTAGGTCGATACTAGCATGGTGCCCGCATTACTAGTGACGGGAAGATTTGAGGTCTTTCCCGGGACGGGGTCGTGCTTGGATAGGCGACCATGACTGTTTTCATAGGGCACCGGACACACCGTTGGTCCCTTCGGGTACGTGTGAACATTGAATTGGGCAAGTCCCGTGATCTATTGTTTGTACCCGAGGGCCGTGTGCCAACGAGTGGACTCTATGTTAGTGTCGTCTAAGGAAAGGTAATGACCGGGTGCTTACCCCGGGTACTTGAGGTACCGCAGGTCGTGGATGACACGGAAGTTCCCCGGATCTTGTGGGTAAAGTGTACAACCTCTGCAGAGTGTCAAACTATTCGAATAGCCGTGTCCACGGTCATGGACAGTTGGGAAACCATGTGTGTGTGTGAGTCAAGATGGTGACTTGACTCGATGAGATGAATCATATTCATGTTGATATCGGTAACCTGTCTTCGAGGTTACGCGAGGTTATTGATGCATAAACTTGATGATAGCATATTGTTCTAGCTTCCTGCTAGATTGTTCATTATTGTTCCATTGCATTGTTACCACATCATGGGTTGCTTGCGAGTACATTCAAAGTACTCATTGGCTTGCCACTGGTTATTTAATTGGCCAGGCATGGAAGAGCAGGAATATGAGGAAGAGTTCTTTGGAGACGAACATGCGAACTAGGACGCTATCCCAGTCAGAATGCCTGTAGGGTTAAGGCAGATGGCATGAATTCTACCCGTTTATCGAAGACTTCCGCTACTTGAGTTATTTGCTATCCAGCCCGTGAGGCTCTATCTATGTAAGACTTGGCCATAATGGCCTTAATTCGTGTAAGACTATTTGTATGGATGTAAGACTCTTGTTATTTCAGCTTCTGTGTGTTCAGTGAGCATTGATCTCTGGGATCACTGTACACGTGCATTCGGTGAGCTCGACTTCTAAGTCGGGGTCCCCACAGCTGCGCAAGATTGGAAGGGATTTGACCACTGCCAACTGCTCAGATGCTGAGAAGGTGCGTTTTGCCGCACACCAGTTGTCTAGACCAGCCGCAGCATGGTGGGAGAATTACACAGCCACTTTCCCCATAGCCAATGTGACTTGGGATCAGTTTCAGCAAGCTTTTCGTACCGCCCATGTCTCAACTGGAGCTATGAGTATGAAGAAGCGGGAGTTTCGTAATTTGCACCAAGGTAACCGTACTGTGGCTCAGTACGTGGATGAGTTTAGTACCCTATCCCGTTATGCCCCAGATGATGTGGCCACAGATGCCGCTAAGCAGGAGAGATTCATGGAAGGGCTGAATGATGAGATGAGTGTACAGTTGATGGTGGCAACTTTCAATAACTACCAGGAGCTGGTTGACCGCGCCCTAATGATTGAAAGGAAGCACCAACAGATTGAAAGTCGCAAGAGGAAGTATGGACAAGGAAAGTATAATTCTGGAGCTCAGCAGAAGCCTCGTTTTACTAAAACGGTAGGACAATTCCAACATACCCATGGAGGAGGTAGCTCGCACAATCATAATGTCCCCAAGAATGGAAATGGAAATGGAGCAAATGGTAACCAGAGCCGCCCTACCCCGTCCACACCTACCAAGACGGATTTCAGCCATGTCACTTGTTACAAGTGCGAGAAGAATGGACATTATGCTAATGAATGCCCAAAAGCTAAGAATGGGAACGGCAATGGAAGCGCCGCGAAGACGCCCAACCCGTTCAACAAAGGACAAGTGAACCACGTGACAGTGGAGGAGGTAGAAGAGCAACCAGATGCTGTTGTCGGTAAGTTTTTGGTTAAGACATTTACCGCAATAGTTCTTTTCGATACTGGTGCATCGCATTCATATATTTCAAGGGGATTCGTAAATAGAGATAGGATGTCCACCCGAGTTCTTAAGAACCCCATGTTAGTGAGTTCACCAGGAGCAGAGTATATGGCAGACCAAGGATGTTTTCAGACGCCATTGACCATAGGACGTCACACTTTCCCCCTCTGACCCAATAGTCCTGGAATCACAAGGATTGGATGTGATATTAGGTATGGATTGGCTATCGAAGTATGGAGGTAACATTGACTGTGCTAGTAAGTCAATTTTGCTCACCACCCCAGAGGGAAAAATGATTAAGTATGTATCTAGGCATTCGCCTATAAGGACTCAAGTACATTCTCTCACGGGAATTGTTCAGGAGGAAGTACCAGTGGTGAAAGATTATCCGGATGTGTTTCCAGAGGAGTTACCTGGCATGCCACCGGATAGAGATATAGAGTTTTTGATTGAGCTTTTGCCAGGCACAGGGCCAATTTCTAAGAGACCGTATAGGATGCCCGCAAAGGATTTGGAGGAGATTAAGAAACAAATTAAGGAGTTACTGGATAAAGGATTCATACGCCCAAGTTCTTCGCCTTGGGGTTCGCCAGTACTTCTAGTGGAGAAGAAGGATGGATCGTTAAGAATGGTTGTTGATTACCGAGGACTGAACGAAGTAACGATCAAGAACAAGTACCCCCTGCCGATGATCAATGATCTGTTCGATAGATTGCAAGGAGCTAAGGTATTTTCCAAGATCGATCTGCAATCAGGGTACCACCAATTGAAGATCCGAGAGCAGGATATACCTAAGATGGCCTTTACCACTATGTATGGGTTGTACGAGTATACCGTTATGTCTTTTGGTCTGACTAACGCACCGGCATACTTTATGAACCTAATGAACAAAGTGTTCATGGAGTATTTGGATAAGTTCATCGTGGTGTTCATAGATGATATATTGATCTTCTCGAAGGATGAAGAGGAGCATGCAGAGCATTTGCGTTTGGTATTGGAGAAGCTCCGAGATCATCAGTTATATGCCAAGTTTAGCAAATGTGAATTTTGGTTGAAGGAAGTCGGATTTCTCGGACACATTATATCTGGAGAAGGAATAGCAGTAGATCCCGCCAAGGTGGACACTGTGACCCATTGGGAAGCACCAACAACAGTTGGAGAGATCCGGAGTTTTCTTGGACTTGCAGGATACTACTGGAGATTTATTGAGAATTTCTCGAGGATTGCAAAGCCAATGACGGAGTTGTTAAAGAAGGATACCAAGTTCAGTTGGACGGAAGAATGTAAGGCCAGTTTCCAGGAATTAAAGAAAAGGTTGGTCTCATCCCCTGTGTAGATTCTGCCAGATCAACATAAGGATTACGAGGTGTACTGCGACGCTTCACGTCGAGGACTTGGAGCAGTTCTTATGCAGGAAGGAAGAGTTGTTTCGTATGCTTCATGAGAATTGAAACCTCATGAGTTGAACTATGCCACTCATGATTTGGAGTTAGCAGCCGTAGTGCATGCATTGAAGACGTGGAGACATTTTCTCATCGGAAACCATTGTGAAGTATATACGGATCACAATTGTTTGAAGTATATATTCACCCAGAAGGAGCTGAATTTCAGGCAAAGGAGATGGTTGGAACTCATTAAGGATTATGACATGAGATTACATTATCATCCCGGAAAGGCTAACGTAGTAGCCGATGCGCTAAGCCGTAAGAGCCATGTCAATACCCTAATGACGGAGGAATTTCCAAAGGAGTTAGCCGAGGACTTACAAGAACTATGTTTGGAGATAGTTCCGAGAGGCTACGTAGCAACACTAGAGATCCAGTCTACCCTGATAGGCAAAATCAGAGAAGCTCAGAAAACTAACGAGGAGGTTGCCTCTATAAAGGAGAGGATGAGCGAAGGAGGAGCTAAAGGTTTTCGTGAGGATGAACATGACACCTTATGGTTTGAGGACCGCATTTATGTGCCTAATGACCCGGAGATCAGGAAGTTGATTCTATAGGAGGCCCATGATTCACCATACTCGATTCACCCAAGAAATACTAAGATGTATTTGGATTTGAAGGACATTTTCTGGTGGACCGGTATGAAGAAAGATATTGCAGAGTATGTAGGCATTTGTGATGTATGTCAGAGAGTGAAGGCAGAACATCATAAGCCGGCACAATGGTTACAACCATTGCCAATACCCGAATGGAAGTGGGATAAGCTAGGTATGGACTTTATTACGGGATTACCCAGAACTCTTTCTGGCTATGACTCGATTTGGGTTGTAGTCGATCGTTTAACAAAGGTAGCTCATTTCATCCCCGTAAAGAGTACTTATACCAGTGCAAAGTTGGCAAAGATATACATGACCCGAATTGTATGTCTGCATGGAGTTCCGAGGAGCATCGTATCACATAGAGGAATCCAGTTTACCTCAAAGTTCTGGAATCAGTTACATGAAACTTTGGGTACCAGGCTAGAGTTTAGCACAGCTTTTCACCCGCAGACAGATGGACAGACTGAAAGAGTCAATCAGATTTTGGAGGATATGCTGAGAGCCTGTGCACTAGATTATGGATCTAGTTGGGACGACAATTTGCCGTATCCGAATTTTCTTACAACAACAGTTATCAATCCAGTTTGAAGATTGCCCTTTCGAAGCGTTATACGGAAGGAAATGTAGGACTCCGTTGTCGTGGGATGAAGTTGGAGACCGCAAGTTGTTCGGGCCAGATTTGATCAAGGAATCGGAGCAGAAGGTGAAGTTGATTCGCGATTGGCTCAAGATAGCCCAGTCCAGGCAGAAGAGCTACGCAGATTCAAAACGCAAGGAAATTGTTTACGAGGTCAGAGACAGAGTTTATCTTCGAGTATCTCCACTTCGAGCAGTTAAGCGTTTTGGAGTTAAGGGAAAACTAGTGCCCCGTTTTGTAGGACCCTATAAGATTATGGAACGTATAGGGGAAGTAGCCTACAAGTTAGAACTGCCCGAAGGATTGTCAGGAGTTCACGATGTATTCCACGTTTCCCAGTTGAAGAAATGCCACGCAGAGATGACCGAGATACCACTGAGGGATACCGTGCCATTGGAAGCTATTCAGTTGGACAACGACTTGACCTATGAAGAGAAACCAGTCAAGATTCTTGAGTATGCCAGCCGAGTCACCCGCCGCAAGGTAATCAAGTTTTGCAAAGTTCAGTGGAGTGACCACACCGAGGATGAAGCCACCTGGGAAAGAGAGGAATATCTGCAGAAGGACCACCCTCACCTATTTTCTAGCCAACCCGAATCTCGAGGGCGAGATTCACCTTAAGGGGGGTAGGTTTGTAACATCCCAAATTTTCAATTTGGAATGTTATACAATAGATCATTATGCATATCATATTTTCTTGCTTTTGGTGATCCAAGAAAAATCCTAAGCAACTCAAGGACCCTCGGAGAGAGTTGGGGATTTCAATATTTTCATAATTGAGGATTCTCAAATTTTGAAAATAGGATCATTTGATTTTATTTATTTTATCTTCAAGTATTTCCATCAAATATGAGAGAGGGAGTAAAATGACTCTCCCAAAATAAAGAAATACGGAAGATTTAATAAAAAGATCAAATAAGTTTTATTTGAATTTTATTTGAATCAGGAAAAATTGCATGTTTTCAAAAATGCATTTTAGTGCTAAGAAAATGTTCATCTTGTTCTAAATATTCTATTTAGACGGTGAAAATTTGTTTTGGCAATTTTACATTTTTATTTCTTTTTCTAGAGTTTTTTTTGTAGCGCTGGCGTAATTAAAAAAAAGGAGAGAGGACTCGACCCGACTGGGCCGAAGCCCAGCCGAGCCAGGCCCAGCTGCCGTCGCGACCGCCTTCCCCGTGCCGCGCTCCCGTGTCCGCATCGGACTCCGACCGCCGCTGCCGTTGCTTGCCCCCTCCCCCAAGCTTCTACCCCTCTCCCCCCTATATATATATAGCTGCCCCCCTTCCTCCACCGCACCCCGCCGCAGCCGCCACAAGCCCGCCGCCGCCGCCGCTGTACGCCGCCGCCGCCACCCACCGCCACCACCACCGCAAGCCCCGCCTCCCGCCGTCGCCGGCCGTTTTCGACGAGGTAGCCGCCGCCGCCGATTTTCGGTAGAAAACCACCGATTTTTCTTTTAGAACCCTAGTCGTTTTTTATTTAGATCGGTTTTATTAGATTGGTTTTTCTGTTTTTTTTCGGTTTAGTTAATTAGTAAACGTTCACCCGTTCGTTCATTCTAACAAACGAATTTGTCGTTTAGTCTCAGATGACGAACGTCCGTTCGTTAAGCTGTTTTAGTTTTCTTTTTCGCAGTTATTTTTTGATTGCGATCTCTGATCCGATCTTCGTTTTAGTTTAACTTTTCGCTCGTTTATCGGAATCAGGTGATTCAAGCACCTGGACTTTCATCTCAAAATTCTCTTTCCGTTTAACCTAGTCACTCAAGCGTTTGCCTCAGCTAAATTCGTACTTATGTCCAGTTTGGTTCGGTAGTTGTTTTCTTTCGCCGTTTGTCTTTCGTTGCTTTTCTTTTGCCGTTTCTTTTGCAAACCGGAGTTCTTAAGTTGAACTTTCTGGTTAGATCTCTTATTTGAGTTTTTCCCGTGCATTAGTTAAGTACTTATTTTGTGCTTGTTTTTTTACGATAGATTACCCAGAGTGCGCCGCTTGCTACTTTGAATCTCTAGGTTTTGCGGATCATCAGCAAGGCAAGTAACACTTTGATCATACTTTCCAATTACCCAGTTTTCATTGCATTAGTCAAACCCTCACACATTGCATGAGTAGGAGCTATTAACTTGTGGGACTGGGAAGTAGATTGAGGTAGTACCTATTACCTGCATTACATTCAAACCTTTGGGAGTTACTTCTACGTTTGATGTTAGGTAATGTTATGCTCGTAGACGTGGATTGGGTGAGTGTATCCATGACATATGTGAGTTTTTTAATTAATGGTTCAACTTAAGGTGGCAACTTTAACACACATCTGGGTGGATTGAGGCACCCAGGTATCCCAGCGATTGCCTGTTTTTCTTTTGGACCGCCACCCAGGCTCAAAGGGATCATGAGATTATTCATACTAGAAACATCCGTGTGCAGCCACATGCCAATATGGGCTCTGGCATAGTTGAGTAAGTTGTGGGAAACCTTTCCATGATGGGCTAGCTACTGTAGAGGGATTGTAGGTGTACCGGCCTATCTACCTGGTTAAGGGGACCTCTTCGGAAAGACTGTGTCTCGGTCATCCGTTTCTCAAACACCATGCAGTGCGAGAAACCAAACGAAGGCGATCGAGTCTTGTGGGGAAAAGTGCACAAACCTCTGCAGAGTGTACAAACTGATCATGATTAGCCGTGTCCCCGGTTATGGACGCCTTGAGTATCTAGTACTTGGATATCATGTGAATCTCATCATGTTACTCTAATTTAATATTGTTGGGTTTAATGATGATTTTAATTAGGGTTGAGAGGATGTCTATCTTCTCAACGATGTTTCAACTACCATGATAGTAAAATAAAATCTATTCCTTTGAAGTAGGAAAAAGTTGGCTTTACGCAAAAACTATAACCATAGAGCTTTCCACCAGCCATATTGCATATAGTATAGCTTTAATTTTGTTACTCTCTATGTGTTATTTTGCCAGCAAATTCCATGTGCTGACCGGTTTTCGGGCTGCAACGTTCATGTTGCAGACTTTTCAGACGACGAGTAAGGTGCCTTATAGGTCGTGGTTCTATACCCAGTGATGCCGTTGGAGTTGATGGACACACTTATCTTCCAAGCCTTCCGCTGTTATCGTGTTAGATGGCCTTAAGCCATTTTTATTGTAATAAGTTCATCGTTGGAACTATCGATGTAATAAGTGTGTGGTTGCTACTCTGTTATAAATCCTTCAAGTACTGTGCGTGTCAGCATTACTGATCCAGGGATGACTCTGATGCACAGAGATCAGACTGTTTGTGGTCTGGTCGCTACACCAAGATCATGGTTTTAGTTTTCAATGAAGTTTTTGATTCATACTTAACATTGTGGATAGATTGTTACTTAAGCATAAGAGTCATATGACAATATATATATCTGTGTTGCTGTTATAAGATTGATCATGATGCCCTCATGTCCGTATTTTATTTTTATCAACACCTCTTTCTCTAAACATGTGGACATATTTTTCGATATCGTCTTTCACTTGAGGACAAGCGAGGTCTAAGCTTGGGGGAGTTGATACTTCCATTTTGCGTCATAGTTTTATGTTGATATTTATTGAACTATGGGCTGTTATTACACGTTATATCACAATACTTATGCCTTTTCTCTCTTATTTTACAAGGTTTACATGAAGAGGGAGAATGCCGGCAGCTGGAATTCTGGGCTGGAAAAGGAGCAAACATTGGAGACCTATTCTGCACAACTCAAAAAGCTCTGAAACACCACGAAAGAACTTTTCAGAAAATATAAAAAATATCTAGCGAAAGAGATCTGCCAGGGGGGCCACCACCTATCCACGAGGGTGGGGGCGCCCCCTGGGTGCGCCCCTGCCTCGTGGGCCAGTCGGTGACCCCCCGATGGCCATCTTCTCCTATATGAGGTGTTTTGACCAAGAAAAAATCATAAGGAGGCTTTCGGGACAAAACGCCGCCGTCTCGAGGCGGAACCTTGGTGGAACCAATCTAGGGCTCCGGCAGAGCTGTTCTGCCGGGGATACTTCCCTCCGGGAGGGGGAAATCATCATCTCCGTCATGACCAACAACTCTCCCATCTTGGGGAGGGTTATCTTCATCAACATGTTCACCAGCACCATTTCCTCTCAAACCCAAGTTCATCTCTTGTATCCAATCTTTGTATCAAAACCTCAGATTGGTACCTGTAGGTTGCTAGTAGTGTTAATTACTCCTTGTAGTTGATGCTAGTTGGTTTACTTGGTGTAAGATCATATGTTCAGATCCATTATGCATATTAATACTCCTCTGATTATGAACTTGAATATTCTTTGTGAGTAGTTACGTTTGTTCATAAGGACATGGGAGAAGTCTTGCTATAAGTAGTCATGTGAATTTGGTATTCGTTCGATATTTTGATGAGATGTATGTTGTCTTTCCTCTAGTGGTGTCATGTGAACGTCAACTACATGACACTTCACCATTGTTCGGGCCTAGAGGAAGGCATTGGGAAGTAATAAGTAGATGATGAGTTGCTAGAGTGAGAGAAGCTTAAACCCTAGTTTATGCGTTGCATCGTAAAGGGCTGATTTGGATCCACATGTTTCATGCTATGGTTAGGTTTACCTTAAAACTTCTTTTGTAGTTGCGAATGCTTGCAATAGAGGTTAATCATAAGTGGGATGCTTGTCCAAGTAAGGGCAGCACCCAAGCACCGGTCCACCCACATACCAAATTATCAAAGTAACGAACGCGAATCATATGAACGTGATGAAAACTAGCTTGACGACAAATTCCCATGTGTCCTCGGGAGCACTTTGCTTCATATAAGAGTTTCTCCAGGCTTGTCCTTTGCTACCAAAAGGATTGGGCCATCTTGCTGCACCTTATTTACTTTTACTATTTGTCACTTGCTACCAAATACCTTATCACAAAAATATCTGTTACCGATAATTTCAGTGCTTGTAGAAAATACCTTACTGAAAACAGCCTATCATTTCCTTCTGCTCCTCGCTAGGTTCGACACTCGTACTTATCAAAAGGACTACGATAGATCCCCTACACTTGTGGGTCATCAATGATATACCCAAGACTTGACCATAATGGTCATAATTTGTGTAAAACGGTATGTTTGGATGTAAGACTCTTGTTATCCACCTTCGGCGGGTTCGGTGAGCATTGATATCTGGGATCACTGTACACGTGAATTCGGTGATCACGACTTATGAGTCGGTGTCCTTACAGTGGGCCAATAGAATCCTTGCCGGAAAGCCTTCCCAACCAGATCCCTCGATCCAATGTGGGAGCCGCACATACCCTTGTGTATCTCCGCCAGCAGTTCCTTTCCTTCTTTTCGACAAATGCTCTTTAATTTCACTCTGTTGGGCCTTCTTCTGTACAATGTGTCGTCAACAAACTGATACGTACTGACCCTTCAGGCTACTCTTTCAGCTTCTTCTTGCCCTTCGGGAGGTTCTCCTGTTTCGAGGAAACGGACAATGTTCCATGCCGAAGTTGGAGCTTGTGGCTCGGCAACGAGGATTAGTGGCACCTCTCCATTCATGGGAGTGCACTCCTCAACTGCAGATGTCGTAAGTTTAGCGAGAGGGTGTGGCTTAACAGTCAAAGGGGGGTTGTTCTCGCCAAGCCCCCTACCGGGGGTTTTAGTGAACTCTGTCAGGAGAGGCTTGGCGGAGTCCAGTTTTGTCGGTATGAAACGACACCTATGGGATCGCTGGAATCCCTTCTACGGTTGGCGGGGGCGAGGTTGTGCAAAGAGTGGGTCGAAGAGTCAGCAAAGCGATCGTTTACCCAGGTTCGGGCCGCGAGGATGCATAATACTTTAGTCATGCTTTGGTGTATATTTGAGTGTTCTTGAGTTCTTGAGCTAGCTACGGTGCCAGTCCAGCTTTTCAGGCTCCGAATCCTTCTCCAGCACGCCGCGGACCTCCTTTTATAGTCCAATGGGGCTACCACAGTGGCACACGGGAGGTGGAAAGGTGTACAGTGCATAGGCTTATCCCATGCTATTACGGGACAAGACGCATTAAATGTGCTGCTTAGGTGCCTATTTGCTTTATCGGGGATGGAAAAGAAGCCCGTCCTATCCATGGCCACTCCGTCTGGTCACGACGCGCGTCCAGGCCAGCGAGGCAGGCAGCTGAGGTAGCGTGGTGGTAGGGTCTTCACAAAGATCTGCATGCCACCATGCATGTGCTTGATTAGTTGGCCCAGGAACCACATATCGCCACGTGGGTGCCTCCCTGGGCCAGTGGGTCGGCCGTAGAGCTGGGGCGGCGACGGGGTGGCAAGGGCTTGCCGTAGTCTTGCTTCTGTTCCCGACAAGGGTCTTGCCGGGGCCTCTGTGAGTGTCCCTCGGCAAGAGGCTTTCCGGGGCTCCAGGGTGTCTTCGGCAAGGAGCCTTGCCGGGGCCTCGTGGGCGTCCTCAGCAAGGAGCCTCGCGATCGCCGTGTCTTCTGGTTCATATCTTGGGGGTCATAGACCTTTGTCTTCACAAAGATCTGCATGCCATCATGTGGGCGCTTCCCGAGCCTTGGTTCCAATATTGTTGATAGCGTTGGAGCTCATAGGCTTCAATGGTGGCTGCGACGGAGGCGTTTGGGTGAATTGCCCCGGCAAGAGCTCTTGCCGAGGGCGCGCTGGACGCCCCGACAAGAGTTCTTGTCGGGGGAGAGCCTGTCTCCATGCTTGGTCTTCTCGTGCCACCGTCTTGGCGTTGTTATGGCAACTCTGCGTTTCTGGCTTCCCTCCTTTGCTCTGTTATGTTTGGTCACAGGCGTGGCTCTGACTGCCCGTGCACAAGTAAAGGGGTAAAAAGGGCGCCCCTACTTTTGTACACCGACGGGAGCCCCCGGGCCTAGGCCATTCATGAGCGCAACGCGTTGTTGGGCTAGGCCCAGAATGGTGCGCGGGCAGTAGGGTTGGATTTCTATCATAGTAACTCTTCTAGTGGTTGCACTTCCCCACGATCTGCGCTGACGTGGGGGTCGTGCGTGGGGTGATTGCAGCATGCTCGCGTCATCTCGTGGTTCCAAAAAATAGTAAAGGGGCTGTCCGCGCCCCCCTCATAAAGAATAGAGGAAGTCGTGGGGGCACGACACATTCACTAAGTGGACTCGGGTGGCCCCACGATCAGGAAGCGTGAAACATTTATACCACATGTCATTCTATTCCCGATCAGCCCGCCACGTACCCCTCACGCATTGGGAAGGCCAAGCAGCAGACGCAGAGGGCGCGGGTATTAACGCCAAGGGCGGAGGGGGGCGGGCGCCGCTGATTGGAGTAGCGGGTCGGTCTTGTTTCCTCGTGCCTCCGACATTTGGACTGGTTGATTCAGGCGGTCACCCTTCTATAAAGAGGGGAGGAGAGGGACGGCGCTTCTCACCCTCCACTCATCTTCTTCCTGTTCGATTCCTCCCTCCCCAAGATATGCCGAGAGGGCATGGTCGTGGCCGTGCCTCCGCGGAGGTGACGAGGTCGTCTCCCCGTCAGAGGGCGGCGGTGGTCAAAGAGGAGCCGGATGCCCAAGATGAGGGGCATGCTGGAAGCAGAGGCGCCGGCCGGGGTCGTGTCGGCGAGGCGGTCGAGGCAGAGGCAGACAAGGTCGGGGGACACCCGCGCTGTCAACATCTCCGTCTTCGTCTCCTTCATCGTCTCCTCCTGCCTCCCCACGCGGCCATCTAAGAGACACGGCGCTGGAGTTCATCTTGCAACTGCGCGAGCCGCCGCGCAATCGCCTCCGCCTTCCTGAAGCGTTTGCGAGGGTGCTGGAGGTCGATCGACCATCGAGGTTGAGGCTTCACATGGAGGGGTGTTGCCATGGCGCCATGTGGGTGAACACCAAGTTTCCCACCCCTCATGTGATGCTCCTCCGCCGGGGGTGGAAGACCTTTGCGCGTGCCCATTGCTTGGTGAAGGGGCACGTCCTCTGCTTCAGGATAGCAGAGAGCGATCTCCTCTCCTTCAAAGTCTTCGGGCGCTCGGGACACAGGCTAGGGTGCTGTGTGGAGAGCTTGACCGACGATAAAAACTCCTCCCCGAGCGAGATCGATGGGGAGGACAGCGGCATCGACGATGAGGGCAGCAGGCGGGAGGATGACGGGTCCGACTAGGCGGCGGATACACCATTCCTGGGCGATGCTAGCAGCATCATCATCTGCACCGCCAGCCCCTCGAACTTCTCGGGGTCACCTCCTTGGGCGGCTGGCATTGGGAGGCCAGAGAAGGCAAAGAAGGTGGGCAGCGGTCATCGTGTCGGAGTACGCGAGCGTCAACCCGTGCATTGCTGGCCCGCTGCCCCATCTTTCGGCTCTTCTCCCGGCACCATCATCGTCAGCCTCCTTTGGGACGGCCGCCGGGATGTTCTCTTGGTGCTTTCTGCTTCTTGCGCTTCGCCCAGGCGCTCATTTTGCCCTTCGCCATCATGTTCCATTTCATGAGGAGAGGGACAAGAAAGGGATTAAGGGCATCTTATCTCTTTTTAGTTTTTAAGCCTACGGGCCTTTGTATGATTTAAAATCTCGTAACCCCCTCGCTTTATGTATGCATTCCGTACGAATTATACGTGTTTACAACGTATTAATGAAAAGAAGGGTGTTTGCCGGGTTTCTTTGTGCGCGGGCAGGAGCCACACCAAGGAACGGATCCTTGTTATCTTAAGATAAACAACGTGTCCCGGTAACAAGCCTTGTCGTCCCCCTCCCCGCTCCATAACTGTACTGGCGCCCTTGGCGGAAGTAGGAGTAGGATAGGGTTAGGCCCTTCGTCTGCTCCCTTCCCATCGCGCTACTACCAAGCCCCGGTCCAAGCCAAAGCTTGTTGGACATAGGTAGAAAAACGTAGAACGATGGTATAAGAACGAACGAAGCCTTGTATGCCCAAGTTTCATACGGAAGAAAAGGAGCGGGGGATGAAAGACTTATCTGGGTCCTGTAGGTCCCGACAACCTTGTCTTGCCGTGGCTCGACCCGCAGTCGTGCAGCCCCTGGCAACCTCAGTTTTGCTAGGGTCGGAGCGTCGGCTCGCCCCCTTTCTTCCAAATGGTTCAGCAAGGACGTCCATGGATCCTACGAACAAGAGGACGGAAAGGAAACAGAGAGAGACGCAAACTCGACCTCTTTGCTAGGGGTTAGCCGATGTTAAGCACTATCAACCCTAACAGAGAAAGAGACTCAACCAAGCACGCATGCTAAAAGTTAGGTCGCCAGCGCTTCATTTATTTATGCTCAGGGTCTGCGCCTGGCTTTGTACGAAGGGTTACATACCTTGTCGGCAAGGCTTGTACAAAAGAGTGGCTTAACGGGAGGCCCGGCAACCGCGCCTTACAGGTAAAACTTGCGAAGATGTTCGATGTTCCAGGAGTTACTCACTGGAATAACATCTTCAGTCTCCAGGCGGATTGCACCAGGCCTGGTGACTCGTATTCCCCAATAGGGGCCTTCCCACTTTGGCATCAACTTATTGGAATTCTTGGCTGACGGAACATGCCGAAGAACAAGGTCGCCTTCCTCAAAGCTTCGGGCATGAACCTTGCGGCTATGATAGCGGCACAAGGCTTGCTGGTAGCACGCTGCTTTCACAACCGCCCAAAGACGATCTTCCTCGAGGAGCGTTGTGTCATCTTGCCGCAATCGCTCTTGCTCAAGATCATCATAAGCGAGCACTCGGGGTGACCCGTCTGTGAGTTACGTGGGGAGAACTGCTTCCGCCCCGTAAACGAGGGAGAAGGGTATCTGGCCGGTGGCTCGATTTAGTGTTGTTCTGATTGACCAAAGAACCGCTGGCAATTCATCAATCCAGCACCTTCTGCACTTGTGTAGACTGTCAGAAGTCCTTGTCCGGAGGCCCCGCAGTAATTCATCATTTGCCTTCCACCTGGCCGTTGCTTCTAGGATGCACAACAGAAGCAAAATAGACCTTGCCGCCGAGGTCTTGAATATATTGCATGAAGGTGTTGCTTGTGAACTGAGTACCGTTGTCGGTGATAATTCTGTTTGGTACACCAAAACGGCAGACCAGGCCCTTGAAGAATTTGACGGTCGATTGTGCCGTCACCTTTCTCACTACTTCCACCTCCGGCCACTTTGTGAACTTGTAGATTTCTACGTACAAGTACTCAAAGCCCCCGACATTACGGGGAAAAGGGCCCAAAATGTTGAGCCCCCTGACCAAGAATGGCCAAGAGAGAGGGATTGTTTGGAGAGCTTGAGCTGGTTGATGAAGTTTCTTTGAATGGAACTGACATGCTTCACACTTGGTTACTAGTGCCATTGCATCCTGGAGGGCAGTGGGCCAGAAGAAACCTTGCCGGAATGCCTTGCCGACAAGGGCCCTTGACGCTATCTGGGAGCTACATATGCCTCCATGTATCTCTGCCAACAGCTCTAGTCCTTCCTCCCCGGGGATGCACTTCAATTACACGCCGTTTGATCTTTTTCTGTACAGGACATCGTCGGCGAACTAGTACATGGTGGACCGACAGGCTACTTTCTCCGCCTCTTCCTAGTCCTCAGGAAGTTCCCCAGTATGGAGGAATTGGATGGTATGCTATGCCCATGCCGGAGCCTGGGGCTCGACGGAAGGACCAAAGGCATTTCCTCTACCATGGGAGCGATTGCCTCCACAGCCAGGGCTTGATGCCTTGCCGGAGTCTGTCCCCCAACGGCAGGCTCAATGTCCCCGGCAACACATTTGCAAGCCACCCCTGCGGGTTCGGCAGGAAAGTACTTGCCGGGGCCTGATTTCTTCGCTTACTCTGCTCAGTTGATGGTTCAACAGATGGCTGAATTAATCAGAGCACAAAGTTACCTGGTACCACAGGTAGTTTGAGGGCGACGCCTTTTGACAAGTAGTCGGCGACGTCGTTCTCCGCTCGGGGTATATGTTCTGCTTGTATACCATCGAAACGCTCCTCCAGTTTCCTCACTTCATCCATGTAGGCTTCCATCAATGGGCTCTGGTAATCTTTGTTCACTTGCCTGATGACAAGCTGCGAATTGCCTCTAACAATGAGCTTCTTGATCCCGAGGTCCGCCGCGATTCTAAGACCAGCAAGCAGTCCCTCGTACTTGGCAGTGTTGTTCGTCGACACCTCCCTGGGTAAGTGCATCTGGATCACATACTTGAGGTGCTCTCCGGTGGGTGCGACGAGCAGCACACCAGCACCGGCACCTTGCAGTGAGAAAGCCCCGTCAAAGTACATAATCCAGTTGCGGCTCGTATCGTTGCCGGGGAGAGTAGTATCCTGGATCTCTTCGTCAGGCGTTGAGGTCCATTCTGCAATGAACTCTGCCAAGACTCTACTCTGAATCGTCGAAGTGCTTTCAAATTTTAAACCGAAGCTTGACAGCTCCAGGGCCCACTCCACAATCCTCCTAGTCGCATCTGGGTTATGCAATATCCGCTGCAACTGGAGGCTGGTGACGACGGTAATTTCATGTGCTTGGAAATAATGACATGGCTTCCTCGAGGCCATAAGGAGGCCGAAGAGCAATTTCTGCACGCTGGAGTACCTCGACCTAGCTCCCTGTAGTAGGGAGCTGACAAAGTAAACCGGGTGCTGCATCATCTTCTTCTTCTGCATCACTCCATCTGGTTACGTCGCTTCGGCCCCAGTGGCATCAGGTTCTGTCGTTGCCATCGCTTCCGTATTGACCTCCCTCTGGGCCACTAGTGCAGCACTGACCACTTGATTCGTTGCCGCTAAATACAGCAGCAACAACTCTTGTGGTTTAGGCGCGACAGGTATCGGCGTAGAGGAGAGGTATTTCTTCAAATCTTGCAGCGCCACTGTCACAGCCCTAGACCAGCCCTTGCCTGCCTTGCTTGGTCCTCATGTGCATCATGTTTATTTCTCAGAAACTGGAAATGGGGATGTTCAAACCCTAGCACCAAATGAATTCAACTAGGGTCAAATTAAAATCTTTTTCAATGAACCCAAAATGCCCTCTGGAAAAGTTCATCATTTTTGGATTGATTAAAAACCTCTGCCAAAAATGTTGCACATATTTCTAGGACCATTCTGGATTTTTGAATTAATCCGTATTGTATTTGAATTGGAGCATTTAAATTCTATAAATAGTTTAAATGCTCTAATAATTGTGAAACTAGTTGAGGGCTATTGAAATTAATTCAATATGTGCCCACAAATATTTTCATGATTTACGAAAATGCTCTAGCATTTTTATTAAAGCAAAACAAAAACAGAAAATGGAAAACAGAAATAAAAGGAGAGAGAGAGCACTTAACTGGCGGCCCACTTACCTGCAGCTGGCCCAGCGCTGTAGCGGCCCGGCCCACCAGGGGCAGCGCTGTCTTCTTCCTCCTGCCAGGAGGAGAAGCAGCTGCGTGCCAGGCACGCCGCCGAGCCGCGCCAGCTCCTCCCTGTGTGTCTGCCTCCTCCTCCCCCCTGGATGCCTCTGGACGAGGCCACGGAGACGCCAGAACCCCTGCCCCTTTCCCTCTCTCCCCCGAACGCTCTCCCCTTCCTTTGTTTCCCCCACCGAACACGACCGTCACCGCCGTTCGCTGTTGTTGCGGCCACCAACATCCCCACGCCCGGCCAATTAGCCCATGAGCTCCGCCTCGGATCCGTGAAGTTCTAAGACGACGCACGCGATGCCAGGTGCCCCGATGCCACGCCATCATTGCTGTTTTCATCGCCACGGCCGGCGATCTCGGGCGCTCGATTCGCAGCATCAAGGACGCCCCCGAGCTCTCCTCGTCCTCGCTGTGAGCTCCACTGCGTTTCCCCTCTCTCCTTTTCGCTTGCCCCCTTGCCGTAGCGCCGTTTCCGCCGCGGCCGGAGCTCCTCGCCGCCGAACATGCTGCCGCCTTGGACAGAGCTAGCAAAGCTCGCGTCCGAGCCTTCCGTCGTGCTCAGCACGCTCCTAGGAGTCCGTAGAGCCCCTTAGCTCACCTCCCCGTGCCCCGTAGCACCTAACCCGTCGGAGCCCGATTTCCGGCGCCGCCGGGAGCTCGTTTCCAATGAGCTCCGGCCTCCCCAGCTCCTCCCACTTGCGTGGATGGATGCGGGCGAGCAAGGGCTATGCCCTGGTACCCTCAGCAAGCCAAGACGCCGCCCGTAGCGTGTTCCCGAGCCGCGCCGCCGTCGATTTGGTCACCGCCGGCGAGGTTCCGTTGACGCTGACGTGGCCTAATTAGTTCAGGCACTAATGACCCCCCTGGGTCAATGACAGGTGGACCCAGGGCCCTACTAAATTAGTTTAGTAACTAAACCAATTTTAGTTAACCACCGAGACACTGACATGTGGGCCCCTGTACCTATTTAGTTTAGTTTAATCTTCTGTTAAGTTTAGTTAAGCCTGTTTAACTGCTGTGTCACTGACGTGTGGACCCCACACGTCAGGTTTGACCTGGACCAGCCTCTGTTGACTGCTGACCTCACAGTGACGTCATGCTGACGCAATAAGTGTTTTCTGGAATTTTAAATAAATAAAAAATGATTTATTTATTTCAGAAAATATTCAAAACTTCTAAAAATCATATAAAATCAACCGTAGCTCAGATGAAAATAATTTATATATGAAAAATGATCAGAAAAATATGAGGAATCTGTTTATGGCATTTTCTTGCATGTTAGAACAACTTATGACTGCTGTTTAGGCCAAATCATATAAATGGCATTTGAATATCCACATATGGAGTTTGATTTTGAATCTTGAATTCAAACCAACTTCATTTAACCTTTTGCTAGTTGCATTAGCTCAAATCACAACATAATGCCATGTCATGATCATGCATCATATTGTGCATTGCATTGATTGTGTTTCTTCTCTGTTGCTGGTGTTGTTCCCTTCGAGTAGACGTGTTCCGACGATGTGATCGATGACACCGATGAAGACCCAATGTTATCTTCAGAAGTGCCAGGTAAGCAAAACCCCATTGAGCATTCCGATACAAACCCACTCTCTCGCTCTTGCTCTCTTTACTGCATTAGGACAACAACGCTTCAACTGTTACCTGCTGTGGTAGTTGAACCCCTTTCCACTGCATGACCTATCATTGCCATAGTAAATAGTTAAAACCCACTAGTATGAGTAGGAGTTGTTTGAGCCATGTTGTGCCTACTCATTCATGCTTTCTGGTTATGCCTGCTATTGCTTAGAGTTGTGTCAGGTCTGATTCATCGGGGATGAATTGGAATGTGGTGAACATGTCCTACTGTTGAGAGCTAAGTGTGTGAACACGATTTGGTAAAGGTAGCGATGATAGGCCATGTAGGAGTACATGGTGGGTTGTCTCATTGAAGCCGTCCTTAGGAACTGAACTCTGTGTTGGTTGATCCATGAACAGCTACTACCACACGTTGGGCCCTGAAATATGACCCCGCTCAACTTATTGACTGCCCTTGTTCTCTGTCCAGGAGTTGCAACTAGTTTCTGGTCTTTGTAGTTTACTGGAGGTCGTGCGCAGCGCTGACCCTCGGGGTGGGCTGTGACGCGGCAGGTACGTGGCACGGTGTACCTGTCGCCCGTTAGGTGACGCGGGAACCCTGTACACATCGTTTGGGGCCGTGAGCGACACCCCGGCCGGATCTCCCCACGGATGGAACCCTAATAGGCGATAAACCTGGACGAGAGACTTGAGTGGTTGGTTAGGTCGTGGTCTACACCCACGTCGGCTTTCGCTTGAAGTCTACCGAGCACATGTCGTGTGCAGACGCTAAGTGGTGGAAACATGTGTGAAGAAGTACACCCTGGAGGGTTATATATGATCTATTCGAATAGCCGTGTCCGCGGTAATGGACTTCTGGGTTGCCTATAACAGTTCATAGACAAGTGAAAGTGGATACTCTAAAACACGCAAGATAAGCGTGAGTGCTATGGATGGCCTTCTCGTAGGGAGACGGGAGCGGATCTATAGTGGTGTATTGATTGGTGAATATGTGGACTCGTGTGCGCCACCTCAAAAGAGTTACTTGCAGTCGTAGTTTAGGATTGCCACCGAGTCAAAGCCGGCTTGCTGCAGTCAAACTACACCACCCTTTTGTTGATACTGATGCATAGGTAGCTAGTTCTGATGTAAGTCTTGCTGAGTACCTTTGTACTCACGTTTTCTTCATTTATGTTTTTGCAGAGAGACTCCAGTCTCACTAGTGGTTCCACGTGGACTTCGACGTTTAGCTTGTTACCTCAGCTACGATCTTGTACCCTTGGGATGGTCTTGTAGATAGTCAGGCTTCTAAGCCTTTTTCATTTGTAGTTGTCTGTACTCAGACATGTTATGCTTCCATTGCCTGTATGCTCTGTATGATGGGTCATATGACCTCTGTTTGTAATAAATGCTATGATTGCTCTTCTGGGCCTTTATCTATATGAGTTGTTGAGTTATGTTGTGATGCCATGTTGTACAGCACATACTTGCATGTTATGCGTACGTGTAATGTGTATTGCTATGTGTGGGATCCGACACCTAGTTGTTTACCCTTGGTAGCCTATCTTATAGGGAAATGTCTCCTAGTGCTTCCACTGAGCCTTGGTAGCTTGCTACTACTCCGGAACACTTAGGCTGGCCGGCATGTGTCCTTCTTCGCTCCTGTGTCTGTCCCTTAGGGGAAATGTCACGCGTTGTTCCTTTAAGTCCTTGTAGCTTGCTACGACTTGGGTTCATACGTTGATGACCGACACGTTCGTTGCTGGGTCATGTATGCCTGTCTCTGTAATTTAGTGCCACTTTTGGTTTATAACTGGTCATGTCGGCCCGGGTTCTCTGTCATATGGATGCTAGCGAGACTATCATATACATGTGCCAAAATGCGCAAACGGTCCCGGGCCAGTTAAGGTGGCACCCGTGGGGATACTGTGCGTGAGGCCGCAAAGTGATATGATGTGTTACAGGCTAGACCTGTGTGACTTAAGATCGGGGTCCTGACAGCTTTGGTATCAGGGCCTAACTGCCTATAGGATTACTAAGCCAAACTGGTCGAAGTCGTGTCTAGAAATTCTTTAGTTATAATAAGGGAATTGATTGTGAAAGGGAACGTAAGGCTCTTTTTACTCCTTTACCCTATGACCTTCTGATCTGAGTCACCTTCTTCTTTCTACGGGGATTAAGAACTAGGATCCTCATTCTAATTATCAGGATCACGTTAATGGTGTATTCAACCCTCAGTTCAGTTCCTACTACTTCTGTGTGTTCAACTGTTGATCTCAGAACCTTGACTTTATGATGTTGAGTGGTTATGCTATCTTTGGGCATGAGTCTCAAAAGTATTTTCGAGCATTTACAGCCGTTATGCTGTTCGAGTCATCCCAGGTATCTAAATAGTCTGATGCATTTGCAAATCCCTTCTTCCTGTCCCGATGCTCCTTTGGGGCAGATTAACCACACTAGTCGTTGTGTTGAGGTACTTCGTTGCCTCGACATACATGTTGGAGCTATTATTATGACCTTAGGTGTCTTAGAAGATCACCCAGTAATCTAGCAATACTCTGTATTCCCAGTGTGATGATTCTCGCCATTATTCTAGAAAGCATCATGTGATGCCATTTAGTTAGTAGGCATTCTACTCCTGGGTTCTTGAACCCAAGATTCTTTCTACCTACTTCATGTTGGTAGTATTTGCTCGTCCCGTTAGGATCTTAGTAACCTTGTGATAGTCCTCAAGGCCCATGGTATATCATTCTTCCAAATACCATGAACCATCCTTGGCAGAAGTTCTCCCGAACCAAAAGATTAGAACCAGAGTGCTCCGAGTAGTACTCCATTCATATTGTGACTCTACTAATTCTACCTTTCTGCATGGGTTATCCGGATAAAATATGTGGAACTCGTTCGACATACTAACCTCTGCATCCACAACTCAGACAATCATATGTTCCCCGAGTTGCCCCCCTTCAGTTATATTCCGATCCTCGTCTATCAATTGATAGTCAAGAGTATGCGTGCATTCGTTCATCGATGCCTATTACTCTTGTGGTCCGTCAAGCCATTCTATTCTGGAATGACTAGGAAAAACAAACTCCAGTACCTTATCCATATCCAGGATTGGGTCAAAGAAGTTGTACTTCGCAGATGAAGACTACTAATCCAGCTATTTGTATGCTCTACCCTGAAGTATTACCCACTTTAAGTCAGGAATGTCATGAGAATTGCACTTTCTCTTATGAAATCTTGCCGTAGTGATACCTCTCGCCATCATCATTCGCTCCTTGGTTCCGTGTTGTTGCAACTGGAATACCGACAAGTGAACCGTGATGTGTGAAACCAATACTCCTAGCAACTCTGTTGCTTAGTAGTTAAGTGGATAATAACCTCATCCTTAGCGAGTTGATTATTGAATCATCACCCTAAGGTTGATCGTGCTACCTAGTCCACTTTTCTGGTTCACTCCTTGATTGATGAGTTAGGATTTTGATAAGTCCTTGTTCATTTGATCATATCGTCTTGCCCCGAAAAGCAAGATTGTTCTCGAGCTTAGTAACATATCGGTGGATCGTGATTTTCCGAATATCTTCTCGGAAGTATTACCAGGTTGTTCCCTAACCGCTATGTTGAGTTCGTGATCAAGTTGGTTTTCTTGTAAACCACCCCTTCTCCGAGAATCTGTATTGGATACCCTGAACTAGTTCGTTAAGCTAAACAACAACTTGGAGAGTTGGAAGATGAAAGCTTGTCTCACTTAGTTCCTTGCCAAAGGGTTATCCTTGTGTTTGTGTGTTTGTTGAAGAAAGATGATATCTTGATCGATTGATCCTCGTGATTAATTGTTGGACCTATTGTCTTGCCAAAACTTTGATTTGAGCGTGGGCTATCATCAAATCAAATCCGAACCAACGATGTTCTTAATGTTGTCTTACTCGTGGGTGTTCCTCGAGCATACCTCATTATATCTCTTGGTCTGATCAATGCTACCACCTTGTTCATATAAATTGTGGAATTCCATCTTCATGGATATCTCGATGACCCGTTGTTGAGCCCATCAACATCGTTTATCTCGACCATGATTCATGTTGAACATTTAAATTAGTATTGGAAACTTCTCAAGCATGGCCTTCGTGTTCCGTTCATGAGGTATATGTTGGATGAGAGAAGAGACTTTCCCTAATTCATGTTTAATTGATGTTAGTTGCCACCGTGAGTTTGAGAAAGTTTATTTTGCTTCCTGTGGAATCATCCCAAGTCAGTCATGCACACGTGCGAAGTATTTTGTGGTTTGGAGACTTGCAACCTTCACTCTATATGTATCCCTAGCACACCAAGCCACTGATTGATTTGTTCAAGGAGAAGAAGTTTCTTCTTAAGAGCTAGACTTATGCAAGGACTTCGATATCCTCGATGATGGTTCCCACCTGAACACGGTAGTGTTTTATCATAAGACTACTACGTGGTCATGCTTGTCTAGGACGACGTGTTCACAGGTACGTAGCAGAACTAGCTCATGTTTTGGAGCTTGCTATCGTAGTTCACTCCCCGAGAATCTCGCAACGCCATCTCGTCGATTTGTGTTGCAAACTTTCATTTTTCTTTCTAGACTCGATGAGTCTGGGATGTCCTGACACCATCCAGAACTGAAGCTCAGGTAGATATGTTGGTTGTAGCATTTCTCAAGAACTATAATTTTGGTCTCTCGATAACCGGTAAAGTGGATGTCGTGGCCAACACACCTAGCCGAAAGACCTATTGTTTTAGTATCTTGATTGAAGAAGTTGGCCACCTCCCCATAGGGATTTCGCAGGATTTACTCCCTAGTTTTTCCTTATGGATTTTGTGCTTCTGAAGTCCGACCTTTTTACTTGACGTTCTAGGTACCTAAACATTATAATAAATGGGTAGTGCTAGCACATCAAGGAGAACATTAGAAGCGGAGTGCTAAATGTCTCTCGGTCGATCATCAAGTTTTTGCCCCTTGACTCCGCTAAGAGGAAATCTGAGAATGTGTTATCTTCCTTTGGACCTGCATCGTCCATCGCTATTCATCATGGTAGTATGTGGTGTTGCCAGGATCCTTGACACGGATATTGGTAAAACCTTGATGAATATGGGAATGCTCAAGTTCTCGAGAGCACGCACTTGCACTAGGTGTTATCCTGGCACTAACCGAGATTGCTCCCAGTGTTCTTGGATATGTTATAACCTCTCAAAGAGTAGATTTACTCTCTATTGTTGGGATTCACCCCAGTTACCAGAATCATTCCCAGCATTTGCATTTTGTTCCCAGCTTGCACCGCCAATGTGCCAATTATCCATGGGTTACCGTTCTCAGCAACTGATGTTCAGGATTATTTTCAGAAGTGGACTTGCCATGGGTCCCATCCATTTCCGGTGAAAAGCAAAATCAACCTTGGCATTGTCTTTTACAAGGCAGTCCACATCATCCATTCTAGATGGAGAATGTCATTCTTTCGGACTCCGTCAAACGATCGTTTCTAAATACCTTAAGCTAGTATAGGGAATTTCAATGATCTCCATATCAAAAGTAATTCTTTTTGCCACTTAAGGGGATAATTCTACGAGTCACTTTCTCTAAGGTGCCCCGTATGGTGACCTTGACCACCATCTTCTTTAAGTGTGGATTTATTGCGTACCAAGTGAACCTTCATCAATTGTTTCACTCCATCCCTCCGAATGTGTGTTCCGTGTCTCAGCTCAAGAGATGGTTCAACGTCTCACTCCATGAATTGATATTGAGTTGCTCGATCTTTTAGAATATCAATTTTGTAGAGTTTCTTTCGTCGTCTCGTGTCGGACAAACACCTCGAAAGCAAGGATGTCAGGATCAACATGATGCAAGCAATCAACATTCATATGAAGGACACTTGGATCATGAAGATTGTGATAGTTAGTGTCCCCTCTGATTTCTTACCGTACGCTTGAATCTCGGGACGAGATTCTTGTTTAGTGGGGGTGAGTTGTCACAGCCCTAGACCAGCCCTTGCCTGCCTTGCTTGGTCCTCATGTGCATCATGTTTAATTTCTCAGAAACTGGAAATGGGGATGTTCAAACCCTAGCACCAAATGAATTCAACTAGGGTCAAATTAAAATCTTTTTCAATGAACCCAAAATGTCCTCTGGAAAAGTTCATCATTTTTGGATTGATTAAAAACCTCTGCCAAAAATGTTGCACATATTTCTAGGACCATTCTGGATTTTTGAATTAATCCATATTGTATTTGAATTGGAGCATTTAAATTCTATAAATAGTTTAAATGCTCTAATAATTGTGAAACTAGTTGAGGGCTATTGAAATTAATTCAATATGTGCCCACAAATATTTTCATGATTTATGAAAATGCTCTAGCATTTTTATTAAAGCAAAACAAAAATGGAAAATGGAAAACAGAAATAAAAGGAGAGAGAGAGCACTTAACTGGCGGCCCACCTACCTGCAGCTAACCCAGCGCTGTAGCGGCCCGGCCCACCAGGGGCAGCGCTGTCTTCTTCCTCCTGCCAGGAGGAGAAGCAGCTGCGTGCCAGGCGCGCCGCCGAGCCGCGCCAGCTCCTCCCTGCGTGCCATCCTCCTCCTCCCCCTTGATGCCTCTAGACGACGCCACGGAGACGCCAGAACCCCTGCCCCTCTCCCTCTCTCCCCCGAACGCTCTCCCCCTCCTTTGTTTCCACCACCAAACACGGCCGTCGCCGCCGTTCGCCGTTGCCGCGGCCACCAGCATCCCCACGCCCGACCAGTTAGCCCATGAGCTCCGGCTCGGATCCGTGAAGCTCTAAGACCACGCACGCGACGCCAGGTGCCCCGATGCCACGCCATCATCGCCGTTTTCATCGCCACGGCCGGCGATCGCCGCCGCTCGATTCACAGCATCAAGGACGCCCCCGAGCTCGTGGACCACCTCCTCGTCCTCGCTGTGAGCTCCACTGCATTTCCCCTCTCTCCTTTTCGCTTGCCCCCTTGCCGTAGCGCCGTTTCCGCTGCGACCTGAGCTCCTCGCCGCCGAACATGCTGCCGCCGTGGGCAGAGCTAGAAAAGCTCGCGTCCGAGCCTTCCGTCATGCTCAGCACGCTCCTAGGAGTCCGTAGAGCCCCTTAGCTCACCTCCCCGTGCCCCGTAGCACCTAACCCGTCGGTGCCCGATTTCCGGCGCCGCCAGGAGATCGTTTCCGACGAGCTCCGGCCACCCCAGCTCCTCCAACTTGCGTGGATGGATGCGGGCGAGCAAGGGATACGCCCTGGTACCCTCAGCAAGCCAAGACGCCGCCCATAGCGTGTTCCCGAGCCGCGCCGCCGTCGATTTGGTCACCGCCGGCGAGGTTCCGGTGACGCTGACGTGGCCTAATTAGTTCAGGCACTAATGACCCCCCCTGGGTCAAGGACAGGTGGACCCAGGGCCCTACTAAATTAGTTTAGTTACTAAACCAATTTTAGTTAAACACCGAGACACTGACATGTGGGCCCCTGTACCTATTTAGTTTAGTTTAATCTTCTGTTAAGTTTAGTTAAGCCTGTTTAACTGCTGTGTCACTGACGTGTGGACCCCACACGTCAGGTTTGACCTGGACCAGCCTCTGTTGACTGCTGACATCACAGTGACGTCATGCTGACACAATAAGTGTTTTCTGGAATTTTAAATAAATCAGAAATGATGTATTTATTTCAGAAAATATTCAAAACTTCTAAAAATCATATAAAAACAACCGTAGCTCAAATGAAAATAATATATATATGAAAAATGATCAGAAAAATATGAGAAATCTTTTTATGGCATTTTCATGCATGTTAGAACAACTTATGACTGCTGTTTAGGCCAAATCATATAAATGGCATTTGAATATCCACATATGGAGTTTGAATTTGAATCTTGAATTCAAACCAACTTCATTTAACCTGTTGCTAGTTGCATTAGCTCAAATTACAACATAATGCCATGTCATGATGATGAATCATATTGTGCATTGCATTTATTGTGTTTCTTCTATGTTGCCGGTGTTGTTCCCTTCCAGTAGACGTGTTCCGACGATGTGATCGATGACACCGATGAAGACCCAATGTTATCTTCGGAAGTGCCAGGCAAGCAAAACCCCATTGAGCATTCCGATACAAACCCACTCTCTCACTCTTGCTCTCTTTACTGCATTAGGACAACAACGCTTCAACTGTTACCTGTTGCGGCAGTTGAACCCCTTTCCACTGCATGACCTGTCATTGCCACAGTAAATAGTTAAAACCCACTAGTATGAGTAGGAGTTGTTTGAGCCATGTTGTGCCTACTCATTCATGCTTTCTGGTTATGCCTGCTATTGCTTAGAGTTGTGTCAAGTCTGATTCATTAGGGATGAATTGGAATGTGGTGAACATGTCCTACTATTGAGAGATAAGTGTGTGAACACGATTTGGTAAAGGTAGCGATGAGAGGCCACGTAGGAGTACATGGTGGGTTGTCTCATTGAAGCCATCCTTAGGAACTAAGTTATGTGTTGGTTGATCCATGAACAGCTACTACCACACGTTGGGCCCTGAAATATGACCTCGCTCGACTTATTGACTGCCCTTGTTCTCTGTCCAGGAGTTGCAACTAGTTTCTGGTGTTTGTAGTTTACTGGTGGTCGTGCACAGCGCTGACCCTCGGGGTGGGCTGTGACGCAGCAGGTACGTGGCATGGTGTACCGGTCGCCCGTTTTGTGACGCGGGAACCCTGTACACATCGTTTGGGGCCGTGAGCGACACCCCGACCGGATCTCCCCACGGATGGAACCCAAATAGGCGATAAACCTGGACGAGAGACTTGAGTGGTTGGTTAGGTCGTGGTCTACACCCACGTCGGCTTTCGCTTGAAGTCTGCCGAGCACATGTCGTGTGCAGATGCTAAGTGGTGGAAACATGTGTGAAGAAGTACACCCCTACAGGGTTATATATGATCTATTCGAATAGCCGTGTCCGCGGTAATGGACTTCTGGGTTGCCTATAATAGTTCATAGACAAGTGAAAGTGGATACTCTAAAACACGCAAGATAAGCGTGAGTGCTATGGATGGCCTTCTCGTATGGAGACGGGAGCGGATCCATAGTGGTGTATTGATTGGTGAATATGTGGACTCGTGTGCGCCACCTCAAAAGAGTTACTTGCAGTCGTAGTTTAGGATAGCCACCGAGTCAAAGCCGGCTTGCTGCAGTCAAACTCCACCACCCTTTTGTCGATACTGATGCATATGTAGCTAGTTCTGATGTAAGTCTTGCTGAGTACCTTTCTACTCACGTTTGCTTCATTTATGTTTTTTGTAGAGAGACTCCAGTCTCACTAGTGGTTCCGCGTGGACTTCGACATTTAGCTTGTTATCTCAGCTACGATCTTGTACCCTTGGGAGAGTCTTGTAGATAGTCAGGCTTCTCAGCCTTTTTCATTTGTAGTTGTCTGTACTCAGACATGTTATGCTTCCGTTGCCTGTATGCTCTGTATTATGGGTCGTATGACCTCTGTTTGTAATAAATGATATGATGGCTCTTCTGGGCCTTTATCTATATGAGTTGTTGAGTTATGTTGTGATGCCATGTTGTACATCACATACTTGCATGTTATGCGTACGTGTAATGTGTATTGCTATGTGTGGGATCCGACACCTAGTTGTTTACCCTTGGTAGCCTATCTTACAAAGAAATGTCTCCTAGTGCTTCCACTGAGCCTTGGTAGCTTGCTACTGCTCCGGAACACTTAGGCTGGCCGGTATGTGTCCTTCTTCGTTCCTGTGTCTGTCCCTTAGGGGAAATGTCACGCGTTGTTCCTTTAAGTCCTTGTAGCTTGCTACGACTTGGGTTCATACGTTGATGACCGACACGTTCGTTGCTGGGTCATGTATGCCTGTCTCTATAATTTAGTGCCACTTTTGGTTTATAACTGGTCATGTCGGCCCGGGTTCTCTGTCATATGGATGCTAGCGACACTATCATATACGTGTGCCAAAATGCGCAAACGGTCCCGGGCCAGGTAAGGTGGCACCCGTGGGGATACCGCGCGTGAGGCGGCAAAGTGATATGATGTGTTACAGGCTAGACCTGTGTGACTTAGGATCGGGGTCCTGACATCTTTGGTATCAGAGCCTGACTGCTTGTAGGATTAGTAAGCCAAACTGGTCAAAGTCGTGTCTAGAAATTCTTTAGTTATAATAAGGGAGTTGATTGTGGAAGGGAATGTAAGGCTCTTTTTACTCCTTTACCCTATGACCTTTTGATCTGAGTCACCTTCTTCTTTCTACGGGGATTAAGAACTAGGATCCTCATTCTAATTATCAGGATCACGTTAATGGTGTATTCAACCCTCAGTTCAGTTCCTACTACTTCTTTGTGTTCAACTGTTAATCTTAGAACCTTGACTTTATGATGTTGAGTGGTAATGCTATCTTTGGGCATGAGTCTCAAAAGTATTTTCGAGCATTTATAGCCGTTATGCTGTCCGAGTCATCCCAGGTTTCTAAATAGTCTGATGCATTTGCAAATCCCTTCTTCTTGTCCCGATGCTCCTTTGGGCCAGATTAACCACACTAGTCGTTGTGTTGACATACATGTTGTTTACTCGTCCCGATGCTTCGTTGCCTCGACATACATGTTGGAGCTATTATTATGACCTAGGTGTCTTAGAAGATCACCCAGTAATCTAGAAATACTCTGTATTCCCAGTGTGATGATTCTGGCCATTATTCTCGAAAGCATCCCATGATGCCATTTAGTTAGTAGGCATTCTACTCCTGGGTTCTTGAACCCAAGATTCTTTCTACCTACTTCATGTTGGTAGTATTTGCTCGTCCCTTTAGGATATTAGTAACCTTGTGATAGTCCTCGAGGTACGTGGTATATCATTCTTCCAAATACCATGAACCACCCTTGGCAGAAGTTCTCCCGAACCAAAAGATCACAACCAGAGTGCTCCGAGTAGTACTCCATTCATATTGTGACTCTGCCAATTCTACCTTTCTGCATGGGTTATCCGGAAGAAATATGTGGAACTCGTTCGACATACTAACCTCTGCATCCACAACTCAGACAATCATATGTTCCCCGAGTTGTCCCCCTTAAGTTATATTCCGATCCTCGTCTATCAATTGATAGTCAAGAGTATGTGTGCATTCGTTCATCAATGCCTATTACTCTTGTGGTCCGTCAAGCCATTCTATTCTGGAATGACTAGGAGAAACAAACTCCAGTACCTTATCCATATCCAGGATTGGGTCAAAGAAGTTGTACTTCGCAGATGAAGACTACTAATCCAGCTATTGGTCTGCTCTACCCTGAAGTATTACCCACTTTCTGTCAGGAATGTCATGAGAATTGCACTTTCTCTTATGAATTCTTGGCGTAGTGATACCTCTCGCCATCATCATTCGCTCCTTGGTTCCGTGTTGTTGCAACTGGAATACCAACAAGTGAACCGTGATGTGTGAAACCAATACTCCTAGCAACTCAGTTTCTTAGTAGTTAAGTGGACAATAACCTCATCCTTAGCGAGTTGATTGTTGAATCATCACCCTAAGGTTGATCGTGCTACCTAGTCCACTTCCCTGGTTCACTCCTTGATTGATGAGTTAGGATTTTGATAAGTCCTCGCTCATTTGATCATATCTTCTTGCCCCGAAAAGCAAGATTATTCTCGAGCTTAGTAACATATCGGTGGATCGTGATTTTCCGAATATCTTCTCGGAAGTATTACCAGGTTGTTCCCTGACCGCTATGTTGAGTTCGTGATCAAGTTGGTTTTCTTGTAAACCACCCCTTCTCCGAGAATCTGTATTGGATACCCTGAACCAGTTTGTTAAGCTAAACAACAACTTGGAGAGTTGGAAGATGAAAGCTTGTCTCACTTAGTTCCTTGCCAAAGGGTTTTCCTTATGTCTGTGTGTTTGTTGAAGAAAGATGATACCTTGATCGATCGATCCTCGTGATTAATTGTTGGACCAATTGTCATGCCAAAACTTTGATTTGAGCATGGGCTCTCATCGAATCAAACCAGAACCAACGATGTTCTTAATGTTGTCTTACTCGTGGGTGTTCCTTGAGCATAACTCATTATATCTCTTGGTCCGATCAATGCTACCACCTTGTTCATATAAATTGTGGAATTCCATCTTCATGGATATCTCGATGACCCGTTGTTGAGCCCATCAACATCGTTTATCTCGACCACGATTCATGTTGAACATTTAAATTAATATTGGAAACTTCTCAAGCATGGCCTTCGTGTTCCGTTCATGAGGTATATGTTGGATGAGAGAAGAGACTTTCCCTAATTCATGTGTAATTGATGTCAGTTGCCACCGTGAGTTTGAGAAAGTTTATTTTGCTTCCTGTGGAATCATCCCAAGTCAGTCATGCACACGTGCAAAGTATTCTGTGGTTTGGAGACTTGCAACCTTCACTCTATATGTATCCCTAGCACACCAAGCCACTGATTGATTTGTTCAAGGAGAAGAAGTTTCTTCTTAAGAGCTAGACTTATGCAAGGACTTCGATATCCTCGATGATGGTTCCCACCTGAACTCGGTAGTGTTTTATCATAAGACTACTACGTGGTCATGCTTGTCTAGGACAACGTGTTCACAGGTACGTAGTAGAACTAGCTTATGTTTTGGAGCTTGCTATCGTAGTTCACTCCCCGAGAATCTCGCAACGCCATCTCGTCGATTTGTGTTGCAAACTTTCATTTTTATTTCTAGACTCGATGAGTCTGGGATGTCCTGACACCAACCAGAATTGAATCTCAGGCAGATATGATGGTTGTAGCATTCCTCAAGAACTATAATTTTGGTCTCTCGATAACCAGTAAAGTGGATGTCGTGGCCAACACACCCAGCCGAAAGACCTATTGTTTTAGTATCTTGATTGAAGAAGTTGGCCACCTCCCCATAGGGATTTCGCAGAATTTACTCCCTAGTTTTTCCGTATGGATTTTGTGCTTCTGAAGTCTGACCTTTTTACTTGACGTTCTAGGTACCTAACCATTATAATAAATGGGTAGTGCTAGAACATCAAGGAGAACATTATAAACGGAGTGCTAAATGTCTCTCGGTCGATCATCCAGTTTTTGCCCCTTGACTCCGCTAAGAGGAAATCTGAGAAGGTGTTATCTTCCTTTGCACCTGCATCGTCCATCGCTATTCATCATGGTAGTATGTGGTGTTGCCAGGATCCTTGACACAGATATTGGTAAAACCTTGATGAATATGGGAATGCTCAAGTTCTTGAGAGCACGCACTAGCACTAGGTGTTATCCTGGCACTAACCGGGATTGCTCCCAGTGTTCTTGGATATGTTATAACCTCTCAAAGAGTAGATTTACTCTCTATTGTTGGGATTCACCCCAGTTACCAGAATCATTCCCAGCATTTGCATTTTGTTCCCAGCTTGCACCGCCAATGTGCCAATTTTCCATGGGTTACCGTTCTCAGCAACTGATGATCAGGATTATTTTCAGAAGTGGACTTGCCATGGGTCCCATCCATTTCCGGTGAAAAGCAAAATCAACCTTGGCATTGTCTTTTACAAGGCAGTCCACATCATCCATTCTAGATGGAGAATGTCATTCTTTCGGACTCCGTCAAACGATCGTTTGTGAATACCTTAAGCTGGTATAGGGAATTTCAATGATCTCCATATCAAAAGTAATTCTATTTGCCACTTAAGGGGATAATTCTACGAGTCACTTTCTCTAAGGTGCCCCGTATGGTGACCTCGACCACCGTCTTCTTTAAGTGTGGATTTATTGCGTACCAAGTGAACCTTCATCAATTGTTTCACTCCATCCCTCCGAATGTTTGTTCCGTGTCTCAGCTCAAGAGATGGTTCAATGTCTCACTCCATGAGTTGATATTGAGTTGCTCGATCTTTCAGAAGATCAATTTTGTAGAGTTTCTTTTGTCGTCATCATGTCGGACAAAGACCTTGAAAGCAAGGATGTCAGGATCAACATGATGCAAGCAATCAACATTCATATGAAGGACACTTGGATCATGAAGATTGTGATAGTTGGTGTCCCCTCTGATTTCTTACCCTACGCTTGAATCTCGGGACGAGATTCTTGTTTAGTGGGGGTGTCACACCCTGATTTTCATGCTGCATTGCTTAAGCTAATTATCATGTTAAAAATGTGGATTCGCAAAAACTTTTGAGTGTTTTTGACTTTGCTTGATTTGACTTTTGTCTGCTGTTTGCTAGTGCTCTAAAAATCAAATAAATCCTCCAACTCTTATACTTCATCTCCTTGATCCAAAACTTTTTCCCAATGATCATGCCATGTGTATAGGAAAATATAGAATTTTCTTATAAAAATATTTTGGCCAAATAGTATTTTCTAAAATTAGTTTTCCAAAAACCCCTGAATTGAGGTTTGCACTGCAAGTACCTTATTTAGGGTGTGAAAAATCTTTCAAAAAGTATATTTGAATCCTATTAGGTATAGGACTCCCAAAAACCACAAAATTATAATTTTAAAAGTTATTTTTATATTTTATTTAAAAGCTTTTTCTTAAGGCCAGAAATGGTCTTCAATAGGGAAAAATTATTTAATTATTTCAAAAATATTTGCCAAAATTCAGGGAGACTCATAGGACATATATTGTCCATATATAAGAGTTTCAACACATGGTCATGTTCAAAATGTTGGACAAATCCTTCCAAAACCCTTTCTGGATATTTCAAGCCTTTGAAATATTTACAAAGGAAATATTCTCCAAAAATTCCAGGGAAATTCTATCATGTCATATATGACATATTTGATGATCTTGCAAAGCCTCATGCCTTGAAGATCAAGGAATCATCATCTAATCCCCTCAAAACCATTTCTGTCCATTTTGAAGTTTGAGCAACTTTATATTGCCAAACTTGTCCAAATGCTCTCAAACTTGGTGCACATGCTAAAATGATGTAATTATGCATCTATGCCAAGTGGCACAAGTTTTGGAGAAGCTTAACTTGATCTAAGTGCCCCAAAACCATTTCTGTTCAAATTCAAATTTGAACAACTTTACATTGTCAACTTTTTACCTGGGGCTTCAAACTTTGTGGGCATGATCATAACCCCAAATTATGATGCTACACCAAGTGGTGCATCAAGGGGAGATGAATAGCTCAACTCAAACAAGGTGGAACCATTTCTGTTGATTTCTAGGGTTCACCAAAGTTACATTGGCAACTCTTCCCAAATGAGCTCAAATTTGGTGAAAGGCCCTAATTATATGTGACATTTGATCATGTTAAGTCCCATGTCAATTGGAAGTAATTTGCTTTCCCAAAACCTGATCAAACACCTTTTGTCCAATTACCAAAACCCTTGTTTTGACCCCTTTTACTATTTCCCTTTACCTCAAATTCCTACCACAGCTTCCTCTGATCATCCTCAACCCCCAGTAACTTTCCCATATCCTTAGCTCAATGATTGGGGGGTGAAAACCCCAACTTACTCTTCTGGACAGCAGTTTTCACCTCCTCCTTCACCTCCCTCCTCATTCCAATGGCTTCCCAGAGCATCTAAGGCCACAGCGCATTTGTTTACTTCTCCCTCGACCCCCTAGACAACGTTAGGCAAGACGGACACGACCAGAGCGACGAGGGCACAACCGTGCCAGCCATTCGGGCGCTCTGGAGCGCGCTACAGTGCGCTCATGCACTGTAGCCGCCTCCAATCGGCTGCACCCGACAGCCTGGGGCCTCCCCCTTGTGTCCCCCGAGGCTGCCTCGGCGTCCGCAACACGCTGGGCGGTCAGCCCCCTCCTCTCTCCTCCTCTCTCACCCCTGCTCGCACGCGCACCGGCCGACGCCGAGCTCCAGTGAGCGAGCTCACACGCGCGACTCCTTTGACCGTTTCCCCGCTCCCTTTCTTCTCTCCCTAGTCCTAGACCATGCCCACGAACACCCTGGACAAGGGCTTGTGTGGCAATTCCGTCCCCTGGCACTGCCTTGGCCATGGCCGCGGATGCCACCCACGGTGCACCGAAGCCTCGCCACATAAGGCCATATCGAGCCTCCCTCTCTATGCCCTCGACTCCCTCTCCCTCTCCTGATCCTCTTGGACCGTCCCACTCCTCCTGCCGTGCCCTCCATCCATCACTACGGCTGGGGCAGACCCGCCGGCCGCCGCCTAAATTCGCGGGCCTCGACCTTTCTCCCCTTCCCCTGAGCATCCCCACACCCTTTCATCACCACCGCCAACTCACCCCAGGCTCCATTCCCTCCTCCTCGTGTTCTCCTCGCCGTGTTGAACATCACCATCGCCACCGTCCGCCGCGGCCGATGCGCTACTCGAGTCCGGCCACCCCAGCAGTCGTG
Organism: Secale cereale; assembly: GCA_902687465.1. Taxonomy (NCBI): domain Eukaryota; kingdom Viridiplantae; phylum Streptophyta; class Magnoliopsida; order Poales; family Poaceae; genus Secale; species Secale cereale. The sequence goes on along the minus strand of LR738711.1, from coordinate 584,990,037 downwards.
GCGCACCTCTACGGGTGCGGCACACCGTCCTGAGCACGCCGGTGTGCTGGGCATCGACGGAGGTGATCGGTGCCGCCGGGAAGAGCGCCGGCGCCGCTCGGCCGTACCTCCCCTGTTCCCCGTCGTACGGCCTGCTGCTGGGGGCCCGCGCGTCAGCGACCCAGTGGGCGGGCCCCTCCGTTTAAGTGGAAGCTGGTCTGGCCTCGGCCGCCTTCCCTACACGGAAACGCCCTTCCTGGCGGGCGCCTTCGACGTGGCCAGGCCCCTGCGCGTGGCTGTGCAGATGGGTCGGCCCAGTGCACCGAAGCACTAAGCCCCGCCATGTGCGCAGTATGAGGGTAAAGCCCTTTTTCCTTTTTTTTTCTTTTTCCAGTAAACTTCAAAAATCTCCCAAATATTCATTTGAACTCCAAATTTGGTGATTCAAATTTCCAGTGACTCCATAAATCATGATCTACCTGTTGGTGCAACATGCACATTATTCCAGAGACATTTCCTTCACACATAATTATCAACTGCCCATATTCCATTTTCTGTGATGAACTTTAGAAAATCACAGAGGGCTCAAATTTGATCCAAATGCAGTGGTTCAAATTCCTAGATGCTTGTCATATCCAAACTTAGTTTTGGAACATTTTTATTAATACTTTCTGTACCCCACCAAATATTGAGCCATTTCTTCATATTTATCAGCTTTGCAAAAATCCTAGGAAATTCATTTGAATTCCTAATCCAGTGAAACCAACTCCTAGATGCTTCTAAAATCATGACTTGTTGATGGGTGCCTTTGCTCATCATTCAAGAAAGTATTTCTATACACTTCTTTCAGATCCATTAAACCCTTGATTCCATCATATTGTAATGTTCCAAACTATCCAATGATCCAATGCCTATGAAACCACCTTGGACATTTCTAATATGACCAGAGGTATCCTAGAAAAGTCTAACTCCCATTTTTAGAGCACTTTTATTTTTGCCTTGTTGTGTTGCTTATTATGATTGTTTCAATCATTAGTTGACGAAATAAACGGAGTACTCGGAGATGGGCCAGAAGGTTTGAAGACTCGGAAGGATAAGGAAAGCAGCCCTTTGACCATGTTCGAGAAACCTTTTTATGCATGTCTCAAAGCACCTTATTATCAATGCAACGAAATCATGTATAAGAGGTGACCACTTTGGTTGCTACCTTTGTTACTTTGCTATTGAACTTGCATCAAACATGACCCTACCTTCCTATGAGGGTTACGTGGGTGGGAGTAGATAGGTGTATGCTATAGTAGTTGGCTACGCAAATGGGTCAGGGATATGCATTGAGTGAAACAAGTGTGGTTTGACATACTTGCAAAAGACCCAGTGGGTGCCACTAATGCCCCTGGGAGTTGATGAGGAGCTAGGGCACTACTTGGTGAAGAAGTAGTGTGCCGAGGCTTGACGAAAGTGTTGTTTACAGAGATGGATTAGATTTATGTGTGACTACCGTCCCAACCAAACATGCGCAACCACTCTACCCTTATATGGGAAAGGGCATTATTGATTACCTAGGTCGATACTAGCATGGTGCCGCATTACTAGTGACGGGGGTGACATGAGGTCACTCTCGGGACGGGGTCGTGCTTGGATAGGCGGCCATGACTGTTTTCACAGGGCACCGGACACACCGTTGGTACCCCGTGTCAGTGGTATGTGATGAATATGGGAGCAAGGCTCCACAATGTTTAAGATGTGAAATGTTGGCATGGGGCTGTTACCAATCGAGTGGACTCTATATTAGTGTCGTCTAGGGAAAGATAGTGATCGGGTGCTTACCGCGGGTACTTGAGGTACCGCGGGTCGTGGATGACACGGAAGTTCCCTTTATCTTGTGGGTAAAGTGTGCAACCTCTGCAGAGTGTCAAACTATTCGAATAGCCGTGTCCGCGGTCAAGGACAGTTGGGTGGTGCTACTTAGACTATGTCCATAAGTTTCTTGAAAACAACACGGTATGGTGGATCTATTGATGTGATTGTGAGGAAGTCACAATGAGCTTGAGCATGAGTTGATCACAACTCTTTCGTGATAATGATGTCTGTGACCTCCTGATACTTGTTGCAGACACATGCATGCCCATGTTATATGTTGATCATACTTGCATTTGAAAAACTAGCTTTCCGCAAAACTGCCAATTTAGCAGTAGAGCTTTGCATAATTATTCAGTCATCACACTTGGGTTGCTTGCGAGTACATTCAAAGTACTCATTGGCTTGCCATTGGTTATTTTATTGGCCAGGCATAAGAGACCAGGTTATGATGAAGATTTCTTGGTGACGAGCATGCGAGCTAGGATGCTTTCCAGTCAGAATGCCTGTAGGGTTAAGGCAGATGGCATGGGTCCATGTTGTTATTGAAGATTTCCGCTGCAACGATATTCTCAAGACTTGACCATTATGGTCCTATTTGTGTAATACGGTATGTATGGATGTAAGACTCTTGCCATTCAGCTTCTGTGTGTTCAGTGAGCATTGATCTCTGGGATCACTGTACATGTGCATTCGGTGATCTCGACTTATGAGTCGGGGTCCCCACAGAGCTGGTATCAGAGCCATCCTGACTGTAGGAAGCCTTAGTTATCATGGTCGTTAGATAGGGTAAAACTAGTTTTCAAAATGGCCTATACTTCTCTTCCCTTCTCAGTTTTTCGAAAACTAGGCTATACTTGATCTCTTCCCCTTCAAAACCTTGGTCACTAGAACCCTTATGCCCCTGACCACTGGATTTTCTGTAATCCTCGTGGAGTGCACCTTGCCAAACACTCACCCACCTCTTCTGAACGCAAGATTGGTGATACCACGACAAGATGATACCAACAGAAATTACATCCTCGGTGGGTGAGGACATGAAGACCCAGAAGAAGGTGATACCCTTGATAGTTCCCCAAGAAGATGCAACATTGGCCTATGATGACCAGGGTATAGGTTATGCAAAATCATGATATGCATCGCTAATAAAGTAATCATGTCACTACCGTTGTTGTATCTGCAACCACCGGTGGATGAGAACCTCGCCATTTGGTCCGCCTCACCATAGTGAGCAGGAAAACGGTTCTCTTCGTCCCCGGCCCTTGGTGTCGATGTTGTCATCAACGTAACCGACATGTTGGACCTCTATTATGCCTTGTTATTGTCATTGCATACGGATTTCCTACCTGGTACCCTCGACGTCCCAGAAGGCACAAGGGATCGTCATGATTAAAGAGACAAGAAAAGACCAAGTCAACGCCAGCTACAACGAGGCACCTTCACCACATCACCTCATCAGGCGAGAAGTTGGTGAAGATTCTTTAGGCTCAACCCGGATCGTTCATCAAGCTACTACAAGGGACATAGCAACACCTGTGGAAAGCTCAGAAGACTGCATGAGGCACAAGTCACGACACTGAGTCCGAGAACCCCTAGGGTAGGATGAGTCATGTACCCCCCCCCCCTATGCGTAGTCGAGTCCGTATGATGGATCGAATAGAACCATGATTGTGTGTTGTTTGCTTTTATTTGTTTGTGTTTTGATATAAGTCGCACTTTTGCCCTAGGCAACAAGTGCATGGCTATGTCATCTTCCTTGCCTTGTTTGTTTTGTTTCGGCCTTTTTGCACCTGTTTGTTTGCACCTGCACTATAGAACCCCCCCTTTTTGGCATTTCCCTCCTCTACGATACTTTTCCCTCTCTTCTATCCCTCCCCAACTGAAGACCCGCAAGGACATCGATCACTGAGCCTTTGACAACTAACTCAACCCAACCTACGCAAGAGACCCCTCAGCAACCTCCATCAAGGAAGGCAGCAAGCGAGAAGCCACACCACCAAGTACTTCAAGATTCCATGGAGCACCACTCGGAAGCATAACCAACAAGAAGAAGTGAAGACTACCCCGTATCCAAGACTCCGTATTCCTTTCCATGCCTAGTCTGGGAATCTCGGGGACGAGATTCTTGTAAGGGGGGTAGGTCTGTCACACCCTGATTTTCATGCCACATTGCTTAAGGTTATTATCATGTTAAAAATGTGGATTTGCAAAAACTTTTGAGTGTTTTTGACTTTGCTTGATTTGACTTTTGTCTGTTGTTTGCTAGTGCTCTAAAAATCAAATAAATCCTCCAACTCTTATAATTCATCTCCTTGATCCAAAACTTTTTCCCAATGATCATGCCATGTGTATAGGACAATATAGAATTTTCTTATAAAAATATTTTGGCCAAATATTATTTTCTAAAATTAGTTTTCCAAAAACCCCTGAATTGAGGTTTGCACTGCAAGTACCTTATTTAGGGTGTGAAAAATCTTTCAAAAAGTATATTTGAATCCTATTAGGTATAGGACTCCCAAAAACCACAAAATTATAATTTTAAAAGTTATTTTTATATTTTATTTAAAATCTTTTTCTTAAGTCCAGAAATGGTCTTTAATAGGGAAAAATTATTTAATTATTTCAAAAATATTTGCCAAAATTCAGGGAGACTCATAGGACATATATTGTCCATATATAAGAGTTTCAACACATGGTCATGTTCAAAATGTTGGACAAATCCTTCCAAAACCCTTTCTGGATATTTCAAGCCTTTGAAATATTTACAAAGGAAATATTCTCCAAAAATTCCAGGGAAATTCTATCATGTCATATATGACATATTTGATGATCTTGCAAAGCCTCATGCCTTGAAGATCAAGGAATCATTATCTAATCCCCTCAAAACCATTTCTGTCCATTTTGAAGTTTGAGCAACTTTATATTGCCAAACTTGTCCAAATGCTCTCAAACTTGGTGCGCATGCTAAAATGATGTTATTATGCATCTATGCCAAGTGGCACAAGTTTTGGAGAAGCTTAACTTGATCTAAGTGCCCCAAAACCATTTCTGTTCAAATTCAAATTTGAACAACTTTACATTGTCAACTTTTTACCTGGGGCTTCAAACTTTGTGGGCATGATCATAACCCCAAATTATGATGCTACACCAAGTGGTGCATCAAGGGGAGATGAATAGCTCAACTCAAACAAGGTGGAACCATTTCTGTTGATTTCTAGGGTTCACCAAAGTTACATTGGCAACTCTTCCCAAATGAGCTCAAATTTGGTGAAAGGCCCTAATTATATGTGACATTTGATCCTGTTAAGTCCCATGTCAATTGTAAGTCATTTGCTTTCCCAAAACCTGATCAAACACCTTCTGTCCAATTACCAAAACCATTGTTTTCACCCCTTTTACTATTTCCCTTTACCTCAAATTCCTACCACAGCTTCCTCTGATCATCCTCAACCCCCAGTAACTTTCCCATATCCTCAGCTCAATGATTGGGGGGTGAAAACCCCAACTTACTCTTCTGGACAGCAGTTTTCACCTCCTCCTTCACCTCCCTCCTCATTCCAATGGCTTCCCAGAGCATCCAAGGCCGCAGCGCATTTGTTTACTTCTCCCTCGACCCCCTAGACAACGTTAGGCAAGACGGACACGACCAGAGCGGCGAGGGCATAGCCGTGCCAGCCATTCGGGCGCTCTGGAGCGCGCTACAGTGCGCTCCCGCACTGTAGCCGCCTCCATTCGGCTGCACCCGACAGCCTGGGGCCTCCCCATCGTGTCCCTCGAGGCTGCCTCGGCGTCCGCAACACGCTGGGCGGTCGGCCCCCTCCTCTCTCCTCCTCTCTCACCCCTGCTCGCACGCGCACCGGCCGACGCCGAGCTCCAGTGAGCGAGCTCACACGCGCGACTCCTCTGACCGTTTCCCCACTCCCTTTCTTCTCTCCCTAGTCCTAGACCATGCCCACGAACACCCTGGACAAGGGCTTGTGTGCCAATTCTGTCCCCTGGCACTACCTTGGCCATGGCCGCGGATGCCACCCACGATGCACCGAAGCCTCGCCACATAAGGCCATATCGAGCCTCCCTCTCTATGCCCTGGACTCCCTCTCCCTCTCCTGATCCTCCTGGACCGTCCCACTCCTCCTCCCGTGCCCTCCATCCATCACTACGGCCGGAGCAGAGCCGCCGGCCGCCGCCTAAATTCGCGGGCCTCGACCTTTTTCCCCTTCCCCTGAGCATCCCCACACCCTTTCATCACCACCGCCAACTCACCCTAGGCTCCATTCCCTCCTCCTCGTGTTCTCCTCGTCGTGTTGAACATCACCATCGCCACCGTCCGCCGCGGCCGATGCGCTGCTCGAGTCCGGCCACCCCAGCGATCGTGGCGCACCTCTACGGGTGCGGCACACCGTCCTGAGCATGCCGGTGTGCTGGGCGTCGACGAGGTGGTCGGTGCCGCCGGGGAGAGCGCCGGCGCCGCTCGGCCGTACCTCCCCTGTTCCCCGTCGTACCGCGCGGGAGGAAGAAGACGTTCTGCCGCTGGGGGCTCGCGCGTCAGTGACCCAGTGGGCGGGCCCCTCCGTTTAAGTGGAAGCGGGTCTGGCCTCGGCCGCCTTCCCCGCACGGTAATGCCGTTCCTGGCGGGCGCCTTCGACGTGGCCAGGCCCCTGCGCGTGTCTGTGCAGATGGGTCGGCCCTGTGCACCGAAGCACTAAGCCCCGCCCTGTGCGCAGTATGAGGGTAAAGCCCTTTTTCCTTTTTTTTCTTTTTCCAGTAAACTTCAAAAATCTCCCAAATATTCATTTGAACTCCAAATTTGGTGATTCAAATTTCCAGTGACTCCATAAATAATGATCTACCTGTTGGTGCAACATGCACATTATTCCAGAGACATTTCCTTCACACATAATTATCAAATGCCCATATTCCATTTTCTGTGATGAACTTTAGAAAATCACAAAGGGCTCAAATTTGATCCAAATGCAGTGGTTCAAATTCCTAGATGCTTGTCATATTCAAACTTAGTTTTGGAACATTTTTATTAATACTTTCTGTACCCCACCAAATATTGAGCCATTTCTTCATATTTATCAGCTTTGCAAAAATCCTAGGAAATTCATTTGAATTCCAAATCCAGTGAAACCAACTCCTAGATGCTTCTAAAATCATGACTTTTTGATGGGTGCCTTTGCTCATCATTCAAGAAAGTATTTCTGTACACTTCTTTCAGATCCATTAAACCCTTAAATTCCATCATATTGTAATGTTCCAAACTATCCAATGATCCAGTGCCTATGAAACCACCTTGGACATTTCTAATATGACCAGAGGTATCCTAGAAAAGTCTAACTCCAATTTTTATAGCACTTTTATTTTTGCCTTGTTGTGTTGCTTATTATGATTGTTTCCATCGTTAGTTGATGAAATAAACGGAGTACTCGGAGATGGGCCAGAAGGTTTGAAGACTCGGAAGGATAAGGCAAGCAGCCCTTTGACCATGTTCGAGAAACCTTTTTATGCATGTCTCATAGCACCTTATTATCAATGCATCGGAATCATGTAGAAGAGGTGACCACTTTGGTTGCTACCATTGATACTTTGCTATTGAACTTGCATCAAACATGACCCTACATTCCTATGAGGGTTACGTGGGTGGGAGTAGATAGGTGTATGCTATAGTAGTTGGCTACGCAAATGGGTCAGGGATATGCATTGAGTGAAACAAGTGTGGTTTGACATACTTGCAAAAGACCCAGTGGGTGCCACTAATGCCCCTGGGAGTTGATGAGGAGCTAGGGCACTACTTGGTGAAGAAGTAGTGTGCCGAGGCTTGATGAAAGTGTTGTTTACAGAGATGGATTAGATTTATGTGTGACTACCGTCCCAACCAAACATGCGCAACCACTCTACCCTTATATGGGAAAGGGCATTATTGATTACCTAGGTCGATACTAGCATGGTGCCCGCATTACTAGTGACGGGGGTGACATGAGGTCACTCTCGGGACGGGGTCGTGCTTGGATAGGCGGCCATGACTGTTTTCACAGGGCACCGGACACACCGTTGGTACCCCGTGTCAGTGGTATGTGATGAATATGGGAGCAAGGCTCCATAATCTTTAAGATGTGAAATGTTGGCACGGGGTTGTTACCAATCGACTGGACTCCATATTAGTGTCGTCTAGGGAAAGATAGTGATCGGGTGCTTACCCCGGGTACTTGAGGTACCGCGGGTCGTGGATGACACAGAAGTTCCCTGGATCTTGTGGGTAAAGTGTGCAACCTCTGCAGAGTGTGAAACTATTCGAATAGCCGTGTCCGCGGTCAAGGACAGTTGGATGGTGCTACTTAGACTATGTCCATAAGTTTCTGGAAAACAACACGGTATGGTGGATCTGTTGATGTGATTGTGAGGAAGTCACAATGAGCTTGAGCATGAGTTGATCACAACTCTTTCGCGATAATGATGTCTGTGACCTCCTGATACTTGTTGCAGACACATGCATGCCCATGTTATATGTTGATCATACTTGCATTTGAAAAACTAGCTTTCCGCAAAACTGCCAATTTAGCAGTAGAGCTTTGCATAATTATTCTGTCATCACACTTGGGTTGCTTGCGAGTACATTCAAAGTACTCATTGGCTTGCCACTGGTTATTTTATTGGCCAGGCATGAGAGAACAGGTTATGATGAAGATTTCTTGGTGACGAGCATGCGAGCTAGGACGCTTTCCAGTCAGAATGCCTGTAGGGTTAAGGCAGATGGCATGGGTCCATGTTGTTATTGAAGATTTCCGCTGCAACGATATACTCAAGACTTGACCATTATGGTCCTATTTGTGTAATACGGTATGTATGGATGTAAGACACTTGTCATTCAGCTTATGTGTGTTCAGTGGGCATTGATCTCTAGGATCGCTGTACACGTGCATTCGGTGATCTCGACTTATGAGTCGGGGTCCCCACAGGGGGTGAGTTGTCACAGCCCTAGACCAGCCCTTGCCTGCCTTGCTTGGTCCTCATGTGCATCATGTTTAATTTCTCAGAAACTGGAAATGGGGATGTTCAAACCCTAGCACCAAATGAATTCAACTAGGGTCAAATTAAAATCTTTTTCAATGAACCCAAAATGCCCTCTGGAAAAGTTCATCATTTTTGGATTGATTAAAAACCTCTGCCAAAAATGTTGCACATATTTCTAGGACCATTCTAGATTTTTGAATTAATCCATATTGTATTTGAATTGGAGCATTTAAATTCTATAAATAGTTTAAATGCTCTTATAATTGTGAAACAAGTTGAGGGCTATTGAAATTAATTCAATATGTGCCCACAAATATTTTCATGATTTATGAAAATGCTCTAGCATTTTTATTAAAGCAAAACAAAAACAGAAAATGGAAAACAGAAATAAAAGGAGAGAGAGAGAGCACTTAACTAGCGGCCCACTTACCTGCAGCTGGCCCAGCGCTATAGGGGCCCGGCCCACCAGGGGCAGCGCTGTCTTCTTCCTCCTGCCAGGAGGAGAAGCAGCTGCGTGCCAGGCGCGTCGCCGAGCCGCGCCAGCTCCTCCCTGCATGTCTGCCTCCTCCTCTCGCCTGGATGCCTCTGGACAACGCCACGGAGATGCCAGAACCCCTGCCCCTCTCCCTCTCTCCCCCGAACGCTCTCCCCCTCCTTTGTTACCCCCACCGAACACGGCCGTCGCCATCGTTCGCCGTTGCCGCGGCCACCAGCATCCCCACGCCCGGCCAGTTAGCCCATGAGCTCCACCTCAGATCCATGAAGCTCTAAGACGACGCACGTGATACGTCCAAAACGTATCTATAATTTCTGCTTGCTCCATGCCTCTTTTGTGTAATATTGCTATGATATTTATGCACTTCCATACACTTTTGATCATATTTGGACTAACCTATTAACTCAGTGCACCCCAGTGTCTGTTTCTGTTTTCTGCTGTTTTTGTATTTCAGGTTTTCCCATTACGTTAATTGCCTGACAAATCCCGGGAAAAATATATAAAAAATCAGCGTTCCGGAAGCTTCCATGCGGCCAAAGTAGGGCCAGAGGGGGGCCACCAGGGCTCCAGGCGACCAGAGGGGGCGGCACCCCTCCTGGCCGCGCCGCCAGGGCGCCTGGGCCCCCCTGGTCTCTTCTGACGCCCCCCTTTGGCATATATTTACACCGCGTCCCGAAACCCTCGAGGAAGGAATCCTTTTTCGCGATCTCATCTCTGTTCCGCCGCCGCCGCGCTTCCAAGACCGGGAGCACCAGGAGAACTCTTCACGGCACCCTGCCGGAGTGGAGGATCACCACCGGGAGCTTCTCCACCACCATGGACGCCTCCCGAATGAGTTGTGAGTAGTCTCCCTTGGACCATGGGTTCATGACCAGTAGCTATGTGATGTTCTCCTACCCTCTTTGTTCTTCACCGATTAGACCTCGTGAGCTGCCCTACATGATCGAGGCACATTTGTAATCCTTATGCTTTTGCTATGATGAGTTTGCTGGGATCCGATGGATTATGAGATTATGTTCAGATTGTGTGTGAGTAATATATTTGATTCACCTCTTTTATATTTATGTTCTTGAGTAATTCTTGCATGTTCTCCGTTGTTGTTTATTGCTTTGGCCAAGTAGTAGGTAGTAACTCCAAGAGGGAACGTTATGCTTGATTGTGGGTTCATGCCCCTCGATGACTAGCTTGAGTGACAGAAACATGAGTCTAGGGGATGTGCTGTTGCCACAAGGGGGAAAACAACGGTGCTTGTACTTGCGGGTGCAAGTATTGTTTACTTTACGCAAAGTTCTTTTAATGCAGTTGTCTGTTGCTTTGAGTTTACACTATGGGTGGGACTCGCAACTTAATACCAGCGAGATGTTCTGGATAGATATCTCAAGGTGGATGATTAGTAGTAGATGCAGATGGATTTCGGTCAACTTGCCTTGGCATACCGCCCATGCTTTTGAGCCTCTACCTTTCTTTGTAGCATAGTTAGCATTGGTTTGCGCACATAATCCTGTCAATTGCCCAGCTGTAATTCGTTTACCTCGCTTAGTTGTTTTATCGTCTTTTGGGAGAGAGACATCACTAGTGAACATCATCGGACCCCGGTCAATATTACCATCACTGATCACACCCGCTATTTACTTCCTGTTCTTGCTTACTAGTTGCAGTCATACCTATCACTATTATCTCTTGCATTTGATCCTTTGTAAACGACAAGGCCGGAGGGATTGACAACCTCTCTGTACTCGTTGGGAGCAATGTTATTTGTATCTGTGTGCAGGTCCTGTCAATCGTTAAGTTGCGCCGCTAGCAGTTGACACCTTCTTGTTGACCCTCGGAGTCTCAGGGGATTCGATCCTTGGTATCTTTGCCAAGGGAAAACTACCGGTACACCGCATCTCAAACCTTCCACTTGGGGTAACCAACGAGGGGCGAGAAGCCATCAAGCAAAGTTTTCTGGCACCGTCGCCGGGGACTCCACTCTTCAAGATAGGGGAGTTGCACGCTATCTTTTATCTTTGCTTTTTAGTCTTGTTAGTTTACCTTTCAGTTTTCTTTATGTCTTTTCACTAGTTTTGCTTAATGGAAAACAACAAAAATATGAGAGAGCTTTATAAGCTCTACCTTGCTTTGGGACATGATGTGTTTGAAGAGAAAATTAAAAAACCTATGGAACTTTATTATTTGCATAACAATCATGATGGTGGTGATGTTATTAGTATGCTTTCTTTGAATATCAATATTGCTAATGACATGGAAAGCTCTAAGCTTGGGGATGACACGTTTGATGAATATGATGTTTTCAGTCCACCTACTATTGAGGATAAAATTTAATATGATTATGATATGCCTCCTAAATACAATGATTACCATAATGGTTATGATTGCTTTACTCTTACTATTCCTAATAAGAAAGATTTTGCTTATATGAAGAGTAATGATACCTTTTTGCATGTGGATCATGGTAACAATGCTTTATGTGATGCTTATATTGTTGAGTTTATTCGTGATCCCACTGAAAATTATTATGAGAAGGGAACATATGCTTATAGATATTTCAATAATATCAAGTTCCCTCTCTTTATGTTGAAGGTTTTGAAGCTGCACTTGTTTGGTCTTCCTATGCTTATTGCTTTGTGCTTTAATGAATTATTGTATTGCAATATTCCTATGCATAGGAAGCATGTTAGGCTTAAATGTGTTTGGTATTTGCTTCTTGATGCTCTCTTTTGTTCTTCAACTCTTATTCCTACGAGAGCATCATTAAAGTCTTAAGCCTATCTTTATGGCTATAAAGAAAGAGCTCTAGGGAGACAACCCTTGTTATCTTTGTTTTCAGTTTGTTCTTTCAGCTTTATTGGCCTTGATGTTTGTTACTACTGTAGCAACATCATTGTATCTTTATTTTTCAGCTTTGTGCCAAGTATAGCCTCTGATTGCAAGAAAGTTCAAAAGTTGTGACGTGCTGTCCAGGAAACAGATTCTGTCCTTGGACAGAAAAAATCGTATAAAATCACCAGATCATCTTTTTGGTCTGAATTTTTTCGTCAGCGTGTTCTATACAATTGGCTTTCGGGCTTCTGTTATGAGTTTTTTGATTTGAGTTGCAGAAGTGCCCCGAAAAAATTCTTTACTACCTGGTGGTCTGTTTTTCACAGATTTTGTCCTGTTTTGCCTTTTCTTCGTTTTGCAAACCTTGAGATTGCTTTTTCTGTGCAAAAAACTTTTGGCAATCTTGAGAAACAGTAGACTTTCAAGATTATCTTTATTTCCAGCAAGGAAAAATTATTTTATTATGGTTACTAACCTCGCTAATCAGATTATGATGAGTTATGTATGAAGGGAGTTTTCAAGTGTGCGAGGGAAGATGATAAAAAGATTCAGGAGTGTCAAACGCTCAAGCTTGGGGATGCCCCCGTGCACCCCCAAGAAATATTCTAGAAGACTCAAGCGTCTAAGCTTGGGGATGCCCCCGTGCATCCCCTTCTCCATCAACAATTATCAGTTCGTCTTTCGTTCCACTATATTTTAATCACTTCATGTGTTATGTGCTATGCTTGGAGCGTCTTGCTTTTAGTTTCCTTTTTAGTTTTCTTTAGCTTTGCTTGCTTTTCATAACAAGTTGGAACCCATCTTTCTTTGTGTGGGAGAGAAACACGCTCCACTTCAACCTAGAACATAACATAGGATTTTCATGTTTATCTTTGTTGTGTATGTTCTTTGTCTTTCAATAGCTACTGTCATGTTCAGCTCTTAGTTTTCATGCTTTTCTTTTTAAAGAGCTTTTGTTTAGTTGGTTGCTGGAACTCTCTTGAGTTATCATGCTTATCTTTTTAAGAGAGTTGGCTTCTGTTGCACTGGTTGATACGTCTATGATAAAAATGCTATGTGCATAATGGTGCTTAGTAGTTCATGTTTTCTTATGGTTAGTCTCAAATAGCTGGGGGGTTCTTAATGTGTTATTGAAGTACCAACATGATTTGTTTGCCTATGATGTGGTATGGTTTAGTGATATCTTCCTCCAAGAATTTATTTTGATTGACTAGGCATATGCTCACGCATATTTAAGACTGTAAAGAAAAGTCTATCCAGCCTTGATGATCTTTAATTTCTGAGTAGCGATATAACTTCCATGCCCGATTCAATGTTGCTTTGTCTCTCTGCATGATTATGACCGTCATTGCTCTCTTAGTTGGTCGCTCCTAGTCTTTTGCTAACCTTCGCCTGTACTAAGCGGACTGACTGCTTGTGCATCCAAAATCCTTTAAACCAGTTATGCCATATGAGTCCACCATACCTTCCTATACATGGTATTTACTTGCCATTCCTAACGAAGACTTTCGTGTACCATCTCGAAATTTATCAAAAAAGCATTTCTCTTTTGTGCCTCTGTTTTAGCTCATGAGGAAGTAGTAGTTAATTCATGATCTTTGTAAGTTGGACAAGCTTCACCCCGGGATTGCATGTCTAATGTGCAAACCCCTAATACGAGAAGGAACTGGCAAAGAGTGCGCCCGGCTCATTAAAAAATAATACAACAAACAAACCCTCCTTCACGCTTTGTTCATGAGAAATCAGAAAACTTTGGCAGTGATAAACAAAGGAGATTAAGAGGATGTGATCGTCCTCGTGCGGGAGCCGTTCCTCAAAACTTGTCCAGCTCGAGAAGTAATTGAGTTATCTGCTAGCATTCGTTGACGAAACATGCATCTCTAAAAAATATTTTTTACCTCTGTTTTTAAAAACCAAGAGCTCTGGTACATGTTTAGTTTTTGTTTCCGACCACGGGTTTTCAACCTTGCCATCAAAAGCCACGGTTAGAGAGTCTCCACCTTCTTTAAAGCACCAACTATTGAGAGCATGATTGTCATTCTGAGTGTAATGTGCATTGTCCCAAAGTACCATTGTCTTCTGCATGATTATGATATCGTTTATTCTGAAGTCATTGTTTCTAGTCGTCATTTAAAACTTTGGAGGTGCCCCTGCATTTATGTTTTGCTTCACTAAAGGGGGCAAGCGAGGTATCACTTTGTCATGTTTGCACACCATGCTCACTACAAATCTATTGAGTGTTTCAGTATCATATTGTAAAACATTTAGTTCTTTGTGATATTCTCATGAGGAAACTTAATTACTACAGATTCATTGTCTCAGTAAGCATTTGTCATGTGACTGTGAAAAGTCCTTATATGGTTAATAGCATGTCACCACAGAAATTATGCTTGTTATCATTTACCTACTCGAGGACGAGCAGGAATTAAGCTTGGGGATGTTGATACGTCCAAAACGTATCTATAATTTCTGCTTGCTCCATGCCTCTTTTGTGTGGTATTGCTATGATATTTATGCACTTCCATACACTTTTGATCATATTTGGACTAACCTATTAACTCAGTGCACCCCAGTGCCAGTTTCTGTTTTCTGCTGTTTTTGTATTTCAGGTTTTCCATTACGTAAATTGCCAGAAAAATCCCGAGAAAAATATATATATAATCAGCGTTCCGGAAGCTTCCATGCGGCCAAAGTAGGGCCAGAGGGGGGCCACCAGGGCTCCAGGCGACCAGAGGGGGCGGCCCCCCTCCTGGCCGCGCCGCCAGGGCGCCTGGGCCCCCCTGGCCTCTTCTGACGCCCCCCTTTGGCATATATTTACACCGCGTCCCGAAACCCTCGAGGACGGAACCCTTTTTCGCGATCTCATCTCTGTTCCGCCGCCGCCATGCTTCCAAGATCGGGAGCACCAGGAGAACTCTTCCCGGCACCCTACCGGAGGGGAGGATCACCACCGGGAGCTTCTCCACCACCATGGACGCCTCCCGGATGAGTTGTGAGTAGTATCCCTTGGACCATGGGTCCATGACCAGTAGCTATGTGATGTTCTCCTCCCCTCTTTGTTCTTCACCGATTAGACCTCGTGAGCTGCCCTACATGATCGAGGCACATATGTAATCCTTATGCTATTGCTATGATGAGTTTGCTGGGATCCGATGGATTATGAGATTATGTTCAGATTGTGTGTGAGTAATATATTTGATTCACCTATTTTATATTTATGTTCTTGAGTAATTCTTGCATGTTCTCCGTTGCTGTTTATTGCTTTGGCCAAGTAGTAGGTAGTAACTCCAAGAGGGAACGTTATGCTTGATTGTGGGTTCATGCCCCTCGATGACTAGCTTGATTGACAGAAACATGAGTCTAGGGGATGTGCTGTTGCCACAAGGGGGAAAACAACGGTGCTTGTACTTGCGGGTGCAAGGATTGTTTACTTTACGCAAAGTTCTTTTAATGCAGTTGTCTGTTGCTTTGAGTTTACACTATGGGTGGGACTCGCAACTTAATACCAGCGAGATGTTCTGGATAGATATCTCAAGGTGGATGATTAGTAGTAGATGCAGATGGATTTTGGTCTACTTGCCTTGGCATACCGCCCATGCTTTTGAGCCTCTACCTTTCTTTGCAGCATAGTTAGCATTGGTTTGCGCACATAATTCTGTCAATTGCCCCGCTGTAATTCGTTTACCTCACTTAATTGTTTTATCGTCTTTTGGGTGAGAGACATCACTAGTGAACATCATGGGACCCCGGTCCATATTACCATCACTGATCACACCCGCTATTTACTTCCTGTTCTTGCTTACTAGTTGCAGTCATACCTATCACTATTATCTCTTGCGTTTGATCCTTTGTAAACGACAAGGCCGGAGGGATTGACAACCTCTCTGTACTCGTTGGGAGCAAAGTTATTTGTATCTGTGTGCAGGTCCTGTCAATCGCTAAGTTGCACCGCTAGCAGTTGACACCTTCTTGTTGACCCTCGGAGTCTCAGGGGATTCGATCCTTGGTATCTTTGCCAAGGGAAAACTACCGCTACACTGCATCTCAAACCTTCCACTTGGGGTAACCAACGAGGGGCGAGAAGCCATCAAGCAGCACGCGACACCAGGTGCCCCGATGCCACGCCATCATCGCCGTTTTCATCGCCACGGTCGGCGATCGCCGCCGCTCGATTCGCAGCATCAAGGACGCCCCCGAGCTCGTGGACCACCTCCTCGTCCTCGTTGTGAGCTCCACTGCGTTTCCCCTCTCTCCTTTTCGCTTGCCCCCTTGCCGTAGCGCCGTTTCCGCAGCGACCGGAGCTCCTCGCCGCCGAACATGCTGCCTGCGTGGACAGAGCTAGCAAAGCTCGCGTCCGAGCCTTCCGTCGTGCTCAGCACGCTCCTAGGAGTCCGTAGAGCACCTTAGCTCACCTCTCCGTGCCCCGTAGCACCTAACCCGTCGGTGCCCGATTTCCCGCGCCACCGCGAGCTCGTTTCCGACGAGCTCCGGCCACCCCAGCTCCTCCCACTTGCGTGGATGGATGCAGGCGAGCAAGGGCTACACCCTGGTACCCTCAGCAGGCCAAGACGCCGCCCGTATCATGTTCCCAAGCCGCGCCGCCGTCGGTTTGGTCACCACCGGCGAGGTTCCGGTGACGCTGACGTGGCCTAATTAGTTCATGCACTAATGACCCCCCTGGGTCAATGACAGGTGGACCCAGGGCCCTACTAAATTAGTTTAGTTACTAAACCAATTTTAGTTAACCACCGAGACACTGACATGTGGGCCCCTGTACCTATTTAGTTTAGTTTAATCTTCTGTTAAGTTTAGTTAAGCTTTTTTAACTGCTGTGTCACTGACGTGTGGACCCCACACATCAGGTTTGACCTGGACCAGCCTCTGTTGACTGCTGACATCACAGTGACGCCATGCTGACGCAATAAGTGTTTTCTTGAATTTTAAAAATCAGAAATGATTGATTTATTTCAAAAAATATTCAAAACTTCTAAAAATCATATAAAATCAACCGTAGCTCAGATGAAAATAATTTATATATGAAAAATGATCAGAAAAATATGAGGAATCTTTTTATGGCATTTTCATGAATGTTAGAACAACTTATGACTGCTGTTTAGGCCAAATCATATAAATGGCATTTGAATATCCACATATGGAGTTTGAATTTGAATCTTGAATTCAAACCAACTTCATTTAACCTGTTGCTAGTTGCATTAGCTCAAATCACAACATAATGCCATGTCATGATCATGCATCATATTGTGCATTGCATTGATTGTGTTTCTTCTCTGTTGCCAGTGTTGTTCCCTTCCAGTAGACGTGTTCCGACGATGTGATCGATGACACCGATGAAGACCCAATGTTATCTTCAGAAGTGCCAGGCAAGCAAAACCCCATTGAGCATTCCGATACAAACCCACTCTCTCGCTCTTGCTCTCTTTACTGCATTAGGACAACAACGCTTTAACTGTTACCTGCTGTGGTAGTTGAACCCCTTTCCACTGCATGACCTGTCATTGCCACAGTAAATAGTTAAAACCCACTAGTATGAGTAGGAGTTGTTTGAGCCATGTTGTGCCTACTCATTCATGCTTTCTGGTTATGCCTGCTATTGCTTAGAGTTGTGTCAGGTCTGATTCATCGGGGATGAATTGGACTGTGGTGAACATGTCCTACTTTGAGAGCTAAGTGTGTGAACACGATTTGGTAATGGTAACGATGAGAGGCCATGTAGGAGTACATGGTGGGTTGTCTCATTGAAGCCGTCCTTAGGAACTGAGTTCTGCATTGGTTGATCCATGAACAGCTACTACCACACGTTGGGCCCTGAAATATGACCCCGCTCGACTTATTGACTGCCCTTGTTCTCTGTCCAGGAGTTGCAACTAGTTTCTGGTGTTTGTAGTTTACTGGAGGTCGTGCGCAGCGCTGACCCTCGGGGTGGGCTGTGACGCGGCAGGTACGTGGCATGGTGTACCGGTCGCCCGTTTGGTGACGCGGGAACCCTGTACACATCGTTTGGGGCCGTGAGCGACACCCCGGCCGGATCTCCCCACGGATGGAACCCAAATAGGCAATAAACCTGGACGAGAGACTTGAGTGGTTGGTTAGGTCGTTTTCTACATACACGTTGGCTTTCGCTTGAAGTCTGCCGAGCACATGTTGTGTGCAGACGCTAAGTGGTGGAAACATGTGTGAAGAAGTACACCCCTGCAGGGTTATATATGATATATTCGAATAGCCGTGGCCGCGGTAATGGACTTCTGGGTTACCTATAACAGTTCATAGACAAGTGAAAGTGGATACTCTAAAACACGCAAGATAATCGTGAGTGCTATGGATGTCCTTCTCGTAGGGAGACGGGAGCGGATCCATAGTGGTGTATTGATTGGTGAATATGTGGACTCGTGTGCGCCACCTCAAAAGAGTTACTTGCAGTCGTAGTTTAGGATAGCCACTGAGTCAAAGCCGGCTTGCTGCAGTCAAACTCCACCACCCTTTTGTTGATACTTATGCATATGTAGCTAGTTCTGATGTAAGTCTTGCTGAGTACCTTTGTACTCACGTTTGCTTCATTTATGTTTTTGCAGAGAGACTCCAGTCTCACTAGTGGTTCCGCATGGACTTCGACGTTTAGCTTGTTACCTCAGCTACGATCTTGTACCCTTCGGAGGGTCTTGTAGATAGTCAGGCTTCTCAGCCTTTTTCATTTGTAGTTGTCTGTACTCAAACATGTTATGCTTCCGTTGCCTGTATGCTCTGTATGATGGGTCATATGACCTCTGTTTGTAATAAATGCTATGATGGCTCTTCTGGGCCTTTATCTATATGAGTTGTTGAGTTATGTTGTGATGCCATGTTGTACAGCACATACTTGCATGTTATGCGTACGTGTAATGTGTATTGCTATGTGTGGGATACGACACCTAGTTGTTTACCCTTGGTAGCCTATCTTACAGGGAAATGTCTCCTAGTGCTTCCACTGAGCCTTGGTAGCTTGCTACTGCTCCGGAACACTTAGGCTGGCCGGCATGTGTCCTTCTTCGTTCCTGTGTCTGTCCCTTAGGGGAAATGTCACGCGTTGTTCCTTTATGTCCTTGTAGCTTGCTACGACTTGGGTTCATACGTTGATGACCGACACGTTCGTTGCTGGGTCATGTATGCCTGTCTTTGTAATTAAGTGCCACTTTTGGTTTATAACTGGTCATGTCTGCCCGGGTGCTCTGTCATATGGATGCTAGCGACACTATCATATACGTGTGCCAAAATGCGCAAACGGTCCCGGGCCAGGTAAGGTGGCACCCGTGGGGATACCGTGCGTGAGGCCGCAAAGTGATATGATGTGTTACAGGCTAGACCTGTGTGACTTAGGATCGGGGTCCTGATAGCCACTTCGGCTTCTGGGGTCCACTCCATTAGGCCTGCCTTTTTCAAAATATTGAAAAAGGGTAGGGCGCACTCGACAGATTTGGAGATGAATCTGCCCATTCCGGCAACGCAGCCAGCAAGCCAGTGCACATCCTTGATCCGCTTGGGTGCTTCAATCTAATCGATGGCCTTGATCTTGTTTGGATTCGCCTCAATTCCATGCCGTGACACGAAGAAACCGAGAAGCTTGCCGAACGGGACGCTGAAGACACACTTCTCAGGGTTCAGCTTAAGGTTGATCTTGCGCAGATTCACGAACGTCTCTTCCAAATCTTGTACTAGCGTTGCTTTGTCCTTGGTTTTGACCACTATATCATCCATATAAGCTTCCATATTTCTATGTAGCTGAAGCTCAAAACCAATCTGGACTGCTCTCGCAAATGTTGAGCCAGCACTCTTCAACCCAAAGGCATCCGTATGAAACAATACATACCACATGGGGTGATGAATGTTGTCTTCTCTTCATCTTCTCTCATCATGAAGATCTGGTGGTAGCCTGAGTAAGCGTCGAGGAATGATAGCAAGTCACATCCGGCTGTGGAGTCCACAATCTGGTCAATGCGTGGCAATGGGAAAGGGTCTTTTCGACAAGCCTTATTGATGTATGTGTAATCAATACACACTCACCACTTCCCATTTGCCTTACGCACCACCATCGGATTGGCCAACCAGATTGGATGGAGTACTCCTCTGACTAAGTCTGCTGCCTCTAACTTCCTGGTCTCCTCTCTGATGAACTCTTGCCGCACCAGAACTTGCTTCCTGACCTTCTGCTTGATGGGTCACGCATGAGGGCAGACAGCATGATGGTGCTCAATCACCTCCCTGGGAACGCCGGGGATGTCAGACACTTGCCATGCAAACATGTCGACATTCGCCCGCAGGAAGGTGGCGAGCACGTCTTCCTATTTGCTGTCGAGGGCTGAGCTTATGGTGAAAGCCCCTCCCGTGCCATCCTCCTTGACGGACACCTGCTTGGTTTCTGGTGGAGCAGCTTTGGATTTCTTGCTCTTGCCGGTGGAGCTCTCTTGCGTGTTTTCAACAGGAGCACTGCACTCCGAAGAAGAGCGCTTGCCGGAGCAGGCGCGATAGGCCTTACCAGTCTTCTTTCCTCCCGGGGCTTTAGTGGCAGGAGCAAGTGCCTTGGCAGCAGTTGCTGCAATTGCCTCCCGGTAAAGTTGATCAGCGCAGTTTAGTGCATCCTTCCTGTTGGAGGGGACGGTGATGATGGACATAGGCCCATGCATCTGCAGCGTGTTGTAGGCGTAATGCGACGCCGCCATGAATTTGGACAACGCTGGGCGGCCGAGGATCCCGTTATAAGGCAAGGGGATCTTGGCAACATAAAAACAATCCTCTCCGTCCTGTAGTTTAGCTCGCCCCCGAATGTCACGGGCAGCGTGATTTTACCATTGGGCTGACTTCTTCCTGGGTTGACCCCTTGAAACGTGCCCGTCTCCTCGAGGTATCCATCAGGGATTTGCAGCCTTTTGATCACGACGTGCGAGATCAAGTTCAGGCCGGCCACGCCACCAACCAGCATCTTCGTCACCTTGAGGTTGCGTATTGTTGGTGAGACCAACAATGGCAAACACCTGACCGCAGTCGTGCGATCAGGGTGATCCTTGGCGTCAAAGATGATAGGAGTACTGGACCACCTCAGCGGCTTCGGGGCATCGAACGATGGCTCCGCTACTGTGATCTCACGCGCCCACTATTTAAGTTGGCGGTGAGAGGTGTGCAGGGAGGCACCGCCGTCGACGCACATGGCCTCCATGGCGTTCTGGAACTCTTGCTCGCCGGACTCGTCGTCCTCATCACGGTCATTATCTTCTCGCTTCTTGTCAAGGCCATGGGCGGGCCGCTCTTGTTGGTTATCTTTGCCGTGACGGCCAAGCTGGCCGCCACGTTTCTTGCCAGATCCCTCAGCACCATCTTGGCCTTTCTCCTTGTCTTGCCTTTCATACTCGGCCTTTTGCTTCTCTACGAGCTGCTCGACTTGTCGGCAGTTCTGGAGGTCATGGCCTTTGGTGCGATGGATCTTGCAGTACTGCTTCTCGGAGCTTCCCGGCTTGTCGGCGGCCGCCAAGGCCCATCAGGCGACACATTCGGCGATTTCTTTGCCGGGGTCATTCGCCTTGGTTTTCTTGGCGGCGCCGGCGTCGTCAGATCCCTCAACGGCAAGCACAGCCTTGCCTTGCGTTTCCTGTTGCGGCATCGACCCTTTTTCGTCGGGGCGACGATGTCATCGTCCGTGGAACCGGTTTCCACACCGGTGTCTTCACCGGGGTACTTCCTTCCCTCTTCAGCCTGAGCGCATCTGTCGGCCAGAATGTAGAGTTCGGCCACATCCTTGACTTTATTCATCGCCAGCTCCTCACGCATCTTGCGGTTGCGCACATTCTGGTGGAACGCACTGATGATGGCAGCAGGATGAACGTCTGGGATGTTGTACTGCACTCGGCTGAACCTCTGTATGTACTTGCGCAGGCTTTCACCTTCCTTCCGGGGGATGACATGCAAATCGCTTGCTTGGCCATGAGCCTGGTGGCCTCCCGTAAAAGCGCCAACGAACTCATGGCACAACTCCGACCAGGAAGAAATGGAATCCGCCGGCAAGTGCATCAACCATGACATGATGTTGTGTTTAAGTGCCAATGGGAAATAATTGGCAAGCACCTAGTCGTTGCGCGTCCCAGCAGCCTGCATCGTGATGGTGTAGATGCTGAGGAACTCCGACGGGGGAGTCTTGCCATTGTACTTCTCGCCGATGTCGGGCTTGAAGGTGCGGTGGGTGGGCCACTGGAAACGCCGCAACTCGCGGGTAAAGGCTGGACAGCCTACCTCGTAAGGTAAGCTCCAGAGTCTCCCGGTGCTGGGTTGTCCGTAGTGGGCCCTGCCCGCCTATCCAACTGGTGGCACGCCTCGCATCGACGCTCGATGGTGGTTCGAGCATCCTCGTGGGCACTCTCTCGAAGAACTTGGCGCTGATCATGGTTGGTCCGTGGGTCGGACGACGCTATGGATATGTCATCGCAAATGTCGTCCCGACGGGCCGAAACACGTGGTAGCTGGCGAGGAAGAGGAGAATGCACCAATGCTGCGGCGCCTCCGGTCCTTTCACCGCTGGCGTGCGGTGGCTCGACAGAGCGTCGGCCGAAGGCCCAGTCGGCAGAGGTTCGTCTTTGTTGGAGATGGCAATGAGGCTATGAATGGTAGCTCTCCACTCTTCGAGCTTCTCCGTAGTAGGAGGGAAGTCGAGGAGCAACTACGCGTGCTAAGGCTTCCGCCAGCGTGGGTGGCGGGGAGAGCTGTGTGGATCGCGACGTGCTGCGACTTCTAACCATGTTAGAAGGATCTCTATCACGGTCCCTCATCTGCACGCCATCCTCGCCAGCGCCTCGGCGAGAATGCTGATCTTTTGTATCTCGTGACTGATGCGTAGGGCCCTTTCCGCTGCGGCGCCCGGGGCCCTCTGCGCGGCGACGCTGCTCATCGCGCACGACCTGGGAGGAACGCGCCGTGGGCGTCTTGGAAGTCGCCGCTCGCCCGTGCGTGGTACGACGCTGCTTTTGGAGGGCCCCGTGCCGCCTGTGGGGGTCCCGGCCCCACCCTTGGACTTGGTGGTGTGCGGCTCGTCGTCCCGCACACGATCGATGCCGCTTGCCAGGCTTCTGCTGCTAGAACAATGCGGGTGTTCGCGGGTCGCGTCTCGGCTCCCATCCGCGACCACCCCATCGCCAGCCTGCGCCGGCACGGGCCATTCGGCTCTAGACAAACCGACCGCCGTGATCGTCTTCTTCTTAGGAGCCATGGCGATGAAGAATCGCTACACTAACTGCTAGACTAGATTTTCACAACTGCGCCCCTACCTGGAGCCCCAAAGATGCCGGTACGAAACGACACCTATGGGATTACTGGAATCCCTTCTACGGTTGGCGGTGTCGGATTACGTGCTCCGCAAACCCAAGAAGTTCAAACACAGGGGCGTGAATGAAGATCTCTCCCACTCACGTCTACCTAGCGTCTCGCCCTCGTCCGATGAAGAGATTCAAGCGAACAACAAGAAAAACACACACGAATTTACCCAGGTTCAGGCAACCTTGCGGTGTAAAACCCTACTTCCTGATTTGGTGGATTAGCCTCGGGAGTGCTTAAGTATGAATGAGTACAGTGGTTCCTGAGCTCAGGAGGGTCAGGAGGCAAGGGTTATTGCTCCTTTGTGCGAGGGCGGAGTCTCTAGATCTGATCCGCCTGCCTCCATAGTGGAGACCCTAGCTACTTATATAGGCGGCCAAGGTCCTCTTCCCCGAAATGTTTAGGCGGGAAGGGATCCCACAACGGCCATTTTGAGCGGGAACACAAGGACGTTCCTATCCTGACAAAAGCGGTCTTCACCTGCAAAGGCATCAGGTGGTGACGCGGTGGTTGGCTCGGTGGTGACATCCTCCCTGTCGTCCTTGCAATCTTCGGTCTTGTTGAACCAAAGGGGAAACCTTTGTCCTGCTCCTCGGGAACCTGCGCTTGCGCTGTCTTCTTTGCACCAAAACGGCAACTGCGCTGCTGGCACGCGCTAGCACGGTGAGTCACTGCTCGTGTCACTGCCTCCTCCTGAGGAAGGCTTGGCCTTGGATTCTCCGCCCCTCCGGAGCAACCTAGCTGAGGCCGCTCCTAAGGGGGTCTTGACGTCGTTCTCCTCGCGAGGTTTAGCCCCCTCGCAAGGGTCTTGAGCAGCTGGTCGATCAGCTGGGCCATACTAGGCCATAGTAGGAGCACGTCGCGGCCTGCAGACAGGGAAGTCTAGGTACACTGGTTCCTAGGACGCCGATAGTAGCCCCCGGGCACAAGGCGCGCGCGGAGTTGGCTTTGGGGCGAAGCCTTAGTCGAGGACGAAGCGCCGCGGGCCCCAAAAGGCTGCGGGCCAGGCTGGCGCGTGACGGTTGGATGGGACATGGCGACTCTGGTCCCCACGTAGTCTTGGCAACCGTGCGACTTGACAACTCCCCGGCGCGGATGACGGGGTCGTTATGGCTGTGACGCCAGTGACTGGCGGTTGGGCTCTTCCGTCATATAAATAAGACTAGGGGGAGCCCCCAAGCCATCTTCAAGCCAGCGCTGTCTACCTCATTGTTCGCTCCCCGCTCTTCTTCTTATCGCGAGGTCTCCATGGCGCCACCGAGGAAGCCGTCCGCCGTAGAGAAGGGGAAGGCCTCGAAGGATTTGGCTTCGCCGCCGTTGAAGAGGGGCTACGGCCGCCCCCGCAAGTATGCCACTGCGCCCATGGCGGCTCCTCGAGGGAGCGGGCGCGGCCTTCCGAGTCCCGACGCGGTCGCCGGTGAGAGGCGCGGTGCCTCTTCTCGCGATGAAGGTGGTCGTGGCCGCGGTGGGAGAGGAGTCGCGGGGCGGCGTTTGGCGGTCGTGCGTCCTCAGCGCCCGCAGCCCCACTCCTTCGATGTGTCGTCGGAGTTCGTGGTGTGGGCGGAGAAGCCTTGCGGCTTATGGCTCCGGCTCCCCCGCTCGTTCAACAATGTGCTACCAGCCGGAGGCCCCGGCGGCCTCTAGCTGCAGACCGACGGTTGTTGCAGTGATGCGTCCTGGGTGGAGGTCGACGTTGCTCCCTCGGGCGACGTGTTCCTGGAGCGCGGCTGCAGGGGAGGTGCATGATCTACTTCAGGTATGATGGTGCCTCAACGCTGTTGGCCAGGGTCTTCTCGGAGGAAGGGAGGCGCCTTGGGTGCTATCCTGAGGCTGACGACGAAGAGGATGGTGGGGACAGCGTCCGGAGGAGCAGCTCCTCCTCTGGAGACTAGCTTGGCCCTGGAGGGCGCCGCGGGTCCCCCCTCTGTGGCAGCAGCAGCTCCTCTAGTAGCGGCGGCTACAATGAGCACCGCGCCGCTGAGCTCGGCTCGGCGAGGGGAGGGGGTCGTTGGGCCGCTGTGGCTCAGTGAAGCGGGAGGAGCTGGGAGACTCCAACTGAGTGGGGGCAACAGCGCTGAGCCATGGCTTGGCGGAGCTGTGGCTTGGTGGGTCGGCCTCTGCTTCTTCTTTTTCTTCATTTCCTTCCTGTGTTAAAATTTTAAGTTGCCTCGAGAAGGCGTGTAATGGACTATGACATATGTATGAAGTGCGAACTTGCTATCATGTTTTTGGTGTGGGTGAGATTACTTAGCTTATGTGCTGCGATGTCTTGAGGCGAAGTGCTCCTGACTCATTGGCGTCATGAGCCCCCGACGGGCCTTGAGGATGGCTGAATTCGGGGGGTCCTGACCTGCGCAGCCCCCGAGTATGAGTGAGCCGCTGTGAGCTGCTGAGGGCTTGCGCCCGTGGGCTCGCTTGAGAGCATCGAGCGTGGATTAAGGCGCCAAGGCCTGAGCTAGCTCGGCAGAATAGGTCGCGTGGACTGAGAAGTCCGACGCTAGAGCCTGAGCAGGCCTGGCAGGCGAGGTTACAGGACCGTGGCAGACGAGAGCTAGGACTGACCGTGTCCCAGCCCCCACGCGCGAGGCACGCGAAGGAGAGCAAGCGGCACAGCCCCTGCTTAACAAGCTGAACTTAAAACCAGCGAGAGAAAATCCCAAGCAAGACTTCCAACCAAATGCAAGAAACACGAGAACTTCATAGCATGGGGTAGAGGAAGGGCTGATAGCCAAGGAAGTAGAAAAGGCTGACAGCCAAACACCAAGCCAAAAAAGGGAAAAAGGTCGCGTCTGACCACTACACTACGTCTTCTTCCCAGCGTGGAGCTAAGGACTGCCACTGGGACATGGGTAGGAGCCCCATCTGAAGGCCTGCAGGCAATGCTCAGGAGACTCCGAGGCGTGTACAGCCCCAACTCATTATTACGTGAGAGTGTCACGAGCGGAGACCTTCACGGGCACGGAGTCTTGATTACGGATAGAACCTCATGAGTTGCTCAATGTTCCAGGAATTCTAGATAGGTACCCCATCCTGTGTCTCCAGGTGCATAGCACCAGGCCTAGAGACACGGGCGATTCTGAATGGGCCCTCCCACATGGGCGAGAGCTTGTGTAACCCCTCCATTGAGAGGACCCGCCTTAGGACCAAGTCACCAATTTCAAGTGTTCTTGTGCGGACGCTGCAGCAGTGGTACTGCCGCAGCGCGTGCTGATATCGCGCTGCCCTGAGGGCAGCTCAGCGGCGGCCCTCCTCGCCGAGCACGAGGTCCATCCGCCAGGCGACGTCCTGGCATTCCTCGTTGAAAGCCAAGACCCATGCGGAGTGATGCTTGACCTCGTGAGGGAGGACCGCCTCCGGCCCGTAAACGAGAAAGAAAGGAGTTTCTCCCATGGGTTTGATAGTGGTGGTTCGGATCAACCACAACATGGACTGGAGCTCGTCGATCCAGCCCCTCCCGCAAGCCTCGAGCTTCTTCTTAAAGCTGCGCGTCTTGAGGCCACACAAGACTTCCGTGTTGGCGTGTTCGGCCTGACCGTTGCTCCTGGGGTGGGCCACCGAGGCATAGCAGATCTGTGTTCCAAGGTTAGCACAATATGACCTGAAGAGATTTCTTGTGAACTGCTAACAGTTATCCGTGATGATGCGGCTGGGGACCCAGAATCGCCTCACGAGGCCCTGGATGAACTTGACGGCCGACACGGCTGGGATCGCGTGAACAAGCTCCACCTCTGCCCACTTGGTGAATTTGTCGATGTCAACGTACAGGAAGCGGTAGCCCCCCGCTGCCCGAGGAAATGGACCCAGGATGTCCAATCCCCAGACTGCGAAGGGCCATGAGAGCGGGATCGTCTGGAGGCCCTGCGCTGGTTTGTGGATCTGCTTGGCGTGAAACTGACACGCCTCGCAAGCCTGCACAAGCTCCGTGGCGTCGTTAAGCGCCGTGGGCCAGTAGTAGCCACTACGGAAGGCCTTGCCCACGAGGGTGTGAGACGACGAATGTTGACCGCAGTCCCCACCGTGGATGTCAGCCAACAGCTTGCGTTCTTGTTTCCTCGAGATGAACTTTAGTGAGACGTCATTGGGGCGCCTCCTGTAGAGTTCATCGTCTTGGATGTAGTAAGCCAAGGCCTGTCGGACCACGCGCTCCGCGTCTTCCTCCTTGTCTGGCAAGGTGTCATGTTGCAGGTACATTTTGAGCTCTTGGGTCCAGCAACCCTCCTCGGGCTCCGCGGCGAGTAGCAGGTGGGCTCCGGAGGCCGGTCCGTAGGGCGGAGCTCCGGCTGCAGGCGACACAGGTAGCCCCTACTGAGGGGACGCCGGCTCAGGAGCGGGCGGTTTTGCCGACGGCTTGAGCAGCCGCTCCTCGAAGATGCCCGGCCTCTGAGGCTCCCGCGGAGGCTCGTTTGGCGATGTCTTCCGCTTCCTTGTTTGTGCCTCTTGGCACGTGCTGCACCTCTAGCCCTCGGAATCACTTTTCCATCTTACAAACCTCCTCTAGATATGCCTCTATGTGCTCGTAATTGGGCTTGTATTTCTTGTTGGAGAAGTTGATGAGGAGCTGCGAATCGCCTCGGATGGTTAGGCTCCTGACCCCTAGTGCAGCGGCGGCCTTGAGCCCAGCAATTAGGCCCTCATACGATGCGATGTTGTTGGAGACCTTCTCGCCTTGCTGGAAGCAAAGGTGCATGGCGTAGTACAACTTGTCCTGAGTGGGAGATACCAACACGGCGCCAGCTCCCGCGCCAAGGCGCGAGAAGGCCCCGTCGAAGTATACTACCCATCCGTCCGGGGCTTCATCGCCGGGGGCCAGCGAGCGCTCCTCGCCAGCCCCCTGCTCCGACGCGTCGGTCCATTCTGCCACAAAGTCTACCAGAGCCGCTCCTTTGATCGCTCGCGTGGTGCTGAGCTCCAACTGGAACGCCTGGAGCTCGATGTTCCACTCAGCGACCCTCCCGACGACATTCAGGCCCTGGAGCACCTTCTCAAGAGGGTATGACGAGACAACCCTGATAGGGTGGCCCTGGAAGTAATGGCGCAGCATCCTGGAGGTGACAAGGAGTGCCAGGAGCAGTTTTTGAGGCATTGGGTAGCACGAGCGCGCGTCGCGCAGTACAGTGCTGACGAAGTACACTGGGTGCTCCACGAGGGTCGGCGCCGCAGGATCCTCAGGCGCTTCAGGAATCTTGGGTGCTTCTTGCTGGACAGCGGGGCCACCAGTAACCGTAGTCGAATCTACCTCCGGAGCTATGTCAGGGGGCGACGGGGGTCCTGAGGATGCCAAATTGCCCCGTGGCCTCACGCTTCGGGGCCTCACCTCGCGCTCCACCACTAACGCTGCTCTGGCGGAGTGAGGCGTAGCGGCGAGATAGAGCGTCATGGGTTCCAGGGGTGCTGGTGTGGTATTCCTTGAGACCCTGAAAGGAGACATCGGCCTCCAGAGTCCACTCAAAGGGCCCCTTCATCTTCATGAGCTTGAAGAATGGGAGGGCGCGTTCACCAAGTTTAGAGATGAAGTGCCCCAGGGACGTTACACATCCTGCAAGCTTCTGCATCTCCTTCAAGGTTGTGGGCGGCTTCATTATTTCGATGGCCTTGATCTTCTATAGATTAGCTTCAATGCCCCGGTGTGAAACCAGGAACCCTAGCAACTTGCCAGAGTGTACAACAAACACGCACTTCTCCGGGTTGAGGCACAGCTTCACCTTGCGCAGGTTGGCGAACATTTCTTCTAGGTCCTGGATGAGAGTTGTCGGGACCACGATCCTAAGTCACACCGAGCTAGCATGTAACACATCATATCACTTTGCGACCTCACGCACGGTATCCCCACGCGTGCCACCTTACCTGGCCCAGGACCGTTTGCGTATTTTGGCTCACGTATATGATAGTGTCGCTAGAATCCATATGACAGAGAACCCGGGCTGACATGACTAGTTATAAACCAAAAGTGGAGCTAAATTACAAAGACAGGCATACATGACCCAGCAACGAATGTGTCGGTCATCAACGTATGAACCCAAGTCATAGCAAGCTACAAGGACTTAAAGGAACAACGCGTGACATTTCCCCTAAGGGACAGACACATGAATGATGAAGGACACTTGCCGGCCAGCCTAATTGTTACGGAGCAGTAGCAAGCTACCAAGGCTCAATGGAAGCACTAGGAGACATTTCCCTATAATATAGGCTACCAAGGGTAAACAACTAGGTGTCGGATCCCACACATAGTAATACACATTACACGTACGCATAACATGCAAGTATGTGTTGTACAACATGGCATCACAACATAAATCAACAACTCATATAGATAAGGCCCAGAAGAGCCATCATATCATTTATTACAAGCAGTGGGTCTCATGACCCAACATACAGAGCATACAGACAACGGAAGCATAACATGTCTGAGTACAGACAACTACAAATGAAAAAGGCTGAGAAGCCAGGCTATCTACAAGACCCACCCAAGGGCACAAGATCGTAGCTGAGGTAACAAGCTAAACGTCGAAGTCCATGCGGAACCACTAGTGAGACTGAAGTCTCTCTGCAAAACATAAATTAAGCAACGTGAGTACAAAGGTACTCAGCAAGACTTACATCAGAACTAACTACATATGCATCAATATCAACAAAGGGGGTGGTGGAGTTCGATTGCAGCAAGCCAGCTTTGACTCGGTGGCTATCCTGAACTATGACTGCAAGTAACTCTCTTGAGGTGGCGCACACGAGTCCACATATTCACCAATCAATACACCACTATTGATCCATTCCCGTCTACCTACGTGAAGGCCATCCATAGCACTCACACTTGTCTTGAGCATTTTAGAGTAACCACTTTCACTTGTCTATGTACCACGTAAGCATCCAACAAGTCCATAACCGCGGACCCGGCTATTCGAATAGATCATGATAACCCTGCAGGGGTGTACTTCTTCACACACGCTCTCGCCACTTACCGCCATGTACACGTCATGTATCTCGGCAACCTTCAAGCGGAAGCCTGGCGAGGGTGTCGGCCACGACCTGACCAACCACACAAGACTCTAGTCCAGGTTTATCGCTTATTCGGGTTCTATCCGTAAGGAGATCCGGTCGGGGTGTCGCTCACGACCCCAAACGATGTGTGTAGTGTTCCCAAGCCCACCTCGACGGATGGATCTATTCTTGGTAAACCGTGCCATGATGCCTAGTCTTTCCCAAGCCCACATGTACCGTGTGCCACATGGTAGACTACTAGCACTACCTACAAACACCAGAAACTAGTTGCAACTCCTGGACAGAGATCTAGTTGATTAATAAGTCGAGAGGGGTCGAGTTACCAGAACCCAATGTGTGGTAGTAGCTAGTCATTGGACAACTTACACAGAACTCAATTCTTAAGGACGGTTCCAGTGAGACAATCCACCATGTACTCCTACATGGCCTCTCACCGCTACCTTTACCAAAACGTGTTCACACACTTAGCTCACACACAGTAGGACATGTTCATCACCATTCCAATTCATCCCTGATGAATCAGGCATAACCAGAAAGCATGAATGAGTAGGCACAACATAGCTCAAACAATTCCTACTCATGCTAGTGGGTTTCAACGATTTACTGTGGCAATGACAGGTCATGCAGAGGAAAGGGTTCAGCTACCGCAGCAAAAAGCAGTTCAATCGTTGTTGTCCTAGTGCATCAAGTTAAGCAGGAGCGACAGAGTGGGATTGTATCGGAATGCTCAGTGGGGGTTTGCTTGCTTGGCACTTCTGAAGACAGTAATAGTTCTTCATCGGTGTCATCGAACTCATCGTCGGAACGTCGTCTACTGAGAGGGGACAAATACCGGCAACAGAGAAGGAACACAATCAATGCAATGCAACAATATGATGCATGATCATGACATGGCAATATGCTGTGGTTTGAGCTAATGCAACTAGCAACAATTTAAATGAAGTTGGTTTGAATCCAAGATTCAAATTCAAACACCACATGTGGTTATTTAAATGTCATTTAATTGATTTGACCTGAACAGCAGGTTTAACTTGTTCAAACATGCATGAAAATGCCAGAAATAGATTCCTTGAATTTTTCTGATCATTTTTCATATATAAATTATTTTCATTGGAGTTATAGTTTACTTTCTGTGATTTTTAGAATTTTTAACTATTGTCTAAATTAAATAAATCATTTCTGATTTATTTTAAATCACAGAAAATAGTTACTGCGTCAGCACTAGGTCATGCTGACATCAGCAAGTCAACATGCGTCGTCCAGGTCAAACCTGACGTGTGGGGTCCACACGTCACTGGCTCTGCTAAAAAACATGATTAACTAACACTAATTAAATCCTAAACTATAATTAGACACGGCAGGGCCCACATGTCAGTGACTAACTAACTAACCAAAAATTAGTACTAACCTAGCTTAATTAATAGGGCGGGTCCCACTTGTCAGCGGGTCAGTGGTTAACTAAGGGCGTGGGGCCCATACGTGTCGCCACCGGTCTTTCAGTAAAATAATTACCGGAAGACTGGTCGCTTTATTAAACCAGCGAGGAATAATATTCCTGCTGGTAGACAATTCCTTGATGCAGAATTTCCAGTACACTGAATATTACACAAGGTTGGGCCAAGGATGGCTCAACATGTTTTATTACAAGCGCGCCAATATATTACATAGAGGCGGATATGGCACAAGGTAGGGTGGCATACTACTAACTCGTAATAAAAGGCGGTGGAATATGTCACAGTGTAGTGGGTGGTGTGACTCCAATATTTTACAGTTCATAGAGTGTCAGAGTGAGATCCGATGAATTTATTTGGTGGTAGGCGGAAGCGGTATGAAACAGTGATCAATTCCAAGATCGCAAGAGACTGACTGGGACTCCTCTAAGCGTCGGACTCGCTGTCGAACTCTTCATCCATGAGATCGCCTTCGTCCACATCTGGCCAAATCAACAAGCCAGGTGAGTACTTTGAATGTACTCGCAAGACAGTTCGGACTTAAGATATAACAAATGCCAACATGAATGCATACGAGTATTCTAGCAAAATGCAACCGGAACAAAATATGAATGCACTGATGGTAAGACTGGAAGTCGGGCAGTAATCCTCCCGAAATCCAAAAGGTAAAATAACGGGACCAAACAAGGGTCTGGGTGACGCCTCGTAGGAAAATAATAAATGATAACAGGCCATAGTCGGGCGTCTGAGCGACACCACATAAAGGGCTTATAAAAGAGAATAATGCCACAGTCGGACGTCTGAGCGACATCACATAAAGGGCTTATAAAAGAAAATAATGCCACAGTCGGACGTCTGAGCGACATCACATAAAGGGCCTATAAAAGAAAATAATGCCATAGTCGGACGT